>OY283140.1:30573539-31283539 GCA_958299785.1 Medicago lupulina | reverse complement strand
AGTTCGATGATGAAGATTCTCACGAATCTCTAAGAACTGCTTGAAACTGTATGAATTTCGTGTGAATTCTGCTTCTGTTTGGTTCTGTGAGTTGAATTCAATGGCGAATTTGAAGTTTTCTTGTGAAATTACTCTGAATTGGTGCTGACTTTGAGCTAGGGTTCATGAGTTTTTTGTGAATTTTGGTGAATTTGATCTGTAACTGCCAAGAGAGAGAAAATGGATTCTGTTGGTGATGTGGCTCAGATTCTATGGGCTTTTTTTTGACTTGCACAGTGGCGTGGCCTTATATAGGCTGCCATGTGGCCTCTGGACCAATGAGACTCTGACACTTGGACTGAATTGCTTGCGTGGCGCCTTGGACTAATCTGCAAATTTGAAGAAAAAAAAGGGACTGTTTTGCAATTAAACAAGAATTGGACTATTTTGAAAATTAAAAGGATTGGGACTGTTTTTGAAAACAATAAACTGAAATTGGACTGTTTTGAAAATAAGATTGGACTCATTTGCAATTAAAACAAAGTTTGGACTTATTTGTAAAAAGTAAAAATATAATAAAATATGGTAAAAGATGTAATCTGGAAAAAACGTAAAGTGAAACAGTTAAAAATGCCAAAACGGACAAACTACCAAAATGAGGTATTTCAAAATACCTCTCTGCCCAAAATTTATTTGATGTGAAAAGACCAAAATGCCCCTAGGGACTAAAACGCCTCAGACTGACTCAGATGCAAAACTAAGATGATTTTTAGATAGAAATTGATTGATGACTTATGCAGACAAGTTGAAAAGACTCAGGGACAAATTGTAGGGATTAAAATGGGTTCCTCTGTAGGAAATGACCAAAGTACCCTTTTGTATGATTTTATGCAAAAAATTGGAATAAAATGCAGGAAAATATGCGATGGTCTTAGAGACCATTTTAAATGGCTTGTGATGCAAGAAAACATTTTGGATGGTCTTAAGTGCAAGAAAATCAGAGACGGAAGCAGTAAAATGTGCGGTTGAAACACAGTAGACAACTGTAAAATAGACATAGTGAATTTGAAATAATTAGAACCAAAAAGAAGTTTGAACGAATATTTTTAGGTCCAAAATGAGGGTATAACATTAGTCAAGAAGAAGGATGGTAGCATGCGGTTGTGTATTGATTACCGTAAGTTGAACAAAGTGAACAGGTATCCATTTCCGAGGATTGATGACTTGATGGATCAACTAGTGGGTGCTCGCATATTTAGCAAGATTGACTTGAGGTCGGGTTACCATCAGATTAAGGTAAAAGATGAGGATATGCAGAAGACGGCCTTTAGGACACGATATGGTCATTATGAGTATAGGGTGATGCCTTTCGGTGTTACTAATGCGCCTGGTGTTTTAATGGAATACATGAACAAGATTTTTCATGAGTATCTGGATCAATTTGTTGTTGTGTTTATTGATGATATCTTGATTTATTCTAAGACTGAAGCAGAGCATGCAGAGCATTTGAGGATTGTATTACAAGTGCTGAAGGAAAAGAAGTTGTATGCCAAGCTATCCAAATGTGAGTTCTGGTTGAATGAAGTAAGTTTTCTTGGCCACATTATTTCTGGTAATGGTATTGTTGTAGATCCTTCGAAGGTTGATGCTGTATCGCAGTGGGAGACACCGAAGTCAGTTACCGAGGTTAGAAGTTTTCTTGGTTTGGCTGGTTATTACCGTAGGTTCATTGAAGGATTTTCGAAGTTGGCACTTCCTTTGACGCAGTTGACTTGTAAAGGTAAAGCATTTGTGTGGGATACTCAATGTGAGAGTAGTTTCAATGAGTTGAAGCGAAGATTGACGACTGCTCCTATTTTGATTTTGCCGAAGCCAGAAGAACCTTTTGTTGTTTATTGTGATGCATCTAAGTTGGGCTTAGGTGGTGTGTTGATGCAAGATGGGAAGGTAGTAGCTTATGCTTCTAGACAGTTGAGGATCCATGAAAAGAATTATCCTACACATGATTTAGAGTTGGCAGCTGTGGTGTTTGTGTTAAAAATTTGGAGGCATTATTTGTACGGTTCCAGATTTGAAGTATTTAGTGATCATAAAAGTTTAAAGTATTTATTTGATCAGAAGGAGTTGAACATGAGGCAGAGGAGATGGCTTGAGTTGCTTAAGGATTATGATTTTGGCTTGAATTACGATCCTAGTAAAGCTAATGTGGTTGCTGATGCGTTGAGCAGAAAGACATTGCATATGTCGGCTATGATGGTGAAAGAGTTCGAGTTGCTTGAACAGTTTAGGGACTTGAGTCTTGTTTGTGAAAGGTCGCCTCAAAGTGTGCGGTTAGGCATGTTGAAGATTAATAGTGATTTCTTGTATAGTATCAAGGAGGCACAGAAGACTGATGTTAAGTTTGTGGATTTGATGACTGCTAGTAATCAAAATGCAGATGGTGATTTTAAGGTTGATGACCAAGATGTATTGAGGTTTAGAGGAAGGATTTGTATTCCTGATGACGAGGATTTGAAGAAGTTGATTTTAGAAGAAAGTCACAAGAGTAGCTTGAGTATTGATCCGGGAGCTACGAAGATGTACCATGATTTGAAGAAATTGTTTTGGTGGTCCGGATTGAAAAGAGATGTTGCTCAGTTTGTGTATTCATGTTTGACTTGTCAGAAGTCTAAGGTTGAGCATCAGAAGCCTGCAGGGTTGTTGACTCCTTTAGATGTGCCTCAGTGGAAGTGAGACAGCATTTCCATGGATTTTGTAACGAGTTTGCCGAATACTCCAAGAGGGCATGATGCCATTTGGGTCGTTGTCGACAGGTTGACTAAGTCGGCGCACTTTATTCCGATCAATATCAGTTATCCGGTAGCTTAGTTGGCGGAGATTTACATTCGTAACATTGTGAAGCTGCATGGTGTTCCGTCAAGTATTGTGTCGGATAGAGATCCGAGGTTCACTTCGAGGTTTTGGAAGAGTTTACAGGATGCTTTGGGTTCAAAGTTGAGATTGAGTTCGGCTTATCATCCGCAGACAGATGGTCAGTCGGAGAGGACTATCCAATCCTTGGAGGATTTGTTGAGAGTGTGTGTACTCGAGAAAGGTGGAGCTTGGGACAGCCACTTACCGTTGATAGAGTTCACCTATAACAATAGTTACCATTCGAGTATTGGTATGGCACCGTTCGAAGCTTTGTATGGTCGGAGGTGCAGAACTCCTTTGTGTTGGTTTGAGTCGGGTGAAAGTGTTGTGTTAGGACCAGAGTTGGTTCAACAGACTACGGAGAAGGTCAAGATGATAAGAGAAAAGATGAAAGCATCGCAAGATCGTCAGAAGAGTTACCATGACAAGCGTAGGAAAGCCCTTGAGTTTCAGGAGGGTGATCATGTGTTCTTGAGGGTTACTCCTTTGACGGGTGTAGGACGTGCATTGAAGTCTAAGAAGTTGACTCCAAAGTTCATTGGTCCTTATCAGATTTCGGAGAGGGTTGGGACCGTGGCATATCGGATTGGGTTGCCACCACATCTTTCAAACTTGCATGACGTGTTTCATGTGTCGCAGCTAAGGAAGTATGTAGCAGATCCTTCGCATGTTATTCCTAGAGACGATGTGCAAGTTAGGGATAACCTTACCGTGGAGACTTTACCTTTGAGGATTGAGGATCGCAAGGTGAAGCAGTTGAGGGGCAAGGAAATACCTTTGGTGTAGGTTGTTTGGAGCGGTGTAACTGGTGAAAGTTTGACTTGGGAGTTGGAGAGTAAGATGCAAGAATCCTATCCTGAGTTGTTTGTTTGAGGTAAGATTTCGAGGACGAAATTCTCTAAGTTGGGGAGAGTTGTAACGCCCTAGTTGTTATTTTACTATTTTTGGTTGATTTTAGTATGTTTTATGTATTTTTATATAATTTATGTGATTTATGTGAATATTTGATGTGTTAATATTTATAATATAATTATTTGTGTTATTTGATAATATAGGAGAAAATATTAATTATTTAAAATTAGTAGAGTTAGGAGGGGGTTAATGAAAATTAAAGGAAATTTAGTGAGGGAGTTAAGAGAAAAGGGGGGTTATGTTTTGTTGGAAAGGAAATAGGAAGGCAGACAAAAACTTTGTACGTACAGTAAAGAAAACATAAACTTTTTGGGAGAAAGAGAGAAGAAGCCAAGGGAAGAACTAGGAAGAGAGAATCCATCCGTTTTTGCTGTAGAATTCGCTGTAATCAGGTAAGGTTGGGTTTACATTTCAGTTGTAATATATATATATATGCATGATTTCATGAAAATTGGATTGAAAATGGTAGTTTTGGAACTAGGTTTAAGAACATGATAATTTGATTAAATGTGTTGAATTGTGTTGCTGATGATGTTGTTATGAGTTGTTTCTGATGTTTTGTTGTGTATTGAACCCATAACCAATGTAGCAAATCATTTTGGTGTTTGGGGGATCAAAAAGGGGTTTTTGGATGAGAAAGAGGTTGTGAAATCGTAGGTTTTAGTCTGCCCAGATGAAGCTTCGCTTAAGCGAAGTTACCCGTCGCTTAAGCGAGCTATCTTAGTGGTTGCCCTAAAGTGATATTTGACCGTTCGCTCAAGCGTGAGCCAAGCGAACGCTAAGCGAGCGAAATCCTAACTTTCGTCATTTGGTTCGCTCAAGCGAAATTCCCGTCGCTCAAGCGAAATCTGCCCAGAACCTGTAGTATGTGAGCGTCGCTCAAGCGAACGCCAAGCGAGGAACATCCTAACTTTCGTCATTTGATTCGCTCAAGCGAGCTATGCTTCGCTTAAGCGAGATGGGTTCTGTGCAACCATTTTGTGTGATATTTCTAAGTGCTCCTAACCCAAACCTAAGCTTCCTAATATGTTTGTTAGATTTATTTAGAATTGTTTAGATGGTAAAACTATATTATGAAGATGATTAAGATGGAGTTATGTATGTTTACATGAAAATAATTATGCTTGCTAAGTGTGAGTTTGTCGTTGATGTTGAGTGGTATTGTCGAGTTGGGGAGGGTATCCTAAGTTGTTGTTGTCTGGTTGTATGCTGATATACACCATTAGATGTTGTCTAGTTGTATGCTGATATACACCATTAGATGTTGTTGGGTTGTATGCAGATATACACCATAGAGTCATTGATAGACGTTTGGCAAGTGCACCAAATACTATCGAAGTAGTAAAATATCGATCCCACGAGGATTGTTTTTAATCGCAATAAGTCAATTTCGTTATGCAATAGGATGTTTAAAGGTTATTATAGTTTTGCCACTAGGCGGTAGATTTGTTTGTTTTAATAACAAAAATAACAAAATGATAAAGTTTGTTTAGAAAATATGGAGAGAGATGAGATCGGATCGTCGAATCCTCTATGTTTCCCCTAATTGGTTACTGTACTCTATTCCTATTAATGGTTCTTTAAGTCCCACGATAGTTAACAAAATAGCCCTAATCAATCCCTTGAGGTAGGACCCTCTTCTTAAACTACAGCCCCTAATTCCTTAGGTGGTCTAATAATTCTTGAAGGTTTAAACACGTTAACCTAATATCACTAATAAACGATTATCCATTCCTAGACTAACCATGTTTATTAGAACAATTCAATTAAGTCTAAGTTGAAAGCTAGGGTCAGTAGTCATTCATTCTCACGAAAACATATTTATATTTGATCAGGATATAAAAAGCATTAAGAACAATTGAATTGAATAAAGACTTAAATAATCATTAATAAGGAATAGAGTTTCATCACAGCAACATAAGATCAACTAGGGTTTACACAGAATCATCTCGGACCCAATCTCTAAGAGATTTAGCTACTCATAACAATGTTTACAAATAGCATAATCAATTGAATCATTAAAACATACATGTAACTGGTAAAAGGATGAAGAAATCGTCCTCCTTGCAGTCGCCTTGATGTCTAAATCGCACTTTGCTCTCCAAGATTCGTAACCCTTGTTTTCGGAAAAGACTTCAGCTTAAATAGGCCCAGAAATTCGCCCAAAACGTGTCACGTTTTAAGTAAAACGTGTCACGTTTTTTCCTTCAGTAGCAAGTAACCAAATTAGGGTTTCACAAAACGTGTCACGTTTTTGCCAACGTGACACGTCCTTCTTTCTTCTCAAAACATGCTCTCTGACTTGTGAAAACGTGTCACGTTTTTTAGCAAGCGTGACACGTTTTTGTGACTTGCACCATTCTTCAGTTTTCTTGCTTTTTCTTGCTTTTCATGCATTTCTTGCTGCTTAAGCTGCTTTGTGACTCCATAAAATGATAAAATATACATAGAAATTACGTAATGACAGCATCTCATCACAACCCCAAACTTAAACCATTCCTTGTCCCTAAGGAATTTACATGCAAAATTGACAGTTGACAGTAAAATAACAAGTACCTGCTCAACTGATGGTAATCCAAAAAGTTCATCTCCTTACTAGCTAAAGGTGAGCTAGTTTGACTTGAATGCATCCACCAATTCACAACTCCACGCACAAAATGAATAGGGTTCACACTCAATCACATGCAAAGCTACATATTACCATACGCTTGAAAAGTTTCTAAACGTCAATTAAAGTCAATATCAATACACACTTTGAGGTCTTTAAGGGTTATAACGGGGCTTAGGTGAAGGTGGGATGATATTTGGATAAGTAGGCTACGCAAAATGTGAGTTAGGCACTCCTACGTCAGTTAAAACATACTTCAATCATCTTTTCACCTATGGAACACAATTCTTAGTCAAAATGGGGCTAGAGAACATTATTCATCATCGGGACATTCGAGTTCAGATTTTCAATGTCTTTGTCCCTTTTCATTCTATATTCTCTTTTTTTTTTTTTTTTTGATACACCATTTTTAGTGTCTATATGTCATTATTTTTTCTTTTGTATTGTTCTCTAGTTCCCCCACCCCAAACTTAATTGGTTGCAAATTCCAAAAGCAACCCCAAACTTAATTTTTAGCAACATTCTAACATGCCTAACTCAGAAAAACAGTATGGGATAAATCCTAAAAGTCTCTAAGTTTGTAATGTAGGTTGTCACCGAACAAAAAGTTCTATCCTACCGGCTCAACTTGTCTAAGAAAAGGATGAATTCAATATAATCAGGGTAGGCTTCAAAAGGCTCACAGGACCAAGCACTTTTGCCTCAGTGTGTATTTGACATAAACCAATCGACAGAAAAGAAAAAATGCAAGTTCTAGAAATGTAGATGCATGGAACACTCTATATAAGTAAATTGAAAAATAAAATTTGGTCATGAACCTTACAGTTATGATATCTGGGAGTTGTGACTACCTAGCACTGCCGTACACTTCGCCTTTTACTCAAGTCACTCCTCCTTATGAACTTTTGGAAAAATCACTTGAGCACACATTTGTTACGAGACTGTAAAAGGTCAATAAAACACATAAATTCATCAGTAATAAACAAGTTCAGGCTCAATTACATCACAGGGGGATACAACTGATTAAACTTCAAATTGTTCGAAAATAAAATTAAAAAGTACATCAAAATGAAAGGAAAACTGCTGAAACAAACAGAAAAAATAATAATAATAATAGATGAGCCATCAGTAGCCCATCAATCCTGCATCAAGTTCGGGTCAATCCATGTGCTCGGGTTCTGCTCCTCATAGGTGTCTTCGCCAAAATGCGACCTCGACCTCGCACCACCAGCAGCAAAGTCTGCCCTAATCTCCTGCTCTCTTGCTTGGGCACGACCTCTGGTGACATCAAAGTATTGGTCCATCGCCTCCTCGGACCCATCAAAACGGTCAAAAGACCCAGTAATCGCTCTCCTGTTGAGGCAGACTGCCTCAGTAAGCTCTGGCCCGAACCTAGGACGGTTCCAATACTCTTGGTCTGACACCTCGTTCATCCAGTTGCAGTGGCCGAACATGTAGTCCAGCATCATGGGATGAAGAGGTGCATGGGCACCTTGTTGGCTGCTTCCTTCTCCCGATACCAACTCTGGCTGAAGCGGGGGCTGTTGTGGTTGTGGCTGAGGCTGAGGGCCTGCTTCCTCCTCAGCTCCCAACTGCTGCATGCGCTCCAGATAATCCTTCAGAAAGACCTCCATATAGTTATCAGTGATTGGCTTCATCATTTTTGCCTCGAGGTCATTTATGTAGCACTCGCAGTCAGCTTCCTCACAAAGCCAGTTGATGAGGCTCATGTGAGGGATGGCTTTCTTGTTCCCTTGGACAAACTCAGCAATGTTGATGGCAATCAACTCACCAACCTTTATAGGGCTACCCTCCATGATGGCAGCAACAGTATGCACCCGAGATAAGGGAATCTCAGATGAACAGGAAGTACCTTCTAATGTTTGCACCACAAATGATGCCCAAGCCTTAGCAACCGGCTTGAAATCAGCTTTCAGCAACATCTTCCTGCTCTTCTGCCATTGAGCGCCCTCCACACACAGTAAGGATTTCACCTCTTCCCACGTTTCCTCGTCCCAGTTAACACATGTCTCCCTCCTCCTCTTGACATCACATTGTTCCGGAGGAACGATCTTCAGCATGGTATTGATAGCCTCAGGGGAGAAATCAATGGTCTTTCCCCTCACATAAGATTCATACCGCCGCCCGGAGAACCGAGCATTGGCATAAAACTCAAGCGCCATGGTCTTGTTGGCCTCTTGGAAAACCATATTGTTCAGCCCGTCCCACCCTCGAGCCGTGATAATTTGTTCAAACTCAGGGTTGCCTAACAATTTAGGGAGTAGGAACCCCCTCTCTGGTATCACCCGATAACTTCTGATTTCTTTGAAGCGGTCACGGGTCGGGATGTCATGGAAACGGTAAGCTAGAGTGGGTGGTACGGCTGGTGGGGCTGTGGGTTTAACCGGTTGTTTGCGTTTGGCGGTGGTTTTGGGTTTTTTGGCTTGTGGAGCTTTTCCTTTCTTCCTAGTATCAACCATGGTGAAGGTTTAGGGTTAGGTCAAAGGAAAAGTGAAAGTTTGAGATTAGGGTTTTGAGGTTAGGTGAGGATGGTAAATTTTGAGAGGTTAATGATGTTGATGGTAGTTTTTGTGGTTGTCTTGGTGATTTGGAGATGGAAAGTTGAAGATTTTTGGTGTAGAAAGTTGAGAAGTTCGTAGGTTAGGGTTCTGGGGAAATTTTGACAGAGTTTGGCTACTTTTGGAAGTGAATGGGATGATTTTCGTGTGAAGGGTATATATAGGGGAGAAAAACGTGTCACGTTTGGCCAAAAACGCGTCACGTTTTTCGTTTTGTAACGGTCAAAAAAAATTTGAAACCACCCAAAAACGTGTCACGTTTGGGCAAAACGTGACACGCTCCACTCTTTTGAAAAAATTTGGTTCCCAGAAAACGTGTCACGTTTTGGCCAGCGTGACACGTTTTTGCTAAACAGAATGCTTGTCATTTGTAACTTAGAAAAATTTTTGGGATGCTTCAGAGGTGGCAAAAACGTGGCACGTTTTGCCCAAAACGTGTCGCGTTTTTGCCCAGTATTGGACTTGAAATTTTTCTTCCTCTGATTGTTTCAGCGAAAATATTTTTGTATTTTTGATTTTTTGAAAGCAATAAAATGCGAAAAAAATATAAAAAGAACTATTACCTGCAAAAAACTAAAGGTGGGTTGCCTCCCACAAAGCGCTTCTTTACCGTCACTAGCTTGACTACTACGGACCTTTACAGGTCCTTCAGCATCAACCCTACCCTTTCTTTTGGTAGGTCGCCACCCAGATATGGCTTAACTCTTTGTCCATTCACTTTGAAACTCCTGTCACCCTCCGGCGTGATTAGTTCAACAGCTCCGTATGGTGACACGCTCTTGACCAAGAAAGGTCCAGACCACTTCGACTTGAGCTTTCCAGGAAACAGTTTCAACCTGGAATTATATAACAGAACTAGTTGTCCAGAGTTAATTTCCCTAGATACTAAGTTTTTGTCATGATACCTTTTAGTCCTGGCTTTATAGATGAGCGCATTTTCATACGCTCTAAGCCTCATCTCCTCAAGTTCATTAAGTTTCAAAAGTCTTTTCTTACCAGCAGCTACTTGATCAAAATTTAAGGCCTTGATGGCCCAGTAAGCTTTATGCTCTAACTCGACTGGAAGATGACAAGCCTTACCATAGACTAGTTGATAGGGTGAAAACCCAATGTGAGTCTTAAAGGATGTCCTATATGCCAACAGTGCGTCATCTAACTTTTTGGACCAATCCTTCCTATTAGACGCAACTGTCTTCTCTAGAATCTGTTTCAACTGACGGTTTGAAACCTCTACTTGACCACTAGTTTGTGGGTGATAGGGAGTTGCAACTTTGTGCCTGATGTTATACTTTTTAAGCACATTTTCAAGAAGGTTGTTGCAAAAGTGCTTCCCCCCATCACTGATCAAGACTCTAGGTGTTCCAAACCTAGTGAAAATATTCTTTTGGAGAAAATTGACAACAGTTCTGGCATCATTAGCAACACATGGTATCGCTTCAACCCACTTAGTAACATAATCGACACAAACTAGAATATGAAGATAAGAGTAAGAGGGAGGGAAAGGCCCCATAAAATCAATTCCCCAACAATCAAATGATTCTATTTCAAGTATTCCTGTTAGGGGCATCTCATTCCTCTTAGAAATGTTACCTGTCCTTTGGCATTTGTCACACCGCCGCACAAAGTCTTGGCAGTCCTTGAACAAGGTGGGCCACCAGAAGCCACTTTGCAAGATTTTTGCAGCGGTTCTTTCTCCACTATGGTGGCCCCCATAAGCTGAGCTATGGCAATGCCACATGATACTATTTGCTTCTTCACCTGCAACACAACGTCTAATCAACCCGTCAGTGCTTACCTTAAACAGATAAGGATCATCCCATAGATAGTGGTTTGAATCCTTGAAGAACTTCTTCTTTTGGGCCGAGTTCAAGTCATCTGGCACTATGTTACCAGCCTTGTAGTTCGCCATGTCGGCGAACCACGGCCTCCCTTCAACAGCGAACAGCTGCTCATCCGGGAACTCGGCCATGATGGCCTTTTCCTTCTTCGTCACCTCCTTATTTTCCAACCGGGAGAGGTGATCAGCCACCACATTCTCAACTCCCTTTTTATCACGAATTTCAAGATCAAATTCTTGTAACAAAAGGATCCACCTCAACAGCCGAGGCTTGGAATCTCCTTTCGTCAGTAGGTACTTCAGGGCTGCATGATCTGTAAACACAATGACTTTGGAGCCGATTAGATAAGAACGAAATTTTTCCAAGGCAAAAATTACCGCAAGCAATTCTTTCTCAGTGGTAGCATAATTTACTTGATTTTCATTCAAAACTTTGCTTGCGTAATAAATTGCATGGAAAAATTTGTTCTTGCGTTGGCCTAAAACTGCACCAACAGCGTAATCACTTGCATCACACATTAATTCAAAAGGTAAATCCCAATCGGGTGCAATGATTATTGGTGCAGTAACCAACTTAGTTTTAATCAAAGAAAAAGCATTTAAGCATTCATCATCAAAATTGAAATCATTTTCTTTGACTAAGAGGTTACAAAGGGGCTTTGAAATTTTTGAAAAATCTTTTATGAAACGCCGATAAAATCCAACATGCCCCAGGAAACTCCTCACTCCTTTCACATTTATAGGAGGGGGAAGTTTCTCTATAACCTCTATTTTCGCTTGGTCCACCTCTATGCCTTTAGCACTTATCTTATGCCCCAAAACTATACCCTCGTTTACCATGAAATGGCATTTTTCCCAATTTAAAATGAGGTTAGTTTCGGTGCATCTTTTAAGGACGGCATCTAGGTGGACTAAACATTGATCAAAAGACTTACCGAAAACAGAAAAGTCGTCCATAAATACCTCGATGTTCTTCTCTATCATGTCAGAGAAGATGGAGAGCATACACCTTTGAAAGGTCGCCGGCGCATTACACAGCCCAAAGGGCATTCTCCTATACGCAAAGATACCAAACGGACAAGTGAAGGCAGTCTTCTCTTGATCTTCCGGAGCCACCGCAATTTGATTATACCCCGAATACCCATCCAGAAAGCAATAAAAGGCTTGGCCAGCCAACCTCTCTATCATTTGATCCATAAATGGTAACGGGAAGTGATCCTTCCTTGTTGCGGTATTTAACCTCCGATAATCGATGCACATCCTCCAACCAGTGACGGTACGGGTGGGAATCAATTCATTTTTCTCATTAGCCACCACCGTCATTCCACCTTTCTTAGGTACCACATGGACAGGACTTACCCACGAGCTATCAGAGATAGGGTAAATCATACCTGCATCCAGAAGTTTCAGCACTTCTTTCTTTACAACTTCCTTCATTGTGGGGTTCAGTCTCCGTTGAGGTTGAACAACTGGTTTGTATTCAACCTCCATATGAATTTTATGCATGCAATAAGCTGGACTTATACCCTTCAAATCAGAAATTTTCCATCCCAACGCTCCTTCGTTCTCCCTTAACACCCTCATCAGTTTTTCTTCTTCTAAAGGTGTCAAAGTGCTGCTGATGATTGCCGGTTTAGAGGCATCTTTGCTTAAGAAGACATACTTTAAGTGAGAAGGAAGTTCTTTTAATTCAGGATTTTTTTCCTCTTCCACGCCCAAAGTAAGCGCCCCCTCATTCTTGTCTAGAAGTAACTTTTCAATTTTTTCCGATGCCACCTCTTGTTTGCTTGCCTCCAACTGCTTGACACATTCCTTCACCTCAAGATCTTCATCATTGTCACAACTCTCTATAGAATTTACAATTGCTTTCTCCATAGGTTGTGTTGGTTGAGGTTCCCGAGAATTGTCTTCAATGATTTCATCAACAACGTCAATCCGATAGCACTTGGGATTTTCAGCTCTATGTTTCATGGCTTCAAAAATGTTAAACACCACTTGTTCATTATGGAACCTTAACATAAGTTGGCCCAATTCGACGTCAATTAAAGCACGACCAGTTGCAAGGAAAGGTCTTCCTAGGATGAGCGGTGTCTTGTCATCTTCAGCCATATCCATGATAACAAAGTCAGCAGGAAATACCAACTCATTTACCTTTACGAGCACATCTTCCAAAACTCCAAAAGGATAAGAGATGGACCGATCAGCTAAAGTGAGGGTCATTCTTGTTAGTTTTGGTTGACCACATCCAAGCTTCTTCATCATATATAGAGGCATCAAGTTGATACTTGCCCCTAAGTCACATAAAGCTCTACCCACCTTCACCGATCCAATAGAACAAGGAATGGTAAAAGCACCTGGATCTTTCATCTTCGGTGGAAGTTTGTTTTGGATGATAGCACTACAGTTTTCTGAAAGAGCTATATTCTCGTCATCTTTTGGCTTTCTTCTTCCGGTTAATAACTCCTTCATAAACTTTGCATAAACGAGCATTTGATCAAGGGCTTCACTAAAAGGAATATTCACCTAGAGTTGTGAGAAAAGTTCCATGAACTTTTTAAATTGGCCTTCCTCTTTCTTTTTCTTCTTAGCTAGATGAGGGTATGGAAGCTTTACATAAGACGGTACAACTTGTGGTTTATCACCATCTTTCAAAATCTGGCTCCTAGACTTCCTCAAGATAGAGTCTTCATCTACTAATCTCTCACTTTTTTCTCCCTCTGATTTTTCCTTCTTTTCTTTTTCAACTTCTCCTTGATCACTTTCTTTTTCAACTACTCCCTCTAATTCTTTTTCAACTTCACAATCTATTTCTACCCCCTCCGTCACAACATCATCAACTGTTTTCTTAACTTTTGGAACTAAAGGTGTGAGCACCTTTTTGCTCCTAGGTTTCAATAACATTGCAAGTTTCATTTTTCGGGTTATCCTTAGTATTACCTGAGAATCCTCCCTTGCTTTGTTCAGCCAACTGTTTAGCCATTTGCCCGATTTGAGTCTCAAGCAACTTCCTCGAAGCTTCATTGTTTTTTCTCTCAGCTTCTTGGCTCTTCTTCATCTCTTCAAAGTTACTTTGAGTCATCTTCATGAAATTCACCATTGTTTCTTCAAGAGTTGAAGTCTTCCTCGGTTGTTGTTGTTGTTGTTGTTGAGGATTTGGAAGTAGAGGGTTTAGAGTGTTGTTGTTAGAATAACTCAAGTTAGGATGCTTGTTAAACCCGGGGTTGTAGTAAGGATTTTGTCTTTGAAAGTTCACATAGTTCACAAATTCCTCACTAAATCCTTCCGGTACACACTCACCATTTGCATGTCCTTCTCCACATAGATCACACTTAACAGCTGCCACTTGTTGCTTGTTAGCCAAAGTGAACCCTTGGAACTCCTTAGTTAGAGCTTCAATTTGCTTGTTCATGGCTGCTTGGTTAGCTAGAATAGATGTAGTGTCGCTGACCCCATATACTCCTCTTTTCTTCTTCTCCACATTATCACGGTACTCGTTCTGAGCCATGCTTTCAATTAAGGCTTCGACTTCATGGTCGGTCTTGTTTTTAAGGCTGCCTCCAGCTGAGGCATCTAGAAACATTCTAATGTTATGTATCAAGCCTTCGGTGAAGATTTGGAGGTATTGTTTCTCAGACAGTTCATGGTTGGGGCACCTCTTCAGCATCAATGTAAATCTCTCCCATGCATCATATAAAGATTCAGTCTCCCCTTGCTTGAAATTTTGAATCTCCATCTTCTTTTCCCAATATTTGGACATAGGAAAGTACTTCTCTAGGAACCTCAGCTCGAGCTCCTCCCATGTTTGAATGGTACCACCCGGAATGGTTAGCAACCAATCTCTAGCTCTTCCCGTCAATGTAAACGGAAATAACCGCAGCTTCTTCTGGCTATCAGTAACCGTAGTTGGAGGTACGCAGAATTCACAAGTCTCTGCAAACCGACTCAAGTGCTCATGTGGGCTCATGGCTTCAGTGCCATCGAATTGCTTGTCTCTCAACCCATTCAGAACGGTGCTCTTGATGTCAAAAGCAGCAGGGTTGGCAGGACGGAAGGTGTGTGTCAGCTGACCACGGTGAGTAGCTAGCCCGTAGTCTCCCAACTTAGGTCTCGGTTCAGCGTCTCCCATGATACTTGGTGTAGGAGAGATAGACTTCAAGGATTCAGACGGTGGCGGACTAGGTGACCGCCCTTTAGCGATGGGTGGGACTGACTTTGACCACCGGGCAGCTCTCCGATTGGCTCGTTCAGTCCTTTCTATCTCCGGATCGAACTGTAAATCGTCCTTGCTTTGTCGACCTCGCATAAACAGCAAAATACCTTAGTAGCACTGCACCAATAAAAGTAACAAAAAATTTAAAAACAGAAAATAAAATGCAGAAATCCTAAATTATAACTAAATTGCCTTATTGAAATAAATCAACAATCCCCGGCAACGGCGCCAAAAACTTGATAGACGTTTGGCAAGTGCACCAAATACTATCGAAGTAGTAAAATATCGATCCCACGAGGATTGTTTTTAATCGCAATAAGTCAATTTCGTTATGCAATAGGATGTTTAAAGGTTATTATAGTTTTGCCACTAGGCGGTAGATTTGTTTGTTTTAATAACAAAAATAACAAAATGATAAAGTTTGTTTAGAAAATATGGAGAGAGATGAGATCGGATCGTCGAATTCTCTATGTTTCCCCTAATTGGTTACTGTACTCTATTCCTATTAATGGTTCTTTAAGTCCCACGATAGTTAACAAAATAGCCCTAATCAATCCCTTGAGGTAGGACCCTCTTCTTAAACTACAGCCCCTAATTCCTTAGGTGGTCTAATAATTCTTGAAGGTTTAAACACGTTAACCTAATATCACTAATAAACGATTATCCATTCCTAGACTAACCATGTTTATTAGAACAATTCAATTAAGTCTAAGTTGAAAGCTAGGGTCAGTAGTCATTCATTCTCACGAAAACATATTTATATTTGATCAGGATATAAAAAGCATTAAGAACAATTGAATTGAATAAAGACTTAAATAATCATTAATAAGGAATAGAGTTTCATCACAGCAACATAAGATCAACTAGGGTTTACACAGAATCATCTCAGACCCAATCTCTAAGAGATTTAGCTACTCATAACAATGTTTACAAATAGCATAATCAATTGAATCATTAAAACATACATGTAACTGGTAAAAGGATGAAGAAATCGTCCTCCTTGCAGTCGCCTTGATGTCTAAATCGCACTTTGCTCTCCAAGATTCGTAACCCTTGTTTTCGGAAAAGACTTCAGCTTAAATAGGCCCAGAAATTCGCCCAAAACGTGTCACGTTTTAAGTAAAACGTGTCACGTTTTTTCCTTCAGTAGCAAGTAACCAAATTAGGGTTTCACAAAACGTGTCACGTTTTTGCCAACGTGACACGTCCTTCTTTCTTCTCAAAACATGCTCTCTGACTTGTGAAAACGTGTCACGTTTTTTAGCAAGCGTGACACGTTTTTGTGACTTGCACCATTCTTCAGTTTTCTTGCTTTTTCTTGCTTTTCATGCGTTTCTTGCTGCTTAAGTTGCTTTGTGACTCCATAAAATGATAAAATATACATAGAAATTACGTAATGACAGCATGTCATCAGTCATTCATACTCATATGCATTTGTTGGGGGCTTATTGCCCTGGAATGTTTATCATTCACCTGTTGGGGGCTTATTGCCCTGGAACGCTTTATCGTTCACCTGTTGGGGGCTTATTGCCCTGGGATGCTTTAACCATCCAAACTGTTGGGGGCTCATGCCCTGGAATGCTTAGCATTCAACGCGCGTAGTATGGTACCACATGCATATTGCATTAGTAGTTGAGGTCTTTGCATAGTTGTTGTTGGTGAGATGTCGCCACAAGAGTTGTTGTTGTTGTTGTTGTGGTTGTAAATCAAAGATGAAATGAGATGCTATTGTTGAGATGATTATTGTTAATGTTGTTGTTGATGGGTGCTAATGATTGTTGATGTGTTCATTTCAATTTGATGATTTGTATTTATATATATATTATTTTTGATTTGTGAACTCACCCCTTCTGTTGGAATTGCCGCCTTGTGGGCAAGTGCAGGTAATGAAGACTAGTGTTGTGTTGGCTCTTGTGTCTAGGGCTCTGATACGTAACAGGGATGGGGAGTCGTTGTCTTTTCTTGCATTCCTTTATGTATCATTTTATTTTGAAGATTATGTTGTTGAGGACTTATTTGTTGAATAATATTTCATTATGTTGAGGCCTTTGTGCCAAGAATATTGATGTAGTCGAATGATGATGATTTTAAATTAAGATTTCCGCTGCAGTATGTTATAAAGATGATTTGTTAATATTTGAATAGTTTTATATTCTATTTAAATGATTTTGAAAAGTAGTGTAATACTCCGTTGTATGTTGAAATACTCTGATTAATATTATTATTATTATTATTATTATTATTATTATTATTATTATTATTATTATTATTATTATTATTATTATTATTATTATTATTACGTCGTTTTGGGAAACGGGGTGTTACAATTCACCTCATAATCAAGGATTATGTCCAGTCCCTCTACACTCTCAAGAGATTTTTCCACTATAATTAAATCCAGATTACAATAACAACATTATGACAACCTAGTCCTAGATTTCATTGCCTTAACCTAGAGGAGTTTCTGATCTTAATCCTGAGATTTAAAACAAGATATTACAATAGTTGTGTTTACACAAACTTTAGGAGTAGTAAACATATGCAAGTACAATACTCTTAAAAGTGTATCTTTAATGAATTTCCATGACTTTTTCTAGACAAGCTATACAATATCAACATAATATGAATAGAGTATGTATATAGTATATTCATAAGTATGTATGTATAGCTACATGTACATGTGTTTGTGTGAAACCTTCTTCAGTCAAAACTTGGTCCTTTATAAAGAGATGAAGCTTGATGACCGTTGCTAAAGAATTAACCTTGTCTTTGAATGTCTAATTGAATGCTGAGATGTTTTGATTGAATACAGTTAGTGAATCAACATTTCATTTCCATGAATGATACTCTTAACAAATTCTTCTCAATTGGATTAGTTAGAACAATGTATCCTTTCTTAGCAAAGTGTTGTTGCATACATCAATGACATACGCGTTGTCATTATGAAGACCATGAGAGTAAGTTCTCACCAAGAAATGCACAACAACCAGATGTTGATCGTCTGGTATCTAGGCAGCGGCCCAATATGAATATGTGTAAGCAATAAATGATGATGTATAAGAAGAGTAAAGTTGCGGCCCATACTCGCGTGTGCCCTGAATATATTTCAAGATGCGTCGAAGGGCATGCATGTGATCATCAATCAGATTGTGCAGTACTAAACATATTTGTTTCACTGCATAATAAATGTTAGACCTTGTGAAGGAGAGTTACTGTATGGCGCCAGCAAGGTTGCGGTATAGAGAAGGGTCATCAAATGGGGTACTACTTTTGGCGCTCATCTTTGGTTTAGTATCAACCGGTGTAGGACATGGTTTACAAGAAGACATTCCAGAACGTTCAATAATTTCTTCTGCGTACTTTTTCTGAGACAAAAATAAGCCGCCAGGATGACATGTTTCATCAATACCCAAAAAGTTATTCAACAATCCCAAATCTTTCATAGCAAACTCAGAACTAAGGAGTGATTTGATAGACTTTTGAAGGTCATCAAAAGAAGAAATAAGAATGATATCATCTACATACAGTAGGAGGTAGGAAAAATGAATACCTTTTTGATAGATAAAGAGAGAGTTGTCAGGCTTACTTTGAGAGAATCCAATAGAAGAAACATAATCGGCAAATCATTTATACCATACAATGATTTGCATAGAACACATACATGATGAGAACGATATGGGTCCTTGAAACCTAAAGGTTGATGCATGTATACAATTTCTTTGAGTTCCCCGTGCAAAAATGCATTCTTCACATCAAGATGATGAATTGGCCGTGATTTAGATAAAGCAAAACTAGGAAATGTTCGAATGGTTGCTGGTTTAACAACTGAGCTGAACATTTCTCCACAATCCACACCAACCTGTTGACCCAGACCATCACCTACAAGTCGGGTTTTATCCCGTTCAAAAGAACCATCATATTTTTCTTTATGCCTAAAAATCCACATAGAATGAATAACATTAACATCATGTTGACGGGGCACTAAATCCCACGTCTTATTTTTAATAAGAGCATTATATTTGTCAACCATAACTATTTTCCAATTTGAGTCTTTGAGTGTAGACACTAGTTTACTAGGTAGGGGTGATTTTGTTACATTAGCATGAAGACCATAATATTATTGACTTTGTTTGAAGATACCATGTTGACTTCTCGTAACGGGTTTGTTGTCTAAACTCAATGTTGGTTGGTAAATGGGAGGAAGGTGAATTGGGCGTTCATTTTGAAGGGTATTCTGGTCCGTTCGGTGATGGTGTGTGTTGGTTTGAGAGGTGGGCTGGACTGTGTGAGGAGATATTTGAGAATGTTCGTTGTTTGGCATGGGGGGCCGAGGTGTGGTTGTGTTAATAGGCTGGGACGTGGAGGGAGCAGGTATGTGTGTGCCAGACTCCTCTAACAAATGGTTAATCATATATGGTGATAGACGAATGTCAAGAAAGTTGTAAGATGTGGAAGAGGGAGAATGCAACTTTGAGAATGGAAATTCATTTACATCAAACAAGACATGACGACAAATGATAATTTTATTTGAGGATATATCATAACATTTGTATCCACGGTGATTTGATGAATATCCTAAGAAGACACATGGGGCTGAACGTGGTTTAAGCTTATGTATGGTAATGGACGGGAATAAAGGATAACATAAGCTACCAAAAAAATGTAAGTGATATTAAGCCAGGTCTTTTTGATATAGGATTTTAAGAGGTGATTGGTAATGAAGATTTTTACTTGGAAAAATGTTTAAAAGGTATGTGGCCATTTGCAAAGCATGATGCCAAAAAGACGGTGGTAGTGAAGCATGTATTATTAATGTTCTAATGATATTATTAATAAAGCAGATTTTTCTTTGAGCTTTACCATTTTGTGGCAATGTATGAGGACACGGTAAGTGAAAAGAAATTTCTTTTGCTTCACAAAGTTTTTGAAATTTACCATTTACATATTCTCCATCATTTTCACATTGAATTTTTTTTTATTTCCCGTTGAAATTGAGTTTTGATATATGCCCTTAAATTTTGAAATGCTGAATAGACTTGAGATTTGTTTGAAATCGGAAATGTCCATAAAAAAATTAAGTAATCATCTAGAAAAAGAACATAATATTTGTGACCCAAAGAGCTTATAACGGGAGAAGTCCATACATCACTATACAAAATATCAAATGGCATATTTTTGAAATGATGAGAATTAATAAATGGCAATTTAACATGTTTACCAAGAAGACAAGAATGACAATAAGATGAATTCAAATACGGGATTTTATTACATTTGATCAATTTATTTTGCCTAAGGGAGTATAGAACAGGGGCTCCCGGATGACCTAATCGATCATGCCAAATGGAAGAAGATAATGCTCCAAAGGAAGTTGGAGACACAACTTTATTGGTGGTGGCGATAGGATATAGCTCGCCTTGACTCTCACATCTCATTATAGGCATCCCCGTCTAAAAGTCCTTCACAGAAAAACCAAACGAGTCAAATTCAACAAAAACATGGTTATCTGTAGTGATTTAAGAATAGAGATAAGGTTTTCGATTAATTTAAGAGGATGTAGTACATGGCCTAATACTAATGGTGGATGAGGGAGGGGTAAGTTAGCACTATCTAAGCCACAAATAGTTATAGAATGATCATTGCCAACAATTATACCATTATTTTTGCTCAAATTAAAATAAGACGAGAGATTACCATTGGTTGATGTCATATGAGATGTTGCTCAAATGTCCATGTACCAAGGCAGAACGGGTTAAGCCATACTTATAGTGTGCATCGCTTGTTTTATGTCTGTTGGACTGAGGGGTGCAGCGGCTGTGAAGGCAGCTTGTTGAGTTCTTAAGCCAAGAAGGACTGGTTGTTGAGTGTTGTTTGCAACATTGGGCTTTGCCCAATGATATGAAGGATAAGGGCATGGAGGCATGTTCCGTGGAGTCCACTGTTGCCATGGGTTGAATTGTTGCCATGGTAGGTTTTTACCACGACCACAATTCGCACAGAAAAATTGACCTATGTCGCCGCCAGAATTACCAGCACCATTTCGGCCACCTCTACCAGAGTTTCAACCATCATAGTTTTTTTTTTCCAAGGTTTATGCCTGGGTTATTGTTGTATTGAGGATACTGATTCTGGTTACCTGGGTAGGAGGGTTGGGTAATCATTTCATCAAGAGAGGTTGGGGTTTTGGGAACAAAAACTCCTGGTGATAAGTCGTATTCAAGAGCAACTCGTTGAATCATAGTGGACTCCTCGAGTTCCAATCGTGATCTTACGATTGCGAATATAGGTAGCGGGTCATGTTGTTGAATATAAGTAAAAACATTGGCATACGAGAATGTGACCCTGAAGATCATTTTTGGGACCAATCGGGTATTAGTGACGGGATAGTCAACATTTGCTAACTGATCGGCTAAAAGCTTCAGGCGAGTGCAATAGGCTTTGGTGGATGGGAAGTCTTCAAGATTAGTGTTGGTGAATTGATTTTTAAGGTGGACTCCCCATGAGTGTTTGTTGTCGTTAAACAACGAAGCAATTCGTTTCCAAAATTGTTAAGCTGAGTCATTGATCACAAGAATGAAGTTGAGAATGTCTTGTGATGCAGTGGCATATTTCCATTGAAGAACAAACACATAAAGCTTGCCCCAAAGATCAGGATCATTGGTTTTGGAATCAGCGGCAAACTGTAGAACGTTTGCATCAGTCAGGGGGATGATGTGGTCAAGCACATTAGGAACACGTGCTTGAACCATGAAGAGGGCTGACCATGAAAGATAGAGGCTTGAATCATCCTCCAAGGTTATGAGATTGATAGACTTCACGTTGTTGATAGTGAAGGTCGAGTGAATTTTTTATGATGGTGCCGTTGAGACAGACGTGCCTGTCATGGGAGAGGAATTTATGGAGAGAGGGGTTGATTCAACTTTTGTGGAGTTAGCCATGGATTATGGTTGATAGCAGAAGTATAACGAAGAAGAGGTGGTGGTGGGCGGCTGATACCATATAGGAAAATAGATGAATGATTTTCATTGATAATATGAGTGCATTATATACATCAATTTACTATCATTCTCTTAATGATTAATGAATACAAATATGAATGACTAATTAATAAAAATGAATACCTATTATTATTCTTTAAATAATATTCTCTCCATCCCAAATTGTATGACGTTTTGGGCATTTCACATATATTAAAAAATGCAATTAATATTGTATGGAAAAGAGATATTATGAGTTGTTTTACAAAATTGTCCTTAATAAATAATATGAGAAAGATAAATGAAAGAATTGAAAGAAGAGAAAGTAATAAATAGTTAAGGTTATAATAGGAAAAGTAACATTAATGTTGCATTGGTATTGTAAAACGACATATAATTTGGGACAATTTTTTTTTCCTAAAGCGACATACAATTTGAGATAGAGGGAGTATAAATTATATCATCCAAATGGAGTCAAACTATTTCCCAATGAAACCTAACATTAATTGATACAAGTTTTCATAAAGATACTAAAGTAGAATTCGGCTTGTAAAATGGTAAAAAATGTAATGGATCTGAATACCTGAATTCTATCTTAGGCGCCTAGCATACGAAGTCGAGAGCATCGTGGATATTCCTAAAAAATGCTCCCTTTTCCACAGCCTCATGTACATTGTGGATGGCGTAGTCGTGAGTAATTTCAAATCTCTATAAGCCAAAAAAAAAAATGTAAGAAAATAAGGGTTGTCACTTGAAGAACACTTTCGATACTTAGAAGAAACATTGGGCATGTTTTTTAGGCTTGTAAATTGAAGATTTCAACCTTGGAAATAAGAAGTGGAGATTCAATCGACCTCGTGCATAATTTTATATTTTCCATTGTTTTTCTTTCTAAGACTTTGAGTAGCTACTTTTTCTTCACATTTTCTAGCAAGTGTACTAGTTTGTTGGCAAAGTAGTCAAATATATAAAGTTCTTATGTAGCTTGGATTGATTGCTCGATTTTAAGACATCTTATCAAATTAGTTAGACCAATGTCTTGGTAACTAACATTCTTCAATAATTATGACTCCCTAATGTCTTAGGTTAGTTTATAACCATTGAAGGTTTAATAACGCCAAATTAAGTACATAAATCATTATTAGAAAATGTTTAAAGCTAATAACAACTGAACGATTAAATTAGGTCAAACCATTAAAGTTAGGGTTAGTAATCACCAAGACCTAAACCAATTTATAAACATTTGTAAATGCATAAAAAATATGAAGGATAAATTCAACCAAATAAAATAACAAAGTAGACAACTTAAGTCATAGGATAATTTAAAGTTACATAATCAAATAATTATAGGGAAGTTCCTCTTTGATGACCGAACCCATATAGAATTAGCTACTCATTATTTATGAACATAAACTAATGCATATGAATAAAAAAACATGATGAAAGGATCAACGATTACATGGCTCTCGAATAGCTCTGATCGCTCCTAATCTTCAAATCATGCTTCTTCCTTCATCTTCTCATAAAAAAGTCTTTTTTTTTCACTGTCCTATGTGTTTTCCTTATATAGGTGCATTTTCCTAAAAAATTGTGAAAGTTGGCCCACGATGTTGGCATATAAATTGCGATGTGAGTTGAACATAGAACGAACACCTTGCATGTCTTCATATCTTGCAATGCGGGGCTTATAGCCTAAAATAAGAGATAGATAGTGGCTGAATCTTGCAAATTCCATTTTGATTCTCTGACGCACAGCTCATAGCACACATCTTGTGGTAGACGTTGGCTCCAACTATCTTCTTCCCTCTTTTCTCCATTTTTTTCTCACCAAAACACCCATAGTGACTATGCCCCAAGAATCACTAAGGACAAATCTGTAAAAATCATATAATGGGCACAAAGTTGCCTATTTTGGATGGATTTTCATGGTTTCAAGGTTATTTTTCTGCTTTGTCCTTTCATGACATTTTTATCGAATCCTTTATAAAATTCGATTAAAATACATTCAACCTAGCTAATTAAACTCCAAAATGTCTATAAAAATCATTTAAAACTTATATATAATTTCATGTCATCAATAAACCTCTTTGAATCTAATTGAGTTATTTAATTTACGAGTTCTAATTTAGGCAATTGATACCCATGTACAATCAATAATTCTTGTCTTTAATTGTGCTTTTTTTTTTTAGATAAATGAAATGACAAAACCATTATAAACTCGCACACACAAGTGGAGGTATCGGGGTTCGAACCCCGGTCATGGCATCCGGCCTAACAATTTCGACATTTTACGAGTTAAGTTAGGACTTAGATGTCTTTAATTGTGTTGTATCTTACCAATATTGAATTGAACCTAAGATATAATTCACTACTAGCCCTGAGTTTTATATCTGGATCCAAAGTTATTGTTCGCTAAATAATTGTCTTAGAGATATCATATCATTTAGCCATGACAAAATTTAGTGGGCGATCATGCTTTTGATGTTAGATACGCGAGACTCGCCTTGAGTCAAGAAAATTGGTCTTGATATATTTTGAACAATCCTAATCTCTGTTAATCATCAGTTGTTTCATTTAATTTACTATCAGTTTACAAGCCATAACTTTCTGCAAGGCCCCCTATTTGTCACCTAATTAAGTAGAACATAATTGCCATGGTTTAGAAGTGGGGTTATTGCTTTAGATTTTTCAAACAGTTTTTAAAGTCTCCTTATTGCAGATGCTTTCTCCAAGGATTCAATTCTAAATGACATGAAATCTTAGGAATGTACATTAGTTCAGCATAAAGTTATATTCTTGATGAGAAACATGGCATCCATGAAAATAAAGAGGAAAAGCTTAGAAAACTATTGTATTGATAATAGTTGAAATGATACGAGAATAAAAAAGTGATAAAAAATGAGTCAACTTGTGACTTATATAGTAATTAAACTAGTACATTAACTAACTCTAAAATGAATATAACTATCTATATTTCAACAGCCTCCCTCAAAGTCAAGGTAAGAGAACTCTTAGCTTGAGTTTGAATTACAAAACAAACACCAAAATAAAGAATGTGATCAATACAAAGCTTCAAACCATAAGAGGAAAGCTTCCAAACAGAATTTGCTCTTCAATCTTCATATAAGGAACACTGAAAGATAGGGAGTTTCAACCAACTATTCTCTACAATTGATGTTGCCACTTGCATAAGGCAATCAAAAGAATCAGTAACACAAAGATATCAGCAAATAACCTGCAGACCAGTTACTAACCAAAACAACTTTCCAGCAGATGTATAACCTCAATAATACTTCAAATGCATGAGAAAAACAAACTTCCAGCAAGTACTAACAGCCACTCAACAACAGGAAGGTATCAATGGTGGATGCAAGGAAAATATAGCACTCACAAGCAACCAAAAGCTAACATCAGTAGAAAACCCTCGTCCATATAACTCCTCCAACACAGTATAAGAGTAAGAAATGCACCACAAAACCAAATCCAGACAATGTCCAAACTCCAAGGCATAACCATTAAGCAGAAGCCATAACTCCAAGGCTTAACCACTTAACAGAAGCTAACACCAATAAGGCCAACAAAGGGAAAAATGCTTAACTACCATAGGTAGACGCCAAGGAGAAGAAAAAAGAATGTTAGAAGGTCTTGATGGCTACAAAGTGGTGCACAATACTCAAGTTGTGCTAAAGGTTAATTAGCACATCAGATGACTCAACTATTCAACATCAGAAAATAAGCAAGAGAGTGCTGGTTGATGTCCTTCAAAAGAGTACCATGTTGAGAATCATGGAATCATAGGGAGAAAGGTCATAGATGTAAGCAAGATAGCAAGCAAAAGATTACTCATGTGGAAAATACTCATAAAAACTCATTGTAGAAATGAATAGATTGATAAAAGATGGTGAATTAGTACAATAGTGTTCCTATATATAGAGATTCGTTTGAGTAACTAACTCTAACTAACTTCTAACCAATCTACTAACTCTAGTTTACTTATCAACTAACTATAGTTGATTACTAACTCTAGTTTAACTACCTTAACCAACTCCATATAACTTCTAACTATTTTAACAGCCTCGCTCAAACTTAAAATGGAGAAATTCACCGATTTGAGTTTGGAATACAATGAAAGTACAATTGAAATTTGCATACTACAAGAACTAGGTAAAATAAGGGGTCTAAACTAGTAAAACAAAACACTGGTAGGAAATGAGAAGGAAGCCCAAGATGAATTCTAGAGGCCAAGCATGAAATGAAATCCAAATCCCGATAGAAAACTCAGCTGAGATAGGAACTGCACTGAAATAGCTTTCTTCATTGAAATTTTGAAACACATTGATACAAATAAAACAGCTTTCTGCAGAACGTGCTTTTCAAAAATAGTGATAAGTGCTCAAAAGTAGTATATTTCATGTGATAATTTAGGCATTTTAGTAACTTGTTTTGCAAGATTAGCTAAAAGTTTCACAATTATACCACTTAAGTTTTGATGATAACAAGGTATTAAAAATTATCAATTGGATATGCTAAAAGTTTATTCAAGTGTACATGACCATTAACAAAGAATTATTTACAAGTGGTTCTTACTGAATGAATTAAAGAGCAAAGGAATTTTTAGATTGAAGCTTGAAGAGCATCTGATTGAAAGCGCTCCTGGAAAGTCAGAAGCATAGTGCGTCTGAAGAAAGCACTCCTTAAGATGACGTCATCAGAAGCCAGTTCTCCAGAAGCAAGTTCATCAGAAGCCAATTTCTCTAGAGGCTGAAGAGTGTTGACAAAGTACAGTGTACGAAATGTACAACCACTAAGTTTGCGCATGTCTCTGCAGCCACCATCTCTGCATTGTGTCTCCTATACAAGACAAGAATAACAGCAACAATCGCAAACATTGTTCCTTTTGTTATTGGAATGGATTTGAATTTGTTTTCATAAGGACAATCCTCAAATCAGGCAAAAGATCAATGGTGATAAATCAAAGCTTCGGTCAAGACAGAGTGATGAGCTGGCTAGTTCCCAACGTCTCTCAAATCCTCTATAAATAGAGATGAAGACTTGAAGAACTGTGACACATATACAAATACGCGAACAAGGCTATTTTTCATATTCAAAGTCGCAAACATTGCTCATCAACAACTTAGATAATTCTTACAAAAGTTCATATTTTAGAATTTCTAAGTGTCTAAGAAAAACAGAGTCTGTTCTGTTCGTTTTGTTTTGTGAATACCTCTGATTGTACATCAAGTATTCAAAACTCTTTTCAATTCTCTATAATTGTTTAGAAGTCTCTTGGAGTTGTCCTTGAGCATTGAAGTCTCTTTCTTGTGTGATTGAGCAAAGGAAGTCTCTTACTTATGTGTTTGAGCAACTTGTAATTTGATATTACAGTTTAGTGGAACTCTCCTTGAAAGTGCAAGGGGGATAGGACTACTTCCGGATTGTGGAAGGAACCTGTATAAATTGTTTGTGTTCTTCTTCTGTTTCCTGCTTTCTTACTCTCTATCCGCTGCACTAAAACTCTGAACTCTATCAGACTCTGATCCTGAGAACAGTTGCTTATTTTCGTGAGAAAGAAACGTTTTTGAAAATACAATTCAACCCCCCCTTCTTGTGTTTTTCCCACCTTCAGTTGGTATCAGAGCTTCGGCTCTGTAGCTAGCACTTAACCGTGTTACAGTGAACGAATGGTGAAAAACATGTCTGGGGAAGACACTTCTGGTTCTGGTTCTGGTTCTGGTTCTGGAGTTGCTATACACTATGACTACAACAACAACAACAAAAGTGAAAGATCTGCTAATCACAACAAACCTCCCATGTTTAATGGTGATCCTGAAATGTTCTCTTGGTGGAAGACCAAGATGTATAGTCACATCATGGGAACGGATGAAGAGTTGTGGGATGTTCTTGAAGATGGTGTTGGTGATTTGAAGTTGGATGAAGAAGGTTCTGCTCTTGATAGGAAAGCTCACACTGCTGAGCAGAAAAAGCTTTATAAGAAACATCATACGATCAGAGGTATTCTTGTGGCTGCCTTGCCTCATAAAGAGTACTTAAAGATGAGTGACAAATCAACATCAAAGGCTATGTTCACCTCATTGTGCTCACTTTATGAGGGTAACAAGAAAGTCAGAGAAGCCAAGGCTACTATGCTTGTTCATCAGTACGAGTTGTTCATAATGAAGGAGGATGAAAACATTGAGACCATGTACTCAAGGTTTCAGACTCTTGTTTCTGGACTTCAGATTCTGAAGAAAAGCTACGTAGCGTCTGATCATGTGAACAAGATTCTGAGAAGTTTGCCTGCCAAGTGGAGACCAAAAGTGACAGCCATTGAAGAAGCTAAAGATTTAAACACCTTGAGTGTTGAAGATCTTATAAGCTCTCTAAAGTGTCATGAGATAGGTCTTAATGAGCATGAACCTGTCAAGAAGCCTAAGTCTATTGCACTGAAATCTAGAGGCAAGTCAAGTAAGGCTCTGAAGGCATTAGAGTCTGAAGAAGAATCTACATCTGAAGATTATGATGAAGACACTGAGATTGTTCAGGAGATGGCTATGCTCACCAACAGACTACAATATCTTGCTAAGAAGAACAAGAAGTTCATGAGCAGAGGCAGTAGTCACAAAAGCTCTAGAAAAGAAGATCAGAAAGGTTGCTTTAACTGCAAGAAGATTGGACACTTCATTGCTGAATGTCCAGACCTGCAGAAAGAGAAATCCAAAGAAAAATCAAAGAAGGCAATCTTCAAATCCAACAAATTCAAGAAGCAATTCAAGAAGAGTTTGATGGCAACTTGGGAAGATCTGGATAATGAGTCTGAGTCTGACAAAGATGATGCTGAAGATGAAGCAAAAATAGCTCTGGCTTTGGTAGCTACTGCTGAAAATGAAAAAGATTCATCTGATGCTGAGTCAAGTACAGACTCTGAAACTAAAACTGAGGTATATTCTAAACTCACTAGATCTGAATTGATTGATTCTCTCAAGGAACTTCTTGGTCATTATGAAAACCAATCCACTGAGTTGAGGAGAGTTAAGCAACGATACATTAAGCTGCTAAAACTCCATGAATCAACTAAGATGGAAATGGATGTTTTACAACAAGAAAATAATGATTTAAAAACAATGACTAAGAAAGGTGATAATAAATCCTTATCTGAGCAGGATGCTGCTCTTCAAGAGTTTATTAACACAGGAATTGATAGAACCAAAGTTGCATCTATGATTTATAGCATAAATCAGAACAACAAAAAGGGAATTGGTTTCACTAGAGGAAACTCTAGTGAAGTAATTATGAAACCTTGTTCTGATAACATCAAGGAGGGACTGAAAACTCATTTTGTGTCTGAACCTGGAAAAACTTCTCATTGAGAATCTAAATCTTTAAATTCAAAGGAAATGACTAAGTCAAAACCTGAGAATCAGAAGACAAAGGTAACGAATGACTCTAAATCAAAAGCTCCAACGTTACAGATTCTGAAGAGATCAGAACCTAATAAACAGGTTCTGAAGAAAACAGAGTCTGAAACTCAAAAGCCTAGATTTCAGAGGAAGGAAGCTGTCTTTACTAAGTCACATTCTAAGACTAAAGGTTCTGAACCCAAAGTCTGGAAGAAGACAGAATAAGAAAATTCCAGACAGAAAACACAAATGAGACTCAGAACTTCTAGGACTAACCCAAGAGGACCCATGAAAATATGGGTACCTAAGACAGAAATTGTTGATGTTGCAGGTATGTCTAAAAGGAAACGAAAAGCAGAAATCCTGGTATCTGGACAGTGGCTGCTCGCGACATATGACGGGAGAAAAGTCTATGTTCCTAACCCTGACCATGAAAGAGGGAGGAACTGTGGGATTTGGACGAAACCAAACTGGCAAAATCATTGGTACTGGAACAATTGGTAATTCCTCAGTCTCAATCAATAATGTGTGGTTTGTAGATGGACTAAGGCATAACCTACTTACCATAAGTCAATTTTGTGATAATGGTTATGACGTCTTGTTTAATAAGAACAACTTCACAGTGATCAACAAAGATGATCAATCTGTAGTTTTTAAGGGAAAGAGAAAGAACAATGTTTACAAGATTAATTTTTCAGAACTGGCTGATCAGAAGGTATTTTCCCTTCTGTCAATGAGTGATAAGAAATGGCTGTGGCACAGAAGGTTGGGACATGCTAACTAGAGGTTAATCTATAAACTTAGTAAGTTACAACTTGTCAGAGGCTTACCAGACATTAATTATCATTCAGATGCACTGTGTCGTGCATGTCAGAAGGGAAAAATTGTTAAAACTTCTTTCAAATCAAAAGACATTGTTTCTACCTCCAGACCCTTGGAACTACTCCATATTGATTTATTTGGACCAGTTAGTACTGCATCCCTATATGGAAGTAAATATGGATTGGTTATAGTTGATGATTAAAGTAGATGGAGTTGGGTTAAGTTTCTCAAATCTAAAGATGATTCATATGATGTGTTTACAAAATTCTGTATTCAAGTCCATTATGAAAAGGAACTGAAAATCCTAAAAGTCAGAAGTGATCATGGGGGAGAATTTGAAAATGAGCCATTTGAAATATTTTGTGAAAAATTTGGAATTATCCATGAATTCTCTTCTCCTAGAACTCCACAGCAAAATGGGGTTGTAGAGAGAAAGAATATGACTCTACAAGAAATGGCAAGAACCATGATTCACGAAAACAATCTGGCAAAACATTTTTGGGCAGAAGCAGTAAACACAGCATGTTATGTTCAGAACAGGATCTATATCAGACCCATACTGAATAAAACAGCATATGAACTCTTTAAAGGTAGGAAACCTAACATTTCTTACTTTCATCAGTTTGGGTGTACATGTTACATCTTAAACAATAAAGTCTATCTGAAGAAATTTGATGCAAAGGCACAAAAGGGAATCTTTCTAGGTTACTCTGAGAGGTCTAAGGCATACAAACTATATAACTTAGAAACACTTTGTGTTGAAGAGTCTATGCATGTCAAATTTGATGACAAAGAGCCTGGAAGTAAAATTCCAGAGCAGAATGGAAGTATTGCAGGTTCAAAAGAGTCTGATGATTATTCAGAACCTGATCAGACTTCAGATTTGAATGATACTTCAGAAGCTGTGACAGCCCCTGATGTCCCAGTTGTAGAAGCCTCTGAAGAAACTCAAGATGATTCACAGCAAGTTATCCAGTCTAGAAACTCATTCAAATACAAGTCTTCTCATCCTGAGGATCAAATCATTGGCAACAAAGAAAGTCCCAGAAGAACTAGATCTCATTTCAGACCTGAAGAGTTTGCCCTGGGATTGCTGTCCATGATAGAACCTACAACAGTTGATGAAGCACTAGCTGATGATGGATGGATCTTAGCAATGCAAGATGAACTCAATCAATTCAAAATGAATGATGTATGGGATCTTGTACCTAAGCCTGAACACAAGAACATTATTGGAACCAAATGGGTGTTTAGGAACAAGCTGGATGAACAGGGAGAAGTAATCAGAAACAAATCCAGACTTGTTGCTCAAGGATACAGCCAACAAGAAGGCATTGATTATACTGAGACTTTTGCTCCAGTTGCAAGATTGGAAGCAATCAGGTTACTTCTTTCCTACGCAGTAAATCACAACATAACGTTGTATCAAATGGACGTTAAAAGTGCATTTCTCAATGGAGTCATCTCTGAAGAAGTGTTTGTGAAACAACCACCTGGTTTTGAGGATTTAAAACATCCTGACCACGTTTATAAGCTAAAGAAATCTTTGTATGGTCTGAAACAAGCTCCTAGAGCCTGGTATGACAGACTAAGCAATTTCTTGCTTAAAAATGATTTTAAAAGAGGATAGGTTGACACAACACTCTTCAAGAAGACACTTGAGAAAGACATTCTGATTGTGCAAATTTATGTTGATGATATCAATTTTGGTTCAACTAATAGATCTCTTTGCAAGGAATTTTCTAAGATGATGCAGGAGGAGTTTGAAATGAGCATGATGGGAGAACTGAAGTTTTTCCTAGGAATTCAGATCAACCAATGCAAAGAAGGAGTGTATGTTCATCAATCCAAATATACCAAGGAACTTCTGAAAAAGTTTAAGCTTGAAGACTGTAAAGAGATGAACACTCCAATGCATCCTACCTGTACTCTGAACAAAGAAGATCAAGGATCTAAAGTTGACCAGAAGTTGTATCGAGGTATGATTGGTTCTCTGTTGTATCTCACTGCATCCAGACCTGATATTTTGTTCAGTGTATGCTTGTGTGCAAGGTTTCAATCAGATCCTAGAGAATCTCACTTAACTGCTGTTAAAAGAATCTTTAGATATCTGAAAGGAACAACTAATCTTGGACTTCTGTATAAGAAATCTTCAGATTATAAGCTAGTTGGATTCTGCGATGCTGACTATGCTGGTGATAGGATTGAAAGAAAATCAACCAGTGGAAATTGTCAATTTCTTGGTGAGAATCTGATATCCTGGGCCAGTAAGAGACAAGCAACTATTGCTTTGTCAACAGCAGAAGCAGAATACATCTCAGCTGCTAGTTGTTGTACACAACTGCTCTGGATGAAACATCAGTTAGAAGACTATCAAATAACTGAAAACTGTATTCCAATTTACTGTGATAACACAGCTGCTATTTGTTTGTCTCAGAATCCTATTCTTCATTCAAGAGCCAAGCACATTGAAATGAAACATCATTTTATCAGAGACTATGTTCAAAAGGGAGTTTTAGATATTCAATTCATTGATACTGATCATCAATGGGCTGATATTTTGACAAAACCCTTAACTGTTGAAAGATTTAATTTTATAAAGAAAAATTTGAACATGCATTTTGTCTCTGAGTAATGCTTGCCTCTGAATGAAAAACTAGACTCTGAAAATTATCAGAAGCTGATGGAGTATCAGACTCTCTTTGGAGAATTTGAAGAGACTCAGCCTCTGAAAAAATCTTCAGACTCTGGGAAGGAATCTTTTTGACTCTGATAGTACTCAGAAGTGGAAAAGGTTAAAGTTACTTTTGTAGACTTCTGACACGGTCTATCTGCATTGGGAAACAACTCTTTTTGGGCAATGATGGTTATTCTCTTTAACAAATATTCTCGCGCCCCTGTATGTCATTAATGTTTGTGTCTGGTTGTCGTTTCTGGTAAGTGAAAAATTGTTTTTCAGAAATCACTATAAATACCAAACACACACTACTCACTCACTTTCCTACACTTTCAAATCTTTGAGCAGTAACGATAGAAAATCAGTTTTTTTTCTCTCTTCTCTCACATTAGAAACCCTTTACCCTCAACCTTCAACTTCTTCTAATGGCTACTTCAACAAGAGGTTCTAGCATGCAACAAGGCACAGGATCAATCTACTCCATCAAACCATTAGCGATGTCGATTCCACTTGATTCATTGGATGTTCAGATTGAATCACCGGTGGACTTCGCATCTCTGAAAAGAAACGAGGTAGATATGGAAGCCCTGATTTCTTCTCAGAAGATGTTTGGTTATTTTCATATGATAAATGGACCAACGTATGTGAATCTAGTAAAGGAATTCTGGATTAGGGCTGAAGTTTGTGACGTAGAATCTGCTAAGTCACAAGAAAGTCAGGCTGTTTCAAGAAACCCAAGTCTGAAAGGGAAATCAAGAGTAGAGATGGGTCTTGAACCATTCAAAGGTCTAGAAGATTCCTATGGAATGTGAATAGGAAAGATGCTTTGTTGGAAAGCTACACCAACCTGCTTTTGAAAGGAAATCCAGCAACCAAGTTGGTGGACATGGATATCAAGTACAGGATACTTCTGAAAATTGTAAATGAATGCTTCTTTCAGAAGGGTTGAGGTGCTGATCAACCCAGTCTGGACCATAAACTGGTGTTGTACTTCTTGGCTGCATTTCAACCTATCAATCTTCCAAGATATATCATGCATCACCTGTGCTGGGCTATCAAAGAAGGAACGAAAGGGAAAAGGAAGCAAGTTCCCTGTGGAAGACTTCTCTCTGAAATCTTCTGTCAAGGAGGAGTGCAGAAGACTCTGGACAAGTTCAATCTTGTGTCTGACAGAGTTCTGGGAATTGCTACTGGAAGGATGATAAGTGGCAAAACCTTGTTCAACATGAAGGTCATCAAGAAGGTCAATACTGATGAAGATGACCTGAAAGAATCTTCAGCACCGTCACAAACTTTGAGAGATTTTCCTTCTATTCTTAAGGAAGATAATACTGAAGCTCTGGCTGGTTACCTAGCTGCTTTTGCTAAGGAATCTGAAGATGCCTCTAATAGAGCTGAAGTTGCTTTGGCTAGAAAGCAAAAATCTGCTAAGTCTGAAGCAACAAACTATGACAGTGTGGCTGCTCCTAAGAGGAAAAGAGGAAAAGGTGACTCCACAATCACCATGGAAGCAGCTAGATTAGCTCTCGAAGAAATTGAGGCTGATGAAGCTGCTGGTGTAGAAAGGCCCCCCAAAAGGAAAGCTAGAGAAGAGATTGTGAGTCCTATGTTCACAATGACTCCTGAGTTGGAAAAGAGGTGTCAAGAATATTATGAGAATCTGAAGAATGAAAAGAAAAGGTTGGCAGCTTAGTATCGATTGGATAGGGATGAGCAACTGAAAGCAATGGGTCTTGAATTCTGTGATCAACCCACCATTGAAAAGATTATTGAGGTTCAGACGCTTGCAAGGAAGGTAGAGGAAGAAGCTCTGAAGGGAGCTAAGAAAGCTCTGAAAGAGACACCAGGAACATCAGAAGCTGATGCTTCAGAGTCTGTTCTTAAGGTGGCTGTTTCAGAAGCCAGTATTTCAGAAGCTACTACTTCAGAAGCTGCTGCTTCAGAGGCTGCTGTCTCAGAAGCTACTCAATCTGCAAAGGTAAGTCAGATTCCAGACCCCCAAACGATTATCTCTCCTTCATCTTCAATAGACTCTGACTTAGATAACATTCCTCTAAGTCAGAAATACAAATTGACCAAACCCTCACCAAAATCCATACGAACCCCAAAATCCAAAACAACATCAAAATGAAAACTCTCTCCCAAAACCAAACCTTTCAAACCGGTACATTCTGAATTACTTAAGAGTATAGGGGAGTTATCTAAAAGGAGAGTGGATATTTGCAACAGACTACTTGTTGATCATCCATTTCAACCCCCTATTATCAAACCTCTTAACATGTTACTAGCAGGTGTACCCATTCCATCCTCTTCAATCTCAAATCAATCACCAATCCAAGATAGTCCAAAAGTTGTTGATTCAACAGCTACTGCTGAAGGGCATGTAGTTACTGAAGAACCATCAACTGCTGATCTATCTCTCTCAAACTCACCTACCAACAAACAACAACAACAAACAACATCTTCACCACATAACCAACCCTCTGAACAGCATGTCATTTATAATCAAGAATGTTATTATTCAAGAGAACTTCCTAAATACCAAAAACATAAGGCATCTGAAAACCCTCTTCAATCAACCAAAACTCAAGAAAAGGCTATTCCAGAATCTGTTACGGAGACAGTGGCTAAAGAGTCTGTCCAAGTGATAGAGTCTGAACCCTCTGTGTCTGTTTCAAATTCTGAACCTACACAAAACCTAAAACCTGGTGCTTCTGACCAACCCTCATCTTCTTCAAAAATTCAGACCCTTGACCAACCACCCATAAACATACTGGAATCTGAATATCTTGAAGATCAGCTGATAGAAATTAATGAGGAAATGCAGAATCTTGTACTTCTCAGAAAAACTCCTTTTCTACCATTGGCATATCAGGATAAGTGGTCTTCTGTCAAGAACAGAGCTTTTGACTTAATCAATGCTGTTGCCAAGAAGTGCTGCCGCATTCAAGCTCATGCAATGAAGCGTCATATGCAGAATCTGCACTCTTCTCAACAACTTCCAAGCAAGCTTCTGTACCTGACCAATGCTCCTTTCTATGCTGAGTCAGAATATGTTACAAGGGAATCAAAGGTGTTCAAGATGCTAAAGCAAAAGGTGCTGACGCAACAAGAGGAATCCAAGGGTAGAGAGGAATATCTTCTTCAGAGGCAGTTAGCTCTTAAAGAAACTGTTAAGAAGCAATCTGAAGATATTCAGCTTTTAATGGCTCTTATTCAGCAGCAACAACCTCAACCCAACCCTTAGATTGCACACCCTATTTCTTTTGTTATATGTTTTAAATTCTTGCTTCTGAACTCATCTTTGTACTTTTGACTGTTTCTTCTCTATATAAATTTCTTCAGTTGCAATGTCTATTTATTTGTCTTTACTTCTTCTTTTTTGTTCTTTTTGATTGCTGACAAAAGGGGGAGTAATATAAGCATTTAACAAAGAATCTGAGCCCAAGAATAAAATAAAAATTCTAACAGATTTTATTTTATTTGAGAATCTTATCTTATTTCATCCGAGTATTACGAAATTATTGTTGATTTTAAAATGAATTTAATTAACTTGGATAGGACTTAGGGGGAGCTTACAAACCTCACCTTAAAGAATATCAGACTCAGGGGGAGTCAGAGCTTACAAACCTCAGAACCCCTAAAAGTCAACTTGTTAATTAAGTTAACAACAATTGATTTTTTTTTAAATACTTATGTTTGTCATCATCAAAAAGGGGGAGATTGTTGGAACAAAGGGTGTTTCACAATTATACCACTTAAGTTTTGATGATAATAAGGTATTAAAAATTATCAATTGGATACGCTAAAAGTTTATTCAAGTGTACAGGACCATTAACAAAGAATTATTTACAAGTGGTTCTGACTGAATGAATTAAAGAGCAAAGGAATTTTTAGATTGAAGCTTAAAGAGCATCTGATTGAAAGCGCTCCAGGAAAGTCAGAAGCATAGTGCGTCTGAAGAAAGCGCTCCTGAAGATGACGTCATCAGAAGCCAGTTCTCCAGAAGCAAGTTCATCAGAAGCCAATTTCTCTAGAGGCTGAAGAGCGTTGACAAAGTACAGTGTACGAAATGTACAACCACTAAGTCTGCGCATGTCTCTGCAACCACCATCTCTGCATTGTGTCTCCTATACAAGACAAAAATAACAGCAACAATCGCAGACATTGTTCCTTTTGTTATTGGAATGGATTTGAATTTGTTTTCATAAGGACAATCCTCAAATCAGGCAAAAGATCAATGGTGATAAATCAAAGCTTCGGTCAAGACAGAGTGATGAGCTGGCTAGTTCCCAACGTCTCTCAAATCCTCTATAAATAGAGATGAAGACTTGAAGAACTGTGACACATATACAAATACGCGAACAAGGCTAATTTTCATATTCAAAGTCGCAAACATTGCTCATCAACAACTTAGATAATTCTTACAAAAGTTCATATTTTAGAATTTCTAAGTGTCTAAGAAAAACAGAGTCTGTTCTGTTCGTTTTGTTTTGTGAATACCTCTGATTGTATATCAAGTATTCAAAACTCTTTTCAATTCTCTGTAATTGTTTAGAAGTCTCTTGGAGTTGTCCTTGAGCATTGAAGTCTCTTTCTTGTGTGATTGAGCAAAGGAAGTCTCTTACTTGTGTGTTTGAGCAACTTGTAATTTGATATTACATTTTAGTGGAACTCTCCTTGGAAGTGCAAGGGGGACAGGACTACTTCTAGATTGTGGAAGGAACCTGTATAAATTGCTTGTGTTTTTATTCTGTTTCCTGCTTTCTTACTCTCTATCTGCTGCACTAAAACTCTGAATTCTATCAGACTCTGAACTTTTCAGACTCTGATCCTGAGAACAGTTGCTTATTTTCGTGAGAAAGAAACGTTTTTGAAAACACAATTTAACCCCCCCCCCCCCCCCCCCCCCCCCTTCTTGTGTTTTTCCCACCTTCAGGCAGCACCACCTCCACTTGAAGATGATGAAACTCAAAATGTACTACCTTGTTGGGTGAGTCCAAGAAGATTTGCTCGTCTCGGGAAGCAAAATACCAAGCAAAAGAAGATGAAATCAGTAATTATTCAACTTGTGAGCCATCACCCCTTCTCCAGTCTAGATTATGAGGATCCATATCAACATCTCTCAACTTTCTACCGTCTAGCTGGTAGAAAGTGAGGAAGGGGGTGAGTTCTCGAGGATGTTTCCTCTTTCGTTGATTGGGAAAGCAAGAGAATGATACTTGGATCAATCAACTGAAACAATGACAGATTGGAAAGCATAGGAGAAAGCCTTCCAAGAAAGGTTTTTCTCAGAGGAGAGGCATCTAGAAGCTAAAACTGCAGTTACAACATTTGCTCAAGGTGTTGGTGAATCGCTTTGTGAAGCATGGGAGCGGTACAAGTCGTCGTTAAAAAATTGTCCGAACCACGATTTTGATAGCCAAATGCAAATTTACCTCTTCCGCCAAGGACTTCAACACCAATCCAAAAACATGTTAGATGCAACTGCAGGTGGATCTTTGAAATCGTTGAAATGCATATGAGTCGCGTCATTTTTCGGAGATCAAGGCTATTTGATTAGCTTTTGACTCACTAAATTATTTCACGACTTTTGAAAAAAAGATTTAAGTTTAGATGGGGTCCGGGGGTTGGTTACATAAGGGGAACGTGTTAGCACCCCTTATGTTCGTAGTACTCTACGAGAACCTTTCGACTTTATTTCTTTTTCGTGCTATAAACTTACTTAATTTTATTTAAAAGAAAGAATTTGAGAATAGTGATTAAAAGAAAAGAAAGAAGCCTATTATCTAAATTTTTTATTGATTCGGAAGGACTAGGTCCTTTGCCTACGTACCCGTGAGGGATCAGAACCTCGTAGTTCGGGGTAGAAATTTCTGTTTGATTTGTTTTTGTGTTTTTTTATTAATTTTGAAAAAAAAATAGTTTAAAATAAAAAGCCAAGTGGCAAAATAAGCTTGTTTGTGTTTCTTAATATTGAAGAAAAAAAATTACTCAGAATGGAATTAAATTGATTAACATTTGATTAAAGAAATAAAATAAAAAAAGGAATCACTCGATTTGTGGATCGAGGTTTATTGTAAAAAATGTTTTTTTGTGATTTTTGCACTATTTGTATGATTTTGTTGTTTTTGAAATGATTAAGACCTAAAAATTGAAACTAACGTAGCAATAAAACGAGAGAACTTTGGGGTGATGTTGGATCACCACAAAGTTCTCAAACCTAATCTAAACAGTTGTCGCATATATACATAAAGCGATAAAAATAAAATGACGCACACACGCACACTTTCTTTCCCATTTAAGGTTTACATACCTATTTTACATTCTAAATCCTTGCAAAAGTAAATGACAAAAAGTAAATATGCATGAATGAATTAAACAAATGCAAATAATATGAAAAAAATGCATGAGGAAATAAAATGCTAAATAAAAAATGCATGCAAATATTATATTACAACCAGGGGGTGTTAACAGGATAAAGGGGGGTGCAAAAACATAAAAAACGGAATTGGACCTCAAAAGATGCAGGGGCGCATATGGGCCTGGGAAATCAAACTAAACCGGTCTGATTCAAGTGAACCGGACCAGTTAAGCACAACATATAAATAGGGGAGGGACAATTTTTTTTCTTTACTTTTCTCAGACATTTATCTCTCTTCTCAAACCTTCTCTCTTATTTCCTCTGTCCCCTCTGTTCTTCACTCTTTTAACCCAGATGAAGTTTCCGGCGAGACTCATCACTTACCCAGAATCCGGCGCAGTAGTCGCAGGCAGGGACGACGGCGTCTCCGCGCCGGAAGCCCCAAACTTCCCTTTGTTTTTTTGCCCTTTCTCTGCCTTTTTGCTTCCTCCTTTCGATTATACACCTGAAAATTCAAACACCAAGAAATAAAAACTAGATCTAGAAGTTGAAAACTGTTTCTACCTTTTGATTTTGTGTTTGGATTCGTCTGGGTTCGAGCTTGTGTACGGGTTTCTTGTAAGGGTTTGAGAAGCGATCCGTTTTTTGTAATGGTTTGGATTGAATGAGATTTGGCTGCGGTTTTGAAATAAATGTGTTAGGGTTTGTGTGTGTTGCAGGTTGTTGGATTTTGAATTTCGGTCGTGATGAATTGGTTTTGTTGTTGTGTGAAAAAAATTGGTTTTCTGTGTATGTTGTGCGTGTTCCTGTTTTTTTTTAATTGGCAGGTTTTGGTCTCGGATTTGCGGCCTCCTTGACTGTGTGCAGGCACTGGCTTTTATGGTGTTAAAGGTCGGATTTAGGGTTTGTTGTAAAGTAGCAGAATATGTGTCTTGGTTTGGATGAATATGCAGACTTGGTCTTTTGAATATGGATGAAAGCTTGTTCTTGGATTTAGATAGAAGAAACGCATTTTAGAGCTTGCGTTGTTTTGGATTGGACCATTGAACTTGGACAAAATAAAATAATATAAACAAAAAAAGAAAAAGATAAAAGACTAATAATAATAAAAATGAATCAAAAGAGTAAAATATAAAAATAGAAAAAGAAAATTGGGATTAAAAACAAAATTTAAAGTTGATTAAAAACTTAAATAAAAGATGGAAATTAGAATTAAAAATAAAAATAAAAACAGAGAGAGAGCCCGACTCGGAACCAAAAATGAGGTATTTTAAAATACCTCTCTGCCGAAATTTCGTTTGAAAAGCCGGAGATTATTCAGGACCAAAGGACTTGTGTCAATGGTGTATTAGGTCAAAAATTGGGGTATGACAGATGCCCCTATTTAAGTTTCTTCGTCCGGAGATTTGAAGATGAAATCTTTGATTTGGACGGGCCGAAGAGACTTAAATACAAAGTACGCCTGTTTTTGACCTAAGATGCTATGAAATGCTTGTGATGCAATTATGAATGCATAATGACAAAGATGATTGACGGGAATGAAAAACAACAACGGGATGCCCAAATTTTTTTGAGGAAAAGGGATCTGACTCCACTAGGGGTTGATGTAGTTTCACTGGGGAAAATGATTGTCTACTATCACACTGGTTCAGAACGACAAGTTGATGAAGCCAAAACTTTTTAGTGACACCTCTTGACCATACATGTTGGGGATGACACTTGAGAGAATGACTGGTAAACATAAGTTGTTCGTTGTTCAGGACTGACCACTTGAAACATGATAAAAAGTAAACTTAAACTGTCCATTGTTTAGGACTGACTACTTGAAACAAAGATAAAAAGGTGAACTCAAGTTATCCATTGTTTAGGACTGACCACCTGAAACATGATGAAAAATTAAAGTCAAGTTGTCCATTGTTTAGGACTGACACTTTTGAGAACAAGGTATTTTCGATGGGCGACATCTCGTAATCTGACAAACCGGGAGATGATACTCTTGACATTCCGTCTTCCAAAAAATGCGGGAAGGATGTTTGACATTCCGTCTTCCGATAAACCGGGGAATGTTGTTTTTGACATTCCATGTTCCGATAAAGAGGGGAATGATATTATTGACATTCCGTCTTTCGATAAAGCGGGGAATGATGCTTGATATTCCGTCTTTCGATAAACCGGGGAATGATGTTTTTGACATTCCATGTTCCGATAAAGCAGGGAATGATATTATTGACATTCCGTCTTCCGATAAAGCGGGGAATGATGCTTGATATTTCGTCTTTCGATAAACCGAGGAATGATATTCTTGACATTCCGTCTTCCGATAAACTAGGGAATGATGTTTTTGACATTCCGTGTTCCGATAAACCAGGGAATGATATTCTTGACATTCCGTCTTCCGATAAAGCGGGGAATGATATTCTTGACATTCCGTTTTCCGATAAAGCGGGGAATGACACTTTTGACCTTCCGTAATTCGACAAAACAGGGGAAGATGCTTGACATTCCGTCTTTCGATAAACTGGGGAATGATATTCTTGACATCCCGTCTTCCGATAAAGCGGGGAATGACATTTTTGACCTTCCGTAATCCAACAAAACGGGGAAAGACACTTTTGATAATCCGTAATCCAACAAACTGGGAAATGAATACTTTTGACCTTTCGTAATCCGATAAAACGGGGAATGATGCTTGACATTCCGTCTTCCAATAAACCGGGGAATGACACTTTTGACCTTCCGTAATACGACAAAACGGGGAAGGACACTTTTGATATTCCGTAATCCAACAAACCGGGGAATGAATGCTTTTGACCTTCCGTAATCCGACAAAACGGGGAAAGATGCTTGACATTTCGTATTCTGATAAACCGGGGAATGATGTTTTTGACATTCCGTCTTCCGATAAACCGGGGAATAATATTCTCGACATTCCGTCTTCCGATGAATCGGGGAATGATATTCTCGACATTCCGTCTTCCGATGAATTGGGGAATGATATTCTCGACATTCTCGACTTGAGTGACGTCTCGTAATCCGACAAGCTGGGAGATGATACTCTTGACATAAAGAAATTTGAGTAATGTCTCGTAATCCGACAAGCCGGGAGATGACACTTTTGAGATATGGTTAAAAGCAATGACTCGGGATGATTAATGCAGTTATGTATAAATGATATTCGTGTGCCTATTGTATACGCATGAATGCTTATATGCATGAATGTATGAATGTATGTTTGCATGTATGACATTTGTATTTGTAAGACTTGATGACTATCAATTTACCCCTATCTTCTAAGCTTCTTCATTCACATACTTCCCATCTGCCCTTTTGTGGGTCATATCCCACATTGGACCTTGACCGACAGGCTTACCAGCCTCAAGAGTCTAGAACAAAAAGTATAATTATGAATCAAATAACTTAATAGTCAACTTAAACAATGAATTAGCTACATATAGTAATAGACAAACATACTACGATATGTCTTTTCCTCGCGAAAGTCATGGCGCCACACGTATGATTAAAAATCTGTTTCTTTCTCGCTTCTTTGTTTCGCTTGCACATTTCCTATACAAGTGAAAGTATATTACTTTCTATGATTTAATAACTGATTATTTAAAAAAAAATCAATATATAATGAAAAATGAAGTATACCATAGTCTCGGGTTTCAAGCGATATTCAACAAATTTCACCCAATGGTCCAAGGGAACATTCTCAGGTCTATTGTTGACAATTTCATTCTTGCTCAAAGTAGGATCGAAGTTATCATCAAATAGTTTAAGTCTATACTCTCTCCACTTTTTGCCAATTGAACCCTCAATATATCTTTTAGCTAGATCTTCAACTTCATTGAAACAGAATCGACGCTTCAAATAACAAGAATGTTAGTTAATTACAATTTTACAAAGACAAACTATAAAAAACTTAAGTAGAGTTAAAATTATTTTACCTCAAAGAGTTCTTTCCATTGTGTGTCAAAATAATGAGTTGGCATATCTGACCACTTATCCAAACTTATAGGGAAAAAAGGACTATGTGTTGCTACTAATCCACATACTCCAAAAAGAAAACCAGCAGCCTCTCCAATAGGTGTATGTTGTTCATCAAAATCCACAATGACTCGCAATCCATCAGGCAAGTTATTGATGTCCTTAACCAGCAAATGGAGTTTTCGAATTGCATCATTCTCTTCATCTGTTGAGATATGAATGTTATGTTATTAAAAAATATGTAAACAAGGGACAACACAAGACTAAATCTATTTATATCGATATATAAGCATACCTAGTGCATCTACAGACCAATAATGGCTAGATTCTCGTCCAACTCTACGTCGAGGACGTGCAGCCATTGGTTGCGTAGATTGTGACGTTAGATTGGGTGGCTGAACTGGTACATTAGCTTCATGTTGTGAGGAAGTTAGATTGGTTGGCTGAACTGATACATTAGCTTCATGTTGTGAGGAAGTTTGATTGGGAGGCTGAATAGGTGCATTAGCTTCACGTTGCAAGCGTGTTTGATTTGGTATTTGAGACGATATACTTGCAGCAACAAGTGTAGGGGATTCATTTTGTGATGCATGTGGAGCTTGAGTTTGATCATTGGAGGCAGATACAACCTGTGTAGTGTGTGCAACCCCTGTATAGCGTGCAACCCTTTGTTGTGTAGATTGCAAGGATGTTTGATTGTGTGGCTGAACTGATACCTTTGCTCCACAATGTGAACTTGCAACCTCTTCTTGTGGATGTCGTGAGGAAGTTAGATTGGGGAAAGATGCACCATGTGAAGAGCTCTCATTTGATACTTTAAGGAAATTCTTTATCCTCCTGGACTTTGGCATTGCTGTATATGTAAATTAAAGAAATCAGTAACAAATGATTTGAATAATTATAATGCTAAATTTAAAGAACTATATTCAAACATAACTTTATAAACATGCTAATCATAGAACTAGTTGCATATAACAATGATATTAATGGTTAAAAATTAAAGAAGGAAAGTATGTCTTAACATTGACACGTCAAAATCATATAAGAATATTAACATTCCCCTCTGTCATTAATTCATTCCTCATCATCTGCGTCCTCCCTTATCAAAGATAGATCATCAGAGTCTTGAAAAAATTGACTAAAGTCTTGATCGGGACAAATTTCAGTATCTATTTGCTCTCCCATATCATACAAGTCTCTTGGCTTCAAATGGAAAACAACACTCCAGTCTTTACTCAACTCATCATTAACATAGTAGACCATTTGCGCTTGTGAAGCTTCAATGTACGGATCATGATCTTCACGATCACCTGTGTGAATCACTCGGGAAAAATTAATTGAACTAAAACCCCATGCATCTTTTTTAAACCCCCTATCTGTAGTTGTGTCAGCCCATGTACATTTGAATAAAGTAACTTTAAAACCAGAGTAGTTAAGCTCAATGATATCCTGTAATTTTCCATAATATGACAAATCGGCTTCTCTAACATTTCCATATGCACTGCTAGCAACACAGGATGTTGCAGATGTTAAATAAACTCCGTTGTTTTGGGTTTTAAATCCACGCTCTCATGCAACTGTTCGAAATTTGAATCCATTAATATTATATGCAGAACGTCTTCTAGCTTGTGTTGATGGGTCTTTTGCAAGATACTTGAGATCATCTGGTATTGTACTTGATATGTCCGGGTTCATAATCTAAAATGACAATGAAAGAATGTATTAGAACTTTCATAAATTTATAAACATCCATGAAATGATCAGCAACAACTTTGTTATATATTTAACCTTACCCTTCAAGGAAACCAGTGCATGAAATCTTTATTTACTATTTTCTCTATCTCTGTTGTTGTCGGTCTACGTCCCTTAGATCGCCTCCACAAGTAGTCCTTAAATTGACTACATAAACAATCAATATCAATTTAGGATTCTTAATATCATATATATATGTCTTTCCGAATCTGATATCATTGACGAATCGTCGAGGTACTCACTCTATATAAGGCTTGACTTATGGACAATTAAATAACACATAACGATGTGCTTGAGTTTTCACCATATCTGATAGCTCAAAAGTTTGGAATGCTCCTACTGCTTTACCCATTGGTGGAAAAATTGTAGATGTACGTGATGAAGCTCTATCATCAGGATAATCATCAACACGTGCAGGTCTATTGATTCGAGTCTCAATCCCTTCTACATATAGAGAGCAAAAGGTGAGAGTCTCTTCAGCAACATATCCTTCAACAATAGAACCTTCGGGTTGTGCCTTATTCCTAACATAGCCTTTTAAGTGTCCCAAATACCTAAAGAGGGAATTGAAAATTAGTATATTGGAATCAGCCAAAGGGGGTTAAAATAATAGTCTAAAAAAGAAGCATATTGTTTACCTTTCAATAGGATACATCCAGCGATAGTGTACTGGACCTCCAAGTTTTGCTTCACCCACGAGATGAATGGTTAAATGAACCATGCTTGTAAAGAACGAAGGAGGGAATAACATTTCTAAGTGACAAAGAGTGAGAATAATTCGATCCTGGAGCCTATCAAGATCCGAGAGACTCAAACTCTTAGCACATAATTGACGAAAGAATGAACACAACTCTATTAACACTGCAGTCACATTGTCTGGTAGGACATTTCGTATTGCTAAAGGTAGTAATTGCTCCATAAGAACATGAGAGTCATGGCTTTTCATTCCAAAAAGCTTACGATTTTTTAAGTCAACACACCTTGAGATATTACTTGAGTACCCATCTGGCACTGTAGTATTCTTCAAAGTTTGTAAGAAGACATCTTTCTTTGAATTTGACATCGTAAATATAGATGGGCGAAATTTGTCATTATCATCAGGCCAAAGATCCTTCCTTATACGCATTTTTTTAAGATCCTTCCGAGCATTAAGATTGTCTTTTGATTTCCCAGAATCATTGAGCAAAGTGTATACAACATTATCACATACATTTTTCTCAATGTGCATTGGATCTAAATTATGACGCAACAAGTTCGACTCCCAATAAGGAAGATAAAAAAATATGCTTTTCTTCCTCCATTGTTTCTTAATATCTTCAATTGTTGGCTTTTCTTCTTCTTCGATTGGTCTCTTTTTTTTTCCAACTGGTCTCTTTCTTTTTCTAATTGGTCTATCTCCTTCTTCAACCGGCTTCTTTCCTTCTTCAACTGGTTTCTTTCCTTTTTCAACTGATTTCTTTCCTCGAGTTTTTTTACCTTTATCATTAGATTCTGGTTCCTTCCCAAAAGTAACATCAATGTTCTTAAGCTGATTTAATATGTCCAACACCGACAAAGTTGAAGGGGGTTCCCTTTCCTCAAATTTTCCATTAAAACGAGACCGATTCAAACGAAATTTATGATCTTTTTTTAAAAATCGTCGGTGACCCATAAAACACCATTTCCTACCATTCTTTAGTCTACAACTATCTGTTTCAAACTTACAAGTGGGGAAGGCTAAACCAGTGTATGTGTTCCACCCAGATAAAGTACCAATCCCTGGAAAGCCACTAATTGTCCACATCAAAGTTGCCTTCAACGTAAACATTTCATTTTTTGATGAATCTAATGTACGCACTCCATCATACCACATTTGGTTCAACTCTTTGATGAGAGGTTGTAAGTACACATCAATGTTATTTCCCGGGGCTAGTTTCCCAGGAATGATCATGGAAAGGATCATTGATGTTTGCTTCATGCACTCCCATGGAGGGCGATTGTATGGGATAAGAACCACCGGCCAAATGTTGTAGTTTGAACTCATAACTCCAAAAGGGTTAAAGCCATCGGTGGATAGGCCAAGTCGTACATTTCGAGGATCTGCTGCAAATTCACGATGAAGTAAGTCAAACGTTTTCCATGCCTCGGAATCTTTAGGATGTCGCATCAGCCCGTCTTGATTACCATCCAATGTGTCATACCCCAATTTTTGACCCAAGATACCACCGACGAGTGCCTTTTAATCTCGACCAATCTCGACCATTTTCAGTGAAAAATCCAGCAGAGAGGTATTTTAAAATACCTCATATTTGGTTCCGAGTCGGGCCCTCTTCTCTCAATTTTTCAATTTTTATTTATGTATTTAATTTTTCATTTCCATCTTTTATTTAAAAGCTTTTTTTATTAATTTCAGATTCACTTTTTAACTTTATTTTTATCTCAATTTTATTTTTATTTTTTAGTCTTTCTATTTTATTTTAATGTCAAATTTTGTCCGAAATATCCAAATGAAAGCTCATGTCAGCCTGTGATGTCCCCTTAATCCCCAGCCAAGGTAGTTTCTGTCACTGCTTTAACAGACTCCTTGTCTCCGTCCCGTCTATAAAACAGCGAGCAGCACACATATGAAAGGGGAGGCACAACAAAAAAAAACACAGAGGGATTTTCTTTCTTTTAATACGGAAGAAACCTGCAAGAAAATATACAAACAAATTCCAGCCATAACCAACGTTTTAGCACACAATTTCTCAGTAGCAAAACCTGTCAAAACCAACACAGCCGATACACTACCGACCCACACACACACAGAATCCGAACCTCACGACCACAACACGCACGGCTACACAAAACTAAAGCACACAACACCAACAATCGTACAAAAACAACACCACAAACCATTTCCAACACAAACCCGCCACCACGTAAATCACAGCCACACAACCGGTCCAAAACCGCACCAATTTGTATCCAAAAGGTAGTTTTTTTTCTTTTTTTCTTAAAATCTAGATCTAGGGATTTGGGTGGTTTGTTCGGAACTTTTGAGTGAAGAAACAGAAAGAGGGAGAAAAAAGAAGAAGAAAGACGGAAAAAAAGGAGGAGTTTTTGACTCCGGCGCGGCGGCGTAGTCGCGATGGCTCGCCGGCCACCGCGCCGGAACCGACCACTCGCCGGAGAAGAAGGCCGGATTTCTAGAGAGAAGGCAGAGCCTCTCTCTCTAGAAAGAAGAAAGAGAGAGAAAGAAGTGGAAAAAATGACAAAAAACCGGTCCCCCCTCTTTAAATAACTAATCCTGAACCGGTCCGGTTCAGACGGTCCAGTTTACTTGAACCAGACCGGTTCAGTTTCTTTCTCCAAGCCCAGCAGCGCCTGCTGCTTTCTTTTGGCCCATTTCAGCTTTTTTATTCTTGCACCCCCCATATTACTTCCTGCACCCCCCTGCATTTTATTTTATTTCTTTCATACATTTTCATTTTCTCTTGCATTTTTTTTCCTTTCTTTTGCATTACATTTCTTTTACTTTGCATTTATTATCATCTTCATAAATTTTATTTCTCGTACATTTTTATTTTATTTTCTTTTGCATTCCATTTCTTTTGTGTTATATTCATGCATTTTATTTCTCTTGCATTCTTTCCTTTTTCTTTTGCATTCCATTTTTTATGTTATGTTTATTATCATCCCCATGCATTTTTATTTTTATTCTGCATTACATTCTATTATTACTATTATTATCATATGCATATTTAATTTTGTTTTCATTTATTGATCCAGAGTGCTCTGGTCCTAAACCAACTGTCAATATTATATTGTTATCTAATTTATTTACTCTCCAGAATAATCTGGTCCTAATTAATAATTATTTCAGAGTTCTCTGGTCTAATATTTACCAGTGATATTCTTCTACTTTTTATTTTGTATTTTTTTTCTCCAGAATGTTCTGGTCCTATACATATATACATACATATATATATATATATATATATATATATATATATATATATAAAATACTATCTATTATGTTAAACTAACAACGAAAAACCAAAAAAATCTCTTTTCACGCCATGCGCGTTTAATTTTTTCTCAAACGGATCGCCATCACTCAAATGTGAGTCCGTCCCTCTCCTTTTTAAGCAAACCTTCTTTTAACGCCATGCGCGTTTACTTTTTTCTCAAACGGATTGCCATCGCTCTAATGCGAGTCCGTCCCCCCTTTTTTAGCAAAGTTGTCGCCAAGCGCGACTAACAAAAAACAAAAAAAAACATTTTTCTTGTCCCCAAGAACTACGTAGCTTTGATTTCTCCATCGCGCCTGGAGATACGTAGGAGCAAGATAAAACTCTTGTCAAGCACTATAATAAAAAACCCCAAAAAACATTTTCCTACAAGCACAACAATATAAAAAACAACAAAAAACATTCGAATAACAAACTCACAAAATATTTTAATAATAAACCTTGATTTTTCATCAAGTGATCGTTCTTTCTATTTTCCTTTCTTAATCAAATTTCAAATCAATTCTAATTCTACTTCGAGTCTATTTTCTTCAATATTAAAAAACACAAACAAGCTTATTTCGACACTTCGCTTTTTATTTAAAAATCTTTTCTCAAAACCAATAAAAAACACAAAACCAATCAAACGTCAATTTCTACCCCGAACTACGAGGTTTTGATCCCTCACGGGTACGTAGGCAAAGGACGCTCGTCCTTTCAAATAAAAAAAAAGGTAGATAATAGGCTTCTTTTTTTCTTTCAAATCTCTATTTTTCAATTCCGTCTTTTAAACAAAATTAAGCAAGTTATAGCACAAAAAAGTAAAATAAAGTCTAAAGGTTCTCGTAGAGTACTACGAATATTTAGGGTGCTAATACCTTCCCTAAATATAACTAACCCCCGAACCCTGATCTCTTTCAAATGGGTATTTTGAACTTTTCTTCCCTTTCCCCAAAAAATAAAAAGTTCAGTCGTGAATAAAGATAGTGAGTCAAAGCCGGTCAAACGGCGATGGTCTCCCGAAAAATGACGCGACACAATGCATGCCAACTCATAGACTCAGCAGTTTTGGAACCCATAAATAGTCTTTGCAATCTTGGCTTTAGTGGAAAGTAGTGCAATATCTTTGCAGGTTGTTTCTTCTTGTTATCCTTCCACTTAGATGTCTTGCATATTTTGCATTCTTCCAATTCTTGATTTTCTTCACCCCAATATAACATACAATCATTTGGGCAAGCAGGTATCTTAATATAACCAAGACCAAGTTTGTTGATGATTTTCTTAGCCTCGTATAATGAATTGGGAATCTTTGCATCTACGAACACGTCTTTTAACAATTCAAGAATCATAGTCATGGCTTTGTCACTCATTCTACACAAGCACTTTATATGATACAATTTAACTATAAATGACAGTTTTGAATACTTTGTACACCCTTCATATAATTCTTCATTTGCGTCCTTTAACAACTCATAAATCTCGACATCGTCTGCATCACGTGTCGAGTTACGCCCTTCATTGTTATGCACAGAGGATGGACCAGCATCGTCCAGGTTGTTTCGACCAATTCCAAATGCATCATTGACCATGTTTTCCATTGGATTTTGTGGTTGAAAAGTATCTTCTGCAACACAAGTTCTTTGAACTGCCTCAGACGCGATTACATTTGGTCTTTCACCATGCCAAGTCCAAATTTTGTAATTTTTCGAAAAAGGTCTATTTTCTAGGTGTATGTAAACTTCATCCCATGTTCCCCCCTTCTTGAAACCACATTTTGAACACGGACACTTAATTGTAAGTACATCAGCAGGCTGATGTTCAAATGCAAAATTCAAAAAGTGAATTATCCCATTTTCATATTCAGGTGTGCCTAGTGGTTTGCCAACCCATGATTTATCAATTGACATGACTACAAAAAACAAAAATTAAAGCATTTCATCTTAAGATTTATAACTACCAAATTTTAATAATCATTGATGATGAATTAAGATATAGCATGGCAGTGTAAAGGTACAAGGAACGCATCTCATACCTCATGCACAATTTTGTGATTTCAGACGGCAATTTTGGTGCAACGGCGATTGATGTGCTGACAGTTATAGCAGTTCTATGAGACAAACAGAAAATAAAGTGTTAAAAGTATAGTACAGAACGAATTGAAGTATATTTGAATCACAAGGAAACTAAAATCAACCTGAACAGGGACTTATGTTCTTTAATATTATTGCATACCAAACACCATTCAAGTGTCAGCATAGTTTTCATTAAAGACAATCATCATTATAAGTCTAAACTAAGAGGTTTCTCTCCAAGTATCTTTATTATTGCACCATTCAAGTGTCTGCTATTTGGAGTTGAAAGTGTCAATTGTTTATATTCAATCATTGTAATAGAAGAATGAATCTCAAGGTTGATTAAAAAATGTAACTTCAAAGTGTCTTTAATTTCTATAACTTTCCATTTCTAAGATTGACTATTGAAATTTCTCTTGGTCTGTGTAAAGGGTTAGGATAATAAGGGAGATGATTATTAGTTCATCAATGTTTCCACTATCAATTCAATATGCTACTCCTCGTTAAATATTATTTGGACTGAACAAAAATAATTTACAAAGTGTGTGTTGCTTGCTAGGTAATATCTATACAATGATATCTAAATCCATGAAATCCAATTCCATGAAACACAACTGCTGGTCTTAATCATGTCATCTTTGTTTAATAATATTGAGAGCTTTGAAACTTCAAATAATTAATTTATTAAACTAATTGCTATCTATGTTTTGTGTACTAGCAATTTAGCAGCAAACCTCCTCACATACCAGTAGATCAAAATAAATCAATCATTTTTTTAAGGAATAAATCCATCATATTATTAAAACTTGTATTAAAAAAATTTCATTATTCCTGATTTGGTTTTTAAGAAACAAAACTCAAACAAAACAAGAAATTTAAATAACTCATATCCTCACCAAATAACAGTGATGGGTCGCAGCTCTAGATCCTCCTGATTTGGCAGCAAACCTCCTCAAATAATAGTAGATCCGCTTGTTTCTTTCACAAACCTCAGTTTTTCACAACAAATTCAAAAAAATAAAAAACGAAAACGAAAACAAATTCACAACAGCAGTAAATCTTCAATAATATTAACCAACTAAAATCAAGAATAATACAAAGATGAGGGTTTGGGTATTTCAGATTAAGCAAATTTCATACTCACCATGTCAAGAGAAGAGTTCGATAGGGACCACAGATGAAATAATACAAAGATGGAATGTGATGGGTTTGGGTTTGGGTGTTTGAGGGTTTGAGGGAATCGATTTTGAAATCGATTTGGGTGTTTGGTGAAATCGATTCTGAAATCGGTCGAAGATTATGAATATAGAGTGTTGAGCGAATCGAAGATTGAAGTAAGGAATCGAAGTTGAAAAAGATGGTTTGCAGATTCAAGAAACAAAGATTGAAGGATGGAATCAAAGTTGAGCTTTTTGTGAAAAGATTAGGTTTTGGTAGGGATAGTTTGGAAGCTTGGAGAAGGTTTGGAAAAAAGATTGAAGTTTTGTTATATAATATTTTATGTTGAGAAAAGAAGAAAAAAGAAAAAGATGGAGGGATTTTCTAAAAAATTGGAAAAAAAAAAAAAAAGAGGGAAGTTAGTGCGCCAAATGATGTGGGGCTGGAAAAATTAAAAAAGTTAATAGTGGCAGTCTAAAATGCCACAATATACCAGTTAAATTGTGCCATAATATTTTGTAAATACCGGCAGTCGAAACCGCCGTAATATACCGTAAAAAGCGATGGTCACAGAAACTGCCGCAATACACTGGATATAGTGGCGGTTAAACGGGACCGCCAGTAAAAAACTGCCAGAATTAACGCGTTTTTTTGTAGTGGTCCTAAAAAGGCCAAGATGGGTTAAAGGTAACTAAGGTCCACGGCTTTGCAGGACACTCACATTGAAAGTAATAACGTTGACACGAATGCCCATGACAACAAGAGTACTACCTTCCGCGAGGCCTCCACCGAGTGGGGTTATATCACATGCAAACACCACTCAAGAATTCTCTTGGTATGTCACTATGATCGTACCCCGTCCTATCTTATGTTTCCCTCAAGTCCGGGTTAGGACTTATCTCACCACTCACGTTAAGAAAGGAGAAAGAAAAAGGAGAACATATAAACACGTATTTTCATCTTTTATTTTTTGTTTTTATTAAGCAAGTTATAGCACAAAAATTCAAACAAAGTCAAGTTAGGCTTAACCCTCGAATTAGTCCCCAGTGAAGTCGTCATTTCAGTCACGTCATTTTTCGGAGATCAAGGCTATTTGATTAACTTTTGACTTACTAAATTATTTCACAACTTTTGAAAAAAAGATTTAAGTTTTGATGGGGTCCGGGGGTTGGTTACATAAGGGAAAAGTGTTAGCACCCCTTATGTTCGTAGTACTCTACAAGAACCTTTCGACTTTATTTCTTTTTCGTGCAATAAACTTACTTAATTTTATTTAAAAGAAGGAATTTGAGAATAGTGATTAAAAGAAAAGAAAGAAGCGTATTATCTACATTTTTTATTGATTCGGAAGGACTAGGTGCTTTGCCTACGTACCTGTGAAGGATCAGAACCTCGTAGTTCGGGGTAGAAATTTCCGTTTGATTCGTTTTTGTGTTTTTTATTAATTTTGAAAAAAAAAAGTTTAAAATAAAAAGCAAAGTGACAAAATAAGCTTGTTTGTGTTTTTTAATATTGAAGAAAAAAAATTACTCAGAATGGAATTAAACTGATTGACATTTGATTAAAGAAATAAAATAAAAAAAGGAATCACTCGATTTGTGGATCAAGGTTTATTGTAAAAAATGGTTTTTGTGATTTTTTCACTATTTGTATGTTTTTGTAATGATTAAGACCTAAAAATTGAAACTAACGTAGCAATAAAACGAGAGAGCTTTGGGGTGATGTTGGATCGCCACAAAGTTCTCAAACCTAATCTAAATAGTTGTCGCATATATACATAAAGCGATAATAATAAAACGACGCACGCACGCATACTTTCTTTCCCATTTAAGGTTTACATAGGTCCTATTTTACATTCTAAATCCTTGCAAAAGTAAATGACAAAAAGTAAATATGCATGAATGAATTAAACAAATGTAAATAATATGAAAAAAAATGCATGAGGAAATAAAATGCTAAATAAAAAAATGCATGCAAATATTATATTACAACCAGTGGGTGTTAACAGAATAAAGGGGGTGCAAAAACATTAAAAAACGGAATTGGGCCTTAAAAGGAGCAGGGGCGCATATGGGCCTGGGAAATCAAACTGAACCGGTCTGATTCAAGTGAACCGAACCAGTTAAGCACAACATATAAATAGGGGAGGGACGGTTTTTTCCTTCACTTTTCTCAGACATTTCTCTCTATTCTCAAACCTTCTCTCTTCTTTCCTATGTCCCCTCTGTTCTTCACTCTTTTAACCCAGATAAAGTTTCCGGCGAGACTCATCACTTACCCAAAATCCGGCGCAGTGGTCGCAGGCCAGTGACGGCGGTGCCTCCGCGCCGGAAGCCCCAAACTTCCCTTTTTTTTTTTGCCCTTTCTCTGCCTTTTTGCTTCCTCCTTTCGATTATACATCTGAAAAATTCAAACACCAACAAATAAAAACTAGATCTAGAAGTTGAAAACTATTATTACCTTTTGATTCTGTGTTTGGATCCGTCAGGGTTCGAGCTTGTGTACGGGTTTCTTGTAAGGGTTTGAGAAGCGATCCGTTTTTCGTAATGGTTTGGATTGAATGAGATTCGGCTGCGGTTTTGAAATGAATGTGCTAGGGTTTGTGTGCGTTGCAGGTTGTTGGATTTTGAATTTCGGCCGTGATGAATTGGTTTTGTTGTTGTGTGAAAAAAATTGGTTTTCTGTGTATGTTGTGCGTGTTCCTGCTTTTTTAATTTGTAGGTTTTGGTCTCGGATTTGCGGGCTCCTTGACTGTGTGCAGGCACTGGCTTTTATAGTGTTAAAGGTCGGATTTAGGGTTTGTTGTAAAGTAGCAGAATCTGTGGCTAGGTTGGGATGAATATGCAGACTTGGTCTTTGGGATATGGATGAAAGCTTGTTCTTGGATTTGGATAGAAGAAATGCGTTTTAGAGCTTGCGTTGTTTTGGATTGGACCATTGAACTTGGACAAAATAAAATAATATAAACAAAAAAAAAGAAGATAAAAGACTAATAATAATAAAAATGAATCAAAAGAGTAAAATATAAAAATAGAAAAAGAAAATAAGGATTAAAAACAAAATTTAAAGTTGATTAAAAACTTAAATAAAAGATGGAAAATAGAATTAAAAAGAAAAATAAAAACAGAGAGAAGAGGGCCCGACTCGGAACCAAAAATGAGGTATTTTAAAATACCTCTCTGCCAAAATTTTGTTTGAAGAAACGAAGAAATCAGAGGCGCAATTTGTCAATTTAGGTTCAAGAATTTCCAAATTCTCATCTTCTTGCGAATCAACGAACAAAGAATCGTCTTCGTTGACGATGTTGCAGCAAGGAGTAACAAGAACACATGAAATCTCCCCAATCTTGATATGGAGAATCCATCAAATTCTGGTTCGATTAAAGGAGTTGAAACCGGAGTAATTGGAGACTCGAAACTGCCGAAAACGATGTGATCGTGAGAAGATGAACTTTCTGGAATCGCAGAAACAAAGGCTGCATCATCAGATTCTTCATCTTCATCGATGTCTGAATCGAAAGCGAAAGCATCATCATCTTCCTCCCTAAGGTATCGCTCTGATACCATGTTGAGAAACATGGCATCCATGAAAATAGAGAAGAAAAACTTAGAAAACTATTGTATTAATAATAGTTGAAATGATACAAGAATAAAAAAGTGATACAAAATGAGTCAACTTGTGACTTATATAATAAACTAGTACATTAACTAACTCTAAAATGAATATAACTACTTATATTTCAACAATTCTGTCCAGGCTTCAAGCTTGATGAAATTCATAATTCATTAATGGATACGGATTAGTGTTGTGTAGTCATATGCATCTTTTAGACGATTCAGATTTTAAAACCTTACTTTTAATCCAAAATGAGAGATTTAGACGTCGACCATCCGAAACCGAGATGTTGTAATTGTGTGCAATCATAAGATCATGACTACATCTAACCCTGATCTAATAAATACCAAGAATGATATATAATACCGTTTTTGCTTATAAATAGGAACCAAGGGAGTATAAGATATAGAGTTAAATATGTATAAAATGGTAGAAATGTCATTTCGGTGTGCACAAAAAGAATCCCAACAAATGCACACTACCCTTTTGTGACCTCATTTGGAAATTTATATTACTAAAGTATAAAATATGATAAATAATTTAAGTTGACGTGCTCAACACAAAATATTCTCAAGTATTTTTTCTATAAATAGTTGTCTCACTCTTTCCATTTGTGTGATTCAAATCCGATATAAACATGACCTCTACATACTCACAAGTATTACTTCTACTTGGAATGATGTTGCTTACCACTGTAGTGATTGATGGGCATAATAGTTTTGGGTATGCGCCAATGTTAGATCCAGAGGAGGATTGGCCAGACCTTTTTTTTCCACCACCAACCATTAGAGTAGGTGGAAAGCAGAATAGTGTTGGATATCCGCTTATATTAGATCCCGAAGAAGATTGACCCAGTCCACCTTTCAAAGCTATTTTAAGTACAATTCTTTATTATATGAAAAAAAAATTTCTTCCCATTTTCGTATAAAACTCTAATTTTTAAGAAGTGATGTACTATTTGTCCAAAGGCTCTATAAATATGTTTGTGTATATTTTATTTTTTTGAACAAGCAATATGTGTGTATAATATTATATCTCACATCAGCAATAATAATGCCTATTACTAGTCGTTTTACCTATGATTAATATTGTATTACTGTTTACAATTTAATTATTCATTATATGACAAATAATCAATGATATTTGAACATTCAACATTTCAATACACTCATTCAACATAATATTTTTTTGTTATCCATATTTTAAAATCACATTATCGATATATCACAAAATATTATATTTATCTTATCGCACTATTTCTTTCTCAAGATATAATAGTAAGAACGGATATCCAAAAAAATTATATTTCAAAAACTCAATTAGATAACAACTGTACGTCACAAGTTCTACAATTATAAACATAAAAATATTCAAATTATGTGTATCTAGAACAAAAGATCCATCTCCGTTTCTTAAACCATCCATAAGTTAATCTTATTTTAGAGTAGAAAATATGGGTAGCTATAGAAGCATTTTCTTTCTGTTCATTTTTTACTGGCCCCAGTTAATAAATTAAATGAAATAAATAATTTTTTTAAGAATATAATTATATCAAATTTTTGGTGGGGCCTTTTTAGTAGTTTTTGTCATACCAAAATTTGTTCAAGAACATAATCCCTTAAGTTTTGATGATGAAAAAGTGTATATGAGAACAATTAAGATACTCTAGTATGGGTTTAAATGTATAGGACATTTAAAGCAAATGAAGTTCTACCTCAGGACCAAGACAATGCTTTGGACTATGGTTAAAGCTCTAGACCTTGATGTGAAGCTCTATGGCATAGATAAAGACAAGACTCGGTATCAAGATCAAGTTCAAGCTTTGTGGAAGTCAACGATATGTAGTTTAAGCATTTGGATTGACATCCTATATTCCAAACCTCTTAATTAAGAACGTGTTCCTGATGCAAAAAAGAACTCTTTGCTATGAAAGGAAACTTTATTTTGACTTATGCAATTGAGTAAAATTTATTAAGAGCATTATAATGACTCTTTGCTATAAAATGAATGGCTCATTCGTTGGTTGCATTTAATCAGGATTATCTCAGCTTTCAATTAGACATTTAAACACAGATTTCTTCGGTAATGGTCATCAAGTTTCACCTCCATATAAATGACCAATTTTAACTGAAGAAGGTTACAAACCTCTGAATATATACAATATACTGCACTATGGTTAGACTTTGTTCATATTGTATACCGTGAATTACAAACAATCATGAAAACCAAAAGTGATAAGTAATAGTGTACTGTGACTATTTTGTTTATTGCTCCTAGAGTTTGTGTAAACACATCTATTCTAATCATACTTTGAAAATATTTGGATTTAGATTAAAAAATCCTCTAGGTTAATGCAAGGAAATCAAGGACTATGTTGTCTTAATGTTGGTTTGTAATATGTTTGGACCGTCAATATTAAGGGCTTATTGTTCCTCTACAAGAGCTTGCTGGCCCCCTTATAGGGAGGGCCCTTGCCTAGAAATTTCCTTCCCGTATCTTGAGGCAAAATATTTGACCAAAGCATATAGAAGCATCTTGCATGCACACTTCCTAACTTAGGGCTTAAGTTATTTAGAGCCTAATTTATGAAATCGTAAGCCCAAGAGGGCTATAAACCCTAGTTTTCTATATTGTAATCAATTCAAGTACATTTGGCACCCATCGCGGGGCCTTGGTAAAACAAACCTAGGCCACACTCGTAAACCTATAAACCTCCTGGCGATCTCACAAAACAATGGTTGACGAGAACTAAACCGATCGTGTTGTTGTGGCAACAATCCAACAACAGAAACACGAGTGGGACGAACTCCAGCAGGATGAGGTGGACAAACCTAGGCCCCAAGCTCTGTATGCAGAGATTTGGAACACGCTTATCCAAGATAATTTCAAACCTCCTTCTCTGTTGACCTTTAAAGGAAAAAGCGACCCCGTGGAACACGTCACAACTTTCAAATCATAGGGGCCTCAAAATCCCTCAAGTGCAAATTACTGTCAGAAACCTTAAAGGAAGCCTTCCTGCGATGGTACATAATCCCCCGCCCTCGCTTCTCTCTCATAGGATTTCAGGATATGACTCGTAAACTTATCCACCATTTCTTAGCAAAAAAGAATTGCAAAGTCTCCACTACTATCCTTTTTAATGGTCGCCATGGATTGAACGAATCCTTGCGCGAGTACCTCGCCGTATTCAACGACGCGACATTTGAAGTGGTTAACACCAACATGAGCTGTTCGTTGGCACTTTCCAGAATAGATTACGAGCAGGGTAATTCAACGAGTCTCTCGCATAGAAACCGGAAAACTCAATGGATGAAATCATGTCGAGGGTCGAATGCTACATCAAGGGCGAGGAAAGTAATGCCAAGAAGAAGGCAAGGGACATCAAGGAGCAGGGTCACAAAAATTCTAACCAACGAAGGACTTATTACCCACCCCCACTCGGGAGGTAGCGGCAGTACTTCGTCCTGTCAGTTCTCGAGGACTCTCTCAAAGGCTGGAGGTGCCTAGATGCCTGCCTCCTTGAATTTTATGTTAAGGCACTCTCAGAGGATAGTTTCTCGTGACAAGTTCAGGGGGTGTAGTCTGTAAAGGCGCACTAATTTCTTGTCTCGTCGTTGTCGTTGAGGTGCTTGTCGTCGCTGCCTTTGCATGATAGTTTTTTGGAGTGTTTCTTCTCCCAACCTCTTCTCTTCGTAGTTGATGTAAGGCTGGGCACAAGTTAGCAGCTCACTCATATCTCTGGCCGACCAAAGCCCCAACTCTTCCTTTAGTTTGCAATCATCGTGGAGGTTGTTATAAAAAATGTAACACTTCAAACCGTCTTGGGCACCCTGTATTTCCATTCCCACTCGAGTGAACAACTCGACGTACTCCTTTAGAGTCCCTTTTCTTATCCTCAACGATGGCATTCAATGCTACCATTGTTTTCGGTTGTTTCCGTCTCGTAGTGAAGTGGGAAGTGAACTCGTTGCACAATTCTTTCCGGGAGTTGATAAAGTTGTCCTCTAGCCCCTTGAACCAAGTCATGGTGGCGCCCTTCAGGGTCAAAACGAACAATTTGCATTTTACCGCACCTCACTCCTGGTGGTAGTATAGGATGGTGTCTATGGTGCCATCGTAGGCCTCCAAATTTGGCAGTTTTGTGAAAACCCGAGGAATAGGATATTTCACTATCTTCCTGGTGAAAGGTCCCTTGCGGCAGTTCCTACGGTGGCGTTGCGGAGAATAATCCTTCTTTTGACGACTTGGTGCGGGGGAGACTCCTTTCCTCCGTGGTGGTCCGAAGGCTTATCGCGATGAGAATGATGACGAGAAGGAATGATACTCCCTTCGCATGAGTCATCGGGAGGTTTCTTGCTTCCTTTTAGACAGTTCACCAGGATGGAGGCGGCGTCATCTACCGCCATCGATGTTGCGTGGCGTTTGTTTCGATGAACTTATTCGATTTGTGTGACGAATTCCGTCGGAATCTTTTCTTGATTCTTCACCACACGTTCAAGTTTGTTATTTTGATGTTGGAGAAAGTTCACCATGTTCGTCTAGATCTCGTTTTTTTCCTGCGATGGAGGAACCGGAGGAGATGGTGGAGGCAGAGGCACATCCTCCATACGTGGAAGAGGAAGATGGAGAACCGTCGTGTTAATCACGAAGGTAGTACGACGTCGATTGCAGTGTCGAGGATCGTGTCATTTTCTTCTGGATTCATCGGTTCGAGAATCGGAATCGTTCGATCTTGGAGGATCTGAATCGCAGACGCGATTCTTGCGCGGTGGAGGAGAGAAATGTGGTGGCTCTTGATGGGATAACACCGCAAGTGCACGGTTCTACCGATGTAGTAATAAAAGAGTATCGTTCCGACAGGGAGTTATGAATTCAATTAACTTTCAGAAATGATTAGAAAAGAGTTTTAGTTGAAAGGTTTGGATTTTTAATTAAAAGAAAATAATAAAAATAAAAGAGCCTTGGGATTATTGGTTCATCATAACGACAAATCCTTCACAAACCAAAACCTTAAACCTAGAACCTTATGTTAGACCTAATTTCTAAAGTCTGGTTTCCCTTTATCCCCTCACTTTTCCTTTCAGTCTAGTGAGAGTTTTCTTCTAGCAATCAAACCTATTTCGCTGATTTGATTACTAGAAGAAGCTTTTAAGGTTTGAAACTACTAATGTCTCAAGGATTGCAAAGACTATTTCGCTGCCTTTGCAACCCTTGTCTAAATTCACTTGTTCGAATATCAAGACTCCACTCTCATTTTATGAATTGATATTTGAGTTGATGGATTAACAATTATCAAACCCTCCACTTTCGTTTCTACAGTTTAATAATCGTTAATTCACGTTAAAACGGTGAATTTAGATTAGAAACTAGGGTTACATAAGATTAGGGTTAAAGCTTGGTTTGATTAGAATTATGTCATTAGACTTATCCAACAATCTTAAGACAAGAAAAGTCTACTCACTAACGTTCATTGTAGACATAGAAGAGAAGAAGAAGAAGAAGAAGAAGAAGAAGAAGAACATAAAAGTAAATAACAATAAAATAAAGGTGAACTTTTATTCCAAGAACAAAAGATGAATATTTGTGATGACTAGCTACTCTATTTATAGTTTACATTCGACTTAAAATCTAAGCAATTACACCACTAGAATGTTCCACGAGAGACTGCGGGCTTTTTGGTAAAACTAAAATAGAGTAGCTTAAAATCTAAGCAAAAGCAGCAAAAGGTGGTTCTGGGAGGTGGCACGGCCGTGCCAATGTTAGCATGGGCCGTGCTAAGCTTCTGACTTGGGGGAGACATATTTTTGTCTCCAAATCTTCGTATTTTTGCTCCGAATCAGCTCCAAACCCCATTCTTTTGCTCCAAGACACAATCCATCAAATATTCATTCCTGAAATATAATAATATGCAACTGAAGTAAAATAGCTCTAAAAGGAAATAATATTAAAATAAAATAAACTTAAATCTAATTAAAACGAAACCAAATATTATACTAAAACTAACTAATTATTGACTCATCATACTCCCCCACACTTGAATCTTTGCTTGTTGTAACGCCCACGTTCGTTTTAGTATTTATTTAAATCGAGTTTAGGTGATTATATTATATTTATATAATATATAAGTGTTTTGATATGTTTTGATATGTTTTGATATGTTTTGATGTGTTTTGATATATTTTGGATGATTTTTGTGGTAAGATATAATGCTAAGGATAAGGTTAAGAGACTTATTTTATTGTTAAATAAAATAAGATTTGAAAAGAAAATAAAATATTTAGTTATGGGTTAGTTTTGGATTTTAGAGAGTTATGTGGGAGAAAGAGTAAATAAGATAAGATTTGTTGGCAGTATAAATAAGGAAAACTAGGGTTAGGAAGTCAGTAACGCTTCAGACTTTGGAAACAGAAAGAAAGAAACGCACGCACGCGTGAGAAGAGAAGAGAAGGAGACCTGCGATTTTCTGCTCCAATCCAGGTAAGGGTGGGACTAATAACTCTGTAATATTGATTAGCATAGTTCTGATAGCAATTAACAGGGATTAGGATTGATTTAAGAGAATGAGAAAACTAGGTCAAAACCTTAGAATTTGATGAATTAACGGTTGGAATAGGTTTAATTGATGTAGAAAGTGTTCCTAGACCTTAGAATATGTTTAGGATGAATTCTGGAATCAGTAGAAGGCTTAGAACCATGAGAATTTGTGAGATTTTGAGAAGATAGCAGTTCTGGCCGCAGCGAAATTCATCGCTCGCCACGGCGAGCAGTGATCCTCGCCTCGCGAGTGATGAGCCTCATCGCTCGCCACGGCGAGTACTTTCCCCGCCTCGCGAGTTGCTTCTGGCAGCTCGCCATAGCGAGCACTTTTCTTCGCCTCGCGAGTTGCTTCTGGCAGCTCGCCACAGCGAGCTAACCCACTCGCCTCGCGAACACTACCAGAATGCGGTGATTGTGAGTTGTGCGACCTGTTCGTACGTTGGATTAGGAGAGGATTTTCCCCCTTAGGACTACTGAGACCTGTTAGTATTGTTGAGAATAAGGTGTACAGAGCTGAATAGTTGAGTAAGGCTTAAAGTATTATACCTTGTGCAATTATGATAAAGTTTATGTTGCCTTGAAATGTAATTGATATAATGATATCATTCTGTTCTTGTGATTTGAATTATGCTGCTGATGTTGTTAAACTGAAAACGTATGATATATTTATATATGCGATGATAAGTTGTTGTTTAGCTCCAATTTCTTGGATGCATGTTGATAAGATGATTAAGGATAAGTGTTGTTTTGTTGAGTCCATGCATAGCATACATTGAGCTTAGTCCTCACCATGATAGGAGCTTTGTCCTCCGCACGTTTATTAGGAGCTTTGTCCTCCGCACGTTTTAAAAGTATATTAATACTTATGATGAAGTTTGGTACCACATGCATATAAGGAGTCTAAGAGCATTGTCGCATGGTCATATTTATGATGTCATGTTGTTGATAAAGATTGAATATATGATTACGTGATAAGTGTTATCTATCTATGCTACTTGATTAAAGATGATATGAAGTTGATTATGTGATTACGTGCTAATTGTTAGTAAATTATGCAAGAATGTTATTGATGTTTTGATGTTAATTGTTATTCTAAATTATGTTGATTAATATTATTTTGTTATGAAATCTCACCCCTTCTGCTGGAATTGCCGCCTTGTGGGCAAGTGCAGGTGATCGTGCTTAGTGTTCAGGTGGTTCGTGAGTGGCCTTACCTCACAGTGTTGTCTAGGTCACTCTGATACGTAACGGGATGGGGTTGTATTATATGCATGCTTCATTCTTTTACGTGATTCTTTATGATATATTTGCAATAATGGAACTAACTCTTTTGAGATATTTTTAGAGGGGCCTGCGTGCCAAACGTTATGAATTATAAGTATTTTTCCGCTGCAAAGTTTTGAAGTATATTGGTTAAATAACTTATTATTTAATTGTTTTGGATTATGCTTTATGTAATATCCCGTTGTTGTGTTTGCATACTCTGATAATGTTTAAGAAATTTTTATGTTGGGAAAACGGGGTGTTACAATTGGTATCAGAGCAAGTCGGTCTGTCCGGCCAATTAGAGAGTCTTGTTGAGTTTTATTAATATTTGTATTACTAAATCTTATGTTGCTGCTACTGTTTGTTGTAGAATATCAGGATGGCTGGAAGGAACGATGCTGCTCTTGCTGTTGCTTTGGAAGCAATGGCTAATGCTGTGGGACAGCAACCTAATGCAAATGCTGGCGTGAATGCCGAGACGAGGATGTTGGAGACTTTCATGAGGAATCATCCTCCAACATTCAAGGGAAGGTATGACCCCGATGGAGCCCAGACGTGGCTTAAGGAGATAGAAAGGATTTTTAGAGTGATGCAGTGCACCGAAGCCCAGCAGGTGCGATTTGGTACACATCAGCTGTCTGAGGAAGCTGATGATTGGTGGGTCAGCGTGTTACCTAGCCTAGAGCAAGAAGGAACTGTGGTGACTTGGGCCGTGTTCAGAAGAGAGTTTCTGAGGAGGTACTTTCCGGAAGACGTTCGCGGGAAGAAAGAGGTCGAGTTCCTTGAGCTGAAGCAAGGAAATATGTCAGTGACTGAGTACGCTGCCAAGTTTGTGGAGTTGGCAAAGTTCTACCCGCACTATGCTGCCGGTAAAATATTTTTGGTGTTTTGATTATTTGATTTTTTTTGGAAATTTGATTTTTTAGCTAACGGTAAAAAAAACTATACGTAAAACGTAACGGAAAGCATAAAAAATAAAAATCGGAGATATTGGATCCCATAGTAAAATCTCAAACCTAAGATTACTAGTTGTTCAATTTTAAGGCATTCAAATTAGTCAAGTTTTTAGTCCTAGTTTGTCCCTAATTCATTTTTCGTCCTCGATTGCGGTTATGACATAAACGGTAAACAAGTGTGTGATGGTGTCGGTGTATGTGTCGGTGCATATTCTCATTATTGGATATTTACATGGAACCTAGATACATGCTAAAGTCTCAAGCCAAAATATAAATGACAAGAAAAATAAAATTACATCAAATCCTACATACACATTTAAAATAGTGATAATTAATGTAAATGACAAGAATTAAAAATATGCATGAGATGATGAAAAAATATAATGCGACAATGCAAAAATAATAAGAACGGTAATTAAATAATTAAAATAAAACAAAATATTTATTGTGGACTTAGAGGGAAAAAAGAAATTTCAAGTCAAAGGGGTGCTAATAATAAAAATGGTGGTGTAAATAGTGAAAAAGTAGTGAAAAATAATAAGAGAAAAATTGGCTCAAACAGGATAAATCTGGACCACTTAATGAATCAAGAGGTCCAAATCTCATCACTGCATAAACTCATCACAGCCACACAAAATAAGGATTTAAAGATTTAAAAACAAGGAAAACAGGGACCGTCAGATCGTAGATATGACGGTTTAAAAAAAACAAGCACATAATAAACAAAAGGAGCAATCACACTGAATCTCAAACAGGATCATCCTGGGGCGTTGGATCTTAGATCCAACGGCCTAGTCCTGGAGTTGCGCAATTATGATGTGGACAAACATGTATAGGATTTACTAGAAAACATAACACACCCGTTTGATCAAAAAGGGATAGAAATCAGAGGGTTTAGAAAGAAAGGAATTGAGCCAAATAGAACCAGTTCGGTTCGCATGAACCAGACCGGTTCATTTTTACTTATAAAAGAATAAAGGCCGGTTTTTTTCATTTCAATTTCTTTTTTTCTCTCTCTAAACCAAATATCTTCTCCTTCTCTCTCTAAAGTTCTTCTGGAAAAAAGTGCAAGAACAGGGATAAAGCTTCATCCCTTCCGGCGAGCATGAAGTTTCCGGCGCGGTGGTTGCCGGCCAAACAGGGAGATAGATTTCGAGATTGCTACCTTTGGTTTCGAATCGGAGATAGATTTCGAGAACGGAAAACTTCTACTCTTCTTCTTTCTCTGTTAGGGTTCTAGTATTACTGTTGATGTGATGTGTCTGATTTTTGTTGCTGGAATTCGTGGTTTATGAGTTTCACGTGGTTTTCGGAATTGTTATTGTGGAATCCGAAAGTGGATTTTGTTATGTATGTATGATTCCGGAAATTTTTCAGGTTGTTAGTGTTCTTGTGATATTCATGATGTTCTTGTTGATTTTTGGTGTTTGATTCGAAAAAGGGTAGAAAATTGGTGAATTAGGGTTTGTGACTTGGCTATTGCGGCTGCCAATGATTGATTCTGTCAGTGTGTCCCAAATTAATGCCAATGACTGGAGGGGTATAAATAGGGACCAATTAGGGTTGAGTTGAATTTTGTTGGACCAAAATACCCTTCGTTGGACAGCTGTATTGAACTTGAACTAATGTTGGACTAAAACTCTTATAAAATATAAACAAAATAATTAATAAAAATAAGAAAACGAAAATTAAAATTAAATATAAAATCAAAATGTAAATTAAAATAAGAAGAAATAAACAAGACAAAATAAATAACAACTAAAAAGGTAAATAAAACTGTCCCTTTCGAAACCAAAATGAGGTATTTTTAAAATACCTCTCTGCCGAAATTTCGTCTAAAACGACGAAACTTCTCAATTTTAAAGACGAGTAAAACGAGAAAATAAAAGTGAAACGTTGTAAAACAAACAGATAAAATGTTGGTAAAAATTTGCAAAATGAACAGATAAAATGCTGAGATATAAGTAAGTGAAATGTTGGAAAATAAACAGAGAAAAATGCTGGAAAATAAACTGTAAAACGTCGAGAAAATAACTGGGTATAATGGGTTTAAAAAACGAATAAAGAGAAAGTAAACGGGTCACAAAATGAGGTATGACAATGGTGCAAGTGTGCACCTACCTCCTCTTCATCACCATCATTGTGTACCTGTAGGTTAGTGCCAACATAAAGCAAGTTTTCCGCTACCTCCGGATTAGTAATGTTCGGATTAGGTAGAATAATCTAAAAGTTAGCATTATTGACTTTCCACTCAAGTTGGAAATTGTGGGTATAACCATGAGGTTTAATAAAGAACAAAGAGGTAAGTGTATCTAAATTTAGATAAATATTTTCTTCAATCATATTCACTTTACTCTCTTCACCCACTCCAAACTTCCTAGCAATGAATGTGATGATTCCACCTACCACTATGTCACATTTATCATCCGGTTTCTTTTTAGAAAGTGAAACAAGATAATCAAGAAAATAATAGCAAATGTTAACTGGGTGGTTATAAAGCATAGCCCACAACATGAACATGGTTCAATCCATATTTAACAGCCTAATCACATGTTCATCTATTCCCAGTCTATCCATGGCATTAACATCAGGGTACCTGCAAGGAGAGATAGTTCTAGAGATTAGAGATTTATACCTATTCTTTTGCTCGGGATCCTTGAATTCGACCCCATGATTTCGGACTGTTGATTGTTTACTGCTTGCACTGCTTTTGGAGCCTTCAATCTCCTTAATTTTCCTCTTGGATGTCATTGACCTTAACTTGACTTGGTGTGGGTTTGGGTGGAGGTTAGGGTTTGGCAATGTTTTGTGTGGGAAAGGTTGGTTTAGTGATGGGGTTGGGGTTTAATTAAAGTTTATGAGTTTGAATGATGGAGATTGGTGAATAATTTTTGGTTGGAAATTGTTGAATTTGGTGGAGTTATGAAGGTTGGAAGGTTGGTGGTTTATGTTTGGAATGATGAATGGAGATAGATATGGAGGTTTGGAGGTCGAAGTTGAAGGAGGAGGGAAGTTTGTGTTTGAGAATGAAGGAGGAAAAAGAAAGAAAGAAAAAAATTGGTAAAACAAGGCCTGGGAACATGGCACGGCCGTGCCAACCTTCTGGAAATGGAGGGTTTGGCTTGGCAAAGTCAGGCACGGCGGTGCCACTTCAGGCACGGGCCGTGCCAAGGTTCTGGTCACCCTAGGCTCAATTTTTTTTGTTTTCTTGAATCATGCTTGGACAATTACCTACAAAACAACTTAAAACAACAAAAAGCAAACAAAATAAAAGCAGTTAAATGCGTGGGTTGCCTCCCACAAAGCGCTCGTTTAGAGTCATTAGCTTGACGATTGAGTGGTTTCTCTACCCGATACCCAATCTTTCACAAAGGGACAATGACATTAAACTAACATTATCCCCTAAATCACACATGGCTTTCTTAACGGTTTCACTCCTAATCACACAGGGGGTGGAAAAACTCTTAATCACTCCGAGGTTAGGCTTAGAAAGCCTTTGTGGGAAATGAATTTTGAGTTTATGGGGTGGTGAAACAATTGGCTTATCACTTTCTCCTATAGATTTCTCACTTTGAGGCTCATCATTCCCTATTTCTCCCTCATTGTTCTCAACGGGGTCCTTTAATTGTTTACCATCCCTAAGAGTAATAGCACTTATATGGCCCTTGGGGTTGGTGTCAGTTTGACTCGGAAAGACTTGGGGGGTTTGAGAGGAAATAGCTACTTGTTGGGCTACTTGAGAGATTTGAGTTTCTAGTATTTTAGTGTGAGTATCAATGGAGTCCACTTTTGATATTAGCTTGACAAGAGAGTCACTTGTAACGCCCCATTTTTTTTATTCAACTATTTTTAGTAAATGTTTGAGTGGTTTTCTATGATTTTCATATGACCTTTGTGTGATGTGTTTTATTTAAATGAATTACACGACTTTATGTTGATTTACGTGTTATGTGGTGCATTATTATATTATTATATAGTTATTGCATTATTTTAACAAAATAGGAGGAAAAATGTATTATTTGGTTTAAAAGGGAATTAAGTGAGTTTAATAGAAATTAAATGAGAGTTAAAAGAATATGGGGAGTTACTTTTTAGTAAAAATAAGAGTTTAAGATTTGGTTGTTATGAAATTTTAGGAAGATTAAGGGTTAAGTGGAAATAAAATAAATTTTTTAAGAGTTATATAAATAGAGAATTAGGTTAAGAAAAAAAAAAAAAGTTTTCACGTGCAATTGGGAAAAGGTGAGTTTTGAGGGAGTTTTGAGAAGGACCAAGAGGAAGCTAGGAAGAAGTGGAAAGGGATCAATTTTGCTGCAGAATTTTCTTGCGTTGCTGAATTAAGGTAAGGGTGGGATTTCTTTCAATAATATATATGTTAATTTGATTTTTGATGGATGAATATGTTCTAGGGTTAGGTTTATGATAAATGTGATGATTTATGTCGGTTCATGCATAATTGTATGTTGTTTTGACTCCTTTGCTGCATATATGATCTGTAAACAAGATTTCAAATACATTGGGGTGATTAAGGGATTAAAAATGGGATTTTTGGGTGGAAAATGTCACTTTTCCCGAGAGCTGCACAGTGACAGCATCTCCTGTTTCATGTTCTTGCGCCTTTTTCACATGTTTCTGTTTTGAACTGGGTTTTGGTGTAAACATGAAAGTTGTAGATAATTGTGTTAGCTTTTTAATGGATTTAGTGTGACTTTAAAATCATTCTTATAACTTATGTTATGGTCAAAATACTACACGTAGGTCACAGTAATTTTCATGAGATTTCAGCACAACTTTTCGCTTCCACTTCTGTACTTGAATTTGAAATAAAAACTGGTATTGATAGGTACAGAATTTGTCTTAGGTGTAAACACAAAAGTTGTAGACAAAAATGTTAGCTTTTTAATGGCTTTGGTTTGACTTCAAAATCATTTTTAGAACTTAAATTATCGTCAAATTACTAAACGTAGGTCACAGTGAAATTTCAGTTTCTGTACCCGAATTTGAAATAAAAACTGCTATTGATCGGCACAGAATTGGCCTTAGTTTTAAACGCGAAAGTTGTAGATAGTTGAATTGTCTTTCCAATGGCGTTAGTTTGACACAAAAATACCTTGCGAATAATTTTATATGAATTTATGAAGTTATGTGACGAATTAAGAATATTGTGGAGAGAAGTCCTTGTCAACGTCAAGGTTTGGGAGGGAGTCTTAAAGAGTTTAGGCACAATTATTATTGTTGTCGAAGTCAGTGTTAAGTTGTTTAACTTATTTAAGTTATAAGTGTGAGTCCATTGCATATGCATAAAAGTGGCGATGAAGCTTTTGCTCAAAGTGGCGATGGAGCTTTTGCTCAAAGTGGCGATGGAGCTTTTGCTCAAAGTGGCGGTGAAGCATATTAATGCTTAAAATAATGGTACCACATGCATGATGTCTAAGTGTAGAGTTGCATTGTCGAGTCATGTCGTTTGTGATGTTGTTTAAGTGATGATGTGAAGATGATTTTGTGATGTTGTTAAAGTGAATAAATGTGATGAATTGTGATGTGTTTATGTTAAATACTATCTATTTACGATGTGATTGAAGTGATGATTTTATGTGGTTTGTCATTAATTATTGAATTATATGATATATATTATTGATTGTGTTTCTCACCCCTTCTGTTGGAATTGCTGCCTTGTGGGCAAGTGCAGGTAATCAAGCTTAGGTGCGTATATGTGAGGAATCCGTTGTGTGTGGTGTCTTAGGATGCTCTGATACGTAACGGGATGGGACTTTGTCGTTGTTTCTATTCTTTTACGTATTTTCTATGAACTATTTATGACTTTAAAATGGTTGTTGAACCTTTTGAGACGTTGATGTGGCCTTGTGCCAAGATTTACTTAAAAGAATATTTTGAGTTTATAATTCCGCTGTTACATTGAATATTTGATGAAGAATAAAATATTATTCATTGTTGTTTAGTGATTTTTATGAAATGTGACATCCTGAATATGGGTTTAACTCTGATAATATATGGAATTTTTTTTATGTTGGGATTTCGGGGTGTTACAACACTCAAAAATCCAGTTTGATTTTTAAGTTCTTGAAACTGCTTGGATTGATCCATAACATATTTTTCTAGTAAAATTTCCAAGCTGGATTTCTTAGGGACTCTTTGGTTGTTTGCATAACCGGGTGGTGCTGTTTGTTGTCCAAAGGAATTTTGAGCAGTTTTGCTATAGAAATTTTGTTTTGACCTCATCCCTTGATTATATTGATTATAGTTTGATTGCTCGGGACATTCAACAACACTACCTAGTTGGCATTCAATGCTAGTATGACCAAGTATTCCACAAACTTCACATGGTGATGAAATAGGAGTAGGTGTGGCAACACTTGTATTCATTTTATCAAATTTTTGTGTAAGTGCGTCAACCTTAGCAGCTAGATGATCAAGGGAAGAAATTTCATACATACCTGCCTCTTTTTTAGAGGGTGAAGAAGCAATGATGACTCTCTCACTTGTCCACTGATACTGGTTTTGTGCCATGTCCTCGATCAAAGCATGTGTTTTGTGTAAGTTTTATTCATCAAAGCTCCACCTGCAGCTGTATCAACATAAATTTTTGCGGTATACAAAAGACCATTATAAAAAGTGTGGATAATAAGCCACTTCTCAAAACCATGATGAGGGCAAAGCCTAAGCATTTCTTTGAAACGCTCCCACGCATCGTAAAGAGATTCCCCACCTTTTTGAGTGAATCGTGTGATTTGACCCCTTAATTGAGCAATTTTAGAACGGGGAAAGAATCGGGCAAGAAAAACTTGCCTCATTTGGTGCCATGAAGTGATAGAACCGACTTCCAATGAATGAAACCAAGCACTAGCTCTATCCCTTAAGGAAAAAGGAAAGAGGTGCAGCCTTACGGCCTCTTGGTTTGCCTTCAAGGTTCCACTGAGTCTTAAAAAAGTTGAAATATGAAGATTCGGATCCTCAGTGGGTGATCCGAAAAATTGATTTTGCTGCACTAAATAAATAAGTGCAGGTTTTATTTCAAAATTGTCCTCAACTGTTGGGTACACAATAACAGCGTATGACTCATCTTAAGATAGGATTGCATACTCTTTGAGAGTGCGCTTCTCAGTCATATTGTTATTATTATGTGTGTTTCATCTTCTTTCACGGAAGAACCTTTCAATCTCAGGAACGAATTCTCCAAGACTTATGGTTCTTCGCACTCAAGAATAAAAAACTCCAAAAGTTGAAGGCAAAAAAGAAAAAGAATATTTTTTTTTGTTTTTAAAAAAAATTCAGTCTAACCACTAAAAAAAATTAATCAAATTACAATAACTGCCCGGCAGCGGCGCCAAAAACTTGATGGGATAAAACCGCAAGTGCACGGTTCTACCGATGTAGTAATAAAAGAGTACCGTTCCGACATGGAGTTATGAATTCAATTAACTTTCAATAATGATTAGAAAAGAGTTTTAGTTGAAAGGTTTTGATTTTTAATTAAAAGTAAATAATAAAAATAAAAGAGCCTTGGGATTATTGGTTCATCATAACGACAAATCCTTCACAAACCAAAACCTTAAACCTAGAACCTTATGTTAGGCCCGAATTTCTAAAGACCGGTTTCCCTTTAGCCCCTCACTTTTCCTTTCAGTCCAGTGAGAGTTTTCTTCTAGCAATGAAACCTATTTCGCTGATTTGATTAAGAAGAAGCTTTTAAGGTTTGAAAATACTAATGTCTCAAGGATTGCAAAGACTATTTCGCTGCCTTTGCAACCCTTGTCTAAATTCACTTGTTCGAATATCAAGACTCCACTCTCGTTTTATGAATTGATATTTGAGATGATGGATTAAAAATTATCAAACCCTCCACTTTCGTTTCTACAGTTTGATAATGGTTAATTCATGTGAAAACGCTGAATTTAGATTAGAAACTAGGGTTACATAAGATTAGGGTTAAAGCTTGGTTTGATTAGGATTATGTCATTAGACTTATCCAACAATCTCAAGACAAGAAGAGTCTACTCACTAACGTTCATTGTAGACATAGAAGAGAAGAAGAAGAAGAAGAAGAAGAAGAAGAAGAAGAAGAAGAAGAAGAAGAAGAACATAAAAGTAAATAACAATAAAATAAAGGTGAACTTTTATTCCAAGAACAAAAAATGAATATTTGTGATGGCTAGCTACTCTATTTATAGTTTACATTCGACTTAAAATCTAAGCAATTACATCACTAGAATGTTCCACAAGAAACTGCGGACTTTTTGGTAAAACTAAATAGAGTAGCTTAAAATCTAAGCAAAAGATGCAAAAGGTGGTTTTGGGAGGTGGCACCGCCGTGCCAATGTTAGCACGAGTCGTGCCAAGCTTCTGACTTGGGGGAGACATATTTTTGTCTCCAAATCTTCGTATTTTTGCTCTGAATCAGCTCCAAACCCCTTTCTTTTGCTGCAAGACTCAATCCATCAAATATTCATTCCTAAACTATAATAATATGCAACTGAACTAAAATAGCTATAAAAGGAAACAATATTAAAATAAAATACACTTAAATCTAATTAAAACGAAACCAAATATTATACTAAAACTAACTAATTATTGACTCATCAGCTCTCCTATGAGTTTTGGTCATTTCTTCAGAGAAATGGAGCAGTAACTGTCGACCTTTGTGGTGGAGGTACGTGTAACTGAAAATGGTTACGACAGAGGAACGCATAACAGAAAATGGTTACGCTGGAGGATCGTTAGACTGTGGCCGTTAGCGAACGATGAAGGTGGGAAAAACACAAGAAGGGGGGGGGGGGTTGAATTGTGTTTTCAAAAACGTTTCTCTCTTGCGAAAAATAACAATGTTCTCAGGATACAGAGTCTGATAGAGTTTAAAGTCTGATCAGAGTTCAGAGTCTTAGCAGCGGAATATAGAACAAATGCAAGAAAGAAAGAAGACACAAGCAATTTATACAGGTTCCTTCCACAATCCGGAAGTAGTCCTGTCCCCCTTGCACTTCCAAGGAGAGTTCCACTAAAATGTAATATCAAATTACAAGTTGCTCAAACACACAAGTATGAGACTTCCTTTGCTCAATCACACAAGAAAGAGACTTCAAATGCTCAAGCACACAAGCAAGAGACTTCAAAACAATTACAGAGAATTGAAAAGAGTTTTGAATACTTGATATACAATCAGAGGTATTCACAAAACAAAACGAAACAGAACAGACTCTGTTTTTCTCTAGAAACTTAGAAATTCTAAGATATAACTTTTGTAAGAATTATCTAAGTTGTTGATGAGCAATGTTTGCGACTTGGAGTATGAGAAATAGTCTTGTTCGCGTGTATGCGTTGTAAATCTTGTGGCACCGTTCTTCAAGTCTTCAGCTCTATTTATAGAGGGTTTGAGAGACGTTGGGAACTAGCCAGCTCATCATTTGTCTTGATCAAAGCTTTGAATAAATCACCATTGATCTTTGCCCGATTTGATGTTTACCGTTGTGAAAACAAATTCAAATCCATTCCAATAATAAATGGAACAAAGACTGCCATTGTTGCTGTTATCCTTGTCTTGTATAGGAGACACAATGCAGAGAAGGTGGTTGCAGAGACTTAGTGGTTGTACAGTTCGTACTTGTACTTTGTCAACGTTGCTTGGCTTCTGAATAACTTGGCTTCTGATGAAACTGGCTTCTGAGAATTGGCTTCTGATGACGTCATCTTCAGAGGCACATTTCTTCAGACACACTATGCTTCTGACTTTTTCAGAAGCGCTTTCTTCAGACACACTTTCATTCAGATGCTCTTCAAGCTTTGATCTAGAATTCCTTTGCTCTTTAATTTATTCAGTCAGAACCTCTTGTAAATAAATTCTTTGATAATGGTCCTGCACACTTGAATAAACTTTTAGCATATCCAATTGATAATTTTTATTACCTTGTTATCATCAAAACTTAAGTGGTATAATTGTGAAACACCCTTTGTTCCAACAATCTCCCCCTTTTTGATGATGACAAACATAAGTATTTAAAAAGATCAATTGTTGTTAACTTAATTAACAAGTTGACTTGAGGGGTTCTGAGGTTTGTAAGCTCTGACTCCCCCTGAGTCTGATATTCATTAAGGTGAGGTTTGTAAGCTCCGCCTAAGTCCTATCCAGGTTAATTACATTCATTTTATATCCAATACTGATAATTTCGAAAAAAAATAACTCAGATGAGATAAAGATAAGATTCTCAAAATAAAATTTGTTAGAATTTTATTTTACTTGGGCTCAGATTCTTGTTAAATACTCTCTATTACTCCCCCTTTTGTCAACAATAAAAAAGAATCAAGTATAAATAAAAGAAGAAGTAAAAACAAGAAAATGATATTAGATGTAACTGAAAAAGAATTTATAAATGCAATATAAACACAGATACATCAGAGGCAAAAAAATAGAAGCACAAAGACAAAACACAAAACAAAGAAAAACTAGGTGTGCAACTAAGGGTTGGGTTGAGGTTGTTGCTGTTGAATCATAGCCATCAGACGCTGAATGTCTTCAGACTGCTTCCTAACAGTTTCTTCCAGAGTCAACTGCCTCTGAAGAAGTTGATCTTCCCTTGCCTTAGCTTCCTTGGATTCTTCTTGATGCTTGAGTACCTTCTGCTTCAGCATCTGAAACACCTTTGATTCCCTTGTGATGTAGTCTGACTCAGCATAGAATGGAGAATTGGTCAGATACAAGGTCTTGCTCTGAAGATGCTTAGTTGATAACAAGTGTTCCCTCATGCGACGCTTCATAGCATGGGCTTGAATACGGCAGCACTTAGAAGAAACATTGTTTACCAAACTAAGTAATCTGTTCTTGACTGAAGACCATCTGTCCTGATAAGCCAGAGGTAAAAAAGGAGTCTTCCTGAGGTTCAGCAGAGTCTGCATTTCCTCATTGATTTCTGCCAGTTGATTATCAAGATAGTCAGGATCCAGTATGTCAGAGGAGGGTTCATCAATGATTTGTACAGGTGATGAAGATGAAGAGGGTTGGTCAGAAGCACTAGGGTTAGATTTATGTGTTGGTTCAGAATTTGAAACAGACACAATGAGTTCTGACTCTATCACTGGGATAGACTCTTCAACCACTGTCTCCATGACAGATTCTGGAATGGTCTTTTCTTGGGTCTGTGTTGGGGGTTTTCAGTAGCATTTTGTTGGTATTCAGGAAGTTCACCTGAATAGTATTTTTCAAGATTTGACAAAACTTGTTGGTCAGAGGTTTGTTTGAGTAGTGTGGAGGTGGTTTGTTGTTGGTTGTTTGTTGGTGGTTGTTCAGCAGCTGTTGGTTCTTCAATAACTACTTGCTCTTTAGCAGTAGCTGTTGAATCAACAACTATTGGACTATTTGGTTTTTGTGATTGTGTTGGTTTGACAGGTTTGGGTCTATGTGAGCGTTTGGCTTTTGTAGTGGTTTTGGATTTTGTAGTTGTTGTTTTGATTCTTTGGGTTTGTTTGGCTTTGAGAACGGGTTTGGTTAGGTTGTATTTCTGACTTAGAGGAATGTCAGAGTCAGAATTGGTTGAGGAAGATGAGTGAGGGGTTGGGGAAACTGGAATCTTGACTACCTTTGTTGAAACTTTGGCAGCCTCTGAAGGAGCAGCTTCTGAAGCAGCAGCTTCTGAAACAGCCTCAACAGGAGCAGACTCTGAAGCAACAACTTCTGATGTTCCCTGTGTCTCTTTCATAGCCTTCTTGGAAGGATTTTCACCTTCTAAGTACTCCTCTTGAGTGAGTATTTTTCTCTTGGCTTTTCTGCCTTTCTCAACGGGCAGTTTTCCTCCTGGCATATCCTCAGGAACTTCATCCAAACTGATTCTTTCTCCAGTGTTAGCAAAATGGTCACTCAGAAGTGCCATCTGTACAGCTAAAGTATCCTTCTTGCAAATAGGTGGGAAGTTGGCCAATAGATCAGACACTACAGTAGATTCACTCAAGTCTGATTTGAGAGGAGTGAATCTTTTTATCAAATTCATGTTCTTCAAGGTCTGACCATTGATCACCTTACCAACTACAGTATCCAGCATCTGATCTGTATAAAACCTTGTTTGACTGAGAGCTTCAATGATTCCTCCTTGATGAAAGATTTCTGACAGAAGCCTTTCATAAGGAACCCAGACTCTGTCCTCGTTTTGGCTTTTCCAAAGCTCTTTGACCATGTGCTTGAAAATGTACCTTGGCAAGTTGAGCTTTTTATCATTGTAGATGTGATGAAATAAAACTTTGTGCGCTAGGGAGGGTTGATCACCACCACCTCCCTTAGGTAGAATATTTTCATACTGAATCTTCATAAGTATCTTCTTCTGTATATCCAGGTTACTGTACTTTCCTCCTTTCTTTGTGTTGAACATGGTAATGTTCACAGTATCTCTCCAAGTGCTGGTATGAGGATTTGGAATCTCAATCCCAGAGTAGATTCCTTCAGCTTTTATACCCAGAACAGAAGCAATAATCTGTTCATTGATCTTAATGGGGACACCCATTACACTTGATATAATCTTAGTACCAGTAAAGGGTTCCAAGAGCATTTCTTTCCTTGTTTTTCCAGCAAGCTCTGGATACAATAGAGTCAAGTTCTTCTCTTCTTCTATAGCGGCCTTCTTATCATAGATGCTTGCTCTAACCCAGAAATGCCTTACTAAAGCTTTGTAAGTAGGACCATTCAACATCTTGAAGTACGGTAACCACCCTTGAGAAGCATAGAAGTCTTTGATGTCGCATCTGTGAAACATCAGTGACACGAAATCAATAGGATTTTCTACTTGAATCATCAGTTGATGTTCTTGAAGTCTCATGGTAGATCCACTTAGTAGATACGCAGCCCTTTCTGGTTGCTGTTGAGAAGCTTGTTGATTCGAAGTACCGGATTCTTGAACTGATCTTGATGAAGTAGTCATGTTGAAGTTTGAGAGCGAAGGGTTTCTAATGTGAGAGAATAGAAAAATCTGATTTTTTTTTAAATCGTAACTGCTCAAAGATTTGAAAGTGTAGGAAAAGTGAGTGAGTAGTGTGTGATCTGTATTTATAGTGATTTCTGAAGAAAAAAACTTTTCAAATTCAGACGAGACAAACAGACACAAACATTAATGACTAGCAGGGGCGCGAGAATATTTGTTTAAGAGAATAACCATCATTGCCCAAAAAGCGTCGTTTCCCAATGCAGATAGACCATGTCAGAAGTCTACAAAAGTAACTTTAACCTTTTCCGCTTCTGATACTATCAGAGTCAAAAAGATTCCTTCCTAGAGTCTGAATAATTTTCCAGAGGCTGAGTCTCTTCAGATTCTCCAGAGAGAGTCTGACACGTCATCAGCTTCTGATAATTGTTCAGAGTCTAGTTTTCCTTACTCAGAGTCAAGCATTATTCAGAGACAAAATACATGTTCAAATTTTTCTTTATAAAATTGAATCTCTCAACAGTTAAGGGTTTTGTGAAGATATCAGCCCATTGATGTTCAGTATCAATGAATTGAATATCTAAAACTCCTTTTTGAACATAGTCTCTGATAAAATGATGTTTAATTTCAATGTGCTTGGCTCTTGAATGAAGAATAGGATTTTTAGACAAACAAATAGCAGCTGTGTTATCACAGTAAATTGGAATATAGTTTTCAGTTATTTGGTAGTCTTCTAACTAATGTTTCATCCAAAGCAGTTGTGTACATCAACTAGCAGCTGAGATGTATTCTGCTTCTGCTGTTGACAAAGCAATAGTTGCTTGTCTCTTACTGGCCCAGGATATCAGATTCTCACCAAGAAATTGACAATTTCCACTAGTTGATTTTCTTTCAATCCTATCACCAACATAGTCAGCATCACAGAATCCAACTAGCTTATAATCTGAAGATTTCTTATACAGAAGCCCCATATTAGTAGTTCCTTTCAGATATCTAAAGATTCTTTTAACAGCAGTTAAATGAGATTCTCTAGGATCTGATTGAAACCTTGCACACAAGCATACACTGAATAAAATATCAGGTCTAGATGCAGTGAGATACAACAGAGAACCAATCATACCTCGATACAGCTTCTGGTCAACTTTGGCTCCTTGATCTTCTTTGTTCAGAGTACAGGTAGGATGCATTGGAGTATTCATTTCTTTACAGTCTTCAAGTTTAAACTTCTTTAGAAGCTCCTTTGTATATTTGGACTGATGAACATACACTCCTTCTTTGCATTGGTTGATCTGAATTCCTAAAAAGAACTTCAGTTCTCCCATCATGCTCATTTCAAATTCCTCCTGCATCATCTTAGAAAATTCTTTGCAAAGAGATCTATTAGTTGATCCAAAAATAATATCATCAACATAAATTTGAACAATCAGAATGTCTTTCTCAAGTGTCTTCTTGAAAAGTGTTGTGTCAACCTGTCCTCTTTTAAAATCATTTTTAAGTAAGAAGTTGCTTAGTCTATCATACCAAGCTCTGGGAGCTTGTTTCAGACCGTACAAAGATTTCTTCAGCTTAAAAACGTGGTCAGGATGTTTTAAGTCCTCAAAACCAGTTGGTTGTTTCTCAAACACTTCTTCAGAAATGACTCCATTGAGAAATGCACTTTTAACGTTCATTTGATACAGAGTTATGTTGTGATTAACTGCGTAGGAAAGAAGTAACCTGATTGCTTCCAAACTTGCAACTGGAGCATAAGTTTCAGTATAATCAATGCCTTCTTGTTGGTTGTATCCCTGAGCAATAAGTCTGGCTTTGTTTCTGATTACTTCTCCCTGTTCATCCAGCTTGTTCTTAAACACCCATTTAGTTCCAATAATGTTCTTGTGTTCAGGCTTAGGTACAAGATCCCATACATCATTCCTTTTGAATTGATTGAGTTCATCTTGCATTGCTAAGATCCATCCATCATCAGATAGTGCTTCATCAACTGTTGTAGGTTCAATCATGGACAGCAAACCCAGCGCAGACTCTTCAGGTCTGAAATGAGATCTAGTCCTTCTAGGACTATCTTTGTTGCCAATGATCTGATCCTCAGGATGAGAAGCCTTGTACTTGAATGAGTTCTTGGATTGGATAACTTGTTGAGTATCATCTTGAGCTTCTTCAGAAGCTTCAACATTTGGAATATCAGGAGCTGGTACTGCTTCTGATGTATTCTTCAACTCTGATGACTGATCAGGTTCTGAATAATCTTCAGACTCTTCTGAACCTGCAAAACTTTCAACCTGCTCTGGAATTTTACTTCCAGGCTCTTTGTCATCAAACTTGACATGCATAGACTCTTCAACACAAAGTGTTTCCAAGTTATACAGTCTGTATGCCTTAGACCGCTCAGAGTAACCTAGAAAGATACCCTTTTGTGCCTTTGCATCAAATTTCTTCAGATAGACTTTATTGTTTAAGATGTAACATGTACATCCAAACTGATGAAAATAAGAAATGTTAGGTTTCCTGCCTTTAAAGAGCTCATATGTTGTTTTATTCAGAATGGGTCTGATATAGATCATGTTCTGAACATAACAAGCTGTGTTTACTGCTTCTGCCCAAAAGTGTTTTGCCAGATTGTTTTCGTGAATCATGGTTCTTGCCATTTCTTGTAGAGTCCTATTCTTTCTCTCTACAACCCCATTTTGTTGTGGAGTTCTAGGAGAAGAGAATTCATGGACAATTCCAAATTTTTCACAAAATATTTCAAATGGCTCATTTTCAAATTCTCCCCCATGATCACTTCTGACTTTTAGAATTTTAAGTTCTTTTTCAGATTGGACTTGAATACAGAATTATGTAAACACATCATATGAATCATCTTTAGATTTGAGAAACTTAACCCAACTCCATCTACTGTAATCATCAACGATCACCAATCCATATTTACTTCCATATATGGATGCAGTACTCACTGGTCCAAATAAATCAATATGGAGTAATTCCAAGGGTCTGGAGGTAGAAACAATGTCCTTAGATTTGAAAGAAGTTTTAACAATTTTTCCCTTCTGACATGCACCACATAGTGCATCTGAATGATAATCAATGTCTGGTAGTCCTCTGACAAGTTGTAACTTGCTAAGCTTAGAGATTAATCTCCAATTAGCATGTCCCAACCTTCTGTGCCACAGCCATTTCTTATCACTCATTGACAGAAGACAAACTACCTTCTGATCAGTCAGTTCTGAAAAATTGATCTTGTAAACATTGTTCTTTCTCTTTCCCTTCAAAACAATGGATTGATCATCTTCATTGACCACTGTGTAGTTGTTCTTATTAAACAAAACGTCATAACCATTATCACAAAATTGACTTATGCTAAGTAGGTTATGCCTTAGTCCATCTACAAGCCACACATTATTGATTGAGACAGAGGAGTTACCTATTGTTCCAGTACCAATGATCTTGCCAGTTTGGTTTCCTCCAAATCCCACAGTTCCTCCCTCTTTCATGGTCAGGGTTAGGAACATAGACTTTTCTCCCGTCATATGTCGCGAGCAGCCACTGTCCAGATACCAGGACTTCTGCTTTTCGTTTCCTTTTAGACATATCTGCAGCATCAACAATTTCAGTTTTAGGTACCCATATTCTCATGGGTCCTCTTTGGTTAGTTCTAGAGGTTCTGAGTTTCATCTGTGTCTTCTGTCTGACATTATCTTGTTCAGTCTTTTTCCAGACTTTGAGTTCAGAACCCTTGGTCTTAGAATGTGACGTACTAAAGACAGCTCCATTCTTCTGAAATCTATGCTTTTTAGTTTCAGACTCTGTTTTCTTCAGAACCTGTTTATTCGGTTCTGATCTCTTCAGAATCTGTAACGTTGGAGCTTTTGATTTAGAATCATTCGTTACCTTCTTCTTTTGATTCTTAGGTTTTGACTTCGTCAATTCCTTTGAATTTAAAGATTTAGATCTTGAATGAGAAGCTTTTTCAGACTCAGACACGAAATGAGTCTTCAGACCCTCTCTGATATTATTATCAGAACAAGGTTTTAGAATTACTTCACTAGAGTTTCCTCCTGTGAAACCAATTCCTCTTTTGTTGTTCTGATTTATACTATAAATCATTGATGCAACCTTGGTTCTATCAATTCCAGTGTTAATAAACTCTTGGAGAGCAGCATCCTGCTCAGATAAGGATTTATTATCACCTTTCTTGGCCATTGTTTTCAAATCATTATTTTCTTTTTGCAAAACATCCATTTCCAACTTAGTTGATTCATGGAGTTTCAGCAACTTAATGTATCGTTACTTAACTCTCCTCAACTCAGTGGATTGGTTCTCGTAATGACCAAGAAGTTCCTTGAGAGAATCAATTAGTTCTGATCTGGTAAGTTTAGAATATACCTCAGTTTCAGTTTCAGAATCTGTACTTGACTCAGCATCAGATGAATCCTTTTCATTCTCAGCAGTAGCTACCAAAGCCAGAGCTATTTTTGCTTCATCTTCAGCATCATCTTTGTCAGATTCAGACTCGTTGTCCAGATCTTCCCATGTTGCCATCAAGCTTTTCTTGAACTGTTTCTTGAACTTGTTGGACTTGAAGATTGCTTTCTTTGATTTTTCTTTGGACTTGTCTTTCTGCAGGTCTGGACTTTCAGCAATGAAGTGTCCAACCTTCTTGCAGTTAAAGCAACCTTTCTGATCTTCCTTTCTTGAGCTTTTGTGACTACTGCCTCTGTTCATAAACTTCTTGTTCTTCTTCGCGAGGTATTGTAGTCTGTTGGTGAGCATAGCCATCTCTTGAACAATCTCAGGGTCTTCATCAGAATCTTCAGATGTAGATTCTTCTTCAGACTCTAATGCCTTCAGAGCCTTACTTGACTTGCCTCTGGATTTTAGTGCAATGGTCTTAGGCTTCTTGACAGGTTCATGCTCATTTAGACCTATCTCATGACATTTTAAAGAGCTTATAAGATCTTCAACACTCAAGGTGTTTAAATCTTTAGCTTCTTCAATGGCTGTCACTTTCGGTCTCCACTTTGCAGGTAAACTTCTAAGAATCTTGTTCACGTGATCAGACGCTACGTAACTTTTCTTCAGAATCTGAAGTCCAGAAACAAGAGTCTGAAACCTTGAGTACATTGTCTCAATGCTCTCATCCTCCTTCATTCTGAATAACTCATACTGATGAACAAGCATGGTAGCCTTGGCTTCTCTGACTTTCTTGTTACCCTCATAAAGTGAGCACAATGAGGTGAACATAGCCTTCGCTGTTGATTTGTCACTCATCTTTAAGTACTCTTTATGAGGCAAGGCAGCCACAAGAATGCCTCTGATCGTATGATGTTTCTTATAAAGCTTTTTCTGCTCAGCAGTGTGAACTTTCCTATCAAGAGCAGCGCCTTCTTCATCTAGCTTCAGATCACCAACACAATCTTCAAGAACGTCCCATAACTCTTCATCCATTCCCATGATGTGACTATACATCTTGGTCTTCCACCAAGAGAACATTTCAGGGTCACCATTAAACATAGGAGGCTTGTTGTGATGTGCAGATCTTTCATTTCTGTTGTTGTTGTTGCTATAATCATAATGAATAGCAGCTCCAGAACCATAACCAGAAGCTTCATCCCCAGACATGTTTTTCACCAATCGTTTAGTGTAACACGGTTAAGTGCAAGCTACAGAATCGGAGCTCTGATGCCAACTGAAGGTGGGAAAAACACAAGAAGGGGGGGGAGGGGGGTTGAATTGTGTTTTCAAAAACGTTTCTCTCTTGCGAAAAATAACAATGTTCTCAGGATACAGAGTCTGATAGAGTTCAGAGTCTTAGCAGCGGAATATAGAACAAATGCAAGAAAGAAAGAAGACACAAGCAATTTATACAGGTTCCTTCCACAATCCGGAAGTAGTCCTGTCCCCCTTGCACTTCCAAGGAGAGTTCCACTAAAATGTAATATCAAATTACAAGTTGCTCAAACACACAAGTATGAGACTTCCTTTGCTCAATCACACAAGAAAGAGACTTCAAATGCTCAAGCACACAAGCAAGAGACTTCAAAACAATTACAAAGAATTGAAAAGAGTTTTGAATACTTGATATACAATCAGAGGTATTCACAAAACAAAACGAAACAGAACAGACTCTATTTTTCTCTAGAAACTTAGAAATTCTAAGATATAACTTTTGTAAGAATTATCTAAGTTGTTGATAAGCAATGTTTGCGACTTAGAGTATGAGAAATAGTCTTGTTCGCGTGTATGCGTTGTAAATCTTATGGCACCATTCTTCAAGTCTTCAGCTCTATTTATAGAGGGTTTGAGAGACGTTGGGAACTAGCCAGCTCATCATTTGTCTTGATCAAAGCTTTGAATAAATCACCATTGATCTTTGCCCGATTTGATGTTTACCGTTGTGAAAACAAATTCAAATCCATTCCAATAATAAATGGAACAAAGACTGCCATTGTTGCTGTTATCCTTGTCTTGTATAGGAGACACAATGCAGAGAAGGTGGTTGCAGAGACTTAGTGGTTATACAGTTCGTACTTGTACTTTGTCAACGCTGCTTGGCTTCTGAATAACTTGGCTTCTGATGAAACTGGCTTCTGAGAATTGGCTTCTGATGACGTCATCTTCAGAGGCGCATTTCTTCAGACACACTATGCTTCTGACTTTTTCAGGAGCGCTTTCTTCAGACGCACTTTCATTCAGATGCTCTTCAAGCTTTGATCTAGAATTCCTTTGCTCTTTAATTTATTCAGTCAGAACCTCTTGTAAATAAATTCTTTGATAATGGTCCTGCACACTTGAATAAACTTTTAGCATATCCAATTGATAATTTTTAATACCTTGTTATCATCAAAACTTAAGTGGTATAATTGTGAAACACCCTTTGTTCCAACAAACGACCCCTCTCCTTCTAGCGCCAAATGATCTCTCCGGTGAGGATGGATGAGTAGCAATGGTGGTGAAAAGTGCTCCGGTATGACAGTGATGGTTTCTGGTACGGCAGTGATGAATCCTTGCGGTGGAACAAAGGTTCTTGGAGGCACCTTAACACTCCAACGCTCAAGTCAGTACTGGAACTGAGAAAGACTGTGTAGAAAGTGATGTGAAAAGTGAATCATACCTTAAGGGTGAAGCAAGTTCACCCTTTTATTTGCGTGCATTGGTGATAACCGCCTCCGGGTTTCACGACGTGTGATTAGGGACAATTAGAGTACACGTGTAGGGTGATCCTCACGCCGGGGTTCTCTTCTGTGTGGCGCTGTGCATTTGAGTTGGCGTGTTCCTTCAGGAATGGAGCCTTAAGGATGTGTAAGTTATACCACATGTCAACGTGTGGTTGGTCTTATGAACGGTCCAGAAGAAATACCATATCCACAACAAACAAAATAAAACACTCGAAGTAAGGAAGAATGGAAAAGAGGTTACGTGAAGAAAGAAGTGGAAGCTCAAGCAGATGAAACGAACAACATCGGAAGGAGAATACAACTAAAGGGTTAGAAAGAAAGAGAACCGGAGTAGAAGATGAAATAGTAGGAGAAAAACCGAAATGAATAAAGAATCCTCTTAACTCTTGGTGTTGAAACTAAATCTCAAACATTATTTCACTGGAATTTATTTTTTTCTTATTGCATTGCTATTATCCAACCATAATATCTAAGAGCCTCATCAATTGTGGTTGGCTAAACTATTGACAAAAGTCATAGCAAAGAAGACTCATCCTTGAATGATGATATGGTCTTTTGAGGATCATGTTCATTTCCAATTATATGTTCTTGTAAATATGAAGATTTGTACTTGAATGAACGTCCCTGTAACACCCCGTTTTTCCAACATATAAATAACATACAATAAATCAGAGTTCATCACAAACAGGATGTCACATTCGTTCTTCAAAATATCATTAAATATAAAAAAGTGGTTCAACATCAACTTAAAAAGAAATACGTAACAAGGAAAACAAAACATATAAATATCCCCATCCCGTTACGTATCAGAGCATGACTCCTATGACGACACGAGGAATCATGTAAAGAATTAATCAATACAAAACAACAACAATTCAACATTAAGAATACTTCACATAATTCCAACAACAATCATCATTTAACTTTATTCAATAATGCATCAACAACAACATCGACAATGCAACAACAACGACTCAACAATGCAACAACAACTACTCAACAAATGCAGCATAATTATGCATGTGGTACCAACAGAGCTACAACTCCCTTCGCTAAAGTCATATTCGACTTGATAGGCTATTGCCCCCTTCGCTTAAGAAACAACAGAGCTACAACTCCCTTCGCTAAAGTCATATTCGACTTGACAGGCTACAACCCCCTTCGCTTGACAATGCTTATACAATGACACAACTTAAATGCAACAACATCAACATCATAAAATCATATTAAATCAACCACAAAAGATTTCCACATCAACTCAAAACTAATGGAAAGATAAATCAGTTATCAACAAATTTCATGTTTATTACAAAGTCCGACTCAAAACAGAAACGTGTGAAAAAGACACAAGAACGCAAAACAGGCATTCTGCTACTAAACAACTCGCGAGGCAAGCACAACTACTTGTCGTGGCGAGCTCACATATGGACCACTCGCTAGGCGAGCAAGATCACTCGCCGAAGGCGAGCTAAAACAGGTAGCTTTGAGAACTAGACATTTTTCACCCAAAAATCCCAAATTTTAACTTCCCAATGTCCAAATTTGATTCTAAAAGTCGTCTAATCATTTCTAAACATGAAGAGGCACTCAAATTCATATAAACCTGACCCAAAACATCATTTATACGAACATCCATTTTTCTACTGAACAGCTCGCCACGACAAAACACTCGATGTGGCGAGTTGGGAACTACTCGCCAGGCGACTAAAATCACTCGTTGGGCGAGCAATGACTTCTACTTGCTAGGCGAGTTTGAGCACTCGCCGTGGCGAGCGACGACAGACAGGTCTACGAACAGACCTCTGTTCTCACTCCAAAACTCCAATTTTGACAACCCAAACCCCAAAATTGATAGGAAACATTACTTACTGTTATTCTACAACCTAGACATCACTTTCTTACATTAGTTCATGGGATTGCATACACTTTAAACAATTTTGATTGAATTTAACCTAACTTTTATAACACCAATGAAATTCAACAAACAACAACATGATTAAACCCTTTCAGAAATTATATGCTTATGATTAAAGAAGGTTAGTCCCACCCTTACCTTAGATTGGTTGAATTCTGAAACCTACAAGCTTCCTCTTCTCTGACTTCTCACTTTTCTCTTTTTCTCCCAAAAACTGTTTTCACGTGTTCTGACTTTCTATTCCCTACCTCTTATATTCTTTAACCTAAATAAATTCTCCTCATTCCAAAACTGTCCTTACTGCGTCATTATTCTATTTTAATTTTATTCTTTCACTAGTAATATTTTTATAAACTACTAATATTACTAACACATAACACAAAAACCCACAAACCGCAATTATTCAAATAAAATATATAAAAAGACACTAAACTCGATAAAATAAATAAATAATAAAAAATAGGGTGTTACAGTCCCCATGTTGTGTAGAGAATGAGTCACAATCTGGAACATCCTCTCATACATGATAAAAGGTCATCTTACGTTATTCTTAGCATATTCTTCAGATATTTTTATTCAGTATTCAACCAAGATAGAGGAGTTTTAAAACAATTGCCCATGGGTTTTGGGACATTTGTAATGTTTTCATTTTAAGTCATGTAATTATAATATTCCTGAAACCAAGCAATTTTAGGATGTTTTTTGAAGTATATCAAGGAAAAATCATGTAAATTGGCAAATCAAAGCATCTTGTGAAGAATTAGAAAGATAGTGAATGAAGATTCAAGAGGCCTCTAAAGAAATTACAAGAAGGAAAAATTCTATTATAAGTCCCAAGACAAGTTATATGGAAGAAAACACCCAAAGGACGAAGAAACAGGCGATTATGTGTGAGAAAACACACTCATAATCCCCCGGGTATGAACCATGTTCCCCCTCATGTAAACGATGTGCCCCCGGGAGCCCAAAAATACATCTGCTAACACTATGGTCTATTTCATGCTCCCTAGGGTGTACAAAAATGAACCTGTGCACCCCGAGTGTGACCTGTGTGTGCCCAGGTGTTATATTTTAGGTAAAAACCAAGTGTTAAGGCCTAAACCCAAGTGGAAACTTGGCCTAAAAACCCAACATATCTTGTTCATAATTTTTCTTTCAGAACGAAGCAGTTCAAGAGGAAGGCAAGCACTAGGAGCTTCAAAAGAGGAGTCTCTCTCTTCACTCTAAGTCTCTGGGGTGTGTTTTATTTCTTTTGTAATTTGTCTTTAGTTACAATGAATAAATAAACCCTATTAGGGTAAGGTTCTAAGATGAACCTCTATTTTATTTGTTGGATCTATTTAATTTAAATCTTTTTATTTAGGTTTTTTATGAACCATGTTTACTTTTATTGTGAAAATTCTTAATGATTTCACCCGAAGTGAGGCAACCCTGAGATAATGGTAATTAGGGAAGTGACATACCTAATGTTCGGTGAAAATCTACCCGAATCAGAAAGTAACTAAGGTAACGACGTTAACAACCTGAATTAGGGAAAGTGTAATAACAATGGTAAGTGAACCCAAGAACTATCATAATAATTTTACTCTTCTTACATCCTTTGTAAGGTGATAAGTGCTAGAAAGTAGTGATTCAATGTTGTATTTTAAGCTTTTTGTTACTTGGTTCACAAGTTATTTAGGGAAAAGCCGAGAGAAAAGTGAATAATTTCCCTTTTACACTTTAAATTTCCTACTTTGTCCCTTTGTGCAGGTATTGAACCTAAGACACCAAGCAAAGAAGGAAAACAAAGGAAAAAAATGGAAAAGATAACTCGCCATGGCTAGCAGAAGGTGAGCCAGTGGCGAGCACAAGTCAGAGAGCATGAGAAATCACTCGCCATCAACTCGCAACGGCGAGCACAAGTCAGAGAGCACCAGAGGCCACTCACCACCAACTCGCAACGGCGAGTGGAAGGCGAGAAATCTCGCCATGGCGAACAATATACTCTCGAGGCGAGCTAAGATGGCCAAAACTCCTCAGAGCTGACGTGGCAGAAACCCACTGGTGAAGGAACATCAACTCGCCATGGCGAATGCATCTACTCGCGAGGCGAGCTCGGTCAGAACAGGAATTATATAAAAGCCCATTCAGTCATTTTAGTTTATAATTATCATACTTAATAAAGAGAGATAGGGCGAAATTCACTGTTCTTCATAGAGTGAGAGTGATAGAAGGTGGATTCTTCCATATTTGTTGAGAAATCACAAGTTTGTAATGAATCCTCATCTTTTAATTCAATCTTGCAAAGTTGCCATGATAATGAGTAACTAAATCTCCATTGTTGGGATTAGAGGTACTTGATCTTGCTAAACATGTAATCTTTTGATCTTTAATATATGATTCTAGCATTTAATTTGATATTGATGTTATTCTTGCATTTTATGTTTATGTTTGATTCAATTGTTATTGAAAAATACTCTTGAATCTAAGTTTAGAATAATCGTCTATCTAAACATTAATTCAAGACATGGAATTGATGTTTTGATAATCACTTTTTGTATCCAAACTTCATGCTTTCATATCGTTTAATAGATTGAGAAATCATTGATTAAATGATACGATCGACTCTTGGATCGTTTAATAGTTTGAGACATCGACGATTAAACGATACAATTGACTTCACAATATTGTTTGGACACGAATTATATTGTCAAGGGATACGTGATAATATCAAAGAAAAGCTATAATCCATATATATGATCCTTAGGTTATATGTGATGCTTTATCAAGGAACTCTAATACTAACAAGTTTTACGTCTTATTAATCTCAACTTTTATATTCACAATTTAATTCTCGTAGTTTAAACAAACAACCAATTGAAACCCGCACTTAGAATGATAATTTATGTTGAATGGTTTATGATATCGCACTAGGGCTGCTCGTTTGTAGAACTACCGAGAAGGAGAGTATATTGATGCACTTCTAATATTCATAGATGAGGGAACCTTTAAGACCATTGAGAATTTTGGAACTCTAATTTAAATATATGATTCAATTACCTCTGAGAGGGTAAAAACCCCACCTAAATCTACGTGCAAAGGTGCATCCCCCTATATGATTGACGACCTTGAGCATTTGACGCGCGTAGAAACTTCGGTGTAAGGTTGAAACTCGTCAGTCGAAGGGTAATAAAACCCCATGAACTCATCACTTAAATGGAAAACATTTAACCAATCCTTTAATAGCTTAACTATTATTTAATTCCAACAAATGAATTGAGGGGATTCAAAGAATCCTAATCAATTGCTATGAGCAAGCAAATCAAATTGCACAAACTCCCCCCATTTACTTTTATTTATTGTTTTATTTTATAGTTTTCTGTTCTTAAATAAGTAACATGAATTGCCAAGTTAAAACAACAATCTTTTTGGATACGATACTCTACTTACACTTTATTATTAGATAAACTATTTGATACACTTGCCTAAATCCAGTAGCGGAGCTAGGAATTGTATGTATTGGGCGCAATATTCTACGTATATGTAATATGAAAAATATAATATTTAAGAGTATACATATACATCATAATATTCTCTGCAACTATCTAAATCATGAAAATATATGAATGGTTTATAAAAATGAAGAATAAGACTTATTTCTAACACTATCACGTTATATATTGATTGTTGAAATAGATTAAAATTGCAATTATAAAAGTATTAAGATATAAAATATGCAATATAAATTTAAGTAACTTGTGTTCTTAAAGTATAAATTGAATTAAACTTGCCATCAAGTTATTGTGAGAAACAAAAATTAATATGGAAATTTTTTTCATATGTTGGACTGCTGGTAAAGAACCCAATTAAAATTTCAACTAGTCCAAGGTACTCCAAAGTTCCCTTAAAAATAAAACACCCCAAAATGACTAGGATATATATTGAATTTACAATAAGTAGTGAAGGCAGGAGCCCCCACAGTGATGTGAGTGGCTCCGCCCCAGCCTAAATCCGACCATCAGTACACCATAGATTATACTATCTTCTGAAATGACTTTCGGTTCTTCAAGAGTTTCATGCATTAAGGGTGATGATCGAACATTAATTTTAATATATGCAAAATCTTTAATTTATTCTGACTTTTCGTTGTCAAACTCTTTGTCATCAAATTTGACATGTATAAAATTAATCATAATGATCAACATTATGATAAATTGAATAAAAATAATGTGTATAAAGCCTATATCCATAAAAAAGTTGGTGGAAATAAATATAAGAGTTGTCACTACGGCTATGTTTGGATTGGTGGTATGAGATGAAATGTGATGGAATGGAATGAAATGAATTAATGTTCCATTATTTGAATTGTCATTAAAAGGATGAAATGGAATGGAACCCAATCGTATCCATTTTATCATATTCCTTTACTTGCATTTTGTTTCTCCTTCAATTTAGGAGGAATGGAATGAAACCACTTATTACTTTATTTGCTCAATAATTAAAGGGAGATTAGTCACTTCAGTTCCTGAATAGAAAATGAGTCGTCATTTTAGTCCTTGAATGCAGATAAATTGCAAAAATAGTCTATGAATGTAGATTTTGTTAGTCAATTTAGTCCCTGAGTGCAGACTCCGTTAGTCACTTTAGTACCTGAAATTAACTAACAGAGTTTACATTCAGGGACTGTTTTGCAATTTCTATGCATTCAAGGACTAAAGTGACTACTCATTTCTCATTCAAGCGCTAAAGTGACTAGTTCCTTGTAATTAAATTATAAATACAACCTCATCTTCATTATATTTCTTCTTCTCCCAGCTTTACAACTCTGCTCTTCTTCGATTCTTCAACGTACCTTATGCATGGCTATCTTTTGATTTGCTTTCACTATGGACACTTACAATTCAAAAAGAGAAAAAAATCGAACACTAACGTTGATCAGAATATATTAAATTATGTTTATATGGCTTCCATTATCATACTAAAAAAGAGTTCTCGATGTAGAAAAATGTTTTTTTTTTTAGTTCTACTTATTTAAAAGGTATAAATTTATATCCGAAATAATTTTCTCTCTTTTATTCAATAAATAAATAAAAATGTTTCTTTTCAAAAATATATTCATATATATCATTAAATCCATTTTAATATATAGTGCATTAAAACATTGATATGTTTTAAAAGTACAACTTAGATGATAAAAATGTTTTATAAGTACAAATTAGATGATAAAAATGCTTCATAAGTACATGAGATGATAAAATATTGCAAGAATGTTTGATATACATTTTAAATATTCAACATATTAGAAAGAGAAAAAAATCAATAGAAGAATATATTTCAACATATTTTCTTATAAACAAGAACAAAGGGAGTATAAGATAGGGAGTTAAATATGCATAAAATGGTAGAAATGTCATTTCTGTGTGCATAAAAATAATCCCAACATATTCACATTACCCTTTTGTGACCTCATTTGGACATTTTTATTACTATAGTATAAAATGTGATAAATAATTTAAGTTGACGTGCTCAACACAAAATATTCTCATGTGTTTCTATAAATAATTGCCTCACTCTTTCCTTTTGTGTGAATCAAATTCGATAATAACATGGCCTCTAAATACTCACTAGTATTACTTCTACTTGGAATGATGGTGCTTACCACGGTAGTGAGTGATAGGAGGCCAGACCTTTTCTTTGGGTATGTGTCTATATTATATCCAGAAGAGGATTGGCCAGACCTTTTCTATTCACCACCTACCATTATAGTGGGTGGAAAGCCAAAGAGTTTTGGATATCCACTTATATCAGATCCAGAAGAAGATTGACCAGATAACTAACGAGAAATCAATTGTTTAGAGCCGGTACACCTTTCAAACATTCCTTATACTATTATAAGTACAATTCTTTTATCATATGAAGTGTTTTTTTCTTCCCATTTTTGTATAAAAACTCTAATTTTTAAGAAGTGATGTACTATTTGAATAAAGGCTCTATAAATATGTCTATATATATTACATCTCATTTCACCAATAACAGTGCCTATTACCACTGGTTTTACCTATGATTAATATTTTGTTATTGTCTGCAATTTAATTATTTATGATATGACAAATAATCAATGATATTTAGACATTCATCATTTCAATATACTCATTCAACATAGTATTTTCTTTTTATCTGTATTTTACAATCACAACATCTATATATCATCAAAATGTTATATTTATCTTATCACACTATTTCTTTCTCTCTCAAGATGTCATAGTAAGAATGGATATCCAAAAACAGTTTTTATTCTAAAAGCACAATGAAAAAGATCAATCAGATAACAACTGTATGTCACATGTTCTACAATTATAAACATAGAAATATTCAAATCAGTTATGTGTATCTAGAACAAAAGATCTTTCTCCGTTTCTTAGACCATCCACAAAGTAATCCTATTGTGGAGTAGAAAATGTGAGGGTTAGTGGAGAAGGGTGGCTAACGAAGTACTTTTTCTATCTTAATTTTTTTATAGGTCCTAGTTAATAAATCATAATGAAATGAATAAATTGTTTTAGAATTATATCAAATTATTGGTGGGGCCTTTTTAGTAGTTTTTGTCGGATCAAAATTGGTTTAAGAACATAAGCCCCTAAGTTTTGATGATAATAAAGCGTATATAAAAACAATTAAGATACTCTAATATGCGTTCAGATGTGCAGGAAATTCAAAGTAAATGAAGTTCAACCTCATGACGAAGTTAACGCTCTGAACTATGGTTAACGCTCTAGACCTTGAAGTGAACCTCTATGTCGTAGATAAAGACAAGATTTTTTATCAAGATCAAGGTCATGTTTTGTGGAAGTCAACGCTATGTAGTTTAAGCCTTTGGACCGACAGCGTCTTACTTAAGAACACATCCTTGATGCATGCAACAACTCTTTGCTAGGAAAGAAAACTTTATTCTAACTTATGCAATTGATTAAATTCATTAAAAGTATCAATAATGAAAATGAATGGCTAGTTTGCTGGTTGCATTTAACCAGGATTATCTTAGCATTCAAACACAAGGATTTCTTCGGTAATGGTCATCAAGTTTCACCTCTATATAAAGGACCAGTTTTGACCGAAAAAGGTTACGAACCTGTGAATATATACAACATATTGCACTCTATTTAGACTTTGCTCATGTTATATACCTTGAACTAAAAAATAGTCAAGAAAACCAAAAGTGATACAGTTATAATTGGGACTATTTTACTTCAAATGCTTCTTATGAAGTTTCTGTTACTCAAACTCCTGCTGTAATTTATGACAATATTTCTCCATCTTTACCTATACCCATTTTGATAGTATTCCACCTAATATACCTGTAAGGAATTCATCCAGAACTAAACACACTCCTAGGGACATTAATGGTTATCTGTCATCCATCTCATATCCATTATCTCACTATGTATCTTATGCAAATTTATCTAACCTCTATTGTCATTTTGCTTTGTCAATCACACAATATTGGGCCAAAATCATATGATGAGGAAAGTAAATTTGCTTGTTGGAAGGCAGCTATGCAAAATAAACTTAATGCTCTTGACAAAGCTTGTGCTCGGCAAATAGTTGACTTACCTGCACATGTGAAGTCTATAGGGTGTACATTAGTGGCGGAGCCAGAATTTTTTTTTGGGTGGACCATAAAAACAAACACTTGATAATAAACACTAAACACAAAATTATTTATAAAAAAAATTAAACTACATAACTTGAAAAATTAAAATAATTCTTTACGCGATCTAACCGATTTTTTTATATAAAGGACACAATCCAACCAACTTGAAATCATCAATTACTAATCTATAATCAATACTTGCACTAATTTCCCTTTTGATATAAACTGCATGTTATCCGTTGAAAACATTCCTCCCATCTTGTTTCTCAACCTAGTCTTGCTTCATACACACAAATCTTTTATATTTGTTGATTCAATTAACATAATGTTTTATCCGTACGCATACATCATGTGTCCAATGTTATATCATTTATTTATGCATCTAAACCAATCCTTTAAATTCCTTGCTCCGAACAAATTTTGATTATGCAACGGAAATGACATATGCAAGAATTGAGGCATCCATCTTCTATGGTCATTCAAGCTTTTGTTACCAACAATTGAGGCATAAATTGACGAAGACACATATACAGACACACATAGTGAGTGAGAGAGTGAGAAAAAGGGAATGGAATGGTTTGTTGGTTGAGAGAATAAGAGTGAAAATAACAGAGGAAGGAAGGTGAAGGGCTGGATTGATGGGTGGGCCGCATGGAAAAATTCTTTAAGATTTGGGTATTTTTGTAATTTTCTTAGTAGAGAAAAGAAAATTTGGGGTGGGCCATGGCCCACCTTAGTCCAAACCATGCTCCTCCACTGGTGTAGATGGATATTTAAAATCAAGCACCATGTAGATGGTACCATTAAAAGATACAAAGATAGACTATTTTCTAAAGGATATAACCAAATAGAAGGGTCTAGATTATTTTGACACATACTCTCCTATTGCTAAGCTCACAACTATCAGATTAGTCTTTTTTTTTTTCTTTCCCTCCATTACTCATTGGTATCTTCGCCAATTGGATGTCAACAATGCCTTTCTCCAAGCTCCAAGGAGACTTACAAGAAGATGCCAATATGATGATCCCTACCGGTGTTTCTTACTCCAAACCAAATCAAGTGTGCAAGTTATTGTAGGTTTTATATGGTTTAAATCAAGCTAGCAGAAAGTTGTATCAGAAAAGTGACGTGGTACAAAAATGGGTGATGGAAATCTAGAAAAAAACTAGCAAAGATGCAGCTTGAGAAGGTTATAACAACGGTAAAAAAAGCACCGCGAAAACTATGAAGAAGAAAGATAAGGCCACGAACTCTCTATGGGATAAGTCTTATAACTTTGTTTGCTTTATTAACAAACATTTCAACTTCGACAAAGATGTGGTTGCGATAAAAAAGATGGGTTTGGCTAGGGCGAGCAAGTTTATGGTCAATTATGGACTTTGCTCTTTATGGCTAGGGGAGTTGATATTTTGATGGAATAAAAATTATGGAATCATCAAGCATAACATGTAACAAATGTAAGGCCTCAATAAAAAAACTCATGTCCGTCCAAAAGAAAAGAGCATCCACATCATTATTTATTGAAAACATAATTGGGGTACTTGGCCTTACAGCAGAAATTGAAAAACAAAATAAACAGATAAAATGATGTGAGCCTCATTAAAAACTCCATTAATGGAGAAAAGAGTGCTTCACTTATTCCTAGATTTAAACAATGTGACAAAAGCATAGCAAGAAATGTAACAAAATACTCCAACAAGTCGACTTCTTCCCTCCATTCTACCATGTACCTATAATTCAAAAAGCATCACAATTAGGCAGGAGAGTGAAACAACAAAAACGAAAAGAAAAAAAAAACTTAAAAGTAATTGCATACAAAAATCAAAATAATACATAATTATTGTGGAAATAAATTAAGAAATTAACTTCATCCATGCATGATGATGCCAACAATACAAGTCCGCACTACGGATTACACACTGTTAAATTATTACAAATTAAATTCTACAGAATTATCATTAATTATCACGTATAAAAGTAGAATAATTATCAGCTTGCAAAATCAGCAAGATTGTACTTGAATTTGTGTAATAAAAAATGATATCCAATATATATTAATTGACAAATAACTTTAAGCTTAAGATCTACACAACCGAGTAATAAACATGGTAGCAGGATCAGTCAATTTATTCAGCATATCTATAACATATATAATCATGCATGCATTACACAACATACTTTAATTAATGAAAGAAGAACTTACTATCAACAAGTTGAAGCCAAACTTTCAACATAATCCTTGACTGAAAACCAACATATTGAATTGGTAATTCTTGTCCTCTCTACCCTATTATTTCTCTTATAATATAGAATTGCTTGGTCTTCTAAGCTGCTTGCCAATATCAATATATCACCGTCCTCCGAAAGATGCAATGGTACCAAATAAAATTTCCGGATGTTGTAATTGATTTGAAGATTTTCATAACTAATTTTAAGGAATTGACACCAAGACTCTTCAACTCCGAATTCTTCCATGTTCCATATAACAAAATGACTTTGGTTAAAGTCATACGAAAAAGTAAGGAATCCCATCAACACACCAATAGTTGGGTAAACACGTGGCAATTCATCAAAACCTTGAGGAAGGCGCATCTGTGTGTAAGTCTCAATTCCCAAATCAAGTGAAATTATCACATATTTGTCAACCGAATAGAAAGGAGATTCAAAAACCGCCAACCAATTAACAGTGCCACTCAAATACACACCATTTTGCACCCTTTGGCCAATGTTGAGTAACTGAAGAGGAATGGCAGGGAAATTTTGAATATCTCTCCAAACATTATCGGCTAAACTAAAAACTTTGACCGTTGTTATCTTCGTAGTTCCAGTACGAGTATGAAAATTCAACAACACGACCTTATAAGTGGAAGTTATATTATCATAACCAAATGCAAACTTAAAATATCTCCGTTGATGAATCGGATAGCTTAAAAGGCTTAAATACCCCAACTTTTCAGATTTTGTTCTTGTGCATGGGTTCCAGAAATGAATCCATACATCTTGATAACCAATTGAATAATTGAGCAAACAAATTAATCCATTGATTGAACCAACAATTTGGTGGATGAACAGATCCTTCAATCCGTCGTTGGTAAGGTAGTGAGGATCATTACTAAGGGTGATCGGACGGTTGTCAAGTAAATCCCGTACTGGGAAGGGTACAACCGTCTTAGTCTTGGTAGTGACTAGTGCAAGGTGAGGGTTTCGTGCAAATCGTCGAAAGTGAAATTTCACAAATATAGGACTGGTAATGAGGGAGTTAGAAGACTTACTCAAGCATCTCATTCGCATCACAGATTTGACAGGAAGCAATGAAAACACTCCAAAGATGAGATCGTTGGGGATGAATTTCAGTGATGGTGACGCATTGGGCCGACGCCGCGGCTGAGATGGATGGAGATTCATTTTCAATTGTACGCACTGCTGCCGTTAGAGAGTTGTGGCGTACTGTGCCTATTACCAGCAGTGTCACACCTTTGTCTTTTAAGTAACTCTAGCTACTACAACATCAAAAGAAATAGATGGTTTACGTTTACAACTTGGATAGGAGATTACTCAAACTTGTTATATATAGATTTATTTGGAATTGAAAAAAAAAAAAAAAAACACAAGAGAAATAATGGTCAATGCTTATTGAAACAGAAATTTGATGGTCAACATTCTTTTTCCATGCATGGTTATTATATTTAATTTAATAGATTACTAATGCATTTAGGCTAAAAAACAAAAATTTGGTCAAGGGTAAAAAGAAAGGTAAACGAGTCTTGAATAGATGTATAGAAAAAAAAAAGTAAAAGAATAATTTTTTTTGGTCAAGACTAGAATTTGGTCAAGATTATTAATGCATATCACAATTAATATATTATTTATAGTTTTGAATACAATACCTACAATTTTCAAATGTATATAGACATAGTTTCCTAAAAAAAAAAGTGTATTGACATATTTAGAATTTATCGGTGGAATTCACTTATTATAATGAGTCTCATTAAATTAGATATATATGTCCTAGCAAAGTACATGAAGGACTCAAATACAACTATACAACATTTTTTTTCTTCTTTTGATGGTACAACATATTCTCTTCACTCATATTTATAAGTAAAAAAAAATTAATTTCATTGAATAACTAAGTATTAATGCAACACAAAATCTTACACATGTCAATTCTATAGTTTTGTGTCATAAAAACCACATTATTAACAACACCTGTGAAATGAGATTAAAATTTAAAAGTCACGTTTTAATTAGATTCGCAAATAAATTTTTTTCTTTAAGGAAAAATGCTTATAGCATTTCATTGATATCAAGTTTAAAATAAACGGTGTGGTACATAAATAAATAAACGGAGACTAGTTAAGAATGTCCTCTCGTGCAAGATTATGAGTGACCCCATTCACTTGTCTCTGATTAAGCTCAACTTTAAAGTTTTTGAAAAATACTAGTAGATTACAACATATATTACATTCATCAATTATTTCTCCAAACTCAGAGATGGTGATGTTGCCTTTATTTTATAGTAATTTACAACCTACTTTGCATCCAATTCGAAATCCACATTTGAAAGTTGTTTATCATGCACCCATTGTATAGAATGTAAATGTGTCGATGCTTTACCTATATCTTAAGAGAATAAAGGATTGGAAACTTGCAAACGCGCTCACTTCCTCGTCATTCACAACCACACCATTTTGTTATTTTCATAAGTTCGTTGTTTTTCAATCATCAATAAGGTGTTTCGTGCGCCCGAGATCTGTCTAACATGTCGCAATAACATTTTTTCAGACATACATGTTACAAATATTCAAAATGCTTCAAAAGGTGTTTACAAACTATTCTTCTTTCAGTTGCGGAAATTCTTGTAGCAAAAAAAAAAAACCTTTTTGATTTCAATACCTACTACCATTGAGCAAGAAGATCAATCGATGGCATGAACAAACAACCTGGCTGAAGAACATGTCATTTGATCTGTCAATGATAAGGTAGTAATTATTATTAAGAAGAGTAGTTAAAGGGTTGTCAAGTAAACAGCGTACTGGAAGAATACGACAATTTTAGTAGTGACTAGTGCAAGGTGGAGGTTTCATTTAGATTGATGAAAGTGAAATTTCATAAAGATAGGATGTAAATAGGGAGTTACAAGACTTAATCGAGCAATTTTGAGATGAGTTCATTAGGGATAAATTTTGACGATGGTGACACATTTGGCTAAGATAAAGGGAGTTCTATTTTCATAAGTATGCATTTCTGCCGTTGGAGCTATGTTGTCAAAGCATTAAATGTCACCTTTGCCTTTTATATCTTTTTTGGGTTCAAGATAGGGCAAAATCCAAAGGAAAAAAACTATAGAGTTACATCAACATTCAAAGATATACAAGCACCAGAAATATTATTAAAAATAAGTTTCAGAAGATCTTTTGGAGGAGCCTCCAAAATATGTATATAAAAAAAGATTAAAGTTACGTTGAAATTTTCTAGCCAATCAGGTTGGCCTATTGGCTTCATGTAATATGTGGTTGATATGAGTTTTCCAGTTTATGTTCTTCAGGTTATGAATGCGCCAAATCAGAGTAGGAATATTTTTGATGCTATTTGAAATTTCCTATTACCATGTCAACTAGCACCTTCAAGTCACTATCTATTTAAAGGTGGGCAGTGTCTTGCCGCCATGCCAACTTTGTACCGATACACATTCTCCATATCTCAACATGGAGTGCATCACAAGGTCTAATCTTACGGGAAAAATTAATCAAGGATGTACAACTATTATCCATAAGAAGACCCCCCACACACCCCATGAGCTCATACATATAATTCTTGCAATGCATTGTCCAAGTGAGAGATTGTCGGTGGAAGGGAGAAGAGGAGAGGGATGAATATGTAGCCTTCTTCGGGTTTTTGGTAGAAATCAATCTCTTTAATAATCATAGAAGAAATTTAGGAGTGTGTGATGTTAATCTTTTAGGAAGGATGTTTACGTGGTATCACCCAAATGGGCATGCTATGAGCCGTATTAATAGAACACTCATTTCGAAGGAGTGGGAGGAGTTTTAGGGGAGTGTAGCTCTTTGGTTACTTCCAAGAGATGTGTCTGATCATTGTCCATTAGTGTTAACCCATAGTCTTGGGATTGGGGTCTAAAACCGTTTCGATTCAATAATTTTTGGGTCCAAAATCAGAAATTTAAGTGGTGGAGGAGGAGTGGGATAATTTGTCGGTGGGGGTGGATGGGTTTTATGTTGAGGGCCAAATTGAAAGATTTGAATATTGTTCTTAGAGAGTGGTATAAGGCAGAATATGGGGATGTTGAAGGAAAGGTGGCCACTTTGAAAGAGGATATAGCCATTTTGGATGTTTTGAGTGAAGTAGGAACTTTGTCTTCACAAGAGGTCAAAGTAAAGAGGCGATGATTTTTCAAAGGTCGAAGTCAAAGTGGCTAAGAAAGGGGGGGTGCAAACTCAAAGTTTTTCCATCAAATTATTAAATCTAGATCAAACCATAGTTCCATTAAAGTTATCATAGTGAAAGGGGAGTGGTTTCAATCGCCTAGTGAAATAAGAATAGTAGTGGTGGATTATTTTAGGAGGTATGTTGCTTGTGAGAGGTGGGAGAGACCAAGGATGGATGGAGTGATTTTTAATATGAAATTGGAAGAGGACAAGAGGGAGTTGATTGCGCCGTTTACTATAGGTGCTTAAGGAAAGTGACGGGAAGAAGAGTCTGGGTCCGGATGGTTTCAATTTTGCTTTCTTTAAGCATTTTTGGTATCTTGTGAAACATGACTTAATTTTTTATTTTTTTATCAACACCATGTTAATGAAGTGTTCCCAAAGAGTCTTTTTTCGTAATTTGTGGCTTTGATATCTAAGGTGAAGGCCCCGGTGAGTTTTAAAGTGTTTAGTCCCATTTCTTTTTTGGTTGTATAAGTGGCTCTCGAAGGTGTTAGCGAAGAGGTTATTGATGGTCGGATTAGGCAAGTGTACCAAATTGTTTACCAAATAATAAAGTGTTAGTAGACTATCATATCCACAGGGATTGTTGTTTCATCCAAACAATTCATGTTACTGATTTGGTTTAACAAAATATAACTAAAATAGTTGAGAGATAAGAGATCGCAATTTTTATCTGTTTGCCAAAGAGAAAGTTACCATTTTTGGTTGCAGAAAAGTAAGCAGCGGTTATCACTCTTTGAATCCCCCTTTTATTTGTTGGAATTAAATAACATTCATGTTGTGTTTAGTTATCTTATGTAGACTATGCAAGTGATGAGGCCGTTGTGACATTCTAACCAAATCAGTTCGTCAATTTACACATGCCGATCACACGATAATTCTTACATGTGGGGCCTTACTCTCTCGGTTAATTTAGGTATATCCCTCCAATGTTGAGTTGCACCTGCTGGTCACACGGTGATCCTTACGTGAGGGGTCTTACTCCCTCAAAGGTAATTGAAACATAGACTTAACTTGGATTTCCTAAATTTACCATTGATGAATCTTAGGTATCTCATATAACACTCTCCCTCTCGGTAATTTTAAAAAATAGGCACAAATGCCACATGTAGCTTTAAAAAAATGAAAGAAAAAAATTACTTATACAGCTAGCGCGCCACATGATCATATACGCACAGTCAGCGTGCCACCTCATCAGTTTTGTACAGTCACATGGGTCAGGGTCTAAAACGAAAGAATCTTCATATTACTGGGTTGGAATCTAAACTTTTTTTTACAGGGGGTAAACCAGAACTCGCTCAAATTACAGGGTGGTAAAGACATATTAACCCTATTGAGAAATATGGAGCTAAGGTGAGTGGTTTGGTGGAGGGAAGTCGTGAGGGTAGGCATTCGTTTTCATCGTTGTGGTGGAAGGAATTGATGACTTTGGTTGAGCAAGTGGGGAGTAATTGGTCCAACCGGGAGGTGGTTAGAAAGGTGAGAAATGGATTACTTACTAATTTTTCGGTGGATCCGTGGGTGGAAAATATACCCCTTCGAGTTGGTTACCCACGTCTTTATTCTTTATCAAACCAAAAACTCGCTAAAGTAGGGGATTTGTGGAATTGCAATCATGGTCTAGGTGAGTGGTTTTTCTCGTGGAGGCGGAATTTGTTTGTGTGGGAAACAGATCTTTTTAACGGCTTATTAAGGCTTATTGGTGGTTTAGAGGTGTCAGGAGATAAAGATTATTGGGTGTGGAATTTAGAAGAAGGGGGAAGTTTCTCGCTGAAGTATTGTTACTCTTTACTAGAAAGGATGGGAGTGATTGAGGAAGATGTTAGTGGGGGAGAATAAAGGGTGTTAAGCTACCTTTGGAAGAGCCCAGCTCCCTCAATGGTTTTGGCCTTCTCTTGGTCTCTTCTACTATACCGAACCCCGACTAGGGTGAACCTAGCTAAGATACATGTCTTGGAGGTTGATGCATCACATAGTTTTGTTCTTTGTGGTGGTGAGGAGGAGACGGCAAAACATCTTTTCTTACATTGTGAGATGGTTGCAAAAGTATGGCTCAAGGTGTTTAATTGGGTCGATGTGCATTTTATTACTCCTCTAAATTTGTTTTGGCATCTTGATTGTTGGTCAAATGAAGTAACCTCCAAGAAATTAAGGAAAGGTTTTTGGTTGATTTGGCACGTCACTATTTGGGTGATTTGGAAAGAACGAAATGATAGGATCTTCTATGGTGACATCAAGATTGTTGATGACATTAAGACGCTATCTTGGGTTTGGAGTATTAATAGGTTGAAAATTGGAGCTTTCATTTTTATGAGTGGTGTTGGAATCCTATAGATTGTTTGTCTAGGTAAAAAGGGGGTGTTTATGTTTGTGTTTGTTGTTTGTTTTGTTTTCGGGCTAGCTCTGTTGTTTATTGGCTTTTTTAACTTCTGAAGCACGAGCCTTGTTCTTGGGAAACATGAGATGTTAATTATCATTGTTCATGGTTATTTGATAAGGCCTAGTGGTAAATACTATAATTCACTTTCACTACAGATCCTGGGTTTGATAATTTTCGGGAAAGATTAGCTGAGTTAAAATATTTTAGTACGAGAAAATTTGTCCTCCCTAATGACATTACGTTGTTGTAAAGAATAGGTTACCTCTTAATCTGTTTAAGCCAATTTGGTTGGCTGAGTTTGCTAATTTACTATGGTGAATTAGTCGCGTTGTTTTATGTTGGCGAGTTATGATGACGATTTTTGCAGGCGTACGAAATAGTGCAATTAGTAAAGTTAATTTGTCTTGGAGATTTGATCTCAACCTGATAAGGGGTGAACTCAATATTACTGCACTCGTAATTCAAGCCAATTTGGAGAGACGACTGTCAACCCTGTTAATCTCCTCATTTCCCCCACATAATTAGGGTACATGATTGTCGATCAAATTAGAGTTGATATATTGATAGAAATAAAAATTATGGAATCTTCAAGAATAACATGTAAGAAATGGAGGGTCTCAATAAAAAACATAATTGATGTATTTGACTTTACAAACAGAAATTGAAAAACAATAAACAAATAAAATGATGTGAGCCTCATTAAAAACTCCATTTGTGGAGAAAAGACTGCTACACTTATTTCTAGATTTAACCAATGTTCCAAAAGCATAACAAGTAATGTTACAAGATGCTCCAACGGCAACAAGCCGATTTCTTCCCACCATTATGCCATGTACCATAAGTAATGTTGATTTGCTCAGATAAAGAGTTTAGATCTGCAATTCAGAAAGGATCACATTTAGGCAGGAGAGTGAAACGACAAAAACGAAAAAAATATATAACTCAAAAGTAAATTGCATACAAAATAAATAAAAATTACAGACAGCCATAATTATTGTGGAAAAAAATTAAGAAATTACTTCATCCATGCATGATACCAAGAATACAAATCCGCACTACATATTACACACTAGTTGAATAATTACAAATTAGATTCTAGAGAATTATCATTAATTATCACGTAAAATAAAAAAATAATTCTCAGCTTGCAAAATCAGCAAGATTGTACTTGAATTTGTGTAATAAAAAATGATATCCAATATATATTAATTGACAAATAACTTAAAGCTTAAAATCTACACAACCGGGTAATAAACATGGTAGCAGGATCTTTTCAAAAAAAAAAAACATGGTAGCAGGATCAATCAATTTATTCAGCATATCTATAACATCTTAATCTTATCTTAATAATATACAAACATGGAACAACAAATAGCAAATTTTTTTGCCTCAATCCAATGTGTCACAATTCTAAGGCCCTATCAATTAAAAACTAATTTTATTTTTTGCCATTTTAAGCATTCACACAACACAAACAATAAAATATCATTATCACACATTTTCCCTCTCCAATTCAAAATTCAAATTTCAAAATTTTTCAAATCCTTCTTTCCCTCCTACTTTTTCTCTTATCCCAACAAACATCACTTTCTATATCCTTTCTCTCTCATTCATTCCAAACTTCTTTCCTTTTTTTTCCTCACTTTCTCTCTCAAATATCACAGTTTTTCTTTCACGCTCATTCACTCCTCACAACTTCTTCACTATCTTCCTTCCATTATCTCTATCAAAGCTTATCTCTCTCTGGCTCACATTTTTTCGACTCTCAAATCACGATTCAATGTTCACCTAAAAACTAAAATCCCCTAACCATCTTCTCTTTGATTATTCAATCTTCTATCTTCTTCGTTTCCCACCTCTCTGTTTTCGTCAACATCATGATTGAAACAAGAATCACATATTGCAAGAGGATTGAACATGGTAAACCCTCTTTTTCGTCTCCCTTCAACTGCTTCTTCAGTTTTGACATTGTAAACCCTAAATCAGGTAGAAATCATTTATAATTTTTTTTATCTGGATATGGATACCCTAATTTCATGTTCTGTTTTTTTAATGTTTTATTGCTTGAATAAATTTAGTTTTAGTTTATTTGAGATTTTTTAATGGATCATGCTTAGTTTTGATATGAATGTTGAATGAGTGATTGAAATTAGGGTTCAAGAAGGGATATGATAAAGGAAACAACTCATTTTGTTTTGTATTCTTTATATAATGAATTATGGTTATTCAAATTTCTAATTGTTTTTTTGTTCAAATTCAGGAGTTGGAGAAGAAGATAAATGAAGTATCTATCTTGAATTGAGAGTCAGAAGCTAATGAACATTTTGGGGGGTCAAATTCAGGTTGCATGTGTTTTAGTTTTTGTTCAAACTATTTTTATATGAAAAACATTTGATATCTTGGTACTAAAAAGATTTTATATCATTGTTTAAACTATGGTTGAAGATTGTGTTTGAATATGACAGATCTATCATGTTCACAAACACTTTCTATGTTTATCACTTGGTTAGATTAACCCTTTATGTTACTGCTGGAATAGTTTATATAATTTGTTTGTTGAAGTACTTTTATTGGATGGGAATTGTTAGTTTGTTTGTTTTGGGTGTTTTGGTATTATTAAGTTTTATTTTTTTTTGTCAAACACGCAGTCATGGCAGGAATAATTGAATGATCTCAAGTAAGTTATCCTTGCACAATAAGGTAAATTGATTTTGAATGTCTAATCTTTCTTAAATGTATAATGCAGTGGAAATTTGGACTCTTTAGAATGAATGAAAAATAGTTTGCTTTTCTTTAGGTTAGCACTGAAATAGTTTATCCCAAAAAGTAATATAATTGCCAAATTAATTTTAAAAATGATCCGTGAACACAACTGTTTGGTGATAGGCATTATTCTAAGTTGAAACAATTAATTGTTAGTTTTATTTTATGTTAAAAATAGGAATATTTAAATGGTATGCTACATGATTGGGTTATGAATATATTTTGTCTTATAAAATTTGTATGTAACTTAAAAAGAACTTAAGTTGCTAATTTGAAATCTATTGAATTAGAAGAAGCTGACTTTAGTTGCCATCGCATGATTTAAAATGGTATGCTCACTTTATTGAAAAGTGAATTAAATATGTGCTTCTTTTTTGAATGTATCAGATGGCATCACTTGGAATTAGAATTATTTTAAACCATGCCCAAGGGAGTCAACAGATAGACACTACAAGTCAAAATAACACAAGCAAGCTGAATTAGAATTATTTTAAACCATGTTCTCTACCATGTAAGTCACATTCTCTTCACTTATTTTCCTAAATATTTTGTTTGAGTTATTTTTTTTAACATGACTTATTGAAAAATAAACATCCATATTTAGATCATGTAATAAATCAATATTCATATTCAATTTTAAAAATCTTTGTCCTTTTACTAGATGTGGAGTTTTGAGGATATAGGTTGTCTGTTAATTTGGAGAAAAAAAATTTGGGTGCTTTTTTCAACATTTGCTTTAGTTCGTTTTTAGTATTTGATTGATTGAACTTTGTGTTTTTTGGTTTCTTAGGAGACAAAGGATTAGGAAGATAGTTCTGACAATCAAGATCTGAAGTCAATGATGGAATGAGGTAGATTGTTCTCTATTTTATTTTATGGGTGTCATGAAACTAGATTTATTGATGCTCATATGAATTAGATTGTTGTGCTATATTTTAACCTATTTTTTGCAATCTTTAGTTTCCCATGTTTCCCTATTTCCTTTGTGGATCTGTCTATTATAGTTTTCATTTGGAATAGTCAAAGTCAATAGTAGGATTCTAAAAATTTAAGATGGACTGTGATAAGCTTTAAAAGTTTACTGAAAAATGAATACGAGACTTAACATGATTTTTATTGCACCTTTCCATGTCATCTGCTCCCAAAGTGGAAACAAGTCTTTGTGACTTTATCATTATGTTTTTTCGTAGGTTAATTATGTTTTTGGTCGTATGAACTAAACAATTGATATAATTTTTATAGGGAATGAATTCAACATATGGATTTTTTTTCATATTGATAATTACCAAATATGTTTCCTTTTAAAGATGAAAATCATACTCTTAGCATGATTTTCTTTAAACTATCTTCGAAGTACTTGATTTAGTGTTGATTTTCTTTTCTAAAAGGTGTTAAATTGAATAGGTTAATGGTTTGAGTATGTAAACTCATTAAAGCAATTAGAGGGATATGCTACTGCCATTAACTTAAGGGCATTTGACATATGTTGGATTTGGTGAAATAGTTTTAACAACATATGTTATGAACATATTTAGTGTAACAGTTCTTTTTTTTCTCATTTAGTGTAACTTAAAAATCTTTTCCTATTTATTGTGCATGTATTATAGACTTTTTTATATTGAATTTATGTAATTGGTTTGTTTATATGAAGTATATATATATATATATATATATATATATATATATATATATATATATATATATTATTTCCACTAAAACCTAAATTGTATGTAACCACCCCATGATTTCCACTAAAACCAACTTTTAATCTAAACTGTGTATTTTAATCTAACGGCTGCTATTTAACCTTCTTACTTCTTATTTTAAAATCACTTCTTATTTGATACATCCCCTATATATATATATATATATATATATATATATATATATATATATTATAAGTAATTCTTACTACTAACACATGCACTTTCAAATTTTAAATTTCAAATTTACCTTCCACTACCATTTTGAAATTCAAACTTATATCCACTATAAGACATGCTGACACACAAAATGCTTGCATCACACATACAACACAAAAAGCAAAAGAGACAATAATGGATCAAGCTAAACTATGTGTTTCCCAATACTTTCGCATTTCCATGTTTGTCTATTTGTAGTATGCATTTGATGTCACTCATTATTTAAGAACTTGAATTTCGAATTTCTCATTTCTAAGAATATCGTTAACTTCATTATAACTTGAATTAAATTTCCTGTTGTGGCTATTTTTCAATACTGAAATTTGGAATTTGATATTGTTATCTCTTGATTTTAGATTCATGTCGTTTTGGTCATTGTTCTCTATATGTTTATTCTTAGATTGCATGAATTCTAAGCTTCAACAACCTATTTGAATTGTTTGCTGAGATCTTATTTAGTATTTTCTCTTTTCGTGCATATATACTAATTCTTAGCGAAAAATGTCTTTGATCCCTAAATTCATGTCAAAAGTATCACACATCGATTCAACAGTATTGTTTGTTTGTTATAATTATTTTAAGTCTTCTTGAAGTGAGAAGTAATTTATGTTGTGATTAATTTAAACTTTTATTAATTAACTTTTAAATTTCTTTTTCTGTTTCAGATTTTCATTATTATGGAATTAATGTTCACACAAGGTTTCTTTTGAAGAAGCAACGCATGTGATGTTTCTTTTGAAGATGCTAAGTTGTACATGGTACACCACAAGAGTGGTTATAATCGGTCTCTTTATGAATTTATCAATCACTTTTGTAAATAATTAGGTGTTTCTACAAATTATTTATTGAACAATGTTTTTCATTAATGAAAACTGAAGTTGGTTTCATTAAGATTTTGCTCCGGAGGGTATAATAGAGCTCTAGAACATTTATTTGGTATATGTGAAAATAGTATTGGTATAAATTTTATGTATGTATCAATTTTGTTAATCTTATTGAAGGGATAATACTAAGTTGTATTGGTATTATTAAGTCCAAATCTTTTTATTCTTCAAAAACACGGGGCTATAAGGTTTACTTATTCTTTATGTCGCCTTTGTGTTAGTTGCTATAAATATTTGTTTACTTATTCTTTATGATATTTTCTCAATCTATCCCCCAAAGACATGGGAGGCTATAACGTGACCATAAGTATAAATACAAGATTACTTCATTTGTTTTAATTTATCTTTGTAAACTTAGACAAAATTATTTTATTATAATTTATCTTTATAAATGTAGAAAAAAATTTCAAGACTCAATTTTTTGTTTACCCATTTGTTTGGATAGTTTAAAAAATATGTCCCAAAAAACACGGGAGGCTTAAGGAATCATCTTCCTTAGAACTGTATAATTGATTATGTTTCATGTTCCTATCATTTTATAAGTCTTTTCTTCAGTTATATGATTGAGTTAACTAGATAGTGTATATTTAGTCTTCCACTCTCTTAATAAAATACAAACACTCCCTATTTTGTTAGTCCATTAATCCAACAAGATAGTAGTTGTAAACAAGTCTTTTGTTCATAAGAACAACAACAATTACATGACAAACTTCACCCGCAATTCAAACTCAAAATTTAAATATCCACACTTACAATCTCTCAATCTCTTCTTCTTCTCTCTGCATATGACATAAATCAAATATATATTTCAATGCTAACCTCAAACAAATAAATATTTCTTATACATGGAGAATATAAGTATTTGATGGTACTTAAAAAATTTATATTCCCTAAACATGGGGGCTATAAGTGTTTGATTTAAGTCGAAATTTTCATATTCTTCAAACATGGGGATATAGGTATTTAGTTTATGTTTTTTTATTTTAATAATTTTCTCTCTCATCTTATCATGGAGGATATAGATATTTAGTTTATGTCTTTAATTAGTTATTATCCTTTTTATTTTAATCCTTTTCTCTCTCATCTTACCATGTTTATCGTCCACATGACATCTTTTGATTGTTATCTTTGCTAATAAGTTATTTAATTGTTTTTAGACTATTTTGTGGTCATTTCATAATTAAAATACAACATTGTAGGACACAGGTTAAAAGTTTAGATGACTATGGCAGTTGTTTTATTTATTAGTTATTATAGAGTAACTATATAATTTAATTTTTATGAACGACAATTTATCTTATTTATTTTGTTATTTTCTTAAGAACCATAATTCAATTTACTACATTAAAATCTTTCTAAAACTTCCTTTTGATAATGTATTTTGAATTAAAATCATTTATATATATTTCAATGCTAACGAAGATTGTGTAATAATTCCTCAAACATAAGGGGCTATAAGTATTTGCAATAATCACTACAAAACTTAAAAAAAATGTTTCTAAGTTTGGTGCATTATCAAGGTTCCTCTCTTGACTATTTCCAATTAGCCACAAGTCTTTACTAGCATGAGAAATTCTATTCTTTTTTTATCCATCATTATATACAGTATATAGGCTGAGTACTCCTTTAAAATCATGCAATTTGGTTTTAGATGATTGAGGGAGGAAACTGGAAGTTAGGAAAATTATATGGTTTTCTTTCATGGATACTATATAATATATGAATAATAGATGGCCTCTATTAGTTAATTAATTCTTTACTTCTACAACTTTCTAATTCCTCTACTAACATAAGTTTACCATTATATCTGACGTTATTGTATACAGTTAACTAACTAAATATTTTGCAACTTTTTACTTATCAATTTATGCATCACGGGAGACTATAAAGTATTTGATTTAAATTTCTATTAAATGTCTAAAGTTTCATATTCCTTTAAAACATCGAATTACATGTGTTTCAATTAAGTTTCTATTTAATCAAATCTACAGTTTCATATTCTTCAAAAAACATGGGAGACTATAAAATTAAAGTATTTGATTTAAGCCACAATAAATCATTTCTAGCCCGTGCGTTGCACGGGTGGAAATACTAGTATATAACATGCATGCATTACACAACATACTTGAATTAATGAAAGTAGAACTTACTATCAATAAGTTGAAGCCAAGTTTTCAACATAATCCTTGACTGAAAACCAACATATTGAGATAGTGATTCTTGTCCTCTCTACCCTATTTTTTCTCATATTATAAAGAATTGCTTGGTCTTCTAAGCTGCTTGCCAATATCAATGTATCACCATCCTCCGAAAGATGCAATGGCACCAAATAAAATTGTCGGATGTTGTAATTAATTTGAAGATTTTCATAACTAATTTTAAGAAATTGACACCAAGACTCTTCAACTCCGAATTCTTCCATGTTCCATATAACAAAATGACTTTGCTTAAAATCATAAGAAAAAGTAAGGAATCCCATCAGCACACCAATAGTTGGGAGACAAGACAATTCATCAAAACCTTGAGGTAGGCACATCTGCGTGTATGTCTCGGTTCCCAAATCAAGTGAAATTATCACATATTGGTCAACTGAATAAAACGGATATTCAGAAACGGCCAACCAATTAATAGTGCCGCTCAAATACACGCCATTGTGCCCTCTTTTATCAATGTTGAGCACCTGAAGAGGAATGGCAGGGAAATTTTGAATATTACTCCAAACATTATCACCCAAACTTAAAACTTCCACCGTTGTTATCTTCATTATATTCGTATTATCAGGACGAATGCTAAAGTTCAACAACACAACCTTATAAGTGGAGGTTATACTATCATAACCGAATGCAAACTTGAAATATCTTCGTTGATGAATCGAATAGCTTAAAAGGCTTAAATACCCTAACTTTCCAGATTTTGTCCTTGTGCACAAGTTCCATAAACGAAGGCATACATCTTGATAACTGAACAAGCAGATCAATCCATTGCATGAACCAACAATCTGATGGATGAACAGATCCTTCGATCCATCATTGGTAAGGTAATGAGGATCGTTAGTCAAGGTGATTGGACGGTTGTCAATTAAATCCCGTACGGGGAAGGGTACAACTATCTCAGTCTTGGTAGTGACTAGTGCAAGGTGAGGGTTTCGTGCAAATCGGTGAAAGTGAAATTTCACAAAGATAGGACTGGTAATGAGGGAGTTAGAAGACTTACTCAAGCATCTCATTCGCGTCACAGATTTGACAGGAAGCAATGAAAGCACTCCAAAGATAAGATCGTTAGGGATGAACTTCGGCGATGGTGATGTATTGGGCGGACGGCGGAGATGGATGGAGACTCATTTTCAATTGTACGCACTGACGCTGTTGGATCTGTTGTGTATTTTGCCCGTTACGAGCTTTGTCACCTTTGTCTTTTACGTACTCAAACTCATTATTTAAACATTTATGTGGATTTAAAAGAATAAAAAAAAAAAAAAGAATAATGATCAATGCTTATTAAAGCAGACATTTAATGGTCAATATCTTTTTGTGATGGTCAATATTTTTTTCCATACATCTATTAAAAAAGTTTATAATTTCAAATACATGGTTATTATATTTAATATATTACTAATGCATTTAGGCTAAAAAATAATAATTGGTCAGGAGTAAAAAAGAAAAATTAATATTATTAATGCATATCATAATTAATAAATTATTTATAGTTTTGAATATCATTGACTACAATTTACAAACGTATATAGACATACTTTACTAAAAAAAAAAAGTGTATTATATTTAGAATTTATTAGTGGGATTCACTCGTTGTAACGAGTCTCATTAAATTAGATCTATCTCTCTCATACAGGAAGACAAATAGAGAAAAGTAAATAAAGGACTCAAATAGAACCTATTTAACATATTTTTTTGGCTCACATTTATAAGTTAAAAAAAACATTTTGGTTAATTGAATAACTAATGCAACACAAAATCTTACACATGTCAATTCTATCGTTTTGTGTCATAAAAACTACATAATTAATAGCACCCCTGAAATGAGATTATAATTTATAAGTGTCGTTTTAATTAGGTTCATAAATATATTTTTTTTCTAAAGAAAAATGCTTATAGCTTTCCATTGATTTTTTTTAAGGATATAACATTCCGTTGAAGTTGATATAAGTTTAAAATATAAGATGGTACAACAATAAATAAATGAAGACTAGCTAAAAAAATTGTCATCTTTCAAAAAAAAAAAAAAGTGTCCTCTCGTGCAAGATTAAGTAACCTTACTCGCTTGTTCATGATTAAGCTCAACTTAAAAGTTTTCAATAAATACTATTACAACAACTATTACACTATTATTACTCCAAGCTTGGAGATGTTGTTCTTGCCCTTTTTATAGTAATCTACAACCTACTTTGCACCCATTGTATAGAATGTAAATGTCCCGATGCTTGGCCTATATCTGAAGAGCATATATAATTTACTACATTGGCTTGGTATGTGTTTGCTGCAAAGTTGTGCCTCTATCAGATAGTAATGTGCAGATGCGCCACCCTTGTAAACTTGGAGTGATATTACACCTGCTATATGTTTATATGGTTCGCGACCCCACTTCATCCAATAAATGCAAGCATCAAACACTTTTTATCTAATATTTTCTTTAATTTAATCTAATATTTTGTTAACATGAATCCCACTACGTATAAATAAATATTGGTTAAATTATCTTTTTGGTCTCTTAACTATTTAATTAGTATCGGTTTGGTTCCTTAATTAAAATTTGATTTATTTTGGTTCCTTAACTTATCTCCATTATATATTTTGGTCATTTCTGTTAGTTTTAATTCAAAAACGTTAGGTTTTTCTTCATTTTCTTCTGGAATTTTTTTGGGATTCTTGTTGTTGAATGTTGATGGAGATGATATGAAGATGAAAAAGAGGAGAAGAAGATGAAGAAAACCTAACATTTTTGAATTAAAACTAACGGAAATGGCCAAAATGTGTAATGGAGAGAAATTAAGGGACCAAAATAAATCAAATTTTAGTTAGGGGACCAAACCGATACTACCTAAATAGTTAAAAGACCAAAAATGCAATTTAGCCATAAATATTACACATTATACAACTTGTTAAATTGTAATTCAATTCGCTGGTTCACGCAACAGTTTATTAGAAAATTAATTGGGATCTCTTTTAAGAAATATAACAAATCATTTGCAACTTATCAGTTACTAACATTATTCTAAAAAAATTTTAATCCTCTGGTTTTAAAGGAAAGTGACCCTTAGTAATATAAAGTTCGGATGTGACGTAAGTATAACCTGACTAATAACTGTTTGATCCAGGAATCAGGTTTGAGTTCTCTTGAACAATTCATCTTTTAATAGATCTCATTAATCATTCGTGTCTAATTATTTGATTCACATTATTTTAAATTTTAAATGTAAACCATACTGCCAAAAAAAAAAATGTAAACCATACTGCCAATTCACTCAATAAACTAAATTGTATATAATAAATTTGTCAAAAAAATTTTTTGCCACCCTTAATGATTTTTTCTAGCTCCGTCCCTGTTCACATGTCTTGGTAACATTCTTCCAACACGCATGTTACGAATTTTCCAAATGCTTCAAAGGGTAGTTACATACTATTCTCCTTTCACTTGCGGGAATTCTTGTAGAAAATAAAAACCAATATCATGCAATGTGTTGTTTTGTTGTAGCACTACATTCACTTCATTCCACAAATTACTGCTACGCCAAACATTCGGTGGACAATTAAACAACACGTGAGTTACATCATCATAATTGTCATCTCGCATTGTGCGCACATATATGGGAAATTGACTTCTCTGTCCAATAACCTCCCTCTACAAATCAGTTTCAGCACTTTCGGAGGTGTCGTATCCAAATGTTGGTCCAATATCGTAAACAAATGTAAACTTGAAATATCTCCTTTTAACAAGTAAATAAATAACTAAAAAAGACTAAAGCACCCTAATTTCTCATAATATGTCCTTGTGGATGGATTACAGAAGGTGCAATTTCATATAGATAAGATCTGTAAATAGGGAGTTACAAAACTTACTCAAGCATCTTTTTTACATCATAGATCTGACATGAAAGAAAGAACTTTGAGATGAGTTCGTCAGGGTTAAATCTCGGTGATGATGATGCATTCGGCTGAGATTGAGTGAGTTCAGGGCCGTCTTAACGCATTTGTTGGCCCTGTTTTAGTTTGCAAGTGTTGACATAAAAATTTAAATTTTAGGCCCTAAAAGACTAAACAAGGCACCAAAAAGAAAATTATTAATAAAAATGACTCTGGTGGGATTTGAACCCACAACCTCCAAAATAAATTGTAGGTAGTCGCACCACTAAAGCTCTGTAACGTTTTTGACATGCTCAAGCATTAACTATATATAAATATTAATTAATTGTCTTACATATAAAAAAAAAGAATGTTTTGGGCCCCAAAAAAATCGAGGCCCGGTGCCATAGCCCAGCCTCTACATACTATGGGCCGGCCCTGAGTGAGTTCCATATTCACCTGTACGCATTGTTGTCGTTGGAGCTATGTTGTGAAAGCATCGAATATCACCTTTGTCTTTGATGTCTTTTTCGGTTAAAGAGAGGGTAAAATCCCAAGAAAAAAATCTACATAGTTACATGCAGTGGCGTAGCCATGACTTTGGGTCAGGGGATGCAAACTTTTTTTTTGCTGTTAACACTAAAGAGTGATAAATATCACATAAAAATCCACGCAGAGATGATTTAAATGGTTAAATCAAGCTTAAACACGAACAACCACAAGAAATGTGTAGTTTAACAATCTTGACATTGATGATTAAATCAGGCTCTAACATATTGGTGTAAACATTTTTTTTTTGTCAAGTTTTATTAACTAGAAATTCACTTCTAAAAATGAATAAGTGAAGAATATGAGGTTCGAACCTCATACCCTGCATACTGCAATATCTCTATCAGCTGAGTTAAACTCACGTAAATCTGTAAACTTTTTAACATCAATTAATAATTATTATAATGTATTTAAATTAAAACATAAATATTTAAATTATGAAATTTTAGTATATGTTTATTAAAATATCTAGAACACTTTTTCAGAAAAAAAAAAACTATCTTGTGTAGAATTTGAATTATATATGTATGTCAGATTGTGATAACCATATATGTATGTGTTCGACTCTCCTTAAAATAGAATCATTTTTACAATTTTACGATAATAATTATATAACATGTGAATAATGCACAACTCACTGACACAATTCGTATAAAATGTAATGCAAGGCAGTCATTTACACAGTTCAATGAGAGAGAGAAAAAACAGAGGGTTCATAGTGAAATTTTCAGGGGGTTCATTCAAGAAAAAGTAAGAAAATTAGGTGCAAATATAAAATTTGAGAGGATGCAGCTGCATCCCCTAGCCCCAACGTGGGTCCGCCACTGGTTACATGACCATTTAGAGATATACAAGCATAAAAACTATTATTGAAAAGAGTCACTCAAGATCTTTTGGAGGAGCCTCCAAAACAAATATATCAAAAGAGTTTAAAGTTAGGCTAACATTTTCTAGTTAATCAGTTGGTCTATTGCCTTTATGCCTTATGTGGTTGATCTGAGCTTTCCCGTTCGTGTTCTTTAGGTCATGTTTGTGCTGAATCAAGAAAGAAATATTTTCACTGTTATTGTAGTTTCCTGTTACCATGTCAACTAGAACCTTCAAGACACTTTCTACTTGAAGGTGGGTAGTGCCTCGCCGACATGCCAAATTCGTACTGATACACATTCTTCACATCTCAACATGGATCGCATCGCAAGCTCCAATCTTGCAGGCAAAATTAAGCAAGAAGTACGACTATTATCCATTAGAAGACCCCCACCCACGAAAGACTAATATGGATTTTACAGGCTCCATCAAAGTTGAGCTTGAACGAGCTCTCGAGAGGTGGCATCTAACCAATGAAAATAATATCCTTTTAATGTGGCAAAATATTGGGTTTGTGGGGAGGTTGAATTTCCCTTCAAATATACTTTTATTTCTCCATCGATAAGTTATCATGAAAACAATCTTCTACTCATTCTTGTTGGCTCCAGCTATCATGCGATCCAAGTTGTCGAAGATCGAGTCCCTTTAATTTAAAGAGAAAATTAGCAATGTGATTGGAAGCCACTAATCTTATCCAAATTTGGGTTGCTTGGGCAAAGACCATCAAAGATCTCTTGACCAGCAATCCACAATAAGGTTTGGATTTTGTGAGGATCCTTCCGTTGATGGAAATGATTTTATCATGCTGAAGGTTATAGGCGCTCTACACAATATGGTTACGTTTTACTAGATAAAATAGAAGAATACACAAATTCATTATTTAAAGATTTATGTACAATTAAAAGAAAACAAAAGTTTAGTACAAAAAAAATAACTATGGTCAAAGTTTATAAAAATAAAATTAAAAATGTGGATTAATTGGTCTTTAGTCCCTTATCAATTTTTTTGGTATCACTTTAGTCTTATAAGTATTTTTCCGTCCTCTTTGGTCTCTTAAATATGTTTCTATTAAACAAGAGTTGGTCCCTTCCATCAAAGCGTTAACCCCAAATACCTTAGTAATTGTTTTAATCTCAGAGTTAAAAAAAAATAAAAATAACTTATTCAAAAAAAAAAAATTAATAATTAATCTCAGCCATTTGATTACTTCTATGGAAATAAATTTATGGTTAATTTTTTTAAATATATCTATAAAAAAATATACACCTACCGGTCACTATTATAAACAAAAAATTCATTTTTTATATTTATTCAATAAATGATATATTTGGTCTACCACATACATCGTTTATTGAATGAATATAAAAAGAGAAATGTTAACAAGTGCTCTTAGGGCTTGATAAGAGATTTAAAATGAAAATTTATCTTGGTATTTATGTATTCAACACATTAAAACATTAAAAGTAACATTTTCTACATAAAAGTTATCAATTGTTTCTATTTTTTGAATCCTTAATAAGTGCCCTAAGGACACTTGTTAACAAGAACCATATAAAAAATAGATTTTTGAATATAATAATGACCTTGAAGATATATGTTTCAAATACAGGTACTCCCTCCGTCCCTATATCTAAACACCTTTTGCATTTCTCACATTTTTTTATAAAAAGTTGTTAGTGCAATTGATGTGTCTATTTTATCTGTTAATATTACCAAATTGTCATTTGTTTGTGTGTGTATTAAATATCACTTTTCATATTTCAAGACAATTTAGTAATATTAATTAGATGTATGTTTCGGAACAAAAATAATAAATGTATTTAATAATTTGAAAATGGGTTTATATTTAGAGAAATTTTTTTAATCAAAAGAATGCTTAATCTAATATATTATTAATGCATTTAGTTAAAAAGTTGCATTATTAATTCATATATAAAGTTTATTCAAAAAAAAAAAATTCATATATAAAGTGTCACAATTAATTATATATAAGTTCCCGATAAAAATTTATAAATTGAATGTCATTAACTTCAATGTTTAGATCTATTTTTCATCATATTTTGAAATTTATTTATTTAATAAAACGGGTCTCATTAATCTAAAATTTAATTATTAACATTTTTTTTAGAGGATTTATTTTTAGAAAATGAAACGATATTTATTTATTCAAATTGATAGAGTATATCGATACAATGAAAAATTCGCTAAAAACAAAAAGGATGAATATGTGAACAAACTCACAACATCCATGTTAATAGCATAAAACAGCCAAATACTAAAGCCTATACACATGACTATATTTAACTCTTCGGAATACCTATGTCTCCGGATCTACAACGTTGACGACACCAAAGTCATTGATTTGATCTGAACTGGATCGAAACTGAACTGACAATCTGAATCGAACAAATACCTGAACGAAAACAAGAAAGACAAACAACGTCACACAAAGACGACGAACAAAACAACGTCGCACTAAGACAACGAAATCACGAAAGAAAAAACGAAATAGATGTGAAAATAACTTATTTCAATAAAAGGGAAATAGAAAAAACGAGTTAGACGAGTGATTTTAGGTCAAAAATTGACCCTAAATCACCTTTCTTTGATGGATGAAGGAGAAGAAACTAAGTTTTGGTGACGGCTAACAAAAGAGAAGAGGAAGAGAGAGCCAATCTCTATATATACTTTTTTAGAGGAATTTTTTTATTAACATGATCAGTATTTACCAAAAAAAAAACATGATCGGTATTTGACCATAATTCTGCCTACTCAACACCATTGAGTGGGACCATAACCAAGGGCTAGTCAATAGTACTTCCTGAATATTAACATCATATATCAGAGCTCATTTTGACACCAATACCAAATCTAACCTTCATAACCTTTGATTACTCATTGTGACATAACTTCTATAAAAGTCCGATGGAGGTAAAACCAAACAACAATACTTAATTAACACATACAGCAACTTTTCTTATGAAGAAATATAATGTCAATCTAGTCATTTTAATGGAACATATAAAAGTTAAATCGGGTAAGGGATCATAAATTGAATAGAAAACTTTGCTAATTGAATTAAACAAATAAGTAGAGGTTCATCGTAGACCCCTGATCGATACAGGTTTATATACACATAGTATGACATCTTTACAAAACAATAGAAAAACATACCTAAAGAGAACAATAAGAGGAGAAAACCCTCTTCCTTAAAACTCTAATGCAAGGGTCTATATTTGTAGTCTTCATTATTCTGTGATTAAGACACGAGAGCCGGGTTTTTTTCTCCGATCAAGCTTGAAAAACATGCTAAAACTGCATGTGAGGAAAAAGAAAAAACCAGCCACAAGAAATGACGGTTGGAATTATGACCATTTGAAAATTTTGGATGCTTTTGAACTTTTGATATGAGATCAGATTTGTTAATAAGAAATATGTATCAAAATTAATTTGATACGAGACGGGAACAAATGAGTTTTCTTACTTATTAACTATTAACGAAGAGATAAGGGACATACAAAAGATAACCTAATATAGTTATTTTGGTTCATCCTAACTGGGATAGTTCAGTCTCCACAAATTGTGAGATTTTCATATTTGGTACTTGAGATACCCTCTCAAGTATCATATAGTTTTGGATGACAATAAGTCGTTCCACCTTTAAAACCCTATATATTACTAGTGATGCCCTATCAACTAATTACAATGACCTTCTTGACCTATACAGACTTTAACAAGGATCAATTTTGTCTCACAATGACCTTCCTGATTTCTCTATAAGTTTTATTTAATCACTTAGTTGTGAATTTAAACTCCTAATAATACACTTAAAATGATGTGCAATTGACATAATGGAGGTTTGCGTGTATTTGAGATTGTTATCTAACGTTTGAGAATGAATCTCAAGTTTAGAAGTGATTATAGTCTTTCTCAAGAATATAGTTTTTTTTTTCTCTGATCTTTTTCTGCAACAAAAAAGACTTGTGAGGCATGTGTATTGAGAGTTGTAGTCTAATTTGCATGATTGATCTTGATATAGAGCTTCTTCTTCATGGTGAGCAAGAAAGGACATAGCCGTTTGAAAAATTAGTCATTAGTTTGTCATTTTAGTCATTTGCCTTTATGACTAAGTTTCTCCGAAACTTCCTTAAAAAAAAAAAAAAGTTTCTCCGAAACTAGTTGTTATTCCTTACTCTTTGCTTTTGTCCATTTGATCCATGAATCAGATCATCTAGCATGGCCATGGCTATAATTTTGTTATCATTCAATGTGATGTTTTATGAATTTCTCATTCCCAAGTCCATTATGATATCCATTTTGATCTTTTGGACTTGCAATTCTTATCTACTTGATGTGCAATGTGAAGTCCATTAGCTCATTATAATTCAATATTTTAATCATTCATAATTTACATGAGATTTGCACTTGGTATCGTATTTCGTTGGTCAATATTTTCTTCATTAAGAAATGCTAATAAGATCCTACCTATCAATTTGAATTACTTCTTAACACATTCTGATGTTCAAAATCATGATTTTTTGGGTATCTTTGCATTGTGCATATGTAATATCTTGTTCTAAAGAACACTAGAAGACACTTGTTAGAAAACAACACATATCAAATTCATTATGATCTTATGTTCAAACAAGCTTGCCCCAAAAAACTTATTTACCCCTTTACTATAATGAAAGGTTAATAAAGTACTGATTTTATTTTTTTTGCCGAAAAAATTTGTGACGAAAGCGTAAGGAAAAAGTTAGTTATTTAATATTCATGAAGGGGCATAAATGTTTACTCTATTTATTTTGAGATCTTAACCTTTTTAGACTACAAAGAAAAAATATGGCTAAGTTTGTTTATTTTTTATTCTATCTATTTCGTTACTTCTTTTCAAAAGAGTTCATAGTTATCATCGTCCTTGTATTTTTAATCATGATTGTAAAACGGATAATGATTGTCCAAAAATGACACAATATAATATTAGGTGTCGCAAAGACATATGTGTACAGATTAATTAACATATCTATGCTAGAATATCTATGAGATGTCATTTAATTTTTGACGTATGCATTGAATAATTGTATTTCTTTTTCCTTCGTAATTTCATGGACTTTAAAGTTATTGTAATCTAAAATGGTCACAATGAAATAAGGCATCAAGGAGTTTTATTTAAAGTTATGATTTTGTAATCTTCACAATGAAATAAGGCATCAAGGAGATTTATTTAAAGTGTCTCCATATCTTGTAATTTTGAGGTATCATCATAGCTTGAAATATAGGCATATCACACATATTTCCCAACCCCAACACCTAAAATAATAACTTTAACAGTTAAGTTGAAAATTAATTTTTATCTTACATGATTTTCAACAAAAAATTTATGAATTCATTCAAATTGGTAGAATACAAAGAAAAAACAGAAATTCATTGTATTGGTGAAAAATTATTTAAACAATATTCAATTCTTATGATTATGAAGTGTTTTTCATGAAATTTTGATTTTGATTACAATTATAAGTATAGATGTTCATTACTTTCAAATTGTAACACATCATGCTTATCTTATATGACAAATAAAGATTGATTAGAATTAAAATATTACTTCATCCGTTCTAAATTGTATGACTTTTTGAATATTTCAAACATATTAAGAAATGTAATTAATATTGCGTGGGAAAGGGATATTATGAGTTGTTTTACAAAATTGTCCTTAATAAATGATATGAGAAAGATAAATGAAAGAATTGAAATAAGACAGAGCAATAAATAATTAAGGATATAATAGGAAAAGTAACATTAATATTTCATTGGTATTGTAAAGTGACATATAATTTGGGACAATTGTTTTTTCCTAAAGTGACATACAATTTGGGACAGAGGGAATATAATATTAGGTGTTGTAAAGATTTTTGTGTATAGATTCAATACAAACTACAGAGATTAGTTAAAATTTGAAGAACTTAGCAATACGATGAAAGAAACAAATAAAAAATGTAATTTTATTATTAGAAAATACTAACAAAATCTCAAATTACATATCTAATACACAACAAAAAGGAAAAAATAAATTTAAAATGTTAAAGAAACTTAAAGTGATATAAATAAGAAATCGATGATAATGAAAATATTAAAAGAATAAAAGAAATACTTCAACAATTAAAAAATATTTAGAGTATGAAGACAAAACAAACTTCATTTCAAAGATAGATATTGAAGAATTAATGGGAAACTAAATGTAATTAGGAAAAATAAAAGAATGGTTTTTCTATTTAAAAAAGTAAATCTGCATAAGAGAATATATAGATTTACTAAATCAAGAATATTTCTAAAACCAATAACCACGTGGAGTGGTTAATAAAATATTGGGAAAGCTTAGAGAAGTCAAATTATATTTCAAAATTCTCTTTCAACAATTACTTGAACAACTAAAAATAGTTGAAGAAGAAAATAAACAAATAGAAAAGATGGAATATACAAATCTTTGTCTATAACAATATAAAACGGGGATGCAACTTTTTGTGCTTGATTTCTGGCATCCCATCAACTGCAACAATTTACATTGATTCCCATATTCAAATTCCTCAGATCCTGAAATTCCAATGCTAGCTGTGAATCCTAGGTGTTAGCTTCTTGGAACTGTGAAGTAGGTGGCCTTCCAATGTATAAAATGAAAAGAGAAAACAAAACATAAAGACTAATTCCTAAAAATATTGAAGATTTAAGAAATGAAAGAAAACAGGTACGATCGATAATCACACGAAGTTTAGCTAATTGTGCCTATATGTCAACAACTGTACGATCGATAATCACACTTATCAGTAAACTGTGTTGTACCTACGAACTTGAATTTGTGACGGAAACATGAAAATTGAAATTTTCTGAACTGAAGATAATTTTAATGTGTTCACTTTCTACTGCCAACAGTTAGTGTCAACCAGACTTTATAATTACAACAATGTAAATAATACAAGAAATACATTTTTAGGTATATTGTAGAATACCCTCTAAAGAAAAACTATACTGTAGATTATATGAAATTACTAGATAAATAACACAGACAATGGTAAAGGCAACGGATATTTGTTATAACAATCATGTCACTATAATTTTCAATGCTCTCATAAAGTCATTGCTAAAGACTATGCCATACTATATATGTCTTTATGTCACAAATTATATACATTAACAAAGATTCTAGCATTGACCGCAATCCTTTCTTAGAGTCCTTAGTGTGCTATCTTCCACATATGTCTGTAATACTGGCAGTATTAATGGAACATATACTTTGATTTTCTTCAGGTGACCTTGAATTCAACATATTCTGCCTCAGGGTGAATGCAGGTTGACTTGGAGGAGGAAGTGATGCAACCTCACTGTTAAGCATAGAAATTACTGTAGCCATGTTAGGCCTGTCTACAGCCGATTCTTGTACACATAGCAGTCCTATATGTATGCATCTCAAAATATTCTTATGATGACTATGATCATATATTTCTGTATCTATTAAGGATAAAATATTTTCTTCCCTCCATTGTATCCATACCTAAATAAAAAGCAAACACAAGTTTCATATATCTGTAATTTTCATCAGCAAAATGAAAAAGAAGTGTTATTGTGTAAAAAATTAACTATTAAGGCTTACAAATCCTAAAAGAGTCAGAGTCTCATTGTCATAAAAGCTTGAGTTTCTTCTCCCAGTAAGAATCTCTAGCATCAAAACACCAAAGCTAAAAACATCTGATTTCTCTGAAAAAAGTCCTTGCATTGCGTATTCAGGAGACATATAACCACTGCATTAAAATATTAAAATTTATTCACCAAGTATTTTTACTCAAGTATTGGGCAAGGAAAAGCACACTTACTAAGTTCCGACAACCCTAGTCGTATTGGCCTGATCTTCTCTGCCACCAAAGATTCTAGCCATTCCAAAGTCAGAAACTTTTGGATTAAACTCCTCGTCTAACAAGATGTTACTTGCCTTCAAATCTCTGTGTATAATTTTGAGTCGGGAATCTCTGTGAAGATACAACAATCCTCGAGCTATTCCTTCTATTATGTTATACCTTATCCTCCAATCTAGTAGTTTATTTTTTGATAGATCTATAAAAATAAAAGTGGCATTAATAATATTTTTTAGCATATATAATATTAAAATATGAAGTGTAGTAATCAAAATCACTCAATTAGCATGCTATAAAAACACACCAAAAGATAAACGTTAAAGTATGGAATTGTATATGAGAAGATGCGAAAGGTCGCTTTGAAAAACTAACCGAAGATAAATGCATCCAAACTTTTGTTTGGCATGTACTCATACATCAACATCTTTTCATCACCGTCAATACAACAGCCAAGAAGTCTTACAAGATTACGGTGTTGAAGCTTACAAAGGACCACTACTTCATTCATGAATTCTTCTAGCCCTTGGCCAGATGCTCTAGAAAGTCTTTTAACTGCTATTTCTCGACCATCTTGCAGTTTCCCCTGAAAGATAAGAATAAGTGACAACAACTATAGACAATTGTTTCAGAAATTGTTGTATTTACAGTACCTTGTATACGGGACCAAAACCACCCTGTCCAAGTTTGTTGGACAAGTGGAAATTGTTTGTGGCAGTTGCAAGCTTTCCAAAATCAAATAGTAATAGCTCTTGTAATCTAACTTCGGATAATCCTCCAAACACATCGTCGCTATTATTTTCATCTGACGTCCCACCTTTATTAAATAGTTGGAAATCTTTCTTGTTCTTTTTCCTTGTTGATTTTATAGAGTGCCACAGTTTAGCTGGAGTAAAAAACAATGTGAATTTAGCTCATGTTCCAAAAGAAAATAAAAATTGTATAATTACAGTTGAATACACAAAGATGGTATATTACTTGACTTGTTTGAAGTCCTTCTCCACATGATATATGCACAAATGGAAATTATGAGAGTTCCTATTATCACTGAAGTTGTAATGATGACTGTTTTGTTTCCTCTTCTATCTGTATAAAGGGAAATTCAAATTTTAAAATATAACAAAATCAATCAAAACCAAACAGATAGAATAAAGTTAATAAACAACGTTTCAAATTATTTAACAACAACACTTATGGCATACCAAGCTCTGCATGGGCAATGCGAAAATATAGATCAAGACCTCCCATTTGGAGTTGTTCTATGTCAAGTAAGTTCCCGGTCCAAGTCATACAGCCAATCCCAGCATCGTTAGAGTACGCAGTGCAAGAGCAATTCTCCAAGCATAACTTTCTGCATATGTCCGGTGTCTCAGCTATTCCACTTGCAAAATCAGGAACTTTAACCATCTTCAATTTCAAAAACCCATCTTCCTTTGTACCTGTGGTTTCACACTGTAAAGGTTTCATCCGAACACACCCACCAGTCCAGTTGTTTCTATTCCATTCCTGTATGCTCCTAGGTTCAAATCCTTTCAAACAGCTGCATATTGGTGTGTTCAATGAACTACAGCTAGCAAATGCCCCACATGTACCGTAAACATCACACTCTGATTTTCGGCTAGTCCATGTAACTTGCACTTCTTTGTCCTCATCATTCCAAGATGTTTCTTCTAATTTTCCTTGTGAATTAAGCTTATAGATCAAAAAAACCTCGTCATTTGGGATAGTAAAATATATATTAATATTCCCTTCTCCATCATCTCCACCTTGGAAACCGTTAAAATATGCAATTGTCATAGTATCTATCCCTGTAAATACCCCACCATTCCAAGGGCCGCTACGCCAGTATGGTTGAGTTTCATTCCAAATAAACACTTCAAGTATATTTTGGCGTTCAACACTGCTAGAAGAGAAACTCCCAACAGATGGATCGGAAGGACTTTTCCACGATCGTAGTTTTGATTTCTCACCTGTTCTTTTGTTGATAGAAAGTTTCATACCAGGCAATAGTGAATCAGAAGGTTCCTGAATACTCTGCCATAACGTGTTTCCTGTTGTGCTATCCAAAAGGACAAGGTTTCCATGGTCCGAAAACTGAGAACTTGTATTGGTTTCTATGTTGGAAACATTTGATGACCAAATAACTTGTTTCTGTCCATTTAATACCACAAGATTTCCATCTTCAGATATGGCGATAGTCCCATTAGAATCATTTATTGGTTGGTTTCTGTTTGCCACCCATATGACTGTAGAACGAGAATTCCACCAAATTCCAGCGTAGCGATTTATAGAATTTCCAGGGCTAAAGAATCCAAAGGCATAGGAACCGTCTTTGGAGAGTAGAGTTTCAGGGTCCTTGATGAATTGGGATGATGTGATGGTGTCTATACCGATACTAACATGTAACAAATAGAAAGTCAGAATGAACAAAACAAAGAACGGATTTGAACTAGAGCCGAAATCCATTAGTAAGATGAGTAGTATATGATCAAGAGTTACACTATTATGCCTTTACAGTCACTCCTTCTTCTTCATAATGATTTGAGACATTCTTCGTAAAGTCAACCGTCTCAAAAATTACAAGTAATGCATGGTTTTGAAGTTCTCTATCATTTGAGAAATAAAAGTTGTATTAGACATTTTCTTGACTGTATTTTTTATTTCATGAAATCGAGTTGGACTGTCTTTTTCATTTATGTATTCAAATTTGCCTTAGGCAGGTGTCTCACATAATTGATAAGATAATATTAGTTGTCTAATTTTTGTAAAACTATAAGTTTGAATCATTCAAATTTTAAATAATAACATAAAATAATTTATCAGTACCTTTCTAAAAGTCAATGATTATATAAACTATAAACTATAAAGACTATCATTATCATAAAACCTGGTCACCAAATAGGTGGATACTAGAAGTCATGTACCAATGCACTACAAGTTCGATTTCTTTAATAGGAAAAGCTATAAATTGATTAATGTAAAATGATTCTTTTCTCACAAATCTTAAATTCCCAACCATGATTCCCTATTTGCTTCCATCCAGTCATTACCAGGCCACTGCAAATGAAGTTCCTTTTTTTATTTTATATAAATAGAAAAATATTTACTGTGACATCACATAATATTTCAATATATATAAGACAGTTTTCAACATGAACTTTGTTCAAAACTGAAATGTCAGTATTGAACTTCAGCAGGAGGTGATTGTCCAAAATTACTAACATTTTTCCATAAGAATTGAATTTTAAGTACCGGACAGTTCATTATCAATGTATATGCATGAGTAAATTTGTTCACTTAAAGTTTAGACATGGACTGAGGTGCAAATTTGCTACGAAGTATTTTCTCAGCTAATTCATAGTTAGAAATAAGACATTCACAGCTAACCTCTAGCTAATAATTTATAGTATCTGTTTAACTACATTGATAGCAAATTACGATTTGATTTTAATTTAGTATACTTCTATTTAATTTTAAAGAAAGTATAATTACTTAGTTAGAGCCTGAAATTTTTTGCAAATACACAACTCATTATTTTCAATATCCTTACATAACATGAAATAAACCAACTGAGCCTCTTGAACTAAATTTGAACCTTGTACACAAAATACAAATCCTTCTACTCTTAAACAGAATTTGGAAAGAAACATCTAAAGATGATTTAGAAACCAAGCAAGAGAGCAGGAACCTAAAAAAACAGAACATGAACCATTAAAGACAACACTAGATGAAAGCATGTCGTCTTTTGCATCTACATAAATCAAAACTTACAAACTAAAGGCATTGCTTGTATGTATCATGGAGTTCCTGGTTGCACAAGTAGCCGAAATAAGTGCTTGAAAGCGAGAAATGAAGGTAGCATTTAGAATAAAGAAGAAAATAGAGAAACTCTAATGTTTTCAAGAAAAGTTTATATTATTGGAATGCTTCAATGCTTGAGTATCGAATTGCCAAAACACGTAGTGATGAGCCTTATTTATACTACTCTAGCAAGGCTCCACACATAGAAAGATCTAGAAACATTTAATACTACTACTTAATAACAAGAACTATCTAGAGATGCTAATATCTAGTTCATGTGCCTAGAAAGTTCTAGAGATGCTAAGATGATCCTAATCACTGGCTTTATTTTGTAATATTCTTGAAAGTTATTCGACATCTTGAAAGTTCCATAATGTTCTATATTATTCTCCATAATTCTCTATCATTCTCCCCGGGTTGGAAGAGACTCGTCCTCGAGTCAAGATTTTCTTCTTTGTCCTCAGGACAACATTTGTAACCTTTAGACATATGATGAAATGAACCATATTTGAAAACATCTTCAACTACCATGTTAGAATTCCTTATGTTTTGGAATCCAAAGTAATCCAAGGGTAAAATTAATAATAACATCTTCCCAAGGTGGTTTAGGAACTAGACGAGACATGTGTAACTTTGTTTTATCCTTGAATGATTCCTTTGCGAGTGAAATTCCAAGTAGCTTGAATTCCACTTTTCCATCATTAAATTCATTGAGTGGTTGAGGTGCCAACTTGATTTCAATCACATCTTTCACGAAAATACAGGTGTTGGCATAACAATCGTATAATGTACGATGATCATATTTACAAGGCCTCCGAGTATCCATAGAAATAACATCACGCAATAAATTTTCTTTATAATTATTGCCAATGGAAAATGGGATAATGGAGTGTTGAGATACTTTCCCCTTATTGTCCTTGTTGAGCCATTGTAGCTTGTATGGATCTTGGTGCTCATTTGTTGGTAGCTTTAAATTTTCTACCATATCGTTCAATACAACACTTTCACAACTTCCACTATTGATGATAATATCACAAACCTTACCTTGTGAAGTGTTGGAAGTGTGGAGGATATTGTGTTTTAGCCATGATTCTTCTTTATCTGTTGTTGTTTGCATGCTTCTTTTAACCTCCAATGATTCACCATATTCAGAAGGAATATATTCTTCATCATATATTGGTTCGTACTTCTCCTCCTTTTCTAAAACTTCATGAATGTCATCGGAACCATATTCATCGTCATATATTTGATCTATGTTTACCTCTTCTTCAAACACTTCACAAATGTTAGTACCAGCATATTCTTCATTGTAAATTGGTTCTCCCATCGACTCTCCTTCAAACGATTCATGAATTTCTTCTTTTTCTTCTTCAAAAATAGCATGTATCTCCCCATTAATGATCGATTTACAATTTGGACAGTCTAAGGCTATGTGTCCATACCGTTGATACGTGAAACATCTAGGTATCTTGGTATTTCTCTCATTTATTGTGTTATGTTGGGGTTTAAATGAGAAAATAGGTTGATGGGTTAGTGGTTTATGAGAATCAATGTGGTTTTTGGTGGAGGAAAGAGGTTAGTATGAAGATGTTATGGATAATTTTAGTTGTGTAAAATTATGTTGATAATAGTGAGGAGGTAAATACTTATGGGTTAGGTTTTGACGCATTTTCTCCCACGTCTTGATCTTGCTTTTCCCTTCACACTTACGTTTCCTTTTAAGATTTTCCCAATAAATTGAAGCTTGTTTCTTCAGCTTGGCAACAACGATCTTTGCTTTTTGCTCTTCCGGAACCTCCTTATACTCAAATACACGTTCAACAGTTTGTAGCCAATCCACAAACTCATTAGGTTGTAGGTTCCCTTCAAAATCTGGAATGTCTAATTTGATATCATTCATCCGAAGTTGACGTCGGTGTGAGCGACTCCTTTGTTGTGCTTCCAAAATGGCTTGCTGGGAATTGACGGTCTCTTGTAGTTGTTGAATTTGTCGCCTCATTTCTTCCATCTCCATCTCTTGAAAACTTCTTTCATTTTGTCTTCGAGGTGACATTTTGACAGTGGCGGTTCAACAAACTATTTGGTGACGATTGTGGCGGTGAGTGATGGTTTTGTTGGTGGTGAAGAATTATTAACCAAGGGTTTTCTTCACTTCCCAAACAAAATGACGGTGTTAGTTTCGCGAACAAAATGGCCGCAAAGTCAAGTTTTACAAAGGCAACTCCTTGCTCACTTGAAAACTCACTTTCTGTTGATTTTTTTGCTCAAACTCAACTTTGAGTAGTTTCGCGAACAAATGGCCGGAAAGTGAAGTTTTAAGAAAGCAACTCCTTGCTCACTTGAAAACTCACTTTCCATTGATTTCTTTGTTCAAACTCAAGTCCGAGGTATCATAACCAGCTTTGATGCCAAATCTGGCTCAGGGACAAAAGGAAAGGTAGAGAAAATAGAAAAACTCTCTAATGTTCTCAAAGAAAGTTTATATTATTGGAATGTTTCAATGCTTGAGTATCGAATTGCCAAAACACATAGTGATGAGCCTTATTTATACTACTCTAGTAAGGTTCCACACATAGAAACACCTAGAAAAATTTAATGCTACTACTTAATTACAAGAACTATCTAGAGATGCTAATATCTACTTCATGTGCCTAGAAAGTTCTAGAGATGCTAAGATGATCCTAATCACTATGACTTTATTTTATAATATTCTTGAAAGTTCTTCGACATCTTAAAAGTTCCATAATGTTCTATATTATTCTCCATAATTCTCTATCAAATCTAAGACCAAATTCCAGCGCGTTCTAGTAGATCGTGCAACAGCAGCAAGAATATAACATGGTATAACCAAAAAACATTTATCAGTCACAAGTCATTAACAGTCACAATTGGATCACAATTAAAATGGCTCTGCATTGCATTGTTGTCACATACTTGAAATCGTAATACAATGTAAACAAAAATTATGCATATACCTTGATTCCAAATCCTTTACAGTAAGGAAACAAGGAAAAAGGGAGTAGAAAATATAAAGCAAACGAGAGTTAAGAATATTCAGCATTAGCACATAATGACCATTGAAAATATCACAAAATAATAGATAAACAACACATATGTCGTAAAACAAAATATTTAGATACTTGCAAATACGCTGATGCTCAAGTCATTATTTAAGCTTGATTGTGGGTTAAAGATAGAACAAATCGTACCTTGGATGACTAAAAAAGTTCTCATATTTAACCATATGAAATGAGGGAATCAAATTGATTAGAATAAGGGATTGTATGTTTAAAAAATACAGGTATTTAGTGATGCATTAAAATAAGTCAATAATAAAAAAAACCATTCAAAAAATTCATATCTTAATTTGAGTTTACTCTTCTTAAACTACGATTAAAGAGAAACGGATTGAATAGAAAAAACGGTGCTACACTTATGTTATTCATACTAGCCAAGTACTTTTTCTTAAAAAAAAAAAAAAATGCTAGCCAAGTAATTTATTTAATACTCCCTCCGTTTCTTTTTAAGTGTCTTTTTAGAAAATTTTCATCAAAATAGCAAAGTGTATTTTTTCACGTTTTCTTCCAATTATACCCTCTTTTTAATTCAACAATAAATTCATATTTTTTTGCACACACTTTATCTTTCCAATAAATTTAATATGTTATCTTTTTCTCGTAACAAACAGTTGTTAGTTATTATCTTTTTCTCCAACAAATTCCTATTTTGTTACGCGCTCTCTCTCCCAAAATAAACAATTGTCAATTTTTTAAATATTCCGCACATCTTTTAAATTATTATAAGTCAATATAAAAATTATTCCAACTTCACATTAATCAAAAACTAAGAAAAACTTTACTTCCTTCCAACTCCTTTAATCAAAGTTAAGACTTCAACTATGGCTTCAACCAATGCTAGATTCGCATTGTGCTACATCTTATTTATAGAATTTTTAAATTTATAGAATTGTTATTCATCTTATTTATAGAATTTTAACTGTTCTTTGAACCATTGTTTGTAACAAAATTTTGTTTAAATTTGAAGATAATAAGAAACAAACTTTGTTTAAAAAAAACAAACAAACTTTGTTTAAAAAAAACAAACTTTAGCTTTCCAAATAGATAACATTAATTAGATTTATTGAAAAAGTTAAGAGTAATTGAAAAAGGGTATAATTGACAATTCATACCCTAAAAATACAAAAAGGACAATTAAATAGGAACGAAAAATACACGCTAAAAAGACACTTAAAAAGGAACGGAGGGAGTAGTAAGAAAATCTAATTGAATCTTTTAAGCAAAGAGGCAAACGATGCCTCTTAATTTTAACGGTCCAATCAACACATTTGCTTAATCACAAAATGTACCACATCTTGCTTCTATAAGACTAACCTTTTATTCACTTGATTTAATTTCCAACACAATAGTCTCATGTGTTTTCCTATAAATAGCTGCCTCTAAATATTCACTGGTATTACTTCTACTTGGTGTTTACCAATGTAGTGAGTGGCTGGCGTAATAAGTTGTTAATAATAATTAATGAATGTGATTAATTCATAACAATTGTCAAGGTGGACTGTTTTTAATTCCTTTCAAATCCACGGAAATCGTGGCAAATGACAATAATCTTCCTTTATTCTTCTTTCTCTTAACCCTAATATTTGGTTTCTGTGCAATGTTCGATCATTGTTTTAGTTTTTAACGATCAAAATTATTTTAATGATATGCATAGACTCCAATTATACATATGTTAACAATTGTACCTCTCATCTCAAGTCTGCATATCCAGAAGTTCCAATCCTTGCTTCGCCTTGCTCGCTGTCATCATCCCAAATGGTGTTGTATTAATTAATTGGAAGAAAAAATGGTGTTTTATTAATCAATTGAAAAAGGTTGTCTGTATTAATGAATTGAAAAAATGGTGTTATGCCATCAATTGAAGAACGTAATCGAAATCAAAAGGGTTGAGAGAGATAGATGAATAAAGGAACCATAATTATCATTTGCCAGGATTGTTGTGGATTCTTTTCCGCTGATTAGAAGTGAACAACGTGGAAAAAGTAGGTCTATTAAAAGTAGTTTTCTTTTCTCACTTTTTTTCCCCATTTATGATTAAAATTATCTTTTAAGAAATGAAGTATAATTTGCCCATTCGAGTTAGATATGTTTATGAAAACCGTAAGTATTTGCCCCTTCGAGTCATGTATTAGTGACATTGACCAATCACAATGTCACTGTTCTTGTGAAAGAAAAAGAAAAAAGTCACTTGTAACATTGTAGTTGGTTAAAATCAGTAATTCTAAATTTATAAATTAACTATTATTTTTAATAAATAAGGATTTATTTGTCAACTTTTATATATAAGAAAATATCATTTATCCTTGCAAAATTTTAATTTTGATTTTAGTCATCGGTGTTAGTTCAACTAACGCTTGACTAATGGAAGTCCACGTGACAGTGCCATATGGACCATTTAAATGAGTAGTCATGCATTACGATAGGCACGCTCAATTCTCTAGCAAACACAGCTCTTTTTATCATTTCTTCACAGGTTCCCGCAGTAGCATTCAAATAATGTCCTTTGATTTCACCAGTTGATATTTTTATGGGGACTTTAGCGAGATCGACTGGGATTATTCGCAATAAAGGACGCTGCTACCACATCAAACCTGTTGCTGGAGAAGAGAGTCAATTTATTGCTTATGTAGCTTATCCCCTAGACCTTTTTGAAGAAGGTTCTGTTACTAACATGTTTACCTCCATTGTAGGTAATGTATGGACGCAACAACGACATTGCCAAATAATATCTCATGTTTTCATTTGGCTTTTAAAGCTCTTAAAAAATGTCTCGGACACTCGTTAACATTTCTCTTCCTTTATACAAACCTATAAAGAAAGAAACAACTTCTGACCTATAACTAACAATACCTAAACAACTTTGCGTGATCTTTTTCTAAGATTTCAGTGTGAGCTTGTTTCTCTTTCATGTAAAGCAAACTGGTAGAAGGATCAAATATTAGTAATTCATTTAAAAGAAGAATTTTGTGAAGATTTAAGGTTAGAACGATGACGATGGCTTATTGAAGAAAATAGATGATAAACAGTAGTAAAGGGAGAAACTCAAAGAGTTGTAGAGCGGCTTTTGAACAGAGATAAATGAACTACTGGAATTTTCGATTGAAGAAGAAGATATAGTGGTAGATGTGTTAAAGGGTAGATAACTAGAGGAATAAACAATTCCTTCCCATGAGAGAAATTCCTTTGTAACACCCTTTCTAATAAGCGGTAACGCGAGAATACATCAGACATATTCAAGAAATAGATGTTACGCCACCAAACAAAATCCAGCATACATGTATAAATTATCAAGTTACATAAGCATAGCAGCGGAATATATGTAAATCATATAAATAACATCTCCAAAATCTCATGATAATAAATACATGATCTCAAACTCATAATATCGATATCTCAACTCCAAAAACTACATAGTCATAAAAGAAAATAGCATGCAAGAACAACCCTAGATCAGAGCCCTAATCTAGACACTTGCACATAAAAGAGGAACTCCCGCTCCTCGGCAACATCAAAGCAAAGCAACTAAGCATCCTGCACTCCATCTACCCGTCCATACAGAAAGGCATGTGGTAAACCACTGAGGCTTAGCATTACATCATCATAATCCATAAACAGATAAACAAGAACATTGAAATAATGGTCATATATCCAAGAATGATAAACAATGTAGTCATACATAAACTCATAGTATTTCCACACTTATCTCATTCAACATCATTCATAAGCATCATTCCAAGTTCACATAATTCGAGTGTATCACACACATAATACAATTCGACCAAGTCAAATATCAATCTCCAAACACAATCACCATGCACAATTTAAATGCAATTCAGTTCACCAACAATGCATGCAATGTCTCTACACTCATCTAGATTCATGTGGTACCAAGTCTCCTCCAAGGTCGTCACCTCCGATGCAACAAACACATCGCGTGCAATGTAACACCCCAATTTCCCGACTTAAAAATTTCATTAAATAAATGCATATATCAGAGTAACATGATAAAGGAGTGTCACATTTCTCAACAACAAAATCTTTAAACGAAATAAATATTAGTTTATCCTTCGCATAAATAATCAAATATAGTAGCGGAATCATAATTAAAATATCCTTCAAAAAGGTCTTGGCACTAGGCCTCATAAACGTCTCATAATTTCGCCAAAATACTTATAATCATTAAATAGTTCAAACATGATACATAAAGGAATAGACTCTAATGAAGACCCCATCCTGTTACGTATCAGAGCAATCCTACGTCACACAAGACTCCTCACATATGCGCACCTAAGCTTGGTTACCTGCACTTGCCCACAAGGCGGCAATTCCAACAGAAGGGGTGAGATTCACAACAGAAATATTAATATATAAATCAAATATTTATGATTAACATCATAAAACTCATCACATACATCACATATTAAAATACAAGGATAACATCATCGTCATAAAACATCTCAAATAACACATCATCGTCTCAAAACATCGTCTCATATAACACATCATCGTCTCAAAACATCGTCTCATATTATGTCAACAATTTGACTCACTAAATGCAACTCTTAACATCTTGACATCATGCATGTGGTACCATATATAAGCATTAATATGCTTCACCGTCGCTTTGAGCAAATGCTCCACCGTCGCTTTGAGCAAAAGCTCCACCGTCTCATAATATGCAAATGCATGGACACGACTCTTTACGTCTTAAACAAGTTAATTACAACTTCTCAAACATCATTAACAACTCAAGCTGACAGATGCAATTACAATAAATACATGACAGAAGTTCAACTCATTTAACACACATACAAAAGGCACATAACATCATCAACAACACTTAACATCATGCTTATAAATCATTAAAGTATAAGCAATACATCGCATTATTATTAACATAAGAGAATCATCATTAATCATCATTACAGAATGCATCTTAAGTCATAAAACATCTCTAACACTACCCAAGGATCTCCTCTCCAAGTCCCATGCGAAACAGATCGCAAAACGAAACAATGGTTCAGGAAGGCACTAACTCGCCACGGCGAGGGATTTGCTCGCTACGGCGAGCTCTCTCAAAAGCTACTCGCCAAAGGCGATCTGGGGGCGAGCTACAGGCGAGCAAAACTGGGTGCTCTCGGCCTTTTTGACAATTTCGCCTAAAATCTTCGTTTTAAGGTTCCCTAAATCCAAATTGGTCCAAACAACTTCACAGGTCTTTCTTATAAATAATAAGGCACTCAAAACAACCTAAAGTTTGGCAAAAATCCTAAGTTTTAGGGTCAAGCTCGCAACAGAGAGCTATACTGCTCGCCTCGCGAGCGATAAGGTTGTACTCGCCACGGCGAGTAGTCACTCGCCACAGGCGAGCGATCTCAGAACCACTACGGGTTCACTCCAATTCTCACCAATTCATCTCAAATCTCTCATGCTAAGCCTCTAATTCATCAGCAATGTTGTCCTAGGGGATAATCTAGGTTCTGTAACACGTTTCTACAGCAATGCAACACATTCTCACATCAAATTCATCAAATTCATCAAACCCTAACTCATGAAACTCTTCTCAATTTCTTCCCAATCCCTAAGCCAATCATAAACAGATGAAATACTATTAATATTACTGAAGTTAGGCTCACCCTTAATCATAAACAGAAAATCGCAGCCTAGCTTCTTCCTCTCTTCAACCGTTTCTCTTTCTCTAATTCCAAAAGTTTGTACGCGTTCTGCCTACTTTCCTTAACCTAATTTCCTTTTATACCACCTCCCAACTTATCTAATTCTATCTCAACCCTCATAACTCTTCCTATTTATAAATATAACCCCACTTCTCAAAATAATATGTTTTTATAACAAATCTCTATTTTTCATATAAATATATATAAAAACATCACATATATTATTTTATTAAACAATAAAATAATCATCACGTCACACATCATAATTACGTCTGTTATACCCTCATTTTGGACCTAAAAATACTCATTCAAATTCCTCTGCTATTTTCTAATACTTTCAAATTCACCGTGTTTTCTACTGTGCTTCAACTGCATACGTTATTGCTTCAGTCTTTTAAATTTTTGCATCAGATCATACAAAAGGGTATTTTGGTCATTTCCTATAAAGGAACCCAATTTTAGTCCCTGCAATTTGTCCCTGAGTCTTTTCAATTTGTTTGCATAAACCATTAATCAAGTTTTGTACAAAAATCATCTTAATTCGCGTCTGAGCCAGTCTGAGTCAGTTTGAGTCGTTTTTGCCCCAGGGGCATTTTAGTCTTTTCACATCAAACAAATTTTGGGCAGAGAGGGTTTTTTAAAATACCTCATTTTGGTAGCTTGTTCGTTTTAGTCCATTTTGTCGTTTTTTAAACGTTTCACTTTACGTTGCATTTCAGATTACATTTTTTAACCAATTTTATTATTTTTTTTGCGTTTTAGTCCAAACATTTTTAGAAATTGCAATTCAGTCCAAATTTTACATTTTATTGCAAAAGGTCACAATTCTTTTAAAAACAGTCCAATTCCTTTCATTTTTCAAAAAACAGTCCAGTCCAGTTACTTTTTATATTTTACGTTTTAGTCCTTAAACTTTTCAAATTTGCAAAACTGTCCCTTTAGTTTCAATAATTGCAGATTGGTCCAATATTCAAGTCCGAAGCCACGCAAGCAAAGTCAAGGCCACATGTCACCACCTCATTGGTCAGAATCACACTTGGCAGCCTATAAAAGGCCAGTTACTGTGCAAAATGCCAACAGATCCATTCATTACGCGCCAAGTCACAAACAGAAACAAAAATTCTCTCTCCATTCAGTTGGATCAAAATTCACAAATCCAGAAAAAAGTTCAAGAACATTCAAACCCTAACCGTTTCTCCAGAACCAAAATTCAACAAATTCAATGGAGTTTGCATCGATTCTCAGAGATTCCGTATTGAATCTTCATCATTGAATCGGTTTTTTCTGCAATTCAAGCGCGAACTCACCACCCAAAGGCAGCAAGCTCAAGCGCGATCACAGAGGGAGAGTTTGAGAAGAAGAGGGAAAGGATTCAAGGATTCCGAATCAGTTCAGGAGAAAAAGAAGAGAATTACGGTTCAAATCCCAAATTTAAGCCAAGAAATCAGCGAAACAGAATCAAGATTCAAGGTTTCTGAAGGTTTCGACTCAAAATCTCCAGATTGAACACAGGTAACACACAAACTCAATCTCATACTGTTAAAAAACCATCACAAGTTCGGAAACAACGCGAATCCATGGAAGATTCGAACTGTTTGGTTCGAAACCCTAACCCTAACATCAAAACAGTTTGAAAACGCAGGGAATCGCTTCAAGATTCACAACGAGTGTGAATCGGAGTGATTCCTTGTTGATTTACAAAGATTGAACTCAAGAAACACGAAGAAAGCCAAACAGTTCGAACCTACCGTCAAAATCAGAAATTCGTGTTGATTCCACGGTTGAAAACATCCTCCAGTAACGGATTCGTGCTTAGAGCAACAATACAAAGCGTTTAAGCCATGAACGGATGATTTCTGAGTAGATTTGAGAGAGTTAGGGTTAGGGTTTTCAAACGGCGAAGAGAGAAGAGAGAACGGTGAGGTAGAGAGAGAATGGAAGAAGGAAAATGAAAGGAACCGGGTCTAGCACCCTTTTATGCGAGTTCCTAGACCGGGTCGCTCCATACCCGGTTTAATCCCCTGTGATCGTGTGCGTTGGATCAAGATCCTGATGGATCCGGATCAATCCAACGCTCCTGAAGCTTTAGCTTGATCCAGATCCGTCAGATCCATGGGTTTGGGCTTTTTACCCGCAGGCTGAGGCTTTCTTTCAGTTTCCTTGAGTTTTCTTGCTATTCGCACCGTAGTACTTGCTAATTGAACCTGTTGCAGGCCAAAATTTTACTAAAAAACTCCTGGATTTTTACTGTATGTTTTTACTATCTTCTTGATGTTTTGTGCCTTTTTACATGTGAAAAATTGGATAAGAAATATGTGTTTGCTTTTTGTGATGACCCGTGTCCGTTTCGGCGTTTTCTCGACGTTTCGCGCGCGACACTCGCTCCAATCTTGTATGGTGTGATTTTGATGATTGATATATGATTTGTGTGATATTTTGCTCATGGTTTGTGGTAGGTGCTAACGCTTGTGAATTTTTGGCTTTGGTTTCTTGCTTTGCAAGCAATTAAAATGTTCTTTAAGTGATGGAAATGCATGAAAAATATGTGTTGATTTGATATCTTTGTGTGTTATTTGTTTTGCATTGTTGTGCTTGAATTGAACCTTTAATTTCTGGCTGTGATGAGAATTATAGGTTTTGCGCTTAGGTCAAGTTTTTGCTATATGTTAGTGCTATTCCCTTCACCATTTTATTTGTCCATTCTCCAATTTATGGAACACTTCTTTGCGTATTTCTTCCTATATTTCTGCTTATTTCATTTCCATACATTGCTCACTAACCCTTTTGTCTCATGTCTCATGCATTATAAGAATCTCAACTCTTCATCCCATTCTTTAGCATAGGTGCTATACTGTTTTTGTTATGTAATAGCTTAGGTTTTTTCTTTCCTTTATTTTTATTCCTTGCAGACCGTAGCATGTAAATTAGGACCCGATGTAAAGGACTATGGACTATAATGATGTACACCGACACAAGCACCGACACGCACACACGTTGCATGTTCACCGCTAGATGTATGTTTAGGAAGCGTAATACTTAGAAAAAAAACTCATCCTTTCTTTTTCAAAAACTAACCCATCACTCAAATTTTTTTGCAATAAAGTGAAGTCAAAGCTTCACCCATTTTCCCTTTATTTTCTTAATCAAATTCAAAAATGGAAATAATTCCCACTTAAACCTTTTTGTAAATAATTGACCAACCTCACTTGTTTCCAAATCTCAAGCCTTTACGGCCTCGTTCTCTGCTTCAAAACTTTTTTTTCAAAACTAAAATTGAATCAAAACTCACAAAATATTTTGGAAGAGAACTACATGGAATTTTGATCCCTTAAAAGGGTATGTATGCAAGAGACTCAAAATCTCTCCAAGTCCAATAAAATAAAATCCAATCTTCTCCCTCTCATTCTTAAAATCAATCTCTTTTCACAAATAGCGATAAAAGCAAAGCGTATACGTAAAGCATTGTAACGGTTCCTATAGGATACTATAGTCATTGCGGGTGCCTAACACCTTCCCGTAATGAAATCAGCCCCGAACTTAGAATTTCTAAGGTTTTCCTCGATTTTACCTTCCCCAAAAAAAATAGAGACATCAATGATTGAAAGGTTCAAATCTAATCAATGATTTGACACCCGAAAATCGCGATGACAGAAATGGCGACTTCACTGGGGATTATTTTTTAGGGCTACACCTAATTTTTCATGCTTTATGTTTATGCTTTGCTTTATTGTTGTATGTAAAATTTTCTTGTGTACGTGTGGGGTGAGAATATCAAAAGCCCTATACCCGGGCTAAGTGAACCTAAGATTAGGAAGAGATATAATCGACAATCCATTCCGGGGGTTGCCTCGTGCATTGGATTACGCGATCAATCTCACATAGCTGAGGCATTTTGGAGGTGATGTTGTCGGCGTGTGTTGTCATGCTTAGGCACCTTACTTCCAATTGACCGATGAAGGCTATGGACCGTAGTTACCAAACCCATCTTTGGCCTTTCTTAGGACGTAGTGCGGTGGCTAAACCGAGCGTTGCCTCGAAATTTAGTCGTCACGCGATACTACACCCAAACTAAACCTTCTTACGGATAATCGTGGACAAGCGTTGCTTTGTACTACCATGATATACGGAAGAGAGGTTGTGGTTTGGGAACTTTATAGAACCTTGGTTACTACTATCAAAGCCTTAGTTTCACCGGACACCGTGTCCACTTGTTACCTTAGCCCACCGTGCCTTCCTTGTTGAAACCATGCATACATGCATTCATGCATAAATTTTCTACATGCATTTATCAAAGGGTATGGACAAACTAAAATTCTTTGCAAATATAACACAGGCATGAAGAGGACTAAGTCTTACAAGTTCAAAGAAGTTGATTTGGCTAGCCTAAGGGAGTTGGCATTCAAGGTTAAGAATCCGACTGGGTTTCGTCTCCGATACGGTGGTTTGCTTGGTATTCTCCGGACTAATGTAGAAGAGAAGCTGGTGCACACTCTGTTGCAATTCTATGACCCGGTTTTCCGTTGCTTCACTTTCCCGGATTTTCAGTTGGTTCCTACACTCGAGGCTTATTCTTGCTTATTAGGTTTACCTATAGCCGAGAAGACACCTTTCACGGGCCCAGGATCTTCTCTTACTCCTCTGGTTATCGCTAAGAATCTTTATCTCAAGACTTCCGAGGTATCTAAGAATCTCATCACCAAGTCTCATATCCAGGGTTTCACTTCAAAGTACTTACTTGAGCAGGCTAATCTCGAGTCTACTTGTCAGGACACTCTTGAGGCTATTCTTGCACTACTCATCTTTGGGCTTGTTCTCTTTCCGAATCTTGACAACTTTGTGGACATGAATGCTATAGAGATCTTCCATTCCAGGAATCCGGTTCCTACTTTGTTAGCTGACACATACCATGCCATCCATGATCGGACTCTCAAGGGTCGTGGATTTATTCTTTGCTGCATACCTCTTCTATATAGGTGGTTTATTTCTCACCTCCCGAGTTCTTTCCATGCCAACACAGAGAATTGGTCTTATTCGCAGCGGATTAAGGCTCTTACTCCCGATGAGGTGGTTTGGATCACTCCAGCAGCTTGAGTCAAGGAGATTATCACTGGTTGTGGAGATTTCCTCAATGTACCTCTTCTCGGTACCCGGGGAGGAATCAACTACAACCCCGAGTTAGCCATGAGACAGTTTGGTTTTCCTATGAGAGCGAAGCCCATCAACCTTGCTACATCTCAGGAGTTCTTCTATTATTCCAACGCTCCCACCGGGCAAAGGAAAGCTTTTACAGATGCTTGGTCTAAGGTTCGAAGGAAGGATATGAAGCATTTGGGTGTGAGATCCGGTATTGCTCATGAGGCCTATACTCAGTGGGTAGTAGATCGAGCCGAAGAGATTGGCATGCCTTACCCTGCTATGAGGCATGTATCTGCATCTACTCCGTCTAGACCATTACCGTTGCTCCCCGTAACTCAGGAGATGTATCAGGAGCATCTAGCTATGGAGAGTGAGGAGAAGCGAGCATGGAAAGCCCGTTACAGTGAAGCTGAAAACTTGATCATGACTTTGGATGGCAGAGACGAGCAGAGGGATCATGAGAACCGAATGCTGAAGAAGGAACTAGCCAGAGTTAGGAAGGAGCTTGAGGAGAAGGATGATCTATTGAGGAGAGACTCCAGGAGAGTTAGAGGTCGTCGAGATTTCTTCGCCAGTTATTGTGGTTCAGCTTCGGATTCGGATTCCGAATACTACCCAGTCACTCCTTAGTTCTGGATGATAGAATGGACTTTTGATTATGTTGTTTGTTCAGTTTATGTTTCGGAAACCTACTCCCTTTGCCTAATGTATCAAAACAACTTGCTTTGAATAACTTGTTAATCCAATAATGTTTGCAAAGAATTCTAATTTGTCTAAAAAACCCTTTGGTAATAAAAAGAGTCATTTTTGCATCTGCATTTGCATATCATGCATCATATGCATCATTCATCGGTCACAAAAAACTTCCAAGTGCTCATTGCCTCCTGGTTCTTCTGCCACAGTGTGAAAGGTGGCTCGTGCTCGAAGGACCGACCAACCTACCAGAGTACATCAGACTAGACAATACAGAAGGAGGAATCAAGTAGCTATGGAAGAAGAGAATGCACAGCTCCGCACTGAACTAGCTTCTGTGAGGGAAGAGTTAGCCAAAGCTCTCGACGCCATGACTGCTCTGGTAGCCGCTCAAGAGCAACCAACCTCGTCTGCTCCAGAGACCACTGAGGCGATCCCAACGTCATCTCTCGATAGCCGCTTTGCCATGCCAAGAGGATACCCATATGGACTCCCACTTTTCTTTGCTCCAGATCCCACAGCAGGTGCTTCCAACGCTGCCAACAGTAACCAAATCCCCGTCTCAGGGCAGACCTCTCTTCACACTACTTTGCCTCAGTCAACGGTCTTCACAGATCCGATTGTGCACTCTATGCCTCAGGGCGCCAATGCTAATGATCACCGTGGAAAGACTCCTGTATTGGGAACTATGGAAGAAAAAATGGAAGAACTTGCCAGAGAACTCCGTCGCGAGATCAAGGCCAACCGTGGGAGCAGTGACCTCGTCAGAACCCACGACCTTTGTTTAATGCCGAGGGTGGATGTCCCCAAGAAGTTCAAGGTCCCGGAGTTTGACCGTTACAATGGGCTGACTTGCCCTCAGAACCACATTATCAAGTACGTCCGGAAGATGGCTAACCATGCAGACAATGATTCACTTATGATCCATTGCTTCCAGGACAGCCTAATGGAAGATGCCGCGGAGTGGTATACCGGTTTGAGCAAGGATGATATCCGTACTTTTGATGATCTGGCTACTGCTTTCAAGAGCCACTATGGATTCAACACCAGGCTCAAACCGAATAGAGAATTCCTCCGATCTCTGTCTCAGAAAAAGGACGAAAGCTTTCGCGAATACGCACAGAGGTGGAGAGGGGCAGCTGCCCGTATCACTCCTGCTTTGGACGAGGAAGAAATGTCTCAAACATTCTTGAAAACCCTGAAGAAAGATTATGTTGAGAGAATGATTATTGCTGCCCCAAGCAACTTCTCTGAGATGGTCACTATGGGAACCCGCTTGGAGGAAGCTGTCCGAGAAGGGATTATCGTGTTTGAGAAAGGTGAGTCCTCGAATGCACCAAAGAAATACGGCAATGGTCACCACAAGAAAAAGGAATCGGAAGTTGGAATGGTGTCCGCCGGAACCAATCAGTCTGCCGCTGCCGCTCCTGTATATGCTACACAACTGCCTCAACCGTACCAATACTTACAGTATGCCCAGCATCCGTTCTATCCACCGTTCTACCATCAATACCCTCCACTACCGGGCCAACCTCAGGTCCCTGTTAATGCCATCGCCCAACAAATACAACAACAACCGCAACAACAACAACAAGGCCCTCAATCTAGACCATCTTTCCCGCCGATACCAATGGCGTATGCTGAACTACTCCCAACTCTGTTACATAAGGGGTATTGCACCACTAGACCCGGCAAGCCTCCGCCAAACCCATTGCCTCCCAGGTTCCGCTCCGATCTCAGATGTGATTTCCACCAAGGCGCCCTAGGTCGTGACGTAGAAGGTTGCTACGCTCTAAAATACATTGTGAAGAAGTTGATCGACTAGGGAAAGCTATCTTTTGAAAACAATGTCCCACATGTGCTCGACAATCCACTCCCCAACCATGCCGCTGTGAATATGATCGAAGTATGTGAAGAAATCCCTCGTCTCAATGTCCGTAATGTTGCAACTCCCTTAGTGCCACTGCATATCAAACTTTGCCAAGCTGCTCTATTCAGCCACGACCACGCTGCTTGCTGTGAATGTCTTCAGAACCCTATGGGTTGCAACATAGTCCAGACTGATATCCAAAGATTAATGAATGACAACTACCTAACTACCAGTGATGTTTGCATGATAGTGCCGATCTTCCACGATACTCTGGCCAAGAGAACGCCCGTCAGGAAGGACGTTGAACCGTTGGTCATACGGTTGCCTGGTCCGGTGCCATATACCTCAGCGAAAGCCATCCCATACAAGTACAGTGCGACTATGTTGGAAAATGGGAAAGAAGTACCTTTGGTGTCCTCAAGCAAAGTAGGCAGTATCGCTGAAGTGACGGCTTTGAGGAGCGGCAAGGTCCGACCACTTTTATTCCAGAAGAAAGATGATGTGCAAGTTACAATTCCTGCTGATAAGACTGCTCCATCACCAATCCCTCATGTTGTTGAAAGTACCAGCCGTCCAGGCCAATCCATTGAAGATTCCAATCTGGATGAGATTTTGAGGATAATCAAGAAAAGCGATTACAAGATCGTTGATCAGCTATTACAAACTCCTTCGAAGATATCCATCTTGGCCCTACTCCTCAGTTCGGAGGCTCACAGGAATGTGTTATTGAAGGTGTTGGAACAAGCCTATGTCGACCACGAAGTCACAGAGGATCAATTTGGTGGGATAGTGGCTAACATTACTGCTTGCAGTAACCTTTGGTTTGGTGAAGATGAACTTCCAGAGGCAGGAAAGCACCACAACTTGGCCCTGCATATTTCCATGAACTGCAAAACAGATATGCTGTCCAACGTGTTGGTAGACACTGGGTCGTCGTTGAATGTGATGCCTAAATCGACTTTGGATCAGTTAAGTTGTCAAGGAGTTCCTTTGAGAAGGAGTACTTTCCTAGTCAAGGCTTTCGATGGTTCCCGTAAAACTGTGCTTGGAGAAATAGATCTCCCCATGACTATTGGTCCTGAAACATTCATGATTACCTTCCAGGTTATGGACATAGATGCCTCTTACAGTTGCCTTCTCGGCAGACCATGGATACACGAGGCCGGGGCAGTCACTTCTACCCTCCATCAGAAGCTAAAGTTCGTAAGGAATGGTAAACTTGTGACAGTGCATGGGGAAGAAGCTTATCTGGTCAGTCAGTTATCATCCTTCTTTTGCATCGAAGCTAAATCTGCCGAAGGAACTGCATTCCAGGGTTTGACTATCGAAGGTACGGAGCCCAAGAGAGCTAGTGCTGCCATGGCTTCGTTGAAAGATGCGCAGAAGGCCGTTCAGGAGGGTCAGGCCGCTGGTTGGGGCCAATTGATACAGCTGCAGGACAACAAATACAAAGAGGGTCTCGGTTTCTCTCCGACGTCAGGTGTGTCAACCGGAACGTTCCGTAGTGCTGGATTTGCCAATGCGATTCTTGATGGTGCTGCTGAAAGAGGGGTTAGACCCACATTTGTGATACCAGGAGGCATTGCAAAGAACTGGAACGTTATCAATCTCCCTGTGTTTGTGCATGATTCTAAGTAATATGTCTTGCTGTTTAGGCTTTATTTTCAAAATAACAATCCTTCCGCCCTGCCCGAGGCGGAAGTGACACTTTTGTAAAGGGCATGTTTGTTCCGACATCACCATTATCAATAAAAAACGTCGTTTCTTTCACGACTCTTTTTCTTTCTTTAATGCTTTTCCCTTGGAAATAATGGTAATGCCAGAAAAAACCAAAACATCTGTATTTTCTTATTAATTTCAAAGATCTGCATGAAAATTATTTTCTAAAAAATCATCCAATCATATCACGCAGATCGAACCAAAATGAACCCGTTGAACACAGTGACCCTATGTTTCTCCAAACTGTTGAATCCCCGGTGTTTGAGGCCGAAGATGAGGATAGTGATGATATACCAGACGAGATTGCCCGACTGCTTGAGCAAGAGGAGAAGACCATTCGACCTCATCAGGAGGAGATCGAGCTAATCAACTTGGGTGCTGAGGATAACAAAAGAGAGATCAAAGTCGGTGCTGCGTTGGAGGAAGGGGTCAAGAAGAGGATCTTCCAGCTTCTCCGCGAGTACTCGGACATTTTTGCATGGTCATACGAGGATATGCCAGGTTTGGATCCCCAGATCGTGGAACACCGGATACCGACAAAACCAGACTGTCCTCCTGTCAGACAAAAGTTGAGACGGACTCGGCCGGACATGGCTCTGAAGATCAAAGGTGAAGTGCAGAAACAGATCGATGCGGGTTTTCTCATGACAGTTGAGTATCCCGAGTGGGTTGCTAATATTGTGCCTGTGCCAAAGAAGGACGGTAAGGTTCGAATGTGTGTTGATTACAGAGATTTGAATAGAGCAAGCTTGAAAGACAATTTCCCACTGCCTCACATCGATGTGCTTGTTGACAACACTGCCCAGTGCAAGGTGTTCTCCTTCATGGACGGTTTTTCTGGCTATAACCAAATCAAAATGTCACCCAAAGACAGGGAGAAGACGTCGTTCATCACTCCATGGGGAACTTTCTGTTGTAAAGCGATGCCGTTCGGTCTAATAAATGCTGGTGCTACCTACCAAAGGGGGATGACCACTTTGTTCCATGACATGATTCACAAAGAGGTTGAAGTGTATGTAGACGACATGATTGTCAAGTCAAGCGATGAAGAGCAACACGTCGAATACTTGGCTAAAATGTTTGAAAGGTTGAGGAAGTACAAGCTTCGGATGAACCTAAACAAATGTACGTTTGGTGTTAGATCAGGGAAGTTGCTAGGCTTCATTGTCAGCCAGAAGGGCATTGAAGTAGATCCTGATAAAGTCCGAGCTATCCGCGAGATGCCGGCCCCGCAAACCGAGAAGCAGGTCAGAGGGTTCCTCGGGCGGCTGAACTACATTTCTAGATTTATATCTCACATGACTGCGACCTGTGGTATGGAATGATGAATGCCAAGAAGCTTTCGACAACATCAAGAGCTATTTGCTAGAACCTCCTATCCTCGTCCCGCCGGTGGAAGGAAGGCCATTGATCATGTATCTGTCAGTGTTGGATGAATCCATGGGATGTGTGCTCGGTCAGCAAGATGAAACCGGAAAGAAAGAGCATGCAATCTACTATTTGAGCAAGAAATTCACCGATTGTGAGACTCGGTACACGATGCTTGAAAAAACCTGTTGTGCACTAGCCTGGGCAGCCAAGCGCCTGCGTCACTACTTGATAAATCGTACAACTTGGTTGATATCCCGAATGGACCCAATCAAGTATATCTTTGAGAAACCGGCCGTCACTGGAAAGATCGCACGTTGGCAAATGTTACTGTCAGAATATGATATTGTGTTTAAAGCTCAGAAAGCCATTAGAGGGAGTATCCTGGCTGACCATCTCGCTTGCCAACCGCTTGATGATTATCAACCTTTGAAGTTCGATTTCCCAGACGAAGAGGTCATGTTCTTGAAGTCAAGAGACTGTGAAGAACCACTGATCGGTGAAGGTCCAGACCCTGATAGCAAGTGGGGATTGGTCTTTGATGGTGCTATTAATGCCTATGGCCGAGGAATTGGTGCAGTAATCGTGGCTCCGCAGGGGCATCACATCCCTTTTACAGCCCGGATTGTGTTCGAGTGCACCAACAATGTGGCCGAGTATGAAGCATGTATCCTGGGGATTGAAGAAGCCATCGATATGAGAATCAAGCATCTCGACATCTATGGAGACTCTGCACTAGTCATCAACCAGATAAAGGGAGAATGGGAGACCCATCATGCTAATTTGATCCCTTACCGTGATTATGCGAGACGTCTGTTGACGTATTTTACAAAGGTCGAGTTGCACCATATTCCCCGAGAGGAGAACCAAATGGCCGATGCTCTTGCTACCTTATCCTCCATGTTCCGAGTGAACCATTGGAATCATGTGCCGATGATCAAAGTACAGCGCCTAGACCGGCCCGCTCATGTGTTTACTGTCAGTGATGCAATTGTACAAACAGGTTCGGGCGGAGTCGACAGCAAACCCTGGTATTTTGATATCAAGCAATTTTTGCAAAGCCGTGAGTACCCGCCGAATGCTTCCAACAAAGACAAGAAGACGCTGCGCAGGCTGGCTAGCAAGTTCCTGCTGGATGGGGATGTCCTGTACAAAAGGAATTTCGATATGGTGTTGTTAAGATGTGTTGATGAATGTGAAGCAGAACAGCTAATGCACGATGTGCACGATGGCACCTTTGGGACCCACGCATCGGGGCATGCTATGTCTAGAAAGCTGTTGAGAGCTGGTTACTACTGGATGACCATGGAGCGCAATTGCTATCAATATGCCAGGAAGTGCCACAAATGTCAAATATATGCTGATAAGATCCATGTGCCTCCGCACGCTCTCAACGTTATGTCTTCTCCATGGCCTTTCTTTATGTGGGGCACTGATATGATCGGAAGAATTGAACCGAAAGCTTCAAACGGCCATCGTTTTATCCTGGTAGCAATCGATTATTTCACCAAATGGGTCGAAGCTGCATCATATGCCAACGTAACTAAGCAAGTGGTGGTCAAATTCATCAAAAACAACATCATCTATCGGTATGGTGTTCCTAGCAAGATTATCACTGACAACGGTACCAACCTGAACAATGACATGGTGCAGGCCTTATGCGAGAAATTCAAGATCGAGCACCATAATTCTTCTCCTTACAGACCTCAGATGAATGGTGCAGTTGAGGCCGCCAATAAGAACATCAAGAAGATTGTGCAGAAGATGGTAACAACATATAAAGACTGGCACGAGATGTTGCCTTATGCTTTACACGGCTACCGCACTATAGTCCGTAGTTCAACCGGGGCAACACCTTTTTCTCTTGTGTACGGCATGGAAGCAGTCCTCCCATTGGAAGTGGAGATTCCGTCTCTCCGTGTGATTATGGAAGCAAAGTTGTCTGAGGTTGAGTGGTGCCAGAGTCGGTACGACCAGTTGAATTTGATTGAAGAAAGACGCCTTGATGCTTTGGCTCACGGTCATATGTATGGAACAAGGATGAAAACTGCTTTTGACAAGAAGGTCCGTCCTCGGGTATTCAAAGAGGGTGAACTCGTGTTGAAAAGAAGAATGAGTCAGCAACCCGATCCAAGGGGCAAATGGACACCTAACTATGAGGGACCTTATGTTGTCAAGAAGGCTTTCTCTGGCGAAGCTTTGATTCTCACACACACGGATGGTGTAGAACTTCCGAATCCTATGAATGCCGATATAGTCAAGAAATACTTTGTCTAGATATGAAAAGAACAGCGTGGTAGGTCGAAAACCCGAAAGGGCGGCCTAGGCAAAAATGCGCTTCCCGGTGGATCGAAAACCCGAAAGGGCGGTCCAGGCAAAATAAGGGACAAGAAACAAAAATGTAAAAGCTCGCTGAGATTACATGTAACTCAGGCAAAAATGAGCGTCTCGATGAGCCGAAAACCCGAAAGGGCGGTTCATGCAAGAATGAGATTGAAATAAAAGACAATTGACTATATCTGGCAAATTACCATTCCCCTTGGGATCTTTGCGACTGATGATTGGCTGTTCTCATCGGAGGTTCCAACGCCTGTGGATTCAAGAGTTTCAGATACCATAGCAGCTACTGTGTTCAATGTACCACCAACCAATAAAATTACCATTTTCCAAGCCTTGTAAATCCATGGAGTCACGCCTTTGGGCTGGTTACCACCCTTATACATCGATTTGAGCCTATGCTTTTGTTTGGCACTCCTTTTTTATTCTATTTTCAAAGCTTTGTACAAAAGATTTCTTCTATGTTAATAATGATACATGTCTGGAATGAACATTCTGAAAACTGAAAACCTTTTTGAGTATTTTGAAAACAAGCCTGAACAGCTAGGTACACTCAAATGAACATGCATGAACAAATCAACATTGATAATTAGTTCCAATTCAAGTTGCTAGCAAGCCTTCCCCCCAGTGACGGTCTGTGGTCAATGGCAAGAATGAAAAAACAGAATGAAAAGCATGAAAAAATGAATATGCTCGCTAAGTCGAAAACCCGAGAGGGCGGCTTAGGCAAAAATGAGCACCCCGATGGATTGACAACCTTCAAAGGCAATTCAGGCAAAAACAGGGGCAACACAAAAAAAAAAAAAACCATTCCCCGGTGGGTCGAAAACCCGAAAGGGGGTTCCAGGCAAAAATGGGATGATGAAAAGAAATGAAAAAAAAAAAAAGACAAACATGCAAAAAGCATTGACCACAGATGCGATGTCCAAAGCATTTACGTGACAATTCCAATCAGCAGCAGTATCATTCAGACTGTTTTTCTCTATAATTTTACAGCTTCCTGCTTTCAAGCGATGGTCTCGATGTATCTTCAAGCGACTGCATCCCTAGAAGAGGAACTTTTGCAAATATATGTCCGAGCGCAAGCCACTACGTGCCCAATATTCCAGTGTTCCGTCTGTCTCTGCGAAATTCTGTCTACAAATTGCCAATCATCATGCATTTCAAAACATTCATACATGCATAATCATGCACCCTATGTGTTCATGCATTTGATAAAATTGTCATGCTATTCATACGCATCTGCATTCTCAATCCCTATGTTAATCTCAATCAAAATCAATCGTGTCAACTTCAAATTTCTTCTGCCAACAACAAATGTCTACTGTCATGTCGATTTCGAAGTTCAACAGTCTTGTCAACATTCCTGTCAAATTCAAGCTCCTGCAGTTATGTCAATCAAATTCAATTCCTTTTCAAATACGATTCGTTTCCATTAACGGCCAAGTGGCTAGTTCGCATCCAAGAACAACTTGTGCCTATCAATTCACTCTTGTTATCGGTCAAGCAGCAAGTTCGCCTCCAAGAACAGCTTGTACCTGTCAGTTTGTTTCTGTTATTGGTCAAGTAGCAAGTTCTCACCCAAGAACAGCTTGTACCTATCCTTTTGATATCCGCCGAGTAACTAGTTCAGATCCAAGAACAGCTCGTGCTTTCTATTTTGTTTCCTTCCAGCCAAGTAACTAGTTCGTGTCCAAGAACAGCTTGTGCTTTCTATATTTTCTTTCAGCCAAGTAACCAGCTCAAATACAAGAGCAGCTTGCGCCCTTTGTTGTCTATATTCCCGGTCAAGTGGCCAGTTCGCATCCAAGAACAGCTTGTACCTGTCAATTTGCTGTCAAGTCTCCCCAGTGAGTCTTGTTATCTGCTACCCTGTTAATGTCAATCAGTCCGGCAATGGATACGACATACTCCTTTTTGCTATTCTGTTAATGTCAATCAGTCCCGCAATGGATACGACATATTCTGTTAAATTCAATTCTCAGTTTGTCTTGCATTCATAACACAAATGTTGCATGGCATACATAGCATTTACAAATGTATTTTTACGCCCAAAATCAGTGCTAATGTCGATATTTAAGTATCTTCGTCGCGTCAAGCCAAAGACTCCGTCTCTTGACTCTCCAAACGAAGAGACTTAAATAGGGGCAGCTGTTATACCCTCATTTTGGACCTAAAAATACTCATTCAAATTCCTCTGCTATTTTCTAATACTTTCAAATTCACCGTGTTTTCTACTGTGCTTCAACTGCATACGTTACTGCTTCAGTCTTTTAAATTTTTGCATAAGATCATACAAAAGGGTATTTTGGTCATTTCCTATAAAGGAACCCAATTTTAGTCCCTGCAATTTGTCCCTGAGTCTTTTCAATTTGTTTGCATAAACCATTAATCAAGTTTTGTACAAAAATCATCTTAATTTGCGTCTGAGCCAGTCTGAGTCAGTTTGAGTCGTTTTTGCCCCAGGGGCATTTTAGTCTTTTCACATCAAACAAATTTTGGGCACAGAGGTATTTTAAAATACCTCATTTTGGTAGCTTGTTCGTTTTAGTCCATTTTGTCGTTTTTTAAACGTTTCACTTTACGTTGCATTTCAGATTACATTTTTTAACCAATTTTATTATTTTTTTTGCGTTTTAGTCCAAACATTTTTAGAAATTGCAATTCAGTCCAAATTTTACATTTTATTGCAAAAGGTCACAATTCTTTTAAAAACAGTCCAATTCCTTTCATTTTTCAAAAAACAGTCCAGTCCAGTTACTTTTTATATTTTACGTTTTAGTCCTTAAACTTTTCAAATTTGCAAAACTGTCCCTTTAGTTTCAATAATTGCAGATTGGTCCAATATTCAAGTCCGAAGCCACGCAAGCAAAGTCAAGGCCACATGTCACCACCTCATTGGTCAGAATCACACTTGGCAGCCTATAAAAGGCCAGTTACTGTGCAAAATGCCAACAGATCCATTCATTACGCGCCAAGTCACAAACAGAAACAAAAATTCTCTCTCCATTCAGTTGGATCAAAATTCACAAATCCAGAAAAAAGTTCAAGAACATTCAAACCCTAACCGTTTCTCCAGAACCAAAATTCAACAAATTCAATGGAGTTTGCATCGATTCTCAGAGATTCCGTATTGAATCTTCATCATTGAATCGGTTTTTTCTGCAATTCAAGCGCGAACTCACCACCCAAAGGCAGCAAGCTCAAGCGCGATCACAGAGGGAGAGTTTGAGAAGAAGAGGGAAAGGATTCAAGGATTCCGAATCAGTTCAGGAGAAAAAGAAGAGGATTACGGTTCAAATCCCAAATTTAAGCCAAGAAATCAGCGAAACAGAATCAAGATTCAAGGTTTCTGAAGGTTTCGACTCAAAATCTCCAGATTGAACACAGGTAACACACAAACTCAATCTCATACTGTTAAAAAACCATCACAAGTTCGGAAACAACGCGAATCCATGGAAGATTCGAACTGTTTGGTTCGAAACCCTAACCCTAACATCAAAACAGTTTGAAAACGCAGGGAATCGCTTCAAGATTCACAACGAGTGTGAATCGGAGTGATTCCTTGTTGATTTACAAAGATTGAACTCAAGAAACACGAAGAAAGCCAAACAGTTCGAACCTACCGTCAAAATCAGAAATTCGTGTTGATTCCACGGTTGAAAACATCCTCCAGTAACGGATTCGTGCTTAGAGCAACAATACAAAGCGTTTAAGCCATGAACGGATGATTTCTGAGTAGATTTGAGAGAGTTAGGGTTAGGGTTTTCAAACGGCGAAGAGAGAAGAGAGAACGGTGAGGTAGAGAGAGAATGGAAGAAGGAAAATGAAAGGAACCGGGTCTAGCACCCTTTTATGCGAGTTCCTAGACCGGGTCGCTCCATACCCGATTTAATCCCCTGTGATCGTGTGCGTTGGATCAAGATCCTGATGGATCCGGATCAATCCAACGCTCCTGAAGCTTTATCTTGATCCAGATCCGTCAGATCCGTGGGTTTGGGCTTTTTACCCGCAGGCTGAGGCTTTCTTTCAGTTTCCTTGAGTTTTCTTGCTATTCGCACCGTAGTACTTGCTAATTGAACCTGTTGCAAGCCAAAATTTTACTAAAAAACTCCTGGATTTTTACTGTATGTTTTTACTATCTTCTTGATGTTTTGTGCCTTTTTACATGTGAAAAATTGGATAAAAAATATGTGTTTGCTTTTTGTGATGACCCGTGTCCGTTTCGGCGTTTTCTCGACGTTTCGCGCGCGACACTCGCTCCAATCTTGTATGGTGTGATTTTGATGATTGATATATGATTTGTGTGATATTTTGCTCATGGTTTGTGGTAGGTGCTAACGCTTGTGAATTTTTGGCTTTGGTTTCTTGCTTTGCAAGCAATTAAAATGTTCTTTAAGTGATGGAAATGCATGAAAAATATGTGTTGATTTGATATCTTTGTGTGTTATTTGTTTTGCATTGTTGTGCTTGAATTGAACCTTTAATTTCTGGCTGTGATGAGAATTATAGGTTTTGCGCTTAGGTCAAGTTTTTGCTATATGTTAGTGCTATTCCCTTCACCATTTTATTTGTCCATTCTCCAATTTATGCAACACTTCTTTGCGTATTTCTTCCTATATTTCTGCTTATTTCATTTCCATACATTGCTCACTAACCCTTTTGTCTCATGTCTCATGCATTATAAGAATCTCAACTCTTCATCCCATTCTTTAGCATAGGTGCTATACTGTTTTTGTTATGTAATAGCTTAGGTTTTTTCTTTCCTTTATTTTTATTCCTTGCAGACCGTAGCATGTAAATTAGGACCCGATGTAAAGGACTATGGACTATAATGATGTACACCGACACAAGCACCGACACGCACACACGTTGCATGTTCACCGCTAGATGTATGTTTAGGAAGCGTAATACTTAGAAAAAAAACTCATCCTTTCTTTTTCAAAAACTAACCCATCACTCAAAAAATTTTGCAATAAAGTGAAGTCAAAGCTTCACCCATTTTCCCTTTATTTTCTTAATCAAATTCAAAAATGGAAATAATTCCCACTTAAACCTTTTTGTAAATAATTGACCAACCTCACTTGTTTCCAAATCTCAAGCCTTTACGGCCTCGTTCTCTGCTTCAAAACTTTTTTTTCAAAACTAAAATTGAATCAAAACTCACAAAATATTTTGGAGGAGAACTACATGGAATTTTGATCCCTTAAAAGGGTATGTAGGCAAGAGACTCAAAATCTCTCCAAGTCCAATAAAATAAAATCCAATCTTCTCCCTCTCATTCTTAAAATCAATCTCTTTTCACAAATAGCGATAAAAGCAAAGCGTATACGTAAAGCATAGTAAAACGGTTCCTATAGGATACTATAGTCATTGCGGGTGCCTAACACCTTCCCGTAATGAAATCAGCCCCGAACTTAGAATTTCTAAGGTTTTCCTCGATTTTACCTTCCCCAAAAAAAATAGAGACATCAATGATTGAAAGGTTCAAATCTAATCAATGATTTGACACCCAAAAATCGCGATGACAACGTCACATAATCATCAAAATATCATATAATATATAATAATATACTATATTCTCTAATAAAATAATTAAATAAATAAAGAGGGCGTTACAACTCTCCCCCTCTTCAAGGATTTTCGTCCTCGAAAATTTACCTCGATCAAACAACTCTGGATAGGATTCCAGCATCTTACTTTCTAGCTCCCAAGTCAAGCTTTCACCCGTCGCTCCGTCCCAAACGAATTTAACGAGAGGTATCTCCTTGCCTCTCAACGTCTTCACTTTCCGATCATCAATTCTTACCGGTAAAGTCTCGACCGTAAGGTTGTCTCTAACTTGCACATAATCACTTTGGATCACATGAGACGGATCCGGAACATACTTCCTCAATTGTGATACATGGAAAACATCATCCAAATTCGATAAATGTGGTGGTAATCCAACACGATATGCCACCGCCCCAATCCTCTCTGAAATCTGATACGGACCAATAAATCTCGGAGTCAACTTCTTTGACTTCAAAGCACGTCCAACACCTGTCATAGGAGTAACTCTCAGGAACACATGATCTCCCTCTTGGAACTCAAGGTCCTTCCTACGTTTGTCATGATAACTCTTTTGTCGACACTGCGACGCTTTCATCTTCTCTTGGATCATTCTCACCTTCTCGGTAGTCTGTTGAACAATCTCCGGTCCTAAAACCACTCTTTCACCTGATTCAAACCAACATAACGGAGTTCTGCATCTCCGACCATACAAAGCCTCAAAAGGTGCCATCCCAATACTCGAATGGTAACTGTTGTTGTACGTGAACTCTATCAACGGAAGATGACTATCCCAAGTCCTTCCTTGCTCAAGTACACAAACTCTCAACAAATCTTCCAACGACTGAATCGTCCTCTCCGACTGACCATCTGTCTGCGGATGATAAGCCGAGCTCAACCTCAACTGAGAACCTAACGCCTCTTGCAAACTCTTCCAAAATCTAGAAGTAAATCTTGGATCTCTATCTGATACGATGCTCGAAGGAACACCATGCAGCTTCACTATGTCTCGGATATAGATCTCTGCCAACTGAGCTACAAGAAAAGTAATATTAATCGGTAGAAAATGAGCCGATTTCGTCAATCTATCAACAATAACCCAAATGGCGTCATTTCCTCTAGGAGTATTCGACAAACTCGTCACAAAGTCCATGGATATACTATCCCATTTCCACTCTGGCACATCTAAAGATACCATCATGCCAGCCAGTTTCTGATGTTCAATCTTTGACTTCTGACAAACTAAACAGGAATACAGAAACTGTGCCACATCTCGTTTCAAACCAGACCACCAAAACAACTTCTTTAAATCATGATACATCGTAGCTCCCGGATGGATACTCAAGCTACTTCTGTGACTCTCTTCAAGAATCATCTTCTTCATTTCATCATTGTCAGGAATGCAAATTCTACCTCGGAACCTTAACACTCCCTGCTCATCGACTTGAAAGTCACTATCTTCAGTCTGATTACCAACAACCAATAAGTCTACAAACTTAACATCTTCTTTCTGTGCCTCTTTAATACTCTTCAAGAAATCATTATCAATTCTCAACATTCCCAGCTTTACACTCTGAGGCGTCCTTTCACAAACTAAGCTCAAATCCCTAAACTGTTCCAACAACTCAAATTCTTTCACCATTAAGGCAGACATATGCATAGTCTTCCTACTCAAGGCATCTGCAACCACATTAGCCTTGCCCGGATGATAATTCAGACCAAAGTCATAATATTTCAATAATTCAAGCCACCTTCGCTGTCTCATATTCAATTCCTTCTAATCAAACAAATACTTCAAGCTCTTGTGATGACTAAACACCTCAAACCTCGAACCATACAGGTAATGTCTCCATATTTTCAATACAAAGACCACAGCTGCGAACTCTAAATCATGCGTCGGGTAATTCTTCTCATGAATTCTCAACTATCTTGAAGCATAAGCTACCACTTTACCATCTTGCATAAGCACACCACCCAAACCCAACTTGGACGCATCACAATACACTACAAAAGGTTCATTAGACTTCGGCAAAATCAAGACTGGAGTCGTTGTCAAACGCTTCTTCAATTCGTTAAAACTATTCTCACAATGGAAATCCCACACAAAAGACTTACCCTTACTCGTCAACTGCGTTAACGGAAGAGCCAACTTAGAAAATCCTTCTATATATCTTCGATAATAACCTGCCAATCCCAAGAAACTTCTAATTTCTGTAACTGATTTAGGAGTCTCCCATTGCGAAACCGCTTCAACCTTAGACGGGTCAACCGCAATACCCTCACCAGAAATAACATGGCCAAGAAAACTCACCTCTTTTAGCCAGAATTCACACTTAGACAATTTGTCATAAAGTTTCTTCTCCTTCAACACTTGCAAGACAATCTTCAAATGATCAGCATGCTCTTCTTCAGTCTTGGAATAAATCAAAATCTCGTCAATGAATACCACTACAAACCGATCCAAAAATGCATGGAAGATGCGATTCATATACTCCATAAACACCCCAGGTGCATTGGTAACTCCAAAAGGCATAACCTTGTACTCATAGTGACCATAGCGAGTTCTGAAAGCTGTCTTCTGCATGTCTTCATCTTTTACCTTAATCTGGTGATAACCGGACCTCAAATCAATCTTGCTGAACACGCGGGCACCCACTAACTGATCCATCAAATCGTCAATTCTCGGAAGTGGATACCTATTCTTGATAGTTACCTTGTTCAACTGCCGATAGTCAATACATAGCCTCATACTACCATCTTTCTTCTTTACTAGCAACACTGGCGCTCCCCAAGGTGAAACACTTGGTCTAACAAATTTCTTTTCGAGCAAGTCCTCTAACTGTTTCTTCAACTCAGCTAATTCGGAAGCTGACATACGATAGGGTGCCATCGACACCGGCTTCGTTCCAGGAACAAGATCAATAGAAAACTCAACTTCTCTCTCTGGAGGCACGTTAGGAATTTCATCTGGGAAAACTTCAGGAAAATCGCATACCACTTGCAGCTTGTCGATCACCTTCTGATTCTCAATAGATAAGGAAGCCATCAAGGAAAACATCAATATGTCGTCACGTTCCAGTTGCTTCAGTTGCTTAGTGGATAAAAACTCTGCACCACTTTCCTCTTCAGCAGAAGAAAAACGTACCGTCTTGCTAAAACAATTAATAAGCACATGGTTGTATTCTAACCAGTTCATACCCAAAATCACATCCATCCCAACCAACGGCAGACAAACTAAATCAATCTCAAAATCACGGCCAAACATAGACACCGGACAACTCAAACACACAAGGGAAGTAGTCACCAAACCCTTAGCTGGAGTTTCGACAACCATCTCCCCGTTCATATCAGATACAACAAGATTTAACTTAGCAGCACAATCAAGAGCAATAAAACAATGCGTAGCACCAGTATCAATAATAGCGACTAAAGATTGATCAGCAATATAACAAGTACCTCTGATCAAACGATCATCATTCTCAGTCTGTGTGCCAGTCAACGCGAACACCCTTCCAGTGGTCTTAGTCTTCTTCGGTTGCTTGCACTGCGAACCAATATGTCCTTGCTCATTACAGTTGAAACACACAACATCATCAAACTTGCAGTCATTAGTAGTATGCCCTTTCTGACCACAACGATAGCATCTCTTCACATCAGCAGTACACACATTACTCTTGTGGCCTTTCTCACCACAAGTAAAACAAGTAATCTCAGCAGGAGCATTCTTCTTCTGAGGTCTTCTCTCATCATTGACTCTTTGCTTCCCTTTATCTCTAGGGGCATCATAAGGTTTAGGACGACTCTGCTGGCCCTTAGCTTTCCTATCGTTCACCACCTTGTAGTGAGCCTTGGTATCCTCCTCATATATTCTGCAGCTACTCACTAACTCAGAAAAGTTACGGATCGTCTGATAACCAATGGCTCGCTTAATGTCAGCACGCAAGCTATTCTCAAACTTGATGCACTTTGAAAATTCAGCCGTCTCGGGGGTATAGTGCGGATAAAACTTAGCCAGCTCCACAAACTTGGCCGCATACTCGGTCACCGACATGTTCCCTTGCTTAAGCTCTAGGAACTCAATCTCCTTCTTTCCACGAACATCTTCTGGAAAGTATCTATCAAGGAATTCTCTCTTGAATATAGTCCATGTAACCTCAGCTCCGTCTTGTTCCAGAATAGGTAGGAGACTAACCCACCAATCATCAGCCTCTTCAGCAAGCATGTGCGTACTGAAACGCACCTTCTGAACATCTTCACATTGCATGACTCTGAAGATCCTCTCAATTTCCTTGAGCCATGTCTGCGCCCCATCAGGATCATATCGCCCCTTGAAGGTAGGCGGGTGATTCCTCAGAAACGTCTCTAACATCCTCGTCCCGTCGTTTCCACCAGCATTGTTTTGATTACCCACAACATTAGCCATTGCTTCCAAAGCAGCAGCAAGAGCAGCATCGTTTCTACCAGCCATCTTAGTTCTCTACAGAGCAAACATAAATTAGAATAATACAAATATAGTATTTTAACTCTAAGACAAGGTCACTCGACTCTCTACTTGGCCGGACGGACCAACCTGCTCTGATACCAATTGTAACATCCCAATTTCCCGACTTAAAAATTTCATTAAATAAATGCATATATCAGAGTAACATCATAAAGGAGTGTCACATTTCTCAACAACAAAATCTTTAAACGAAATAAATATTAGTTTATCCTTCGCATAAATAATCAAATATAGCAGCGGAATCATAATTAAAATATCCTTCAAAAAGGTCTTGGCACTAGGCCTCATAAACGTCTCATAATTTCGCCAAAATACTTATAATCATTAAATAGTTCAAACATGATACATAAAGGAATAGACTCTAATAAAGACCCCATCCCGTTACGTATCAGAGCAATCTTACGTCACACAAGACTCCTCACATTTGCGCACCTAAGCTTGGTTACCTGCACTTGCCCACAAGGCGGCAATTCCAACAGAAGGGGTGAGATTCACAACAGAAATATTAATATATAAATCAAACGTTTATGATTAACATCATAAAACTCATCACATACATCACATATTAAAATACAAGGATAACATCATCGTCATAAAACATCTCAAATAACACATCATCGTCTCAAAACATCGTCTCATATAACACATCATCGTCTCAAAACATCGTCTCATATTATGTCAACAATTTGACTCACTAAATGCAACTCTTAACATCTTGACATCATGCATGTGGTACCATATATAAGCATTAATATGCTTCACCGTCGCTTTGAGCAAATGCTTCACCGTCGCTTTGAGCAAAAGCTCCACCGTCTCATAATATGCAAATGCATGGACACGACTCTTTACGTCTTAAACAAGTTAATTACAACTTCTCAAACATCATTAACAACTCAAGCTGACACATACAATTATAATAAATACATGGCAGAAGTTCAACTCATTTAACACACATACAAAAGGCACATAACATCATCAACAACACTTAACATCATGCTCATAAATCATTAAAATATAAGCAATACATCGCATTATTATTAAGATAAGAGAACCATCATTAATCATCATTACAGAATGCATCTTAAGTCATAAAACATCTCTAACACTACCCAAGGATCTCCTCTCCAAGTCCCATGCGAAACAGATCGCAAAACGAAACAATGGTTCAGGAAGGCACTAACTCGCCACGACGAGGGATTTGCTCGCTACAGCGAGCTCTCTCAAAAGCTACTCGCCAAAGGAGAGCTGGGGGCGAGCTACAGGCGAGCAAAACTGGGTGCTCTCGGCCTTTTTGACAATTTCGCCTAAAATCTTCGTTTTAAGGTTCCCTAAATCCAAATTGGTCCAAACAACTTCACAGGTCTTTCTTATAAATAATAAGGCACTCAAAACCACCTAATGTTTGGCAAAAATCCTAAGTTTTAGGGTCAAGCTCGCCACGGCGAGCTATACTGCTCGCCTCGCGAGCGATAAGGTTGTACTCGCCACGGCGAGTAGTCACTCGCCACAGGCGAGCGATCTCAGAACCACTACGGGTTCACTCCAATTCTCACCAATTCATCTCAAATCTCTCATGCTAAGCCTCTAATTCATCAGCAATGTTGTCCTAGGGGATAATCTAGGTTCTGTAACACGTTTCTACAGCAATGCAACACATTCTCACATCAAATTCATCAAATTCATCACCCTAACTCATGAAACTCTTCTCAATTTCTTCCCAATCCCTAAGCCAATCATAAATAGATGAAATACTATTAATATTACTGAAGTTAGGCTCACCCTTACCTGGAAGTATGCAGAAAATCGCAGCCTAGCTTCTTCCTCTCTTCAACCGTTTCTCTTTCTCTAATTCCAAAAGTCTATACGCGTTCTGCCTACTTTCCTTAACCTAATTTCCTTTTATACCACCTCCCAACTTATCTAATTCTATCTCAACCCTCATAACTCTTCCTATTTATAAATATAACCCCACTTCTCAAAATAATATGTTTTTATAACAAATCTCTATTTTTCATATAAATATATATAAAAACATCACATATATTATTTTATTAAACAATAAAATAATCATCACGTCACACATCATAATTACGTCAGCTAAGGGTTCAGTAACTACTTCCCTTGTTTGTTTAAGTTGTCCGTTGTCTGTATTTGGTAGAGATTTTGAAGTGGACCTTGTCTGTTTGCCGTTAGTGGGAATGGATGTAATATTGGGAATGAATTGGTTAGAGTACAATCATGTCCTGATCAATTGTTTTACGAAGACGGTGCGGTTTTCTTCTGCTGAAGAAGAGAGTGGAGCGGAATTCTTATCCACTAAAGAGATGAAGCGTTTAGAAAAGGATGGCGTGTTGATGTTCTCTTTATTGGCATTCTTGTCGGTGGAGAACCAAGCTGTGATTGATGGGCTGCCTGTAGTGAAAGAATTTCCTGAAGTTTTCCCTGATGAGATTCCAGATGTGCCACCAGAGAGGGAGGTTGAATTTTCGATAGACCTTGTGCCGGGTACGAAGCCTGTGTCGATGGCTCCTTACCGTATGTCAGCTTCGGAGTTGGCTGAATTGAAGAAACAATTAGAAGACTTGCTTGACAGGAAGTTTGTGAGACCGAGTGTTTCACCATGGGGAGCGCCGGTGTTGTTGGTAAAGAAGAAGGATGGTAGCATGCGGTTGTGTATTGATTACCGTCAGTTGAATAAGGTGACTATTAAGAACAGGTATCCACTACCGAGGATTGATGATTTGATGGATCAACTAGTGGGTGCCCGCGTTTTTAGCAAGATTGATTTGAGGTCGGGTTACCATCAGATCAAGGTGAAGGATGAGGATATGCAGAAGACGGCGTTTAGGACGCGTTATGGTCATTATGAGTATAAGGTGATGCCTTTCGGTGTGACTAATGCGCCTGGTGTGTTTATGGAGTACATGAACAGAATTTTTCATGAGTATCTGGATCAGTTCGTGGTGGTTTTTATTGATGACATTTTGATCTATTCTAAGACTGAAGCTGAGCATGCAGAGCATTTGAAGATTGTACTGCAAGTGCTGAAGGAAAAGAAGCTGTATGCCAAGCTGTCCAAGTGTGAATTCTGGCTGAATGAAGTAAGTTTTCTTGGCCACATTATTTCTGGTAATGGTATTGCTGTAGATCCTTCGAAGGTTGATGCTGTGTCGCAGTGGGAGACACCAAAGTCAGTTACTGAGGTAAGAAGTTTTCTTGGTTTGGCTGGTTATTACCGCAGATTCATTGAAGGATTTTCGAAGTTGGCACTTCCTTTGACGCAGCTGACTTGTAAAGGAAAAGCATTTGTGTGGGATGCTCAATGTGAGAGTAGTTTCAATGAGTTGAAGCAAAGGTTGACGACTGCTCCTATTTTGATCCTACCAAAGCCAGAAGAGCCTTTTGTTGTTTATTGTGATGCATCTAAGCTGGGCTTGGGTGGTGTTTTGATGCAAGATGGCAAGGTGGTAGCGTATGCTTCTAGGCAGCTGAGAGTGCATGAGAAGAATTATCCTACGCATGATCTAGAGTTGGCAGCCGTGGTATTTGTTTTGAAAATTTGGAGGCATTATTTGTATGGTTCCAGATTCGAGGTGTTTAGTGACCATAAAAGTTTAAAGTACCTGTTTGATCAGAAGGAGTTGAACATGAGGCAGAGAAGGTGGCTTGAGTTGCTTAAGGACTACGATTTTGGCTTGAATTACCATCCTGGTAAAGCTAATGTTGTGGCTGATGCGTTGAGCAGAAAGACGTTGCACATGTCTGCTTTGATGGTGAAAGAGTTCGAGCTACTTGAGCAGTTTAGGGACTTGAGTCTCGTTTGTGAAAGATCACCTCAGAGCGTGAAGTTGGGTATGTTGAAGATTAATAGTGACTTCTTGAATGATATCAAAGAGGCGCAGAAGCTGGATGTGAAGTTTGTGGATTTGATGGCCGCTAGTGACCAGAATGCGGTTAGTGATTTCAAGGTTGATGACCAAGGTGTGTTGAGGTTTAGAGGGAGAATTTGTATACCTGAGGATGAGGGCTTGAAGAAGTTGATTTTGGAAGAAAGTCACAAGAGTAGTTTGAGTATTCATCCTGGAGCTACTAAAATGTATCATGACTTGAAGAAATTGTTTTGGTGGTCCGGTTTGAAGAGGGATGTTGCTCAATTTGTGTATGCGTGTTTGACTTGCCAGAAGTCCAAGGTTGAGCACCAGAAGCCTGCAGGGTTGTTGACTCCGCTAGATGTACCTGAGTGGAAATGGGATAGCATTTCTATGGATTTTGTGACGAGTTTACCGAATACTTCAAGAGGGCATGATGCCATTTGGGTCGTGGTCGACAGGTTGACTAAGTCGGCGCACTTTATTCCGATCAATATTACTTATCCGATAGCTTAGTTGGCGGAGATTTATATCCGTGACATTGTGAAGTTGCATGGTGTTCCATCTAGTATTGTGTCGGATAGAGATCCGAGGTTTACTTCGAGGTTTTGGAAGAGCTTGCAAGATGCCTTGGGTTCGAAGTTAAGATTGAGTTCGGCTTATCATCCGCAGACAGATGGTCAGTCGGAAAGGACCATCCAATCCTTGGAGGATTTGTTGAGGGTATGTGTACTCGAGCAAGGTGGAGCTTGGGACAGCCACTTACCGTTGATAGAGTTCACCTATAACAATAGTTATCATTCGAGTATTGGTATGGCACCGTTCGAAGCTTTGTATGGTCGAAGGTGTAGAACTCCTCTATGTTGGTTTGAGTCGGGGGAAAGTTTTGTGTTAGGACCTGAGTTAGTGCAGCAGACTACGGAAAAGGTCAAGATGATAAGAGAAAAGATGAAAGCATCTCAAGATCGTCAGAAGAGTTATCATGACAAAAGGAGGAAAGCCCTTGAGTTTCAGGAGGGTGAGCATGTGTTTTTGAGGGTTACTCCGATGACGGGTGTAGGACGTGCATTGAAGTCGAAGAAGTTGACTCCAAAGTTCATTGGTCCTTATCAGATTTCCGAGAGAGTTGGAACCGTGGCATATCGGATTGGGTTGCCACCACATCTATCGAACTTGCATGATGTGTTTCATGTGTCGCAGTTGAGGAAGTATGTAGCTGATCCTTCGCATGTTATTCCTAGAGATGATGTGCAAGTCAGAGATAATCTTACTGTTGAGACTTCACCGTTGAGGATTGATGATCGCAAGGTGAAGCAGTTGAGAGGCAAGGAAATACCTCTGGTTAGAGTTGTTTGGGGCGGTGTAACCGGTGAGAGTTTGACTTGGGAGTTGGAGAGCAAGATGCAAGAGTCCTATCCTGAGTTGTTTGTTGCTTAAGGTTTTTGCACATGTTCTTATTTCGACACCACTTATAGAAATTGTGAACATAACTGCTGAATTTCTTATTGATAATTGTAATTACGTCGTTAAGTTGGTGGAGGAGTGGGGATGCAATTTGGGTGAGGATGCATTTATGACGGAGGAGGTGATCGATTCAAGACCGGAAACATTATTGCAACCAAGTAATATGAATGATCTAGAGGAGGTGCAAGGGGAGTGGGAGTTGGATGACTTGGTTACTGATTTGCATAGAGAATTGGGGGATCATGAAGGGCAGTGTAACGCCCTAGTTGATATTTTACTATTTTTGGTTGATTTAATATGTTTTATGTATTTTATATAATTTATGTGATTTATGTGAATAATTTGATGTGTTGTTATTTATCATATAATTATTTGTGTGATTTTTATTATTTAAGTGAAATAGTAGAAATAATAGTTATTTAGATTAATTAGTAGAGTTAGGAGGGGGTTAATGAAATTAAAAGAAAATTAAGTGAGGGAGTAAAGAAAGAAAAGGAGTTACACTTTGTAAGGAAATAGGAAAGTCAGTAAGGAAAGAATATTTTGTACGTACCAGTAAAAAGAACAGACAAGAGTTTTGGGAGAAAAGAGAAGAACCAAGAGGAAGAGCTAGGAAGAGAGAACTGATCATATTGCTGTAGATTTTGCTAAATTAAGGTAAGGGTGGGTTTACTCTTCAATTGTCAATATATGTGTATATGATTTCATGAATTTGGATTGAAAATTGGTAGTTTTGAAACTAGGTCTATGAATATGTTAAATTGCTCATTTCTTGATGAATTGTGTTGCAATGATGTTGTTATGATATGTTCTGCTGTTTTGTTGTGCCCTTGACCCATAAACATTGTTTCTAAACTTTTTGGGTGATTGGGGGATTAAAAATGGGATTTTTGGATGAAAATGGAGTTAGAATCGTAGGTTAGAATTCTGTCCAGATGAATTCTCGCTCAAGCGAGATAGCTGTTCGCTCAAGCGAGCGGCACTTTTCCCTGTCCAGAATCGTTTCGCGTCAGTTCGCTCAAGCGAGCTCTAAGCGAACAGCAAGCGAACCAAAACCAAACTTTCGTCATTTGTTTCGCTCGAGCGAAATGCCCGTCGCTCAAGCGAAGTCTGCCAAACCTGTAGTAAAGTGAGCGTCGCTCAAGCGAACGCCAAGCGAGCCTCAAGCGAGGAACAACCTGACCTTCGTCATTTGACTCGCTCAAGCGAGATTTTGCTCGCTTAAGCGAGATTGGTCCTGAACGACCATTTTGTGTGATTTTTCAAAGTGTTCCAAATGCAAACCTAAGCTTTCTAAGATGTTTATTGGAATTTTTAAGAATTGTTTAGATGATAAAAACTATATTATGAAGCTGATTATGATGGGTTTATGTATGCTATGTGCAAATAAATGTATTTTTGCTAAACTTGAGTTGCCTTGTTGATGTTGAGTAGTCTTGTCCAGTTGGGGAGGGTATCCTAAGTTGTTGTTGTTGGTTGCATGCTGATATGCTCCATTAAGATGTTGGGTTGTATGCAGATATACACCATAGAGTCATTTCATACTCATTTGCATTTGTTGGGGGCTTATTGCCCTGGAATGTTTATCATTCACTGTTGGGGGCTTATTGCCCTGGAACGCTTTATCGTTCACCTGTTGGGGGCTTATTGCCCTGGGATGCTTTAACCATCCAAACTGTTGGGGGCTTATTGCCCTGGGATGCTTTAACCATCCAAACTGTTGGGGGCTTATTGCCCTGGAATGCTTAGCATTCAACGCGCGTAGTTGGTACCACATGCATAATGCATTAGATGTTTTATGGAGTCTGCATTAGTTGTAGGTGTGAGTTGTCCTTTTGGGATTATTGTTGGTGTGATGTCGCCACAAGTGTTGTTGTTGTTGATATGAATCAAAGATGAATTTAAATTATAAAGTTGAGATGATATTGATGATGTTGTTGTTGATAGTTGCTAATATTGTTGTTGTTTTCAATGTATTTTGATGATTCATATATTTGTATATTACTTTTGATTGGTGAACTCACCCCTTCTGCTGGAATTGCCGCCTTGTGGGCAAGTGCAGGTAGTGAAGGCTTGTAGGTTGATGGCTCCTGTGTCTAGGGCTCTGATGCGTAGAGGGATGGGAATATTGCATATTTAGTTCTTCATTCCTTATGTATCATTTATTGAACTATGTTGTTGAATTTATTATTGGAGGATATTGTTAAGTTCAGGCCTTTGTGCCAAGGATTGATGTAGATGACTTGAGATATTTTTATAATAAATATTCCGCTGCAGAAATTTAATATGATGGAATTTCTTGATGTTTTTAAATAGTTTTATATTCTATTTAAATGAAATTTTGAAAAGTAGATGTAATATCCCGTTGTTTGTTGAACTCTGATAATTGTTGCATATTATTATGTCATATTTGGGAACGGGGTGTTACACCGAATGTCAGTTGTTAGCTGAAGCTGATCAAGTGAATTACGCGCAAGGAAATCCGTACGCTAACACGTACAATCCAGGATTTAGAAACCACCCAAATTTCTCCTACAAAAATAACAATCCTACCTTTGCGCCAAGTCCCGCACCTGCAGCACCCCCTGGTTTCCAAAGTCAAAGAGGAGCCCCTGTTGCTCCGAAAGAGTCTAACCTGGAGCTCATGATGGAAAACTTCATTTTAGCTCAAACTCAGCAAAACAAGGAGTTTTGAACCAAAACGTTCATACGAATGAATTGATTAAGCAGTTGGCACACAAAGTTGACTCCATGGCCACTCATAATAAAATGCTTGAGACGCAGATATCCCAAGTGGCCCAACAACAAGCAGCTACAACTGCCCCAGCCAGAACATGCCCGGGCCAACCGCAACCAAATCCTAAGGGACATGTTAACGCGGTAACGCTACGAAGCGGAACTGAGTTAGATAACAATCCCACTGCTGTGAGAGTTAGGAGCCGTGATGAAGAAAAGGGTAAAGATCCTGTGAGTAAACCAGATGATGTTGGAGAGACATCTAAGTCTCAGGAGGTAAAAGAAAAAGAGAAAGAAAACGCTTATGTACCTCCTCCACCTTATAAACCTTCAATCCCTTACCCTCAAAGACTCGTAAAGTCTAAAACTGAGGGTCAGTTTAAGAAGTTTGTAGAACTTCTAAAGTCTCTTCATCTCAGTATTCCTTTTTCGGAGGCGATTACTCATATGCCTTCGTACGCAAAATTCTTAAAGGAAATTCTGACTAACAAAAGGAAAATTGATGTTGATGAGACTGTAGCACTTACTGAGGAGTGCAGCGCTATAATTCAAAATAAGATGCCACCCAAGTTAAAAGATCCAGGGAGTTTTTCAATTCCTTGCGTTATAGGCAGTCACATCATTGATAAAGCCTTGTGTGATTTAGGAGCTAGTGTGACCTTGATACCTCTGTCCATCTGTAAAAAGCTAAACCTAGGAGAGTTGAAACCAACTAGAATGTCTTTGCAATTAGCTGACCGTTCAATTAAACATCTAGTGGGGATAATAGAAGATGTTCCTCTTAGAATTGGTCAACTATACATCCCCACTGACTTTGTAGTTATGGATATTAGTGAAGACTCTATTACTCCTATCCTTTTAGGAAGACCTTTCCTAGCCACCGCAGGTGCCATCATTGATGTCAAGAAAGGAAAACTCACCTTTGAGGTTGGCGAAGAGAAGATTGAGTTCATTCTGTCTCAATTTATGAAAAGCCCCTCCATAAATGATACATGTTGTTTTGTTGACATAATAGATGCATGTGTCAAGGAGTTTTCAACTCAAGCTGAACCATCTGAGGAAATAATTGAAGATACAATAAAGGAAGTAGAAGAGATGGAAGAAGTCAGTGACGAGGAGGCCGAAATTTCTCGCATTCTTGAATGCCTCGACCAAACTTCTGATCCATCTTCCGAGCCAGATCACCCCAAGATCGAGCTAAAGGAACTTCCTAAGAACCTTAGATATGAGTTCCTAGATAAGGAGCATAATTACCCCGTGATAGTTAGCGCAGAGTTAGGGAAAGAAGAGACGGAAAAACTCCTTGATGTTTTAAAGAGATATCCCAAAGCCATAGGATATAAGATTAGTGATCTCACCGGGATCAGCCCCTCTGTGTGTACACATAGAATTTTGCTTGAAGAGGACTCTAAAACCTCTAGAGAGCATCAGCGGAGGCTGAACCCCAATATGAGCGAAGTTGTCAAAAAGGAAGTTATGAAACTCCTAGATGCTGGGATCATATATCCTATATCTGATAGCAAGTGGGTTAGTCCAGTGCACGTAGTGCCAAAAAAAGGAGGGATGACCGTAGTTCAAAACGAGAAGGGCGAATCAGTCGCCAAGCGGACGGTAACGGGATGGAGGATGTGCATCGACTACAGAAAGTTGAACACAGCCACTAGAAAAGATCACTTTCCTCTCCCGTTTATTGATCAAATGCTCGAGCGTCTTGCAAGGCACTCATACTTTTGCTACCTTGATGGTTATTCGGGATTCTTTCAGATCCCTATCCACCCGGATGACCAAGAAAAGACCACATTTACATGCCCTTATGGAACATTTGCTTATAGAAGAATGCCATTCGGATTGTGCAATGCACCCGCCACGTTCCAAAGAGGCATGATGGCAATCTTTGCCGACTTCCTAGAAGATATTCTGGAAGTTTTCATGGATGATTTCTCCGTATGTGGGTCTAGTTTTGAAGACTGTCTTGTTAATCTTGAAAAAGTTCTGGAGAGGTGTGTGAAAGTCAATCTAGTACTTAATTGGGAAAAGTGCCACTTTATGGTCAAAGAAGGCATAGTACTTGGCCATGTGGTGTCTAATAGAGGAATAGAGATTGACAAAGCAAAAATAGAAGTTATTGAGAATTTGCAACCCCCCACAACTGTAAGAGAGGTCCGGAGTTTTCTTGGACACGCTGGTTTCTACCGGCGTTTCATTAAAGACTTCTCAAAAATCACCAAGCCTTTAACCGGCCTTCTAATGAAAGACGCTGAGTTCATCTTCGATGAACAATGCCTTGAGTCGTTCCAACTGCTGAAACGTGCATTGATCTCTGCCCCAATAATGCAACCTCCGGATTGGAGCGAACCTTTTGAGATCATGTGCGACGCTAGTGATTATGCATTAGGTGCCGTTTTAGGACAGCGCAAAGATAAGAAATTGCATGCAATCTATTACGCTAGTAGGACACTTGACGAAGCTCAGATTAACTATGCCACAACTGAAAAGGAGCTTCTAACCATTGTCTTCGCAATTGATAAATTTCGTTCCTACCTAGTAGGATCGAAGATTATCATTTACACAGACCATGCAGCTATCAGGTACCTACTAAGCAAGAAAGATGCAAAGCCGAGACTTATTCGGTGGATATTACTGCTTCAAGAGTTTGACATGGAGATCCGAGATAAAAAGGGAACAGAGAATGTAGTCGCGGATCACCTGTCAAGAATTCAAGATGGTCAGTTGGAGGAGGTGCCCATAAATGATTGCTTTCCCTACGAAAGACTGGTGTCTTTTGTGAAAGCGGAGTCACCTAGATATGGTCACCTCGTAGATTTTCTGGAAGAAGGGAGTTCCGGCATTAAAAAGATACCAGAAGAAGCAAGTGCTTTAAGTAATACCGCTGCCCCATGGTACGCTGACATCATAAATTATCTGGTTGCTGGAATTCTACCTCCCGACTTGACTTATCAGCAAAAGAAGAAATTCTTCCATGACCTTAAGCAATACTACTGGGATGATCCCCTCTTATTCAAAAGAGGAGTGGACGGTATTTTCCGTCGGTGTATCCCAGAAGAGGAAATAGAGAGTGTCATAACACACTGTCACTCCTATCCCGTTGGAGGACACATGAGTAGATCGAAAACTGCAGCGAAAATTCTTCAAGCTGGTCTCTATTGGCCCACCATCTTTCGAGATGTTCATGTTTTCGTTTCGAAATGTGACCGGTGCCAGCGATCAGGAAACATCTCTAGTAGGAATGAAATGCCACAAAAATTTATCCTAGAGGTGGAAGTTTTCGATGTCTGGGGAATTGACTTTATGGGTCCTTTTCCTACATCTATGGGAAATAAATATATACTCATTGCTGTGGATTACGTGTCAAAATGGATCGAGGCCATTGCCTCTCCTACCTGTGATACAAAAGTAGTGGTAAAGATGTTTAAAAACATTATATTCCTAAGATTTGGTGTCCCCAGACTAGTCATCAATGACGGTGGTTCTCATTTTATTTCAAAAATATTTAAGAACCTCCTAACAAAGTATGGGGTACGTCATAGAGCAGTTACTCCTTATCATCCCCAAACCAATGGGCAGGCAGAGATCTCTAATCGAGAAATTAAGCAAATCCTAGAGAAAACTGTCTCTGTCTCAAGGAAGGACTGGTCCTTGAAGCTAAATGATGCACTCTGGGCCTATAGGACGGCATACAAAACCCCCATTGGAACCACCCCTTTTAAGCTGGTCTACGGCAAATCCTGCCATCTACCGGTAGAGCTAGAACATAAAGCCTATTGGGCCATCAAAGCCCTGAACATGAACCACAGTGATGTCGGAGGAAAAAGGATGTTAAACCTGCATGAATTAGAGGAGTTGAGGTTAGATGCGTATGAGAATGCCTTGATTTATAAAGAAAGGACTAAAAAGTGGCATGACAGGCGCATCACTAGAAGGGAGTTTAATGAGGGCGAGCTAGTACTGTTATTTAACTCTAGGCTGAAACTATTTCCTGGAAAACTTCGCTCTAGATGGAGTGGACCATTTGAAGTGACTAGAGTTAACCAATCCGGTGCTATTGAAGTCTGGAGTGAATCCACCGGAAAGTTCATAGTAAATGGCCAGAGATTGAAGCACTACCATCCAGCAGAGAAAGTAGGGCATGTCGCTACTCTAGTGATGTGTCCTCCTTAAGGGCCAAGCACTAAAAAGTCGAGCTACCGACGTTAAATGAAGCGCTGCGTGGGAGGCAACCCATGAGTTTTAAGTTTAGTTTAGTTTAGTTAGTTAAGTGAATAAAAAGATGCAATCGAAGATGATCAACACCATAATCCACCCCCTCCCCATATTTTCATGCTAACTTTTCTGCAGGTACAAACCACTTCATGATCAGGCGTATGTACACGCCCCCTGTTGATTCTATCGATGATTGTTCTTGCTCGGTAATATTTTTCTTTTTCTCATATTTTTGTTTATTTACATTGAGGTCAATGTAGGTTTTAAGTGTGGGGGAGGATTCTTCCACCTTAATAGTTTAAGATTTTCATTTTCATTAATAAAGTAGTGTTATCGAGTCAACTGCATGCACTGTCGAGTCATTTATGTTGTTGTTTTTGCTTTGTTATCTAATTCTCCTGTTGCTTGAACCACTTTAAGGCTGAGTTTGATGATGATTTTGTGCATAAACACCTTTTCCTTTTTAAGTTTCACTAAACTCATATCATATTTCAATGTGAAAATTCTCTTTTTGAGAAAAGCACAAGGTTGCAGTCTTTGAGTAATTGTGTAGGTAGTATTTTAAGGAGCACGTTCTAACTTCAATGGTAAATTAACCCTTAAAAGTTTTCAGAGTAAAAGTAGTATAAGTTAGTGTGGGGGAATAAAAGATCAAATCAAGAGGGGCGGAAGCAAATATAATTATAAGGGAACATCATTGACTCTGGGGGGTCGGGAGTAGGCCTCACTTGCTTCCCACGTGAAGATGGTGTTTCTGAAAATCAAAAGTAGCTTCCGTAATTCCTTCTTATAAATGAGAAAAAGGGGTCAGAACAAATACATATATATAGGGGGCATCATTGACTCTGGGGGGTCGGGAGTAGGCCTCACTTGCTTCCCACGTGAAGATGGTGTCTCTGAATATCAATAAAAATTCTGCAGTTCCCCAAAGTGTATAAATGTTAAATGATCAAAGTGATTCCCACCTCTCTTATATGAAATGAAGAAAGAACTTTTCTCGGTTTATTTACTGTTGAAGTTAGAACCTGTTTTCCTCATAATATTTCTTACACAGGCGCAATAAAAAGGCTGGACTTCACACACACACACTCACTTGAAATATTGTTGTAGGGTTGATGTGATCCTTAATAAGTGTTTAGGTTGTGATAAATGCACCCTGAGAACAAAGCCTTGAAACATAATTGATTTTTAGTTGATTATAATATTCTGAATTATGTTGCTATTGTCCCCTGTCTCTTGCTTGAGGACAAGCAATGGTTCAAGTGTAGGGGAGTTTGATAACATGCAAAATACACCAATATTTCCGCTCGTTCTGTGTATAATTCAAGCTTGTTTAGGCTTAGATTCTCTTGATTTTGCCTATGTTATGCTGGTTGTTTGGTTATGTTTCAGGTACACAACATTAGAGGCTTCCATGCGCAGAAACGACGAAATTCGGCAAAGAAATACCAAGTCCTGAAAATTCAGCTTCAGGGTGACGGCCGTCACACTCAGTGACTGGCAGACCGTCACCCTTCAACTCATCCGGACCGTCACCAGCCTCTCAGGCCGTCAGCACCCGTGACTGGCAGACCGTCACACCCTGTGACGCCCGTCACGGGTCCGGGAGAATCAGTCTCCCCCACGTTTCAGAAGCAGTTCTGTAGTTTTCTTCCCACTTTCTCCACCTTCAAGTACACGATCAGATCACGTTTTGGACGGATTTGGCCTATAAATAGGTCCAAAGAAGAGTGAAAAAGGGTTGGAAAAAGTTTTAGAAAGCATTAGTTACAGACTTAGTTTATTTCTTTGTAATCTGCATAATTTCTCAATTTACAATTTCTGGATTCAAGCTTGTTACCTGTTACGAATTTGATGCATTTGGAATTATACTCAATTAAAGTTTCCATCTAATTACAGGTTCTTTGTTTATTATTTATTCATTCTGTCTCTTTGTTTATTATTTATTCATTCTGTTTCTTTGTTTACCTGTTTGAATAAATATGCTGAACATGAACCGTAATTCATTTACCATTTACATCATGTCTGAGTAATTCTATAAAGTGTCTGGAATGTAGAAACAATCGTACCAATGATATTCAGCTGAAGAGTATGATTGAATTTTATAACAGGATTTATTTTTATGTCTGATTATTCTGATTTTAAACGATGAATTTTATGGTAACTGTTTCGTATCGAAAGAACGGGACTCATAACTGTCTGTAGAATAATCAGGAATTATTTTAGTAATTTAAAGATAGCATTTTCTTAAAGTAATTTCGACATTCTTAATTTTCAAAAACGCTATTTTAAACGCTAAGTCATACACGCGAAAGCTGATGACTGAGAGTTTAAAATACGGATTTAGTTTTGCGAAAGCATACTGATTTCTTTAAATTGGAAATATTCTAAAAATAACTTTTCAAACAAAACTGGATTAATTTGAAATAAAAGGAATTTTGACGTTATAAGGCGAACACGCGAAAGCGGTCGAATAGATTATAAAGTTAGGATTTTTATGTCGCAATCGTGAAAGCGAACCGACTGCTTTTTAATTTAATCCTTTTACGTGCGAAAATATTTTCCTACTATAAAATTAAATACTACTCAGCTGATATCAACGGTCGACATAAACTATATTCCGGGCACTCGTCATTAAAATTAATTAAAGTTATTTTCATATTTTGCAACCAAATTGATTAGCATCGCCTTAGATAAACAACGTGACAATTAATTACGGTAGTTGACATTGGTCTCTGTGGATTCGACAACCTTTTATACTAAAACAGATATTTCCGTACACTTGCGGACCTATCACTAAGCTTGGTTACCTGCACTTGCCCACAAGGCGGCAATTCCAACAGAAGGGGTGAGATTCACAACAGAAATATTAATATATAAATCAAACATTTATGATTAACATCATAAAACTCATCACATACATCACATATTAAAATACAAGGATAACATCATCGTCATAAAACATCTCAAATAACACATCATCGTCTCAAAACATCGTCTCATATAACACATCATCGTCTCAAAACGTCGTCTCATATTATGTCAACAATTTGACTCACTAAATGCAACTCTTAACATCTTGATATCATGCATGTGGTACCATATATAAGCATTAATATGCTTCACCGTCGCTTTGAGCAAATGCTCCACCGTCGCTTTGAGCAAAAGCTCCACCGTCTCATAATATGCAAATGCATGGACACGACTCTTTACGTCTTAAACAAGTTAATTACAACTTCTCAAACATCATTAACAACTCAAGCTGACACATGCAATCATAATAAATACATGGCAGAAGTTCAACTCATTTAACACACATACAAAAGGCACATAACATCATCAACAACACTTAACATCATGCTTATAAATCATTAAAATATAAGCAATACATCGCATTATTATTAACATAAGAGAACCATCATTAATCATCATTACAGAATGCATCTTAAGTTATAAAACATCTCTAACACTACCCAAGGATCTCCTCTCCAAGTCCCATGCGAAACAGATCGCAAAACGAAACAATGGTTCAGGAAGGTACTAACTCGCCACGGCGAGGGATTTGCTCGCTACGGCGAGCTCTCTCAAAAGCTACTCGCCAAAGGCGAGCTGGGGGCGAGCTACAGGCGAGCAAAACTGGGTGCTCTCGGCCTTTTTGACAATTTCGCCTAAAATCTTCGTTTTAAGGTTCCCTAAATCCAAATTGGTCCAAACAACTTCATAGGTCTTTCTTATAAATAATAAGGCACTCAAAACCACCTAAAGTTTGGAAAAAATCCTAAGTTTTAGGGTCAAGCTCGCCACGGCGAGCTATACTGCTCGCCTCGCGAGCGATAAGGTTCTACTCGCCACGGCGAGTAGTCACTCGCCACAGGCGAGCGATCTCAGAACCACTACGGGTTCACTCCAATTCTCACCAATTCATCTCAAATCTCTCATGCTAAGCCTCTAATTCATCAGCAATGTTGTCCTAGGGGATAATCTAGGTTCCGTAACACGTTTCTACAGCAATGCAACACATTCTCACATCAAATTCATCAAATTCATCAAACCCTAACTCATGAAACTCTTCTCAATTTCTTCCCAATCCCTAAGCCAATCATAAACAGATGAAATTCTATTAATATTACTGAAGTTAGGCTCACCCTTACCTGGAAGCATGCAGAAAATCGCAGCCTAGCTTCTTCCTCTCTTCAACCGTTTCTCTTTCTCTAATTCCAAAAGTCTGTACGCGTTCTGCCTACTTTCCTTAACCTAATTTCCTTTTATACCACCTCCCAACTTATCTAATTCTATCTCAACCCTCATAACTCTTCCTATTTATAAATATAACCCCACTTCTCAAAATAATATGTTTTTATAACAAATCTCTATTTTTCATATAAATATATATATAAAAACATCACATATATTATTTTATTAAACAATAAAATAATCATCACGTCACACATCATAATTACGTCACATAATCATCAAAAAATCATATAATATATAATAATATACTATATTCTCTAATAAAATAATTAAATAAATAAAGAGGGCGTTACATGCAAGGTTCTCACCTGCCTTACACATTGGACATACGTCCGTCTCCTCAACAATGAATACATGAACATATGACTTGACTAAATGCATATGTTCATACAACTATTCTCCAAACCATGCATATACAATTATGCAATCATCACCAAAACCATGCATACACAATTATGCAATCATCACCAAACCATTCAAATCAAGTATGCACACACCAACAATTGCACATACATCATCATACATATATTCGTCATTATTTGAACATGTATACAATTCACAATATCACCTTTTTCACATGGTTCATTCATGAAATAAACAATACTTCACATTTCAAAATTTTGAAAATATAGGAAGTTATGAACCAAACCAATTTAACAAGTTCAATTGCCTATGCCTTGTATCCTCACAAGTCACATATGTGTACAGTAGAGGTTACATAAGCATTTCATCGGCCACATATGAAGAATACACAAATTCACGAAGTTCGTCTCACTTTTGCCAATTTTCCAAAATTATAAGTTTTCAAAGCAAAACAAGTAATCAATCCATGGAACCAATTGAAATCGTCATTAAAAGTCATATAAACATTATTCAAGTATAATCCCACTTGGTTTCCTTGAAAAGAATCAAGTTCCGGAAAGTCCGTGTTCTTGACCATTTTCAAGTTTCAAGTTCAATCTTTCCAAAATCATTCCCATTCGATTCGAATGTTGTTCCAGTAGGATTATAGATGCAAACAATGTTTATAGAGGTTAAAAGAAGTGTTAGAAAATGCTTGGATAGGTCCCAAGGTTCACGAAATAAAAATCAAATGGGCTGAAACAGGCCCATCTCGCTTGAAGCCATTTTATCTCGCTTGAAGTGAGAAAGTTCCAGAGAGCACAGGTGCATCTCGCTTGGAGCTCGCTTGGGGCTCGCTTCAAGCGAAATAGCATCCAAAATTCTGGGTTTCCCCTTTGAATGTTCGCTTCAAGTGAGAAAATCTCGCTTCAAGCGAAGCTTCATCTGGGCAACCCAGAACCTCTCGGGTTCTTCCCCATTTTCACCCAAAAACTCAATTTTCAAATCCCCAATTCGCCAAAACAAGTTCCAGGAAGTGTTTATGGATCAAAATAGCTTCAATACACTTAAACAAACATGAATCAAGCATTAGAAACAACAATTCAACTCATTTCACCAAAATCATAGGATTTTCTCAAAACACCAACACAACCCCAAATTTCTACACAAATCCATAAACAACGATTCCAGTTCAACAAATTTGATTCCAACAGTTCAACAATCATCAATAACAACTAATGAACATAAATTCATGCACAATCCAACATCACAACTTCATTTTTCATCAAATTTGCTCAAGAACACAAAACACCAACAATTATGCATTTCAATATGTTAATTCATATATAGCCATACAGTTATCATGCAATTCATGTTCTCAATCATAACAGCAACAATTATGCACGAATTCACATCAATTAGATTCAATCCAACAATTCCACAAAAATGGGAAAAATGCAAAATTATGAAATTATGGGTGAAGCCTAACCCCCTTACCTCTAGCACCAAGAATCTACAACCCAAGCTTCAATTTAGCTCCTAGGGATGAAACCCTCTTCTAGCTCTAGCCTCCAACCCTTTCTCTTGTTCTTCTCTCTAGCCTCAAATTGCCTTCTCTTGTGTTTGTGTGAAAATGAGGAAAGTTTCTAAACCTAGCCACTAAAGACTTAGCTTATATACTCCCTCTCTCTTAATGGGCCTTAAACACACAATGAATAAATGGGCTCTCACTAGTCTACTAAATAACACACTAACGGTAATTAATTAATAATCTCGGCTCTAATTAATTATCGCGCACCGACAACTTAATAAATAAAACGATTCTATCTAAAAAACGATAAAACGCTATCCTCCCAAAATTACTAATTACCCCTCAAATGCACAAACATATGAAAATGCACACAATTAAAATAATATACGAAATAAAATAATTAGAACAAAACAAACGCGAAAAACGGGCTGTTACAACTCTCCCCCCCTAAAAGAATTTTCGTCCTCGAAAATTACCTGAAGGAAACAACTCCGGGTAAGAATCCTTCATCCTACTCTCCGATTCCCATGTAGCACTCTCGCCAGTTGGTCCAAACCAAATTACCTTGACCAAAACAATCTCTTTGCCACGCAAACTCTTCACCTCTCTATCCTCAATCCTAACCGGCCACGTCTCAACGGTCAAATTGTCTCTTACCTCCAACTCGTCCACTTGAATCACATGAGACTCATCATACACATACTTCCGCAACTGAGACACATGAAACCCGTCGTGAAGATTCGACAAAGACGGTGGTAACGCAATCCGATACACTACAACCCCGACTCTCTCTACAATCTCAAACGGTCCAACAAAACGAGGAGTCAACTTTCTACACTTCAAAGCTCTACCAACACTGGTTACCGGATTCACCCTCAAAAACACATGATCACCAGCCTGAAATTCAATATCCTTCCTCCTCTTGTCATGATAACTCTTCTGCCTACTCTGAGACGCTTTCATCTTCTCCTGAGTCATTCTAACCTTTTCCGTAGTCTCTTGCACCAACTCCGGTCCTAATAAAGCTCTTTCACCTGACTCGTACCAACACAACGGCGTTCTACACCTCCTCCCATACAAAGCTTCAAACGGTGTCATCCCGATACTAGAATGAAAACTATTGTTATAAGTAAACTCAACCAACGGTAAACATTCTATCCAATTGACACCTTGCTCCAAAACACAAGCTCTCAACAAGTCTTCCAAACTTTGAATAGTCCTCTCCGATTAACTATCAGTCTGAGGATGATAAGCAGAACTCAACCTCAACTTAGTTCCCAAAGCAACTTGCAAGCTCTCCCAAAACTTAGAAGTAAACCTCGGATCCCGATCTGACACAATACTAGAAGGAATACCATGTAACCTGACAACCTGCTCGATGTAGATCTCAGCCAACTTTGCAACAGACATACCGGTCTTGATAGGAATAAAATGCGCTGACTTCGTCAACCGATCAACAACCACCTAAATCGAATCGAAACCCTTCACAGTCTTTGGCAAAGCTCCAACAAAATCCATAAAGATACTATCCCACTTCCATTTTGGTACAAACAACGGCTGCATCAAACCTGACGGCCTCTGGTGTTCAATCTTCAACTTCTGGCAAACTAAACAGGCATAAACAAACTCGGCGATCTCCTTCTTGATTCCAGGCCACCAAAACAACTTCTTCAAATCTTGATACATCTTAGTTGCTCCTGGGTGAATACTCAAACTACTTCGATGACCTTCGTCCAAAATACGCTTCTTAAGCTCAGGCACATCCGGCACACACACCCGATCATGAAACATCAAGACACCATTCTGATCCAATCTGAAATCTGCACCTTTACCTTGGTTAACCAACACCACTCGGTTTACAAGTTCCAAATCCTCTTTCTGACCACTCTTGATTTCTTCTAAGATGTTACTTGACAACTTCAACATACCCAACTTCACACTTTCGGGTGTCAACTCACAACCCAAACTCAAATCTCGAAATTGCTCCACCAACTCTAACTCCTTAACCATCATAGCAGACATATGCAAGGTCTTCCTACTCAAAGCATCTGCAACCACGTTAGCCTTTCCAGGATGATAACTCAGCTGAAAATCAAAATCCTTAAGATATTCCAACCTTCTTCTTTGCCTCATATTCAACTCTTGGAAACTCTCCTCACACTTAGCATCCCAAACATAAGCTTGCCCTTTCCGAGTCAACTGCGTCAATGGCAACGCCAACTTAGAGAACCCCTCAATGAACCTCCGATAGTAACCCGCCAGACCAAGAAAACTTCGAACTTCAAAAACAGACTTCGGCGATTCCCACTGAATCACCGCATCAATCTTCGACGGATCTACCGCAATACCACCTCTCGAAATCACATGACCAAGAATGCTCACTTCACGCAACCAAAACTCACACTTCGACAACTTAGCAAACAACTTCTTCTCCTTCAAAACTTGCAACATAATCCTCAAATGCTCGACATGCTCTTCCTTTGACATTGAATACACCAAAATATCATCAACGAACACTACCACAAATTGGTCCAAGTAAGGATGGAAAATCTGATTCATATACTCCATGAAAACACCTGGCGCATTAGTCACACCAAATGGCATCACAGAATACTCATAGTGACCATACCTTGTCCTGAATGCAGTCTTAGATACATCTTCTGCCTTCACTCTTATCTGATGATATCCTGACCTCAAATCAATCTTGCTAAACACTTCCGCTCTAATCAACTGATCCATCAAATCATCGATCCTCGGAAGCGGATACCGATTCTTGATAGTCACCTTGTTCAACTGCCGATAATCCACACACAGCCTCATGCTTCCATCCTTCTTCTTAACTAGCAACACTGGAGCACCCCACAGCGACACACTCGGCCTAATGAACCGTTTCTCAACCAATTCTTCCAACTGCTTCTTCAATTCTCCTAACTCTGATGCAGACATCCGATATGGCGCAATCGAAATAGGACTCGTTCCTGGTACCAAATTAATTGCAAACTCAACTTCTCTCTCTGGTGGTAAATCTGAAACATCGTCCGAAAACACTTCTGGGAACTCTTGCACTACCGACAAGTCGCTAATACCTTTCCCACCACTTTCCTTTAAAGAAGAAAACATCATAAACACACTAGCTTCACCATCTAGAGACTTCTTCACTTGCTTCGCGGTTAAGAACCTTCCACTCTCCTCAGCTACCGGCTTCGAAAACGTGATACTCTTAGTTAAACAATTGATGTTTACACCAAAAGTCAACATCCAATCCATGCCAAAAATCACATCCATATTCTTCAACGGAAGACACACTAGGTCCAACTCAAAATCCACATTTCCAAAGTTAACGGGACACTTAGAACACACAAAGGAAGTAGTCACCGAACCATTGGCTGGGGTATCAATGACCATCCCTCTCAACAGCGGAGTCACAACAAGATTCAAACGTTCAACACAACAAACAGAGATGAAAGAATGAGTAGCACCAGTATCAACAATCGCAATCAAAGGAGTACTATTGATAAAACACATACCTCGGATAAGATTGTCCGGCTGCTCCACCTCTGCCGCATTCAAGGCAAAGACCTTTCCCGCCGCCTTCTTCGGCTTAGTACACTTAGTACTTACCTGACCCTTCTCACCACAATTGTAGCAAGTAATCTCCTTCTTGCACTCAAAAGACTTATGACCCGCTTGCCCACACTTGTAGCAACCATCACCCTTCTTGCAATCACTAGCATAATGACCGAAAGTACCACACTTGAAGCACTTGACATCCGCTAAACTAGGCTTGGAGCTTCCTCCACTTGCCTTCTTCTTTCCCTTGTCCTTATCATACGGTTTCCCAACACCATGGCCCTTTCCTTTCTTGTCATTCCTAGCCTTGTAGTAATCCGCCTTTGCCTTCCCGGCGTCATCAAACATCCGACACTTGTGCACCAAAGTGTCAAAATCTCTATTCTCATGAAAACAGACGTACTGATATATCTCCGGCCTCAAGCCATTCTCGAACTTCACACACTTAGAAACCATAGCATCTTCCGCATTGATGTAAGGGCAAAACCTCGAGAGCTCCTCATACTTAGCTGCATACTCAGCAACCGACATACTCCCTTGCTTCAAGTTCAAGAACTCAGCTTCCTTCTTGTTCCTCAAATCTTCTGGAAAGTACTTCTACAAGAACTCATTCTTGAACCTCACCCAAGTGATAACATCACCACTAGCTTCAATCCTCCTCTTGGTACCAGTCCACCAATACTCGGCCTCCTCAGCAAGCATGTGAGTAGCCAACCTCACCTTCTGGTCATCATTAGTCACCATAGCACGGAAAATCCTCTCCATGCCTTCCATCCAAGTCAACGCTCCTTCCGGGTCAAACCTTCCCTTGAACGTCGGCGGTTTGTTTCTCATGAAACTATCAAGCCTCCGCTCCTCCGCTTCTCCTTGGTCTTCATGACCGCCACCTCCTTGATTCTGAGCCAAAGCTTGAGCCACTGCAGTCAAAGTCGCTGCAATCGCATCATCATTCCTACCGCCTCTACCAGCCATTTCCCTTCTAATCCAAAAACCAAGCAACAGGTAAGAACAACAGCACAAAGTATCGAAGGTAACTCAACATACCATTCGAATACAACAGGTAATAAAACTAGTTCTGGTCCGGACAAGACTGACCATGTAACGCCCATTTTTTGATTATTTAATTATTTGATTCATTTGAGAAATTGCTATATATTTTTTATATATTCTGTGATGTTAAGTGAAGATTTAATATGATTTTATGCGACGTGGTGACTTATTTTATTGTTAAATAAAATAAGATTTGAAAATAAAATAAAATATTTAGTTGTGGGTTAGTTTTGGATTTTAGAGAGTTATGTGGGAGAAAGAGTAAATAAGATAAGATTTGTTGGGAGTATATAAAGGGAAAATTAGGTCAAGAGAGTCAGTACGCGTTGTCAGAGTTTTGGAAAAGAGAGAAAACGGTCGCGTGAAGGGAGAAGAGAAAGAGGGCTGCGATTTCTGCTTTTGATCAGGTAAGGGTGAGCCTAGCATATGATTATATTATTCTGTAATTCATCTAATCAAGATTAAACAATCATAGGGCTGTTTTGAGAGAATTGAATTTAGGTTAAAAGTGAAGAAAAACCATGAATTAAGCTATGAAACTGTAGAACAGAAGTGTAGGATGAGTGCAGAACGTAGATTAACCATATTAATGATGTTTCTGAGAGTTTAGATGACTTAGATGGTGAATTTGGGACACTTTTGTGTGATTTTCGCAGAACCCGTAGCAGTCTGTTCATCGCTCGCCTGAGGCGAGCTTTGCACTCGCCGCGGCGAGTAGACCTAGTTTACTCGCGAGGCGAGAATCCCAGCTCGCCATAACGAGCAGTACCCTAGAGCTCGCGAGGCGAGCATTTCCACCCGCCATAGCGAGCAAGGCCTAAGTTACTCGCGAGGCGAGCATTCCCACTCGCCATAGCGAGTTGTGTCAGAACCCAGAATCGTGTACTGTTTGCGAACTGTTTCGCATGAAACCTTGAGAGATGACCTTTGGGTAGCTTCTGGGACTTTTAATGATGTTTATTATAATCTGTAATGATGTTACATGATGATTGAGACTGTTTTTGATGATTTTATGAAGCTTATGTGTGATATATGAATTGAATAAGTGATGAATGCTTGAATTACATGCGATGTTTGCCATATTAATGTCATACCTTATGAAGTACTTGCTGCCATGTTGCTGTCTATGTATGTATAGTTGCTGCATGTGTCAGTCCTTGATGATTAAGATGTTTTGCGACGTTTAAGATGTTAACTTGTTTAAGTTAAAAGTGTTGAGTCTCATGCATACTCATTCTAAGATGGGGGCTTATGCCCTGGAGTTTTTACTCACCAGCGACGAGGGCTTATGCCCTGGAGCTTTGCTCACCAGCGACGAAGGCTTATGCCTTGGAGTATATTTATGCTCATAGCGACGAGGGCTCATGCCCTGGATTGGTACCACATGCATATAAGACGTAGGGATGCATAGTCAAGTGATGTCGTCGAGTCGTGTCGTCTAAGATGTTTACTAAGATGTTTATGATGTTGATTATGAAGCTGCTAAATGATGCGTTGTTTATAATGATGTTCTAATTGCTAGATGTTTATCTGTGATATGATGAATTATGTTGGTTGTTGAATTGTGATTATTTAATTACATGTTTAATATAATTATTTGTGAATCTCACCCCTTCTGCTGGAATTGCCGCCTCGTGGGCAAGTGCAGGTAACCAAGATTAGGTGCAGACGTGTGAGGATTTCTGCAGTTGAGTCTAGGTGCTCTGATACGTAACGGGATGGGGAAACCTTGCTTATATCTTCTCTGTTCCTTGCGTATTATGTTTTGTTATGATTATGTTATTTTGAAGATTTTATTAAGACGTTGTTGAGGCCTGTGTGCCAAAGACTTTTGAGATGTTTATTTTATATGATTATTCCGCTGCGATATTTTATGAAGATTTAATGTTTATTTAATCATTAACATGAGATGTTTTAAGATATGTGATGCCCTGTTTAAGTGTTTACTCTGATGCATGCTATTCTTTTTAAAGAAATTTTTATGATGGGAAACGGGGTGTTACAATTGGTATCAGAGCAGGTCGGTTCGTCTGGCCAAGTAGAGAGTCGAGTGACGTTGTCTTAGAGTTAGAATAGTATTATTGTATTATTCTAACTTATGTTTGTTCTGTTAAGGATTAAGATGGCTGGAAGAAATGACGCTGCGATTGCTGCTGCCTTGGAAGCTGTTGCTCAAGCTGTGGGACAGCAGCCTAATGCAAATGCTGGCGCTGGTGCGGAGGTCCGCATGCTGGAGACCTTCTTGAGAAACCATCCTCCTACCTTCAAGGGGAGATATGATCCGGATGGAGCCCAGTCATGGCTCAAAGAGATAGAGAGGGTGTTCAGGGTGATGCAGTGCACGGAGGTGCAGAAGGTGCGTTTCGGTACGCACATGCTGGCTGAGGAGGCGGACGATTGGTGGATTAGTCTTCTACCTACCCTGGAGCAGGACGGTGCTGAGGTGACCTGGGCAGTGTTTAAGAGAGAATTCCTCAACAGATATTTTCCTGAGGATGTGCGGGGCAAGAAAGAGATTGAGTTCCTGGAGCTAAAGCAAGGGAACATGTCTGTGACTGAGTATGCTGCAAAATTTGTGGAGCTGGCCAAGTTTTATCCACACTACTCTGCTGAGACCGCCGAATTTTCTAAGTGTATTAAGTTTGAGAACGGATTGAGAGCTGATATCAAGAGGGCTATAGGGTATCAGAAGATTAGAAACTTTTCTGAGTTAGTGACCAGCTGCAGGATTTATGAGGAGGACACTAAGGCTCATTACAAGGTGGTTAATGAGAGGAAAGGAAAGGGGCAGCAAAGTCGTCCTAAGCCCTACAGTGCCCCTGCAGATAAGGGCAAACAAAGAGTTAATGATGAGAGGAGACCTGTTAAGAAAGATGCTCCTGCTGAGGTTGTCTGCTATACTTGTGGCGTGAAAGGCCATAAGAGTAATTCTTGTCCTGGAGAGGTGAAGAGGTGTTTTCGTTGTGGCAAGAAGGGTCATACTACTGCTGATTGCAAACGTGGTGATATTGTATGCTTTAATTGCAATGAGGAAGGTCACATTGGGTCCCAGTGCACTCAACCTAAGAAGACTCAGACTACTGGGAGAGTTTTTGCTTTGTCTGGTACGCAGACGGAGAGCGAGGATCGCTTGATCAGAGGTACTTGTTATTTTGATAATATACCTTTAGTTGCTATTATTGATACTGGTGCCACACATTGTTTTGTTGCTCTTGACTGTGCTGCTAAGTTGAATCTTGTTGTATCTGATATGAATGGGGAGATGGTTGTCGAAACTCCAGCTAAGGGTTCGGTGACTACTTCCCTTGTGTGTTTAAGATGTCCTGTGTCTATGTTTAGTCGTGATTTTGAGATTGATTTAGTGTGTCTACCGTTGGTTGGGATGGATGTGATCTTGGGGATGAATTGGTTAGAGTACAACCATGTCCTTATTAATTGTTTTAGCAAGACGGTGCATTTTTCTTCTCCCGAGGAAGAGAGTGGCGCAGAGTTCCTATCCACTAAACAGTTGAAGCAGCTGGAACGCGATGGAATTATGATGTTTTCTTTGATGGCGTCTTTATCGATTGAGAATCAGGCGGTGATTGATAAGCTACAAGTGGTATGCGACTTTCCTGAAGTTTTCCCAGATGAGATTCCTGATGTGCCTCCAGAGAGAGAAGTTGAATTTTCGATTGATCTTGTTCCTGGAACGAAGCCTGTGTCTATGACGCCTTATCGTATGTCAGCTTCTGAGTTGGCGGAGCTGAAGAAGCAGTTAGAGGATTTGCTTGATAAGAAGTTCGTGAGACCAAGTGTTTCACCGTGGGGAGCTCCAGTGTTGTTAGTCAAGAAGAAGGAAGGAAGTATGAGGTTGTGCATCGACTATCGTCAGTTGAATAAAGTAACGATAAAGAATAGGTATCCACTTCCGAGGATTGACGACTTGATGGATCAGTTGGTGGGTGCTTGTGTATTTAGCAAGATAGATTTGAGATCGGGTTACCATCAGATTAAAGTGAAAGATGAGGATATGCAGAAGACGGCATTTAGGACGCGTTATGGACATTATGAGTATACGGTGATGCCTTTCGGTGTCACTAACGCACCCGGCGTATTTATGGAGTATATGAATAGAATCTTCCATGCTTATTTGGATCGTTTTGTTGTGGTATTCATTGATGATATTCTGGTTTACTCTAAGACCGAAGAAGAACATGCGGAGCATTTGAAGATCGTCTTGCAAGTGTTGAAAGAAAAGAAGCTTTATGCCAAGTTGTATAAGTGTGAATTCTGGTTGAAAGAGGTGAGTTTTCTTGGTCACGTCATTTCTGGCGAGGGTATTGCGGTCGATCCGTCTAAAGTTGAAGCGGTATCGCAATGGGAGACTCCTAAGTCGGTTACTGAGATTAGGAGCTTTTTGGGTCTAGCTGGTTATTATCGAAGATTTATAGAAGGATTTTCTAAGTTGGCTCTTCCGTTAACGCAGTTGACGTGTAAAGGTAAATCTTTTGTGTGGGATGTTCATTGCGAGAACAGTTTTAATGAGTTGAAGAAACGTTTGACGACGGCTCCAGTCTTGATTTTGCCAAAGTCTGATGAACCTTTTGTGGTATATTGTGATGCGTCCAAGTTGGGTTTAGGTGGTGTACTTATGCAAGATGGTAAAGTGGTAGCTTATGCTTCAAGGCAATTGAGGATTCATGAGAAGAATTATCCGACGCATGACTTAGAGTTGGCAGCTGTGGTCTTTGTATTGAAAATATGGAGACATTACTTGTATGGTTCGAGGTTCGAAGTGTTTAGTGATCACAAGAGTTTGAAGTACTTGTTTGACCAGAAGGAATTGAATATGAGGAAGCGAAGGTGGCTTGAATTGTTGAAAGATTATGACTTTGGTTTGAATTATCATCCGGGCAAAGCTAATGTGGTTGCGGATGCTTTGAGCAGGAAGACTTTGCATATGTCTGCCATGATGGTGAAGGAATTCGAGTTGTTGGAACAGTTTAGAGATTTGAGCTTAGTTTGTGAAAGAACGCCTCAGAGTGTAAAGCTGGGAATGCTGAAGATTGATAGTGATTTCTTGAAAAGTATCAAAGAGGCGCAGAAAGAAGATGTTAAGTTTGTGGACTTGTTGGTTGCTAGTAATCAGACGGATGATAGTGACTTTAAAGTGGATGATCAAGGAGTGTTAAGATTCCGAGGTCGAATTTGCATACCTGATAATGAGGAAATGAAGAAAATGATCCTTGAAGAGAGTCATAGAAGTAGCTTGAGTATTCATCCGGGAGCTACGAAGATGTATCATGATTTAAAGAAGATGTTTTGGTGGTCTGGTTTGAAACGTGACGTGGCACAGTTTGTTTATTCCTGTTTGGTTTGTCAGAAATCGAAGGTTGAGCATCAGAAACCTGCTGGTATGATGGTACCTTTAGATGTGCCAGAGTGGAAATGGGATAGTATATCCATGGATTTTGTGACGAGCTTGCCGAATACTCCTAAAGGGAATGATGTTATTTGGGTGATTGTTGATAGATTGACGAAGTCGGCTCATTTTCTACCGATTAATATTACTTTTCCTGTTGCTCAGTTGGCCGAGATCTATGTCAAGGAGATTGTGAAGTTGCATGGTGTTCCTTCGAGCATCGTATCAGATAGAGACCCGAGGTTTACTTCTAGATTTTGGAAGAGTTTGCAAGAGGCGTTAGGTTCTCAGTTGAGGTTGAGTTCGGCTTATCATCCGCAGGCAGATGGTCAGTCGGAGAGGACGATTCAGTCGTTGGAAGATTTGTTGAGGGTGTGTGTACTTGAGCAAGGACGAACTTGGGATAGTCATCTTCCATTGATAGAGTTCACGTACAACAACAGTTACCATTCGAGTATTGGGATGGCACCCTTTGAGGCTTTGTATGGTCGGAGATGTAGAACTCCGTTGTGTTGGTTTGAGTCAGGCGAGAATGTGATGTTAGGACCGGAGATTGTTCAACAGACTACTGAGAAAGTAAGAATGATCCAAGAGAAGATGAAAGCGTCGCAGAGTCGACAAAAGAGTTATCATGATAAGCGTAGGAAGGACCTTGAGTTCCAAGAGGGAGATCATGTGTTCCTGAGAGTGACTCCTATGACCAGTGTTGGTCGTGCATTGAAGTCAAAGAAGTTAACCCCGAAGTTTATTGGTCCATACCAGATATCAGAGAGGATTGGGGCGGTTGTAACACCCCGTTTTTCCCAACATAAAAATTTCTTAAACAATTATCAGAGTATGCAAACATAACAACGGGATATTACATAAAACATAATCCAAAACCATTTAAATAATAATTTAAATTAACCAAATTACTTCAAAACTTTGCAGCGGAAAAAAAATACTTATAAATCATAAACGTTTGGCACGCAGGCCCCATAAAAACATCTCAAAAGAGTTAGTTCCATTATTGCAAAACATCATAAGGATTCACGTAAAAGAATGAAGCATGCAAAAGATAACCCCATCCCGTTACGTATCAGAGCGACCTAGACGACGCGGTGAGGTAAGGCCACTCACGAACCACCTGGACACTAAGCACGATCACCTGCACTTGCCCACAAGGCGGCAATTCCAGCAGAAGGGGTGAGAATTCATAACAAAATAATATTAATCAACATAACACGGAATAACAATTAACATCAAAACATTAATAGCATTCTTGCATCATTAAGTAACATATAGCACGTAATCACATAATCAACTTCATGTCATACTTAAGCAAGTAGCATATATAGACAACACTTATCACGTAATCATATATTCGTCCCTTTATCAATAACATGTCATCATAAATATGACCATGCGACAATGCTCTTAGACTCCTTATATGCATGTGGTACCAAACTTCATCACAAGTATTAATATACTTTTAAACGTGCGGAGGACGAAGCTCCTAATAAACGTGCGGAGGACAAAGCTCCTATCATGGTGAGGACTAAGCTCAATGTATGCTATGCATGGACTCAACTCAAATAACAATTATCCTTAATCACCTTATCAACATGCATCCAAAGAATTGGAGCTAAACAACAACTTATCATTGCATATATAACATATACATATATCACAACGGTTCAGTTTAATAACATCAGCAGCTTAATTCAAATAACAATAGCAGAATGATATCATTATATCAATTACAATTCAAGGCAACATAAACTTTAACATAATTGCATTAGGCATAATACTTAATTCATGCTCTACTATCATAACCCAACAATCCATACTTAGGAAGGCTCTGAACAGGGCTCTCAGCATCACCACTAGGCTTAATTAACACTCAGGAAACATCTCCCAATCAAACACACAGAACAGGTCGCACAACCCTCACAACTTCCAAAACTGGTAGTGTTCGCGAGGCGAGTGGGTAAGCTCGCCGTGGCGAGCTGCCAGAAGCAACTCGCGAGGCGAAGGGAAATGCTCGCTATGGCGAGCTGCAGAAGCAACTCGCGAGGCGAGGAAACGTGCTCGCTATGGCGAGCTGCAGAAGCAACTCGCGAGGCGAGGATCACTGCTCGCCGTGGCGAGCGATGAATTTCGCTGCGGCCAGAACTGCTAAACTCTCAAAAACTCACCAATTCTCATGATTCTAAGCCTGCTATTGATTCCAGAATTCATCCTAAACATATTCTAAGGTCTAGGAACACTTTCTACATCAATTAAACCTATTCCAACCGTTAATCCATCAATTTATAAGGTTTTGACCTAGTTTTCATCTTCTCTCAAATTAATCCTAATCTTTGTTAATTGCTACCAGAATTGTGCCAAGCAATATTACTTAATCATGAATCTCACCCTTACCTGGTTAGCAGCAGAAAATCGCAGCACTCCTTCTCTTCTCCTTCACGTGTGTGCGTGCGTTTCCTTTCTTTCTGTTTCCACAGTCTGTACGCGTTACTGACTCTAACCTAATTTTCCTTATTTATACTGCCAACAAATCTTATCTTATTTACTCTTTCCCCCACATAATTCTCTAAAATCCAAAAACTAACCCATAACTAAATATTTTATTTTCTTTTCAAATCTTATTTTATTTAACAATAAAGTAAGTCTCTTAACCTTATCCTTAACACATAACTTATCACCAAATCATCCAAAATATATCAAAATATATCAAAACATATCAAAACAATTATATACTATATAAATATAATATAATCTCCTAAACTCGATTTAATAAATGACAAAACGAACGTGGGCGTTACAACTCTCCCCCACTTAAAAGATTTTCGTCCTCGAAAATTACCTCAAGCAAACAACTCTGGATAAGACTCCAGCATCTTACTCTCAAGCTCCCAAGTCAAGCTTTCACCAGTCGCTCCCGACCAAACGACTCTAACGAGAGGTATATCCTTGCCTCTCAACGTCTTCACTTTCCGATCATCAATCCTTACCGGTAAAGTCTCCATCGTAAGGTTGTCTCTAACTTGCACATCATCGCTCTGGATCACATGAGATGGATCCGGAACATACTTCCTCAGCTGAGATACATGAAAAACATTATGCAAATTCGAAAGATGCGGTGGTAACCCAACTCGGTACGCCACCGTTCCAACCCTCTCTAAAATCTGATACGGGCCAATAAATCTCGGAGTCAACTTCCTTGACTTCAACGCGCGTCCAACACCAGTCATAGGCGTGACCCTTAGAAACACGTGGTCACCTTCCTGAAACTCAAGATCTTTCCTTCGCTTATCATGGTAACTCTTCTGTCGACTCTGCGACGCTTTCATTTTCTCTTGAATCATCTTAACCTTCTCAGTAGTCTGTTGAACGATCTCCGGTCCTAAGACCACCCTTTCGCCTGACTCAAACCAACACAACGGAGTTCTGCACCTCCGACCATACAAAGCCTCAAAAGGTGCCATCCCAATACTAGAATGATAACTATTATTGTATGTGAACTCGATTAACGGAAGATGACTATCCCAAGTCCCTCCTTGCTCAAGAACACAAACTCTCAACAAATCCTCCAGCGACTGAATTGTCCTTTCCGACTGACCATCTGTCTGCGGATGATACGCCGAACTCAATCTCAACTTAGAACCCAAAGCCTCTTGCAAACTTTTCCAAAATCTAGAAGTAAACCTCGGATCTCTATCGGATACAATGCTCGAAGGAACACCATGCAACCTCACAATCTCTTTGATATAAATCTCTGCCAACTGGGCAACAGGAAAACTAATATTAATCGGTAGAAAATGAGCCGACTTCGTCAATCGATCAACAATAACCCAAATGGCGTCATTCCCCCTTGGAGTATTCGGCAAACTAGTCACAAAATCCATGGATATACTATCCCATTTCCACTCTGGCACATCTAAAGATACCATCATACCAGCCGGCTTCTGATGCTCGATCTTCGACTTCTGGCAAACTAAACAAGCATACACAAACTGTGCCACATCACGTTTCAATCCAGACCACCAAAACAACTTCTTCAAATCATGATACATCTTCGTAGCTCCTGGGTGAATACTCAAGCTACTTCTGTGACTCTCTTCAAGAATCATCTTCTTAATCTCTTCATTGTCAGGAATGCAAATCCTACCTCGGAATCTCAACACTCCTTGATCGTCGACTTGAAAATCACTATCCTCAGTCTGATTACCAGCAACCATCAAGTCCACAAACCTGACATCTTCTTTCTGCGCCTCTCTTATACTCATCAAGAAGTCACTATCAATCTTCAGCATCCCTAGCTTCACACTCTGAGGCGTCCTTTCACAGACCAAACTCAAATCTCTAAATTGCTCAAGTAGTTCGAACTCCTTAACCATCATAGCAGACATATGCAAGGTCTTCCTACTCAAGGCATCTGCTACCACATTCGCTTTACCCGGATGATAATTCAACCCAAAGTCGAAGTCCTTCAAAAGTTCAAGCCATCTCCTCTGCCTCATATTCAATTCCTTCTGATCGAAAAGATACTTCAAGCTCTTGTGATCACTAAACACTTCAAATCTCGCACCATATAAGTAGTGTCTCCACATCTTCAATACAAAAACCACAGCTGCTAATTCCAAATCATGCGTCGGGTAATTCTTCTCATGAATCCTCAATTGTCTTGAAGCATAGGCTACCACTTTACCTTCTTGCATAAGCACACCTCCTAAACCCAACTTGGACGCATCACAATACACTACAAATGGCTCATCTGGCTTCGGCAGAATCAAAACTGGAGCAGTCGTCAAACGCTTCTTCAACTCATTGAAACTGTTCTCACAATGCACATCCCAAACAAAAGCTCTACCTTTACAAGTCAACTGGGTCAACGGAAGAGCTAACTTGGAGAATCCTTCGATAAACCTTCTATAGTAACCAGCTAAACCCAAAAAGCTCCTAATCTCAGTAACTGACTTCGGAGTCTCCCATTGCGATACGGCCTCAATCTTAGATGGATCTACTGCAACACCATCACCAGAGATAACATGACCAAGGAAACTCACTTCTTTCAACCAGAACTCACACTTAGACAATTTGGCATAAAGCTTCTTTTCTTTCAATACTTGCAAGACAATCTTCAGATGTTCAGCATGTTCTTCCTCAGTCTTGGAGTAAATCAGAATATCATCAATAAATACAACTACGAACTGATCCAAAAATGCATGGAAGATGCGATTCATATACTCCATAAATACTCCCGGTGCATTAGTAACTCCAAAAGGCATAACCTTGTACTCATAATGGCCATAACGCGTTCTGAAAGCTGTCTTCTGCATATCTTCATCCTTTACTTTAATCTGATGATAACCCGATCTCAAGTCAATCTTGCTGAAAACACGTGCACCCACTAATTGATCCATCAAATCGTCAATTCTCGGAAGTGGATACCTATTCTTGATAGTTACCTTATTCAACTGCCGATAATCAATACATAGCCTCATACTACCATCCTTCTTCTTCACTAGCAACACTGGCGCTCCCCAAGGTGAAACACTTGGTCTAACAAATTTCTTTTCGAGTAAATCTTCCAACTGTTTCTTCAACTCAGCTAATTCGGAAGCAGACATACGATAAGGTGCCATCGACACCGGCTTCGTTCCAGGAATAAGATCAATAGAAAACTCGACTTCCCTCTCTGGAGGCACATCAGGAATTTCATCTGGGAAAACTTCAGGAAAGTCGCATACCACTTGCAATTTATCGATCACTGCTTGATTTTCTAAAGATAAAGAAGCCATCAACGAAAACATCAACATGCCGTCACGTTCTAGTTGCTTCATCTGCTTAGTAGATAAAAACTCAGCACCACTTTCCTCTTCGGCGGACGAGAAATGCACCGTCTTGCGAAAACAATTGATAAGGACGTGGTTGTACTCTAACCAGTTCATACCCAGAATCACGTCCATACCGCTCAAAGGTAGACAAACTAAATCCATCTCAAAGTCGCGACCAAACATAGACAAAGGACAACTTAAGCATACGAGAGAAGTAGTCACCGAACCCTTAGCTGGAGTTTCGACAACCATCTCTCCATTCATATCAGACATAGCAAGACTCAAAGCAGAAACACAGTCTAAAGCAATAAAGCAATGCGTAGCACCAGTATCAATAATAGCAACTAAAGGAGTATTATCAATATAGCAAGTACCTCTGATCAAACGATCATCGCTGTCTGTCTGAGTGCCAGTCAGGGCAAAAACTCGACCCGTAGTAGGCGCCCTCTTCGGCTGCTTGCACTGGGAACCAATATGACCCTCCTCGTTGCAATTGAAGCACACAACATCATTACGCTTACAATCAGCTACTAAGTGACCCTTCTTGCCACACCGGACACACTTCTTGATCTCCTCAGGACAAACATTGCTCTTGTGGCCTTTCACACCACAGTTGAAACACACAATCTCAGCAGGAGTACCCTTCCTCGCAGTCTGCCTATCAACGACCATCCTCTGTTTCCCTTTATCAGCAGGGGCACTATAAGGTTTAGGGCGACTCTGCTGGCCCTTGGCTTTCCTCTCATTCACTACCTTGTAGTGAGCCTTCGTATCCTCTTCATAGATCCGGCAGCTATTCACCAAATCCGGAAAAACTCTGATCTGCTGATACCCAATCGCCCTCTTAATGTCGGGCCTCAAACCGTTCTCGAATTTAATGCACTTTGAAAACTCTGCAGTCTCAGCAGCATAGTGCGGATAGAATTTTGCCAACTCCACGAACTTGGCAGCATACTCGGTCACGGACATATTTCCTTGCTTCAGCTCAAGGAACTCGATCTCTTTCTTCCCGCGAACGTCTTCCGGAAAGTACCTCCTCAGAAACTCTCTTCGGAACACGGCCCAAGTCACAACAGTTCCGTCTTGCTCTAGGCTAGGTAACACGCTGACCCACCAATCATCAGCTTCCTCAGACAGCTGATGTGTACCAAATCGCACTTGCTGAGCTTCAGTGCACTGCATCACTCTGAAAATCCTCTCTATCTCCTTAAGCCACGTCTGGGCTCCATCGGGGTCATACCTTCCCTTGAACGTTGGAGGATGATTCCTCATGAAAGTCTCCAACATCCTTGTCTCAGCATTCACGCCAGCATTTGCATTAGGTTGCTGACCCACAGCATTAGCCATTGCCTCCAAAGCAGCAGCAAGAGCAGCATCGTTCCTTCCAGCCATCCTGATATTCCACAACAACAGTAGCAGCAACATAAGATTTAGTAATACAAATATTACTAAGACTCGACAAGACTCTCTAATTGGCCGGACAGACCGACTTGCTCTGATACCAATTGTAACACCCCGTTTTTCCCAACATAAAAATTTCTTAAACAATTATCAGAGTATGCAAACATAACAACGGGATATTACATAAAACATAATCCAAAACCATTTAAATAATAATTTAAATTAACCAAATTACTTCAAAACTTTGCAGCGGAAAAAAAATACTTATAAATCATAAACGTTTGGCACGCAGGCCCCATAAAAACATCTCAAAAGAGTTAGTTCCATTATTGCAAAACATCATAAGGATTCACGTAAAAGAATGAAGCATGCAAAAGATAACCCCATCCCGTTACGTATCAGAGCGACCTAGACGACGCGGTGAGGTAAGGCCACTCACGAACCACCTGGACACTAAGCACGATCACCTGCACTTGCCCACAAGGCGGCAATTCCAGCAGAAGGGGTGAGAATTCATAACAAAATAATATTAATCAACATAACACGGAATAACAATTAACATCAAAACATTAATAGCATTCTTGCATCATTAAGTAACATATAGCACGTAATCACATAATCAACTTCATGTCATACTTAAGCAAGTAGCATATATAGACAACACTTATCACGTAATCATATATTCGTCCCTTTATCAATAACATGTCATCATAAATATGACCATGCGACAATGCTCTTAGACTCCTTATATGCATGTGGTACCAAACTTCATCACAAGTATTAATATACTTTTAAACGTGCGGAGGACGAAGCTCCTAATAAACGTGCGGAGGACAAAGCTCCTATCATGGTGAGGACTAAGCTCAATGTATGCTATGCATGGACTCAACTCAAATAACAATTATCCTTAATCACCTTATCAACATGCATCCAAAGAATTGGAGCTAAACAACAACTTATCATTGCATATATAACATATACATATATCACAACGGTTCAGTTTAATAACATCAGCAGCTTAATTCAAATAACAATAGCAGAATGATATCATTATATCAATTACAATTCAAGGCAACATAAACTTTAACATAATTGCATTAGGCATAATACTTAATTCATGCTCTACTATCATAACCCAACAATCCATACTTAGGAAGGCTATGAACAGGGCTCTCAGCATCACCACTAGGCTTAATTAACACTCAGGAAACATCTCCCAATCAAACACACAGAACAGGTCGCACAACCCTCACAACTTCCAAAACTGGTAGTGTTCGCGAGGCGAGTGGGTAAGCTCGCCGTGGCGAGCTGCCAGAAGCAACTCGCGAGGCGAAGGGAAATGCTCGCTATGGCGAGCTGCAGAAGCAACTCGCGAGGCGAGGAAACGTGCTCGCTATGGCGAGCTGCAGAAGCAACTCGCGAGGCGAGGATCACTGCTCGCCGTGGCGAGCGATGAATTTCGCTGCGGCCAGAACTGCTAAACTCTCAAAAACTCACCAATTCTCATGATTCTAAGCCTGCTATTGATTCCAGAATTCATCCTAAACATATTCTAAGGTCTAGGAACACTTTCTACATCAATTAAACCTATTCCAACCGTTAATCCATCAATTTATAAGGTTTTGACCTAGTTTTCATCTTCTCTCAAATTAATCCTAATCTTTGTTAATTGCTACCAGAATTGTGCCAAGCAATATTACTTAATCATGAATCTCACCCTTACCTGGTTAGCAGCAGAAAATCGCAGCACTCCTTCTCTTCTCCTTCACGTGTGTGCGTGCGTTTCCTTTCTTTCTGTTTCCACAGTCTGTACGCGTTACTGACTCTAACCTAATTTTCCTTATTTATACTGCCAACAAATCTTATCTTATTTACTCTTTCCCCCACATAATTCTCTAAAATCCAAAAACTAACCCATAACTAAATATTTTATTTTCTTTTCAAATCTTATTTTATTTAACAATAAAATAAGTCTCTTAACCTTATCCTTAACACATAACTTATCACCAAATCATCCAAAATATATCAAAATATATCAAAACATATCAAAACAATTATATACTATATAAATATAATATAATCTCCTAAACTCGATTTAATAAATGACAAAACGAACGTGGGCGTTACAGCGGTGGCCTATCGTATTTGATTGCCACCACATTTATCGAATTTGCACGACGTGTTCCATGTGTCGCATCTGAGGAAGTATGTTCCGGATCCGTCTCATGTGATCCAGAGTGATGATGTGCAAGTTAGGGACAACCTTACGGTTGAGACCTTACCAGTGAGGATTGATGACAGAAAGACGAAGACGCTGAGGGGCAAGGAGATACCTCTCGTTAGAGTCGTTTGGTCGGGAGCGACTGGCGAAAGCTTGACGTGGGAGTTAGAGAGTAAGATGCTAGAGTCGTACCCTGAGTTGTTTGCTTGAGGTAATTTTCGAGGACGAAAATCTTTTAAGTTGGGGAGAGTTGTAACGCCCATTTTTTGATTATTTAATTATTTGATTCATTTGAGAAATTGCTATATATTTTTATATATTATGTGATGTTAAGTGAAGATTTAATATGATTTTATGCGACGTGGTGACTTATTTTATTGTTAAATAAAATAAGATTTGAAAATAAAATAAAATATTTAGTTGTGGGTTAGTTTTGGATTTTAGAGAGTTATGTGGGAGAAAGAGTAAATAAGATAAGATTTGTTGGGAGTATATAAAGGGAAAATTAGGTCAAGAGAGTCAGTACGCGTTGTCAGAGTTTTGGAAAAGAGAGAAAACGATCGCGTGAAGGGAGAAGAGAAAGAGGGCTGCGATTTCTGCTTTTGATCAGGTAAGGGTGAGCCTAGCATATGATTATATTATTCTGTAATTCATCTAATCAAGATTAAACAATCATAGGGCTGTTTTGAGAGAATTGAATTTAGGTTAAAAGTGAAGAAAAACCATGAATTAAGCTATGAAACTGTAGAACAGAAGTGTAGGATGAGTGCAGAACGTAGATTAACCATATTAATGATGTTTCTGAGAGTTTAGATGACTTAGATGGTGAATTTGGGACACTTTTGTGTGATTTTCGCAGAACCCGTAGCAGTCTGTTCATCGCTCGCCTGAGGCGAGCTTTGCACTCGCCGCGGCGAGTAGACCTAGTTTACTCGCGAGGCGAGAATCCCAGCTCGCCATAGCGAGCAGTACCCTAGAGCTCGCGAGGCGAGCATTTCCACCCGCCATAGCGAGCAAGGCCTAAGTTACTCGCGCGGCGAGCATTCCCACTCGCCATAGCGAGTTGTGTCAGAACCCAGAATCGTGTACTGTTTGCGAACTGTTTCGCATGAAACCTTGAGAGATGACCTTTAGGTAGCTTCTGGGACTTTTAATGATGTTTATTATAATCTGTAATGATGTTACATGATGATTGAGACTGTTTTTGATGATTTTATGAAGCTTATGTGTGATATATGAATTGAATAAGTGATGAATGATTGAATTACATGCGATGTTTGCCATATTAATGTCATACTTATGAAGTACTTGCTGCCATGTTGCTGTCTATGTATGTATAGTTGCTGCATGTGTCAGTCCTTGATATTTAAGATGTTTTGCGACGTTTAAGATGTTAACTTGTTTAAGTTAAAAGTGTTGAGTCTCATGCATACTCATTCTAAGATGGGGGCTTATGCCCTGGAGTTTTTACTCATCAGCGACGAGGGCTTATGCCCTGGAGCTTTGCTCACCAGCGATGAAGGCTTATGCCTTGGAGTATATTTATGCTCATAGCGACGAGGGCTCATGCCCTGGATTGGTACCACATGCATATAAGACGTAGGGATGCATAGTCAAGTGATGTCGTCGAGTCGTGTCGTCTAAGATGTTTACTAAGATGTTTATGATGTTGATTATGAAGCTGCTAAATGATGCGTTGTTTATAATGATGTTCTAATTGCTAGATGTTTATCTGTGATATGATGAATTATGTTGGTTGTTGAATTGTGATTATTTAATTACATATTTAATATAATTATTTGTGAATCTCACCCCTTCTGCTGGAATTGCCGCCTCGTGGGCAAGTGTGTAACAGCCCATTTTTCGCGTTTGCTTTATTTTAATTATTTTATTTCGTGTGTTATTTTAATTGTGTGCATTTTCATATGGTTGTGCATTTAAGGGGTAATTAGTAATTTTGGGAGGATAACGTTTTATCGTTTTTCTAAGATAGGACCGTTTTATTAATTAAGTTGTCGGAGCGCGTTAATTAATTAGTTATCGTTGGTGTGTATTTAGTAGACTAGTGTGAGCCCATTCATTTATTCTTTTGTGTGTTTAAGGCCCATTAAGGGAGAGGGAGTATATAAGCTTAGTTTTTAGTAACTAGGTTAGAAACCTTGTTCATTTTCACACAAACACAAGAGTAGAGAACTTGGAGGCTAGAGAGGAGAACAAGAGAAAGGGTTGAAGAGCTAGAAGAGGGTTTCACACCTAGGAGCTAAATTGAAGCTTGGGTTGTAGATTCTTGGTGCTAGAGGTAAGGGGGATAGTTTTTACTCATAATCTCCTATCTTTTTCTACTTTCTCTTAAGTGCTTATTGATATAATTGATTTTGTGAATAAGAGCTTATTGGGAATTTTGATGTTGAATTTCATTCTAGATGTTGATAATATGTTCATATACGTAAATGAATTGATAACTAAGTTGTTGTTGAATTTGTATGTCAAATTTCATGTATGTGAATATATTGTGTTATTGAGTGGAATTGTTGAATTATGAGTTGTTGTGGTTGGGTTGTGTAAGAATTAATGTTGATTAGTTGTTGTTATTGATTTGGAACATGTTGTTGTTGAAATGATGCTTTGGGTATTAAGATTGATGAATTGATAGAGAGATTTTGTGTTGTTGTTGAAAGTTGAGAAAGTGATGATAATTTGATGAATTAAACTTAGTAGAATTTCTGTTTTCATGTTGTGGTTATGTTAGTCGAGTCGTTTGGGACAAAATGAATCTTTCGTGTGAAATGTTGGCGTTTAAGTGTTTTTGCAATTAAGTGATTATGTGAGATTTTGAAAAATGATTTTTGGGATAAGGATGATTAAGTTGTTTTAATGTTGAAATATCAAGTTTTCAAGTGTGGTTTGTATTGTCTAAGTGTTAGGGATGCATTGGCGAAAACGGAATCGAAAACAAATTTGAAAACTAGATTTTATGCGCGAAAACGTAAAAATGCATTTTGCTGTACTGGTGAGGTGACACGACCGTGCGTCCTGATTGCGCGACCGTGTCATATTCTCCTGTAAAGGATGACGCGACCGTGCGTCCTGGTTGCGCGTTCGTGTCATATTCTCCTGTAAGGGATGACGCGACCGTGCGCCCTGACTGCGCGACCGTGTCAGTTCTGCAGAATTCTGAAACCTTGTTTTTCGTATTTTTGTGTACTTTCAAGTATGCCAATGGATTCCAAATGCCTAACCTTATTCAATCAATTTATAATTAAGCTTCTAAGAGTATCATAGCTTGATTCTAACTTGGTTTTGCTTTGAAAACTTATAACTTTGGAAAAGTGGCAAAAGTGAGACGAACTTCATGAATTTTGTGTATTCTTCATATGTGGCCGATGAAATGCTTATGAAACCTCTACTGTACATATATGTAACTTGTGAGGATACATGGCATAGGCAATTGAGCTTGTTATTTGGTTTTGGTTCATAACTTCAAATATTTTCAAAGTTGTGAAATGTTAGACGAACTTGTGCGAACACGCCTTGAAGTTATTTAAACTGTGGAACCTTCTTGTATACGGATATATATGTTTAATTTCAGACTTGTGATTGGGTGATTAGAGGTAAATGATGTGTATATCATGATTGTATGAAATTGTCTTCCTTACCCGAATGGTTGAAGAATTTGGTTGTATATGGTGAACTATTAGAGGAAGATAATATTATTGATTGAATACTTGTTCATTGGTGATGAATATATGTATGTGCAATTGTTGGTGTGTACATACTTGATTGAGTGGTGTTGGTGATAATTGCATAGTTGTTATGCCCGTTTTGGTGATAATTGCATAGTTGATTGTGCATGGTATTGGTGACAAATGCATGAGTATGTATGCATAAGTTGTGGTGATTTAACTATGTGAGCATATGAGTGGTGTCGAATCATATGTTCATGCATTCATGGTTTGGTGACGGACTTATGTCCAAGGTGATGGTGTTACACCTAAGGTGACGGACTTGGTGTCCAGTATGTAAGGCAGGCGTGAACCTTACATAGCGATGACAGTTGCATCGTGAGGGTGACGACCATGAGGTGACTTTGGTACCACATGCATCTAGAATGAGTCTAGGACATTGCATGTGTCTTGTTGAGTATTTTCATTGAGTTGAGCATTATGGATGCGATGTGAATAAATGTTTTTTGAGTTATGGTTGTGATGGATACTTGATACATGTGAACTCGGAATGATATAATTATGGTGAATAATACAAGTATATGTATTGATTTTGTTGTTTATCATTCTTGAAAATATATATGTATACATCTTTCAATTGAAATGATCCCGCTTACTTGTTTATGGATTATGATGATGTAATGCTAACCCTCAGTGGTTTACCACCTGCCTTTCCGTATGGACGGGTAGATGGAGTGCAGGATGCTTAGTTGCTTGCTTGATGTTGCCGAGGAGCGGGCGTTCCTCTTTTGTTTTGTGCAAGTGTCTAGACTAGGGCTCTGATCTAGGGTTGTACTTGCATGTTACTTTTTATTTCCTATGACTATGTTATTTTGGAGTTGAGATATTGTCATGATGAGTTGAGATCATGTATTTATTATCATATGATTTTGGAGTTGTTATGTATGGTTTACATATATTCCGCTGCTATGCTCATGTAATTTGATAATTTATACATGTATGCTGGATTTTGTTTGGTGACGTAGCATCTATTTCTTGAATATGTCTGATGTATTCTCGCGTTTATCGCTTATTAGAAATAGGTCGTTACAAGTTGGTATCAGAGCCATGTCGGTCTTGTTCGGACCAGAACTCGTTAAATGTACCTTTTGTATGGAATGGTATGTTGAGCTACCATTCGATACTTGTGAGTTGTTTTGTTGTTGTTCTTACCTGTTGCTTGGTTTTGTTGATTAGAGAGAGATGGCTGGTAGAGGCGGTAGGAATGATGATGCGATTGCAGCAGCTTTGACTGTAGTAGCTCAAGCTTTGGCTCAGAATCAAGGGAATGGTGGTCATGGTCAGGAAGACCAAGGGGAAGCTGAGGAGCGTAGGTTGGACCGTTTCATGAGGAACAAACCGCCGACGTTCAAGGGAAGGTTTGACCCGGAAGGAGCTTTATCTTGGAAGGAGAGCATGGAGAGGATCTTTCGTGCTATGGTGACTAGTGATGATCAGAAGGTGAGGTTGGCTACTCACATGCTTGCTGAAGAGGCCGAGTATTGGTGGGCTAGTACCAAGAGGAGGATTGAAGCCAGTGGTGATGTGATCACTTGGGTGAGGTTCGCTTATGAGTTCTTAAAGAAGTACTTTCCGGAAGATTTGAGGAACAAGAAGGAAGCTGAGTTCTTGAACTTGAAGCAAGGAAGCATGTCTGTTGCTGAATATGCGGCTAAGTATGAGGAGCTTTCGAGGTTTTGTCCCTACATCAATGCGGAAGATGCTATGGTTTCTAAGTGTGTGAAGTTTGAGAATGGTTTGAGGCCAAAGATTTATCAGTATATCTGTTTCCATGAGATTAGAGATTTTGACACTTTGGTGCACAAGTGTCGAATGTTTGATGACGCCGGGAAGGCGAGGTCGGATTTCTACAAGGCTAGAAGTGACAAGAAAGGAAAGGGGCATGGTTATGGGAAACCGTACAACAAGGATAAGAACAAGAGGAAAGAAGTTGGTGGAGGTTCCAAGGGGAATGTGGCGGGAGTCAAGTGTTACAAGTGTGGTACTCTTGGCCATTATTCTAGTGATTGCAAGAAAGGAGAAAGTTGCTACAAGTGTGGGCAAGCGGGTCATAAGTCTTATGAGTGTAAAAGGGAGAAGGAGATTACTTGCTACAATTGTGGTGAGAAGGGTCACGTAAGTACTAAGTGTACTAAGCCGAAGAAGGCGGCGGGTAAGGTGTTTGCCTTGAATGCGGAAGAAGTGGAGCAACCAGATAATCTCATTCGAGGTATGTGTTTTATCAATAGTTTTCCTTTGATTGCAATTATTGATACTGGTGCTACGCATTCTTTTATCGCGAGTAGTTGTGTTGAGCGTTTGGGCTTGGTTGTGACTCCGTTGTTGCGAGGAATGGTTATTGATACCCCAGCCAATGGTTCAGTGACTACTTCCTTGGTGTGTGCTAAGTGTCCCGTTAATTTCGGTAATGTGGATTTTGAGCTAGATCTTGTGTGCCTTCCGTTGAAGAATATGGATGTGATTTTTGGTATGGATTGGATGTTGACTTTTGGTGTGAACATCAATTGTTTAACTAAGAGTATCACGTTTTCGTAGCCGGTAGCTAAGGAGAGTGGAAGATTCTTAACCGCGGAGCAAGTGAAGAAGTCTCTAGATGGTGAAGCTAGTGTGTTCATGATGTTTGCGTCCTTGAAGGAAAGTGGTGGGAAAGGTGTTAGTGACTTGCCGGTAGTGCAAGAGTTTCCCGAAGTGTTTCCGGATGATGTTTCAGATTTACCGCCGGAGAGAGAAGTTGAGTTTGCAATTGATTTGGTGCCCGGAACGAATCCTATTTCGATTGCACCGTATCGGATGTCTGCATCAGAGTTGGGGGAGTTGAAGAAGCAGTTGGAAGAATTGCTTGAGAAACAGTTCATTAGGCCGAGTGTGTCGCCGTGGGGTGCTCCAGTATTGCTAGTTAAGAAGAAAGATGGGAGCATGAGGCTTTGTGTAGATTATCGGCAGTTGAACAAGGTAACTATCAAGAATCGGTATCCGCTTCCGAGGATCGATGATTTGATGGATCAGTTGGTTGGTGCAGTAGTGTTTAGCAAGATTGATTTGAGGTCAGGATATCATCAGATAAGAGTGAAGGCAGAAGATGTGTCTAAGACTGCGTTCAGGACGAGGTATGGTCACTATGAGTATTCTGTGATGCCATTTGGTGTCACTAATGCGCCAGGTGTTTTCATGGAGTATATGAATCGGATTTTCCATCCTTACTTGGACCAATTTGTGGTAGTGTTCATCGATGATATTTTGGTGTATTCGAAGTCCGAGGAGGAGCATGTTGAGCATTTGAGGATTGTGTTGCAAGTTTTGAAGGAGAAGAAGTTGTTTGCTAAGTTATCGAAGTGTGAGTTTTGGTTGCGTGAAGTGAGCTTTCTTGGTCATGTTATTTCGAGAGGTGGTATTGCAGTGGATCCGTCGAAGGTTGGTGCAGTGTTGCAGTGGGAATCGCCGAAGTCTGTTTTTGAAGTTCGAAGTTTTCTTGGTTTAGCAGGTTACTATCGGAGGTTCATTGAGGGATTCTCTAAGTTGGCGTTGCCATTGACGCAGTTGACTCGGAAAGGACAAGCTTATGTTTGGGATGCTGAGTGTGAGAAGAGTTTTCTTGAGTTGAAGAAGAGGTTGACTTCAGCTCTAGTGTTGATTTTGCCGAATCCGAAGGAATCTTTTGTTGTGTTTTGTGATGCTTCGAAGATGGGTCTTGGTGGTGTGCTTATGCAGAATCGTCAAGTTGTAGCTTATGCATCGATGCAGTTGAAAGTGCATGAGAAGAATGATCCGACTCATGATTTGGAATTGGCAGCCGTTGTGTTTGTTTTGAAGATTTGGAGGCACTATCTTTATGGTTCTAAGTTTGAGGTGTTCAGTGATCACAAGAGTTTGAAGTATTTGTTTGACCAGAAAGAGTTGAATATGAGGCAGAGGCGTTGGTTGGAATTTCTTAAGGATTATGATTTTCAGTTGAACTATCATCCAGGAAAGGCGAATGTTGTGGCAGATGCTTTGAGTAGGAAATCTTTGCATATGTCAGCTTTGATGGTTAAGGAATTAGAGTTGATCGAGCAGTTTCGGGATTTGAGTTTGGTTTGCGAGTTAACACCCGGAAGTGTGAAGTTGGGTATGTTGAAGTTGTCAAGTAACATCTTGGAGGATATCAAGAATGGTCAGAAAGAGGATTTGGAACTTGTAGACCGTGTGGTGTTGGTTAACCAAGGCAAGGGTGTGGATTTCAGATTGGATCGGAATGGTGTCTTGATGTTTCGTGATCGTGTGTGTGTGCCAGATGTGCCTGAGCTTAAGAAGCGTATTTTAGACGAAGGTCATCGGAGTAGTTTGAGTATTCATCCAGGAGCGACGAAGATGTATCAGGATTTGAAGAGATTGTTTTGGTGGCCTGGAATAAAGAAGGATATAGCCGAGTTTGTGTATGCTTGTTTGGTTTGTCAGAAGTCGAAGATTGAACATCAGAAACCGTCAGGTTTGATGCAACCGTTGTTTGTGCCAGAATGGAAGTGGGATAGTATCTCTATGGATTTTGTTGGTGCGTTGCCGAAGACTGTGAAGGGTTTTGATTCGATTTGGGTAGTTGTTGATCGGTTGACGAAGTCAGCGCATTTTATTCCTATCAAGACCGGTATGACTGTGGCTACGTTGGCTGAGATCTACATTGAGCAGGTTGTCAGGTTGCATGGTGTTCCTTCCAGTATTGTGTCAGATCGGGATCCGAGGTTTACTTCTAAGTTTTGGGAGAGTTTGCAAGCTGCTTTGGGGACTAAGTTGAAGTTGAGTTCTGCTTATCATCCTCAGACTGATGGTCAGACGGAGAGGACTATTCAGAGTTTAGAAGATTTGTTGAGAGCTTGTGTTTTAGAACAAGGTGTCAGTTGGGTCGAATGCTTACCGTTGATTGAGTTTACTTACAACAACAGTTTTCATTCTAGTATCGGAATGGCGCCTTTTGAAGCTTTGTATGGTCGGAGGTGTAGGACGCCGTTGTGTTGGTTTGAATCTGGTGAAAGTGCTTTGTTAGGACCAGATGTTGTGCAAGAGACGACCGAGAAGGTTAAGATGATTCAGGAGAAGATGAAAGCGTCTCAGAGTAGGCAGAAGAGCTATCATGATAAGAGGAGGAAGGATATTGAGTTTCAGGTTGGTGATCATGTGTTTTTGAGGGTGAATCCGGTAACCGGTGTTGGTAGAGCTTTGAAGTGTAGGAAGTTGACTCCTCGTTTTATCGGGCCGTTTGAGGTTGTAGAGAGAGTTGGGGTTGTAGCGTATCGGATTGCGTTACCACCGTCTTTGTCGAATCTTCATGATGTGTTTCATGTGTCTTAGTTGCGGAAGTATGTGTATGATGAGTCTCATGTGGTTCAAGTGGACGAGTTGGAGGTACGAGACAATTTGACCGTTGAGACGTGGCCGGTTAGGATTGAGGATAGAGAAGTGAAGAGGTTGCGTGACAAGGAGATTGCTTTGGTCAAGGTGATTTGGTTTGGACCAACTAGCGAGAGCGCTACTTGAGAATCGGAAAGTAGGATGAAGGATTCTTACCCGGAGTTGTTTCGTTCAGGTAATTTTCGAGGACGAAAATTCTTTTAGGGGGGGAGAGTTGTAACAGCCCGTTTTTCGCGTTTGCTTTATTTTAATTATTTTATTTCGTGTGTTATTTTAATTGTGTGCATTTTCATATGGTTGTGCATTTAAGGGGTAATTAGTAATTTTGGGAGGATAGCGTTTTATCGTTTTTCTAAGATAGGACCGTTTTATTAATTAAGTTGTCGGAGCGCGTTAATTAATTAGTTATCGTTGGTGTGTATTTAGTAGACTAGTGTGAGCCCATTCATTTATTCTTTTGTGTGTTTAAGGCCCATTAAGGGAGAGGGAGTATATAAGCTTAGTTTTTAGTAACTAGGTTAGAAACCTTGTTCATTTTCACACAAACACAAGAGTAGAGAACTTGGAGGCTAGAGAGGAGAACAAGAGAAAGGGTTGAAGAGCTAGAAGAGGGTTTCACACCTAGGAGCTAAATTGAAGCTTGGGTTGTAGATTCTTGGTGCTAGAGGTAAGGGGGATAGTTTTTACTCATAATCTCCTATCTTTTTCTACTTTCTCTTAAGTGCTTATTGATATAATTGATTTTGTGAATAAGAGCTTATTGGGAATTTTGATGTTGAATTTCATTCTAGATGTTGATAATATGTTCATATACGTAAATGAATTGATAACTAAGTTGTTGTTGAATTTGTATGTCAAATTTCATGTATGTGAATATATTGTGTTATTGAGTGGAATTGTTGAATTATGAGTTGTTGTGGTTGGGTTGTGTAAGAATTCATGTTGATTAGTTGTTGTTATTGATTTGGAACATGTTGTTGTTGAAATGATGCTTTGGGTATTAAGATTGATGAATTGATGGAGAGATTTTGTGTTGTTGTTGAAAGTTGAGAAAGTGATGATAATTTGATGAATTAAACTTAGTAGAATTTCTGTTTTCATGTTGTGGTTATCTTAGTCGAGTCGTTTGGGAGAAAATGAATCTTTCGTGTGAAATGTTGGCGTTTAAGTGTTTTTGCAATTAAGTGATTATGTGAGATTTTGAAAAATGATTTTTGGGATAAGGATGATTAAGTTGTTTTAATGTTGAAATATCAAGTTTTCAAGTGTGGTTTGTATTGTCTAAGTGTTAGGGATGCATTGGCGAAAACGGATTTGAAAACTAGATTTTATGCGCGAAAACGTAAAAATGCATTTTGCTGTACTGGTGAGGTGACACGACCGTGCGTCCTGATTGCGCGACCGTGTCATATTCTCCTGTAAAGGATGATGCGACCGTGCGTCCTGGTTGCGCGACCGTGTCATATTCTCCTGTAAGGGATGACGCGACCGTGCGCCCTGACTGCGCGACCATGTCAGTTCTGCAGAATTCTGAAACCTTGTTTTTCGTATTTTTGTGTACTTTCAAGTATGCCAATGGATTCCAAATGCCTAACCTTATTCAATCAATTTATAATTAAGCTTCTAAGAGTATCATAGCTTGATTCTAACTTGGTTTTGCTTTGAAAACTTATAACTTTGGAAAAGTGGCAAAAGTGAGACGAACTTCATGAATTTTGTGTATTCTTCATATGTGGCCGATGAAATGCTTATGAAACCTCTACTGTACATATATGTAACTTGTGAGGATACATGGCATAGGCAATTGAGCTTGTTATTTGGTTTTGGTTTATAACTTCAAATATTTTCAAAGTTGTGAAATGTTAGACGAACTTGTGCGAACACGCCTTGAAGTTATTTAAACTGTGGAACCTTCTTGTATACGGATATATATGTTTAATTTCAGACTTGTGATTGGGTGATTAGAGGTAAATGATGTGTATATCATGATTGTATGAAATTGTCTTCCTTACCCGAATGGTTGAAGAATTTGGTTGTATATGGTGAACTATTAGAGGAAGATAATATTATTGATTGAATACTTGTTCATTGGTGATGAATATATGTATGTGCAATTGTTGGTGTGTACATACTTGATTGAGTGGTGTTGGTGATAATTGCATAGTTGTTATGCCCGTTTTGGTGATAATTGCATAGTTGATTGTGCATGGTATTGGTGACAAATGCATGAGTATGTATGCATAAGTTGTGGTGATTTAACTATGTGAGCATATGAGTGGTGTCGAATCATATGTTCATGCATTCATGGTTTGGTGACGGACTTATGTCCAAGGTGATGGTGTTACACCTAAGGTGACGGACTTGGTGTCCAATATGTAAGGCAGGCGTGAACCTTACATAGCGATGACAGTTGCATCGTGAGGGTGACGACCCTGAGGTGACTTTGGTACCACATGCATCTAGAATGAGTCTAGGACATTGCATGTGTCTTGTTGAGTATTTTCATTGAGTTGAGCATTATGGATGCGATGTGAATAAATGTTTCTTGAGTTATGGTTGTGATGGATACTTGATACATGTGAACTCGGAATGATATAATTATGGTGAATAATACAAGTATATGTATTGATTTTGTTGTTTATCATTCTTGAAAATATATATGTATACATCTTTCAATTGAAATGATCCTGCTTACTTGTTTATGGATTATGATGATGTAATGCTAACCCTCAGTGGTTTACCACCTGCCTTTCCGTATGGACGGGTAGATGGAGTGCAGGATGCTTAGTTGCTTGCTTGATGTTGCCGAGGAGCGGGCGTTCCTCTTTTGTTTTGTGCAAGTGTCTAGATTAGGGCTCTGATCTAGGGTTGTACTTGCATGTTACTTTTTATTTCCTATGACTATGTTATTTTGGAGTTGAGATATTGTCATGATGAGTTGAGATCATGTATTTATTATCATATGATTTTGGAGTTGTTATGTATGGTTTACATATATTCCGCTGCTATGCTCATGTAATTTGATAATTTATACATGTATGCTGGATTTTGTTTGGTGACGTAGCATCTATTTCTTGAATATGTCTGATGTATTCTCGCGTTTATCGCTTATTAGAAATAGGTCGTTACAAAGTGCAGGTAACCAAGATTAGGTGCAGACGTGTGAGGATTTCTGCAGTTGAGTCTAGGTGCTCTGATACGTAACGGGATGGGGAAACCTTGCTTATATCTTCTCTGTTCCTTGCGTATTATGTTTTGTTATGATTATGTTATTTTGAAGATTTTATTAAGACGTTGTTGAGGCCTGTGTGCCAAAGACTTTTGAGATGTTTATTTTATATGATTATTCCGCTGCGATATTTTATGAAGATTTAATGTTTATTTAATCATTAACATGAGATGTTTTAAGATATGTGATGCCCTGTTTAAGTGTTTACTCTGATGCATGCTATTCTTTTTAAAGAAATTTTTATGATGGGAAACGGGGTGTTACAGACCACGGCTCTGATACCAACTTGTAACACCCTATTTCTAATAAGCGGTAAACGCGAGAATACATCAGACATATTCAAGAAATAAATGTTACGCCACCAAACAAAATCCAGCATACATGTATAAATTATCAAGTTACATAAGCATAGCAGCGGAATATATGTAAATCATATAAATAACATCTCCAAAATCTCATGATAATAAATACATGATCTCAAACTCATAATATCGATATCTCAACTCCAAAAACTACATAGTCATAAAAGAAAATAGCATGCAAGAACAACCCTAGATCAGAGCCCTAATCTAGACACTTGCACATAAAAGAGGAACTCCCGCTCCTCGGCAACATCAAAGCAAAGCAACTAAGCATCCTGCACTCCATCTACCCGTCCATACGGAAAGGCAGGTGGTAAACCACTGAGGGTTAGCATTACATCATCATAATCCATAAACAGATAAACAAGAACATTGAAATAATGGTCATATATCCAAGAATGATAAACAATGTAGTCATACATAAACTCATAGTATTTCCACACTTATCTCATTCAACATCATTCATAAGCATCATTCCAAGTTCACATAATTCGAGTGTATCACACACATAATACAATTCGACCAAGTCAAATATCAATCTCCAAACACAATCACCATGCACAATTTAAATGCAATTCAGTTCACCAACAATGCATGCAATGTCTCTAGACTCATCTAGATGCATGTGGTACCAAGTCTCCTCCAAGGTCGTCACCTCTGATGCAACAAACACATCGCGTGCAAGGTTCTCACCTGCCTTACACATTGGACATACGTCCGTCTCCTCAACAATGAATGCATGAACATATGACTTGACTCAATGCATATGTTCATACAACAATTCTCCAAACCATGCATATACAATTATGCAATCATCACCAAAACCATGCATACACAATTATGCAATCATCACCAAACCATTCAAATCAAGTATGCACACACCAACAATTGCACATACATCATCATACATATATTCGTCATTATTTGAACATGTATACAATTCACAATATCACCTCTTTCACATGGTTCATTCATGAAATAAACAATACTTCACATTTCAAAATTTTGAAAATATAGGAAGTTATGAACCAAACCAATTTAACAAGTTCAATTGCCTATGCCTTGTATCCTCACAAGTCACATATGTGTACAGTAGAGGTTACATAAGCATTTCATCGGCCACATATGAAGAATACACAAATTCACGAAGTTCGTCTCACTTTTGCCAATTTTCCAAAATTATAAGTTTTCAAAGCAAAACAAGTAATCAATCCATGGAACCAATTGAAATCGTCATTAAAAGTCATATAAACATTATTCAAGTATAATCCCACTTGGTTTCCTTGAAAAGAATCAAGTTCCGGAAAGTCCGTGTTCTTGACCATTTTCAAGTTTCAAGTTCAATCTTTCCAAAATCATTCCCATTCGATTCGAATGTTGTTCCAGTAGGATTATAGATGCAAACAATGTTTATAGAGGTTAAAAGAAGTGTTAGAAAATGCTCGGATAGGTCCCAAGGTTCACGAAATAAAAATCAAATGGGCTGAAACAGGCCCATCTCGCTTGAAGCCATTTTATCTCGCTTGAAGCGAGAAAGTTCCAGAGAGCACAGGTGCATCTCGCTTGGAGCTCGCTTGGGGCTCGCTTCAAGCGAAATAGCATCCAAAATTCTGGGTTTCCCCTTTGAATGTTCGCTTCAAGCGAGAAAATCTCGCTTCAAGCGAAGCTTCATCTGGGCAGCCCAGAACCTCTCGGGTTCTTCCCCTTTTTCACCCAAAAACTCAATTTTCAAATCCCCAATTCGCCAAAACAAGTTCCAGGAAGTGTTTATGGATCAAAATAGCTTCAATACACTTAAACAAACATGAATCAAGCATTAGAAACAACAATTCAACTCATTTCACCAAAATCATAGTATTTTCTCAAAACACCAACACAACCCCAAATTTCTACACAAATCCATAAACAACGATTCCAGTTCAACAAATTTGATTCCAACAATTCAACAATCATCAATAACAACTAATGAACATAAATTCATGCACAATCCAACATCACAACTTCATTTTTCATCAAATTTGCTCAAGAACACAAAACACCAACAATTATGCATTTCAATATGTTAATTCATATATAGCCATACAGTTATCATGCAATTCATGTTCTCAATCATAACAGCAACAATTATGCACGAATTCACATCAATTAGATTCAATCCAACAATTCCACAAAAATGGGAAAAATGCAAAATTATGAAATTATGGGTGAAGCCTAACCCCCTTACCTCTAGCACCAAGAATCTACAACCCAAGCTTCAATTTAGCTCCTAGGGATGAAACCCTTTTCTAGCTCTTGCCTCCAACCCCCTTTCTCTTGTTCTTCTCTCTATCCTCAAATTGCCTTCTCTTGTGTTTGTGTGAAAATGAGCAAAGTTTCTAAACCTAGCCACTAAAGACTTAGCTTATATACTCCCTCTCTCTTAATGGGCCTTAAACACACAATGAATAAATGGGCTCTCACTAGTCTACTAAATAACACACTAACGGTAATTAATTAATAATCTCGGCTCTAATTAATTATCGTGCACCGACAACTTAATAAATAAAACGGTTCTATCTAAAAAACGATAAAACGCTATCCTCCCAAAATTACTAATTACCCCTCAAATGCACAAACATATGAAAATGCACACAATTAAAATAATACACGAAATAAAATAATTAGAACAAAACAAACGCGAAAAACGGGCTGTTACATCCTTCACATGAGATAACTTGAAGAAGAAGAAGATATGACCCTTCACATGAGAGAAAACACCCTTTTGACTTGAATTAACACATGGTTCATTAAGCACCCGTTGCCAAAGGTTATATTATATACACATGAATCAATGTCATCATTATCTATGATAAATAATAATGTTCAAATATATATGAATGGTTCCCATGAAGAGTTACAACTTTTGGTGAAGAGTTACAACTTTTGGTTCTAATGTGATTTCATTATTTTGGAAATCACCAACAATCCCCCACCATTTTCAAAATATTAAATTTCATAAATCCGGAAATTCCATGCCTTGAGATAATGGTATCTCATGATTTGAACCATTACTTAGTAATTTATTTTTTCGATCATTCCCAAATAGTATGGTAGGCAAGCTTTGAACCAACTATTCATTAGAACAAGTATGCATAACTTACACATAGAATCTCGGTACCAATGATAAAGAGACTTGTAAAATGACACATTAAGAAGGTCTTGTGTCATATATCCCTTTAAATGAGACTTTAAGAGAAAAACCGTTGAACTTTATGAAGCGGCAAACTTCATTCTCACATAGGTAGACTATATCGGAAATTTCCCATAAGTATGCATTCCAGCAAATATATGTTATATGTATTAAGAGAAAAATCTCATCTTACCCTTTTTCTTCTTATGGTCCAAGTATTTTTACCCTTTGGGATGTATCTATTGTCAAGTACTTCAATCACTCTAATAGTGTACTTTCACCATTGAACCCAAGACTTGATGCTACTCAAGTGTGGGTTGAGTTTCCATCATTGGTGATCAATTAGATTTGGGTTTGTACCACATCCCTAATAATTTCTTCAATGTATTCAACATCATTTTCAAAGACATCATTCCTTGTCAATCATTTCGTCAAATAATTGCAAGATTTTCTTTTAACTTTTATAAACTTTGAATATTCAATTCTCACGTAGATTTTGTATTCTCGTAGCTATGCCTATGGATCAACTTATATACCCTTGATAGTATTCACCAACTATCATCAAATCATGACACTTTTGTCAATTGAATATATTGTAATAATACACAAACTTTTATGTCATTAAACCTTTGCTATAACAATATTTAACATGCATTTCAATTTGAACTTCAACTTTTCTTTTATATCTAGCCAAGATATATCATACCTTGAATGCATTAAACATACATAGCAAAATAAAACTTGATCATAACCAAACTTCATAAGATGGGATTAAAAATGCAAGTCATATAACACAGATATTTTGATTTTAGTTATCATATAACTAATACATATATCATAAATTCATTGTGTTAAATTCAAGTTTGTGTTTAAATATGTTCAATGCTAAATTTCGATAAGCAGGTTACATAGAAAAATAAACAATAATTCAAAATCATTAATATTTCCTATAAGTTTCCTTCATGAACATATGTCAACTTATAGTAATTCAAAACATACACAAATTATTTTAATATCATGATAGACAAGAGATTAACAATTATTTTCATATTATCATTTACATATAATATGAGAACACCGATTAATTTCTTATACAGAAAACCAATATCTTTAAAACATGCCCTTGACATTCTGATAATTATATGCTATACTTTTATATTCAAATAAAATCACATGCATGCATATAATATATTCATTTAAACAAATTAGATATTTATAGAAATAGTTATTCCCTGACACACGTATGGTTTACCTAATGTCATGTTTATCATCTATCATTTTTAAACCATTTAAAACAGAGTCACATATTTATTTAAAATACTTATCTAATTATGTTCTTGAATTATTTTTAAATCATGCTTGTATTGATCTAATACCATATGATAAATCTAACATAAATAAATTACTTTTAGATGATACACATGCATTTAGAACACCAATTATTTCATCATATGTCATAACTTATATGCATATTATCTCATGTTCAAATTAACATCAAATGGATTTCAAACGATAAATTTCATACATATCAAAATTTATCATGCATATATATATATTATCTACAACCACATGTAAATGTAACACAAACTCATCACATATGAAATATTTATCCATAAATTTTCATAACATATATTCATAAAAGGAATTTGTTTACCGTTCACCGTAGTCATGGATGAAAATTTAAGCTTTCATCTCTCCCAAAAATTGCAGCCATTAATCACAAGTAAATCATGAATCGAACCTAAAGATTGTTTAAACTTGTGTTGGGGTCTGCTGCAATAACTTGATCAAGAAGATGATGAAGATGAACATGATGAAGTGTGCACATAAATTCCAAAGATTGTTGTATATCTTGATTATTGGGAAGATGTTGCTGCACTTGAAACCTGAAAAGTTTAATGGTCATGCATGTAAAACTCAAAGCGCATGGGGTTGCCACACTAACCTTTAGGTTTGATTCGCCCCCACCAATAACTGTATAAGGAATGACCGGCAAATCCCCTTCAGGATACTATGAGTTCCTTGACGTGTATTGCACAACCACACCAAGCGTATCTCCTAACAGTATTTTACAGATTTATGGTTCCAGCAATTCATTCATGCATTAGAGAATTGATGGATGATTTAGAGTAAGAGAATGATTGAAAATTACGTTGTTAATGTAACAAAATTCTGTCCAAATTGTGTGTTGCTGTTCTGTCCAAATTAATGCCCAAATGTCAAACATTTATAGTGCATTATATGACCCTTCACATGAGAGAAAACACCCCTTTAACTTGAATCAACGATATGGTTAATTAAGCACCATTTGCCAAAGGTTATGATCATATACACTTGAATCAATGTCATGGTTCATTATTTATAATAAATAATAATGTTCAAATGTATATGAATGGTTTCCATAAAGAGTTACAACTCTTGATGAAGAGTTACAATTTTTGGTTCTAAAGTGATTTCATTATTTTGAAAATCACCAACAAATTATAAATTAGATATTGAGATTTATAAAATACTATCATTCTAAAGAAGCCAATGTGAATAACATTTTTCTTATTTAATTTTAGAGACCACTACTTTAGTCAAGCAGTTTCAGCATAATAGTTTATATACTTTCAACTCACTTCTTAAGCCTTACGAATTCTACAGATTGCAAACTTTAGAATGAATACGAAACTTGCCACCAATGTGTGTATCATGTTTATTGTTTTTGTCATTAACATTATAATTTCTTTTCCTACGGAAAAAAAAACATTATAATTTCTTGGACTGATTGATATTGAGGTCCTAGAAAATGTAAAACGCCCTTTAGAGATCAGGAAAGTGAGAATTGATAACCATTCATTAAAATCCAATCAATACGATGATATCTTCATACAGCTTCGATTTCTTTCACTTACGAACCTGAGATATCTCATAAATTAAATACGAATGGATTTTTGTTAAATATAGGATGATCGAATAAAAAAAATGTCTTGTTAACCGGTGTCTTCGGTGCACTAGTTAAGAAACTAAAAATAGAAAAAAGAATATAATATAATTTGTATTAAAAGTGTAATTTTTTAAATTTTAAAATATAGAATACACAATTTCTAAAGAATCATTTACTTTAATAATTCTTTAACTAATGCCCTGGAGACCGGTTAATATTTCCCAAAACAAAGAAGAAATAGAGTAATTTAACTAAACAAAATTGTCCAAATTTCACATTAATTAATGAGAAACTAATTGAAAAGAAAAAACGGTGCTGCACTTATATTATTCACACTAGCCAAGTAATTTAATAAGTAAGAAAATCTAATTTAATCTTTTAAGCAAAGAGACAAAGGATGCCTCTTAATTTTAACGGTCCAATCAACACATTTGCTTAATCACAAGATGTACCACATCAAGCTTCTGTAAGACTATATAACCTTTTATCCACTTGATTTAATTTCCAACACAATAGTCTCATGTGTTTTCCTATAAATAGATGTCTCGCTCATTCCATTTGTGTAAATTAAAATTCAATCCAAACATGGCCACTACATACTCAATAGTATTACTTCTACTTGGAATGATGATGGTTACCACCTTTGTGGGTGCTCGAAGATCTAATATGTTTGGATATGCAGATTATTACCCAGTAGATTTAGAAGACGATTGGTTTGAAGTATTGTCTGACACATCTGATATTATAGTTGGGGGAAAGCCTAAAAGTCTTGCACGTCCACCGCCTATATTTGATCCAGAAGATTATTTGTCTGATTTGGATTCTCTTAATTGAAATTTTCTCCATTTTCAATGTCTATCATTAGAAAATAACAACCTTTTTGTTTAAATTTAATTCTAGCTTTCTCTTTTAAGTTTCATGGTTGAGATTTCATTTGAAAAATAAACTCAATTGAGAGAATCTAAATTTAAATTTATCAGACAACCAATGAGAAATCATTTGTTTACATGACGACGACATCTGCTTGACTCAGTCTACCTTACAAAACAAATAACTATTGATAGATACTATTTTTTTAGCAAATCCCCAATATACACCTCCACAGGGTGTTAGGGACATTTTAATAATTTTCATTAGCATTACATGTGAACAACGTGGCAAAATTATGTCTACTAAAATTATAAGAACAATCGTTTGTTATATTAGTATTTTATTGACTATTTTCAGCTACATTGGTGCCAATTACAACTTTCTTATTTTTTACAAATTAATCAATCATATTGTTTTACAACTTTTAATTTTGATTTTAGTCCTTGGTGTTAGTTCAACCTACACTTGACTAATGGAAGTCCACATGACAGTGCCACATGGACCATTTTAATGACCTGGATGCCATAACGGCATTGCCAAATCATATCTCATGTTTCCACTTGGCTTTTAAAGCTCTTATAAAATACCCATACACTCGTTAAAATTTTCCTTCCTTTATCAACTAACAACAAACCTACAAAGAAATAAAAACTTCTAACCCAAAACTAATAGTATCCAACAAACTCTCCGAGCTCTTTTTTCTAAGATTTTGGTGTGAGCTTGTTTCTCTTTGAGGAGGATAATTGGAACACAATCAGTGTAGAATTAATCCTCTTAAACTATAGATTGAATTCAGTTTTTTTTTAAGAGTGAAGTATGATAGATGATTCATGATTGCAACCTGATTTTCAAACAACCTTCGAATATCATCCCTAGTTTTACTAGTATTCTTCTCCATTTTGGACCTTTTTGGAGGTCTCTCATTCGTAGGTAAACTTAGAGGAATGGATTGAAAATCATGACAAAAATAGGAGGGACAATTAGATTGAATTGTATGAAGAGAACTCATAGGAATGGAAGATTCAGAGTGAGGTTAATTAGAAAACTTTGACACAGAGTCAGGTTTGAATAAAGCTGATACATCAGTCTTTGGTGGAGAGATGAAAAGATGAGAAAGTTTTGTTACTTTGGTGGTGGCAACTGGTTTTGATGTGAAACCTTGTAAGAGATAAGTTGCTTGAAGTGTTGAAAAAGAATTGGCTTGAGTTTGGAAATTTGATAGCAAAGCACCATGTTCTTTTAACAGTGGAGATTGTTAGCGAGATCGATTTGGAGAATAATCTGGATGATGATTAGGCTCTTCAAGAGCGACAGTGTCAACTACTGCAGGAATATCATCAAAACAATCTCTTTTCCTTTTCTTTGTAACATCATAGCTTCACTGGTAGGTTTAGCCTTCATATATTTGATGTTTTTGGGACGAAATTTCTTGACCACAAGCAATGATTCCTCATCATCCAGTGGAATCTTAAAGTGTATTTAGTCATTAACATACTACATCGAACACAAAATTTTATATTGGATATTTTAGAGGTTGCGATCATATGGTGAATGAGAGTGTAGGGAAGCTTTAGTCTTTCACCTTTAAACAGATGATACATAATCATCAGGTCATTTTTTGATACATTCTAAAAACTTCCTTTTTTAGGAAAGATGTTGTATTGGATTATGATGTTAAACATCTTTGGAGTGGGTTGTAAATTTGATGAGATAAAATCAGAAGTGTTTCGTTCGAAAACAACTTTGTAAAAAGAATCTAGATTAATCTGAATATGATTGTTGGGTATTTGAGTATTGGCTTCATTTCTTGCTAAAACAAATATCTATTTTGTGTGTAGTTGGATACTATGTTCCAACATAGTTTAGGCATCCATATGAGGTGTTGGACATAATGTTCGAACATCGTGGAACGGTTCAGTGTGCCTAAGTTCATGCCTACTTGTACGTGCGTCTTATCTTTAAAAGGAAACAACTTTTCCTTAACTTGATGACCAAGCAGCGTACATATCTGTACATAATCAGTTAGGTTTTATTCCCAAAAGAGCAAGAATTTTTAAGGGAATATTTGAAGACGTTTTGGACGTTCCTAAAGATGTGACTACATATTAGGACTTTCCATAATTGTCTCTGATTCTATTTTGTAGATCAGATCGATCTGCAATTTGTTACTGAAGCCCAACAACGTTTGTTAGCCCGTATTACTTCAGTATAAAAGGAAGACTTCAAGACCTAATTGATCATTCAAGCCGCCGTACTAAAAAGTTTAGATTTTTAGGGTTTTGAGTCTTTGTGTGTTCTACTCTTGTATCGTTTGATGCAATTTTAGTTCTGATTATTTGTGAGCCTTTCTTATATCGTTCGTGATACATGTTAATGACCTAGATTGAGTTTTAAACTCATGTGTACTACACCAAAGTTGTGAAACAAGGTGTTAGTTGTTTTTGTTTGAAGGTAACTTCATCTTTGTGTTTGTTTGTTTTTGGTCTGATAGGTCACAGGGTTGTGACTGACCATAGGATAGTGAGATGGGATCTCAGATCTAGGAGTTCCTAGGTTGAAATCAATATGGGTAGGTCCTAGGTATTTAGTGCAAACGAGAAGTTTGCTGAGAGCTATAGAATAAGGACTACACTAGTGGATTTCCTTCCTGGCTTGGTAGCCCCTAGAGTAGGTGTGTAGTCACCGAACTAGGTCAACAAACGCATTGTGTTCTTTACTTTCTATCATTTATTTTGCTATTTTGTTTATGTTTACTGCTAGCACGATGTTAAAACATTAAACAGAACATCTGCTTTATGTGCATATGAAATTGAAACATCGCATAAAATAGCTTCTAACTAATGCGCTAGAATTTCAACATTCGTATATTTTCCTTGTTCTATTTGTTTTGTGCTAGCTTGGTGTTAAAACATCATACTAAACAATCTGTTCGTATCTGATGTTAAAGCATCGTATAAAACATCTGAAAGCTAGCCTGCCGGAATTTCAATTGGTATCAGAGCAGACACCCTACTTGCTACTGGGTGAGCTCCAGGGAAGATAAATTCTGGACTCATGGAAAACTTCAAGGAAAGAGGTATTTGAGTTGTTTTTCTTTTATTTATATATGCCTATTAAAGGGGAGTATTGCCTGAGGGTGAGTAATATGTTTTGCTAATCTTCTGTTGAGGGGGAGCATTTTTTTAGCCTGATGATGTCATGATACTAGTTTATGTGATTGATGTATGGATGGATGTGAGTGTGTCATGTTTCTGGTGTACTGATGTCTTACAGATATTTTGAACATCCTAATGTAAGAGTTTATTTCTCTCAGGCTATTTTATGTGGGAGTTTATTTCACCCTTGGTTTTTTTGTGAGGCTGGGTTCTATCTTTATTCCGCTGCTGTATATGCCTCTGATGTTCTTGGAAATGTTCCGACATGTCCAAATATGCAGTACTACTATTTTTGAATACGTTCTTTTGGAGTAATGCTGAAGTTTGTTACTTTCTTTCAAGATGAGTTCTTGTGTTTAATTGAAAGAAGGTATGATTGTATCCCTCTAGTTTGTTTGTATGATCACAGATTGTTCTATTCAAGAAATAATTAGGTGTGCAAGGAGATCACTGCCAATACGGTCAAAGTGTAGCCTAAGAAGAAAAAGATTTCCTTTGGCAAATTGTCTGTGAAATATGATATTCTGAACAGGATTGCTGCAGCAAACAGGGTCCCTACCACTCATTCCTCTTATCTTGCCACATGGTTGGGTATGATATCTTCTGGAAGTAAATTGTTGGAGTTTTCCTATAGCATGTCTTGTACTGTTATGGTATATACTCCTGAAGGCTTTATGTTGGCATATTTTGTGGCTAAAAAGGGGGAGAAAAATGGTTTGTGCAGATGTTGTCACGGATGTTGCAACATCTCGTTGCTCTTAATGATGATCTGAAAATCTGTTCTTAGTACTTTATATTGTACATGTTCACTAGTATGTTGGAACATGTCTGTGAGACTTTGTGAAGATGTTGGAACTGATGATGCAACATCTTGATGCTGCTTTGAGAATATATTTTTCTCATATACTGTACATGTTCCCTGCAGCTGCTCTATAGAAGGTCGGAACATGTCTATGTGACCTCATAAGGTCTAACTGTTTTGTGCATATTCCCTGAAAGATTTTATACCCAAGCCTTGAAGTTTTTCTACTATCTATGCATTAGAAAATTGTTTGATGATTCTTCCATATGCATGTTTAGTAATCACTCATAAGTTGTTACTTTGAGGGGGAGTGATACTATAGTGTGTGCTTATGTTAGCTCAAGCTGGTTGACAGGATGTTGAGTCAAATGTGTAGACATCCATGTATGTCACTTGTTAGTGTGGGAATTTATTTTTCCCATGCTTCTCTGGTTGGTTGCTAACAGTACTCTGTATGTATGAGAATTTATTTTTCTTTGCCTCTATGTGTGGCAGGTACTCCAGTCTGATGTTAAGAAGGATGCTGAAACATCCAAACTTGTATGGGAATTTATTTTTCCCTATATGTAGCATAGAAATTTATTTTTCCTTTGCTCTTGTGAGATTATGCTAAAATCTGATCTGCTGCTGCATGTCTCTGATAAGTGTAATACCTCTACAACTGAAGCTGTAACTGAAGATTTTGCGAGGTATTCTTATATGCACACTTCTGGTATCTCTTTAGTGATACTGTCATGTTATTTCTTCTTCTTGAATATGTGTTCGTGATGATTTGAGGAATAGTATCTAAGGTATCCCTTTAGGTTGTGTGTGCTAGTTGTTTCTTCATACGTACGTGTTCATGCTCTTGGAGAAATGGTTGTCTTCTGTATCCCTCTGTTTGTTAAGAAGATTGACCTTAATTTGTTTTAGCCAAAAATTTGCCGAAGGGGGAGATTGTTGGGTATTTGTATTGGCTGCATTATTGCTAAAACAAATATCTATGTTTGTGATGTTGGATACTATGTTCCAACATGTTTTGGATGAAGTGCTGGATGATGTCTCAACATGTCTGTTCTGCAGTTGTGTTACTTTTCTTCATGGTTGTGGATTGAAGAAATATATGTGTGGTATCTCTTTAACTTGTTTGTATGGCCTCAGTTTGTTTTAACAACAAATATATCCAAAGGGGGACATTGTTGGGTATTTGAGTATTGGCTTCATTTGTTGCTAAAACAAATATCTATTTAGTGTGTAGTTGGATACTATGTTCCAACATGGTTTAGGCATCCATATGATATCTTGGACATAATGTTCCAACATCCTGACACGGTTCAGTGTGCATAAGTTCATGCCTATTTGTACGCGCGCCTTATCTTTAAAATGAAACAACTTTTCCTTAAATTGATGACCAAGCAGCGTACATATCTGTACAGAATCAGTTCGGTTTTATTCCCAAAAGAACAAGAATATTTAAGGGAATATTTGAAGACGTTTTGGACATTCCTAAAGATGTGCCTACATATTAGGACTTTCCATAATTGTGTTTGTAACGCCCTACTTTATTTATTTAATTATTTTGTTGAGTTTAGAGTCTTTTAAAATAATTTATTTAATTTATTATGATGTGTGTTATTTTTGTGTTATATGTTGGTGTTTTTAGTAGCATATTATATTATATTATATTATGTTATTTGGTGTATATATATATATATATATATATATATATATATATATATATATATATATATATATATATATATATATATATATATATATATATAGAATTATGAGGCTTTGGGGGCAGGATTGGAAATAATGGAAAATAAGTAGGTTAAGGATTTATATAAAGGGGAGAGTTAGAGTTAGAAAATTAGAGTACGTTACACAAGTTTTTGGGAGAAAAGGGAGAAACCAAGAGAAGAGAAGAGAAAACGGTAGAACCTTTGCAATCGACTAATCTAAGGTAAGGGTGGGACTAGCTTTCTCTAATAATGGGTTGTATAATTCTGAAAAAGGGTTTAACCTTGTAGTTGTTGTTAGTTTTGATGTTATAGGAATTAGCTTTATAATTCTGGAATAGGGTTTAACATGGTTGTTGTTGTTTGATTTTGATGTTTTAGAATTAGGGTTTGAAACTAAAACGTGATTTTTGTAAAATAATGTTTTGGGTCAAGTTTTATATGGTTTTGAGTCTCTTTCGATGTGTATAAATGTTTAGACAAACTTTGGGATCAAATTTGGGCTTAGGGGATTCAAAATTGGGATTTTGGGGTGAAAAATGGGGTGAAAATTGGGATTCAAAAATGGAGTTTACTCGCCGGGGCGAGTTGCTCTCTGACAGCATCCCCTGTTTCGTGTTCTTGCATCTTTTTCACATATTTCTGTTTTGAATTGGTCTTTGGTGTAAACATGAAAGTTTTAGATAATTGTGTTAGCTTTCCAGTGGCTTTGGTTTGACTTGAAAATGTTTTTTTTTTGAGTTATGATGAAAATACTCCAAGGAGGTCTTAGTGAAATTTTATGAAAATTCCGCATAACTATTTCTAAGTCAACCCAAAACTTATGGATTGTCTCCAGACTTCAAAGCTTGTGTACTGTGAGTTCAATTAAGGTGTTTAAGAGTATTTAACCTACGTTGTGATGGATCTAACTTGGTTTGATGTGAATATCTTTGTTGGATGATTTAATATCTATATGAATGTATATGTCGATGAATATGATGTTGTTCATGATTGATGAATTATTATATGAATGTATATGTTGATGAATATGATGTTACATGATGTTGTACATAATTGATGAATTATGATATTATGATGCGAAGTCGTTGTCGTTGTCATTTCCGTTGTTGTCGTCAATGTCGTTAAAGTTGTAAGTTCTTGTCAACGTCGTTAAGTTGTAAGTTGTTTGTTTGTTGTTGTTGTATTGGTTGCTGAGTCCATGCATAATCATTAAAGTTGGGGGCTTGATGCTCCGTTGAATGTATAATCATTCATATATATGTTGGGGGCTTGATGCCCTGAGAGCCTATGCTCTATATAATTTGGGGGTTTGATGCCCTGATTGGTACCACATGCATGTTGATGTCGTTGTTGTTGCATTGTCAAGTTGATGTCGTTGTTGTTGCATTGTCAAGTTGATGTTGTTGTCGTTGCATTGTCGTTGGTGTCAAGTTGTCGGTGTTGTCGTCGTCTTGTCAAGTTGTCGAAATAATTAATGAGTTGTTGGAATTATGTGAAGCATTGTGGATGATGATTTGATGCTATTTGTGTTGTTAAAATTATCTTACTTAAATTATTGTTTATTAGTATTGCTAATGATGAATTGATGTTGTTATGTGTTGTTAAATTCTTTTAATGAATTATATGCTTATTATTATTAAATGTGAAATCTCACCCCTTTTGTTTGAATGTTGCCTCTACGTGGGTAACGTGCAGATAACCAGGATTAGCTGTTGATGTGAGTTGACTCTCTCACGCGTCTGTTGGTATAAGCCCTAGAGGCCAATTGTTTATGTTAAACTTATCTTATGTATCATGACTTTTATTATTGAATAATATATGGCACTCTTTATTATATTTAGATAACATTAATAAAGTCCTTAGAATAGATAGTTCATGTAATAATATATTAAGTGCGACTTAATCATGAGATTACATTGTCATAAAAAACGCTATTCTTAAATATATCCGTAGTCAAAGCTTTAATATGAATAAAGGATAATAATAAAGCGTCGAGACTATTATGTATGTAGACTGATGACCGCATCTCATGGGTCATAGATATGAGATACTAAGTCTATGCATAGGTATAAATATTAGGAGTAATATTTATATTGGATTGACCCACCGTGAGAATACTACATAGTAAGTTATGAAATTGTCATAAGATATTCTCACAATGATAATAGTGTATATCGCTCTTAGACCTGAAACCACTATGTTCTCTAGATGTGGACTCAAGTGCTTTGTTGCCATTCTAACGTTGTCTGTAAAAGGATAACCATAACGTTGGTTGATGGGTACTTGATGAATCATGCTGAGGGGCATGAGTGTCCTAGATGGGATTTGTCCCTCCTCATAAACAGGAGATATATCTTTAGGTCTCTTGATGAAATATGACTGTAAAACTGCATGGCCATGCCGAACTAAGTCAATATAAGATATTGGACTTATTCGTTGTTCAGTATATTTTGGAATCAAGAAATTTAAACATTGATCTATACAAGGGTGACAATATCTATGCCTTGGGATCAATGAAGATATCGAGACAAAGGAGTAATTGTACACATGAGTATTATCATGAAAGGTTTCGTCAGATCACTTGACATTCTTGTCACTTGGGTAGCAATGATGTGTTGCTAGATACCGCTCATTGTTTATAGTATTAAATATTAGATTTAATATTATTGCCAACGTGACTAGAACCTATAGGGTCACACACAAAGAACAGTCAAAAGAGAAATATATAAGTATGACTTATATAAGGGGTGCGTTTAGTAAATAACGCTAATTAGTTAGCAAAATTACTAAACTCGTTGTTGGGCTTACTTAAGCCCAATAGTGACTTCTGACTTGCAGAGCACACTAGAAGTTCTATAAATAGAACCCTAGTGCTGAAGTATTTTGGTTACGAGTTTTGGAGCAACCTTTCTTCTCTGCACTTCTGATTCCTTGGCTAGCACCGAGTCTTGGAGGAGCACTGTTCGTGTGGACTTGCTAGAGGCTTTGCTGCTTGCTGCTTGCTTTGCTGTGATCGTGATTCCAATTCCAGTAATCAGTTTCTAGACTCCATACTTTTGAGGTAACAATCGAATCACTAATTCATGTTTGAAATTCGTAATGATCCAAGGAAAGAAAATCGAAATTTTATCCGCTGCTTTATTCTGTTTGAATTCGATTTTCCTTCAGTGGTATCAGAGCCAATTACGAAACCTTGAATCAGATTGCTTTGTTACTGCTTTATGTTTTAATTTGATTAAACATATTGAACAAAATTAAATAATAAAGAGAATTAAAATTGACGTCGTATCATATTATGTTTTATGTGCATGGCTTTTCGATTTGATTCGATGTTTCAGAAACCGTTTCTAGTGGAACATCGACGTTTCGATTATACATATCGACAGGAACATAATTGATCGATCATAAAACGCAATTAATAATGATATCAATCACGTGTATGTGCATGGCTTTTCGATTTGCTTTGATGTTTCAGAAACCGTTTCTGGTGAAACATCAAACTTTTCGATTATACATATCGATAGAAGCGTGATTGATAAATTATGTATAACAACGGTATATGTGATATACTGGATTTGATCGTTGTTTAAATAAGTCAGATGATATTTGTTCATGTTAATTGATCTAATGTATGGAGCTTCGTAACCGATTCTGTGTACTTTGGTGAAGCATCCTAGACTCGATCATGATATGTGAATAAACAATCAGAGTACTTGTTTAATAAGATCAGATTGTTGTGACAGAATTAGGGCTTGCCGAAACGGTTAGGTTAATTAGAAACGTGTCAAGTGTTGATGCGAAATACGGTATGATTAATAATAATAAAAGGGTGTTTGTTATTATTATCATGTGAATGATTATGGCCTTAGTCCTTTTATTTTATTTCTTTTGGATATTGAAATACGGCCTGCGTGTCGTGCCTCTCTCTTATATCTCTATTGTACATTCTTTTCTCATCCACTCCCTTGTATGTAAAACGAGTTTCTTTCATATGTAATGTAAATAGAATACAAAGGAGGTAATAGGGCTCAAGACGTTAGGATAGTCCTGGAAGTCAAGCTTGGAGAAGCAAGGTCGTTTCTAGGATTAGTTTAGATTCTCTCATTGGCTTGAGAGAGTCATAGCGTTAGGATGGCCATAATCATGTCACTTTATTATTGTATAATTGTTATGCATGTTATGATTGGAGTGCGAATATATGTGATATATAAGCCGTGGTGAGGTGAGATCAAATTTAATAAAAAATCCTTCAATACAAAATATTAAGTTTTATGCTTTCCAAGAGTTTAACACCCTTCAAGACTAATATCGAATATGTGGGTTTTGCCTCCGTGAAGCGCATATTCTATACTAGTAAGTTGCGGTGCGGTAATCCAATTTACCCAAGTGTTATTCTTTTGGGTTTAACTTAACTAAATTAATTTTAATTAGATTAGAATAAATTTAGAAGCTATAATTGGGTAACGTCTATATGATAGATTTGAATAAAGAGTTATTCACCTAATTGATTTGAAAGTTGTATAGGATACAATTGGAAATGTTCCTACCTAAATAGTTGAGTTTTAAGTACAGCCTCCGTTGACTTAAAGCAAGGTAAAATAAGGATTTCAATCCACTAGAAAATCTTCCAACGGGATTTTCCGAGTCAAGTGTTTGAAGGTCATTTGATTTGAATAAAATAGTGGGAGCGTATTTAATTAAAGGCCAAATTAAATATTTTATTTTCATGATACTTATTTCGTATATTTTAAATTGTAGATGGCCAATAACACATCAAACAACATTTTGCGATCACTCATTGAGAAAGAAAAATTGACTGAAACAAATTTTTTAGACTGGTTCCGTAACATGAGGATTGTCCTCACCCATGAGAAAAAGCTGTATGTGCTTGACGAACCCATTCCTGAGGCACCACCTGCTAGAACTCCTGCGGCTCAGGGAAATTCCCATACTAGGCATGTCAATGATTCCGTGGAAGTCTCTTGCATCATGCTAGCAACCATGACTCCCGAGCTGCAAAAACAGCATGAAGGGATGACTGCGTTCGATATGATCGGACATCTTAAGACTCTTTATGAAGAGCAGGCTAGGCATGAGAGGTTTGATGTCTTTAAGGCCCTTTTCTCTACCAAGCTGTCTGAAGGAAGTCCCGTAGGACCTCATGTACTCAAAATGATTGGGTATTCTGAGAACCTAGCTCGATTGGGATTTGTCCTTGAGCAGGAACTTGTCGTTGATCTTGTCTTGCAATCGTTGCCTGAAAGTTTCAACGGTTTTGTCCATAACTTTCTCATGAATGACATGGACAAAACGCTTCCACAGCTTGCAGCTATGTTGAGAACTGCTGAGAAAAATATGAAGGGAAAAGGAAAGGCTGCTGCCATTTTGATGGTTAATAATGGCAAGTTCAAAAAGCACCATAAGAAGCCTAATAAGTCTAAGGGAAATGGCAAAGGCAAAGTTGTTGCCAAGCCATCAACCAAAGCTTTGAAGCCTACTGGAGGCGTGGCTAAGGAGGGTAAGTGCTTCTACTGCAACAAGCAGGGGCATTGGAAGCGTAACTGCCCAAAGTATCTGGAAGACAAGAAGAATGGAAATGTTCCTACTACTTCTGCAGGTATTTTTGCTATAGAAATTAATATGTCTACTTCTTCATCTTGGGTATTAGATACTGGATGTGGTTCTCATATTTGTACTGATGTGCAGGGCCTGAGAACGAGTAGAGCATTGGCAAAAGGCGAGGTCGATCTTAAAGTTGGCAATGGAGCAAAGGTTGCTGCTTTGGCTGTTGGAACTTATGTATTGACCTTACCTAGTGGTCTTTTACTTAATTTAGAAAACTGCTATTATGTACCTGCCATTAGCAAGAATATTATTTCAATTTCTTGTTTGAACAAGGCTGGTTTTTATTTTACTATAAAGGACAAATGTTGTTCTATTTATTTGGATAATATTCTTTATGCTAATGCAATTTTGATTAATGGACTTTATATCCTTGATCTCGATATGCCTATCTATAACATTAATGCTAAGAGGATGAAACCTAATGAGTTGAATCCGACTTACCTTTGGCATTGTCGTTTAGGCCATATAAATGAAAATCACATTTCCAAACTCCATAAAGATGGAATTTTGGACTCTTTTGATTTTGAATCATATGAGACATGTAGATCTTGTTTATTAGGAAAAATGACAAAGGCCCCATTTACCGGTCAAGGTGAAAGGGCTAGTGATCTTTCAGGTCTCATACATACTGATGTGTGTGGACCCCTAAACATATCTGCTAGAGGAGGTTTTCACTACTTCATTACATTCACTGATGACTTTAGTAGATTTGGATATGTGTATCTAACGAAACATAAATCTGAATCATATACTTTATTTAAAGAATTTCAAAATGAAGTAGAAAACTAACTAGGCAAGAAAATCAAAATGCTTCGATCCGATCGAGGTGGAGAGTATTTGAGCTTAGAGTTTGACAATCATCTAAAAGAATGTGGGATACTATCCCAACTCACACCTCCTGGAACTCCACAATGGAATGGTGTTTTCGAAAGGAGAAATCGAACCTTGTTAGACATGGTCTGATCATTGATGAGTCATGCTGAACTTCCAAACTCCTTATGGGGATACGCCTTATTAACTGCAGCTTATACACTTAACCAAGTTCCATCCAAAGCGGTAGAAAAGACACCATATGAGATATGGAATGGTCGAAAACCTAATGTGGGACATTTAAAGATTTGGGGTTGTGAAGCTTATATAAAACGACTTATGTCTACTAAGCTTGAACAAAGATCTGATAAATGTTTCTTTGTGGGATATCCTAAAGAAACTAGAGGATGTAACACCCCGTTTCCCAAACAACGTAATAATGCTAATATAATCAGAGTTCAACATCAACGGAGTATTACATCTACTTTTCGTAATTTATTTAAATAGAATATAAAACCATTTAAATAACAACAACTTCATTTTATAAATTTTGCAGCGGAAAATCTTTATTTAGAATCATAACCAACAACCACATTAATATCCTTGGCTCAAAGGCCTTAACATGATAAAATATTATTCAATAATAGTTCAATCTCCAACGACAACAAAACTTCAACAACATGCCCCAAGTTGATACATAAAGGAATGAAAGAAAACATATAACGATCCCCCATCCCGTTACGTATCAAAGCCCTAGACACTTGAGCCATCAACCTACTAGACTTCATTACCTGCACTTGCCCACAAGGCGGCAATTCCAACAGAAGGGGTGAGTTCACAAATCAAAAATAATATATATAGAGTGAATCATCAACTTGAATTAAAACACATCAACAAATATATCAATATCCATACATATATGGCATCATCATTCATCAACAATATTTCTTCATTTACATAATTACAACACAACTTTTGTGGCGACATCACACCAAAAACAACTCTCACCGACGCGACTATGCAACAACTTCAACTACAAAATGCAACATGCATGTGGTACCATTTTACGCGCGTTGAATGACAAGCATTTCAGGGCATGAGCCCTCAACAGTTGGATGGTTAAAGCATCCCAGGGCATAAGCCCTCAACAGGTGAACGATAAAGCGTTCCAGGGCAATAAGCCCCCAACGGGTGAATGATAAACATTCCAGGGCAATAAGCCCTCAACAAATGCATATGAGTATGAATGGACTTAGTGGTGTATATCAGCATACAACCCAACAACATCAACTAATGGTGTATATCAGCATACAACCAGACAACAACAACTTAGGACACCCTCCCCAACTGGACAATATCACTCAACAACATCAAGGCAACTCAACTTATCAAAGCATAATTATTTCATGTAAACATACTTAATTCCATCATATTCTTCTTTATAAATAAGTTTTGCCATCTAAACAATTTTAAATAAATCCAACAAACATGTTAGGAAGCTTAGGTTTGGGTTAGGAGCACTTAGAAAAATTACACAAAATGGTCGCACAGGACCCATCTCGCTTAAGCGAGCAACTTCTCGCTTGCGCGAATAAATTCACGTAAGTTAGGATGTTCTTCGCTTGAGGCTTGCTTGGCGTTCGCTTGAGCGACGCTCACATACTATAGGTTCTGGGCAGATTTCGCTTAAGCGACGAGAAATTCGCTTGAGCGAACCAAATGACGAAAGTTAGGTTCTTGTTCGCTTGGCGCTCGCTTAAGCGAACTAACTTTTCAGAATTCTGGGCAACTACTATGGTAGCTCGCTTAAGCGACGGGTCTCTTCGCTTAAGCGACGCTTCACCTGGACAGACTAGAAAACCTACGATTTCACAACCTCTTTCTCATCCAAAAACCCCTTTTTGATTCCCCAAACACCCAAAATGATTTGCTACATTGGTTATGGGTTTAATACACAACAAAACATTAGAAACAATTCATAACAACATCATCAGCAACACAATTCAACACATTTGATCAAATTATCATGTTTCTTAAACCTAGTCCCAACTACCATTTTCAATCCAATTTTCATGAAATCATGCATATATATATTACAACTGAAATGTAAACCCACCCTTACATGATTAGATGAACAATTAAGCTACAGAAATTCAATCTCTCACTCCCTTCTAGCAATTCCCCTTGGTTCTTGGTTCTTCTCTCTTTTTCTCCCAAAAGCTCAAGTTTTCTTACTGATACGTACAATAGTTTGTCTGACTCTCTATTTCCTTTTTCCCACAAAGTATAACCTCTCCTTATTTCATTTAACTCACTTAAAACCTATTAATTCTCACTAAACCCCCAACATTCTAAATAATCATTATTTCTCCTATTTTACTTAAATAATAAAAATCATACAAATAATTATATAACATATAGACACACCACATATCACACCAATTACATTCTTTTACATAAAATCGTATAAATCAAATAACAACACCACAAATTCATATCATCATTTAAAAATTCAAATAAATATTCCAAAACAATTAAAAAATAATAAAAAGAATTTAGAGCGTTACAGAGGATACTACTTTTACAAACCTTCTGAGGGAACAATTGTTGTTGCCAGAAATGGAGTCTTTCTTGAAAAGGATTTTGTCTCTGTCATACCCCATTTTTGGACCGGTTACTTTCTTTTTACTCGTCTTCTGAACCCATTTTACCCAGTTATGTTCTCAACAATTTACAGTTTAATTCCCAACATTTTATCTGTTCACTTCCCAAAATTTTACCAGTTTATGTCTCGGCATATTATCTGTTTATTTTGCAAACATTTTACTCGTTTATTCTGCAGCTTTTATCCATTTAAATCTCAACTTTTTACCAACATTTTATCTGTTTATTTTTCAACGTTTCACTTTTATTTTCTCGTTTTAGTAGTCTTTTAAAGTTGATAAGTTTTCTTCGTTTCAGACAAAACTCCGACAGAGAGGTATTTTAAAGATAACTTTTTTCGCTTTCGAGCCCACTTTTATTATGTCCTTTCATTTTATTCTATTATTATTATTATTATTATTAGTTTCTTTATTTCTATTTGAAAATTTTCCTTCACAAACAAATCCCAAAATTCACAAAAAAAATAATATAAATGTTAATTTGTTTAATTGTTTTCCATCATATTTAATTTCCTCCAAAGAATTCATAAAAAAAAAAAAAAGAAGAATAAAAGAAACTTGAAATAAGGTGACATCATCAAGGTGATATCATCAAAGTGACATCACCAAGATGATGTCACATGATAACTTGCATCCAACAAAGTGTGACTTGGTTCCCAAGCTTCAAAAAAACAACCATACTCAAACTTGAGCTCCAAGTCTCATTTCACATAAAAATAGAGATAGAACTTTTCATTCAAAGGGAGAGGAAAAAAAAAGAGGATTTCTTTTTTAGAGAAAGGAAGCTTGAGGAGAGGAAGAAACAACACTATAATCTTTTTAAGTCTTACAACATTTTTTTTTCTTCATCCATCAACAATACAAATCAATACAACCACACAAAACCACCACAAATCAACAAAAATCACTACATCACCACCACCAAAACTAAACAGGCCCTTTTCTTATCTTTTTCCTCCTATTCTCCCCCTTCAAAGGTACTCTCTCTCTCTCTCTCTCTCTCTCTCTCTCTCTCTCTCTCTTTCCATTTTTCTCTTTTGTATGCTGAGCTCGAGCTTGTCTTCCTCGACCTCAGCTTTATAACCCTGAGTTTGAGCGTGTTTTCCTCAACCTCAGCTTTATAACCCTGAGTTTGAGCCTGCCATCCTCAACCTCAACATTATGACTGAGAGCTTGAGCTTGTCTTCCTCAACCTCAGCTTCATAACCCCGAGTTTGAGCCTGTCATCCTCAACCTCAGCTTTATAACCCTGAGTTTGAGCCTGTCATCCTCAACCTCAGCATTATGACTAAGAGCTTGAGCTTGTCTTCCTCAACCTCAGCTTTATAACCCCGAGTTTGACCCTGTCATCCTCAACCTCAGCATTATAACTGAGAGCTTGAGCTTGTCTTCCTCAACCTCAGCATTATGACTGAGAGCTTGAGCTTGTCTTCCTCAACCTCAGCTTTATAACCCCGAGTTTGAGCCTGTCATCCTCAACCTCAGCATTATAACTGAGAGCTTGAGCTTGTCTTCCTCAACCTCAGCATTATGACTGAGAGCTTGAGCTTGTCTTCCTCAACCTCAGCTTTATAACCCCGAGTTTGAGCCTGTCATCCTCAACCTCAGCATTATAACTGAGAGCTTGAGCTTGTCTTCCTCAACCTCAGCATTATAACCCAGAACTACGTAGCTTTGATTTCTCCATCGCACCTGGAGATACGTAGGAGCAAGATGAAACTCTTGTCAAGCACAATAAACAAAAATACAAAAACATTTTCTTACAGCACTATAAACAAAAATACCAAAAACATTTTCCTACAAATACAATAATATAGAAAATAACAAAAACATTCAAATAACAAAAATCAAAAAAATATTTTCATAATAAACCTTGATTTTTAATCAAGTGACCGTTCTTTTTATTTTTTCTTTCTTAATCAAATTTCAAATCAATTCTAATTCTATTTCGAGTCTATTTTCTTCAACATTAAAAAATACAAACAAGCTTATTTTGCCACTTGGCTTTATTTTAAAACCTTCTTCAAAACCAATAAAAAAATACAAAACCAATCAAACGTCAATTTCAACCCCCGAACTACGAGGTTTGTATCCCTCATGGGTACGTAGGCAAAGGACGCTCGTCCTTTCAAATCAATAAAAAATGTAGATAATATGTTTCTTTTTTTTTCTTTCAAATCTCTATTTTTCAATTCCGTCTTTTAAACAAAATTAAGCAAGTTATAGCACAAAAAGAAAGATAAAGTCAAAAGGTTCTCGTAGAGTACTATGAATATTTAGGGTGCTAATACCTTCCCTAAATATAACTAACCCCCGAACCCTAATCTCTTTCAAATGGGTATTTTGAACTTTTCCTCCCTTCCCCCAAAAAAATTAAAAAGTTCAGTCGTGAATAAAAGTAGTGAGTCAAAGCTGGTCAAACGGCGATGGTCTCCCGAAAAATGACGCGACAGAAATGGCGACTTCACTAGGGAAAATGTCGAGGGTTAAGCCTAACTCGGCTTTATTTAAAATTTTGTGTTATCACTTGCTTAAAACAAAAACAAAAAAATAAAAGATGGAAATATGTGTATATGTCTTCTTCCTTCATTTTTTTTCGTTCTTAACGTGAGTGGTGAGATAAGTCCTAACCTGGACTTGAGGGAACACTAAGATAGGACGGGGTATAATCAAAGTTCCATTCCAAGAGTAATCTTGAGTCTTGGTTCATGTGATAACCCCACTCAATGGAGGGACCTTGGAAGTAATTTATGTTGACACGAGTAATCATGTTTGGCATTATTATTTTTAAGTGACCGTCGATGTTGAGGACCGTAGTTACCTTCAACCCATCTCAGCCTTTTAGGACGTAGTGCGGTGACTAATCAAGAGTAATCTTGAATTGGTTGTTACGCGATGCTACACTCGAACGAGACTTTCCTACAAATCTTATTGGACCAAGAGTAATCTTGCAACCCGATAGCATTTGGACGTGGTTGTAGACTTTGAGAACTTGGTAGAACCCGTGATACAGGTACAAATGAAACCATAGTCTTTACTAAACGGCGTACTATCCCTCAACTCCAACATTATGGACTAAACCTCACCATGTTTTCACCATTTGTGTAGCATAAATCATGCATACATTCATTCATTCATGAAAACTTTTTCCATCAAATACCGATGGATTTAGAAAAGTTTCTTGCAAACACCACAGACGAATGAACCTTGTAAGAAAGAACGCCAAGAAATACTACTTCCAAAAATCTTAACTAAGCCTTAGCTTTTGTTAAGAACTTTTTCCTTGGTTTCGTTCTTACTTTTGAAAAAGGAACCGATTGCAGTATCTTCCCAATTTTCAACCATGTTTCTCTGCAATGATTGCAAATTACTTTGACAAGTCCTTCAAAAAATATCCATTTTTTTGCATAAGCATCATGCATCATTTTGCATTCATAGTTTCAAGTCACAGTCTCACGCATAGTTTTCTTTCAATAAAAAGGGTCAGTCCATCTCAAAAGTGTCCTGACATCCTCCTCCGAAACCAACTCGCATTTACAACACTCGGGCAAACACTAAGGAAGATGGATCAGCTTGAACAAGAGATTCACGAGATTCGTGAAGAGGTGATAACACTTCGTGCCGAGATAGAGGAGTTGGGTACCTTGGTAGCTCATCTGGTGGCTCTGCAGAATCAGCCGCAGTTCCGGCAAGGGCCACAACGCCAACATCGACAACTGGATCATGTTCAGAGGGCGCCTCAATTTGACCCGATCCCAATGACATATGCAGAGCTACTCCCCATCCTGCCCTAGAGAAACCTTGTCCAAACTAGAGCGCCTCCTCAGGTGCCTAACGAGTTACCGGTTTGGTATCGACCTGACCTCTTCTGTGCCTTCCAGAAGCTGATTGAAGCCAATATCTTGCTGTTCGAAGGTTGAATTCGTACGTGCAAGTTATTCCACTGCCGGATTATACTACCTACTATTGTGACACATGGAGCGTGTAGCCGCAATTGGGTCGCTGATGATGTTCCTTCTACTACTCAGTCGTTCAAATAATGTTTGTTTGCTTGTTTTATACTTTTCAAAAAAATCCTTTTGTCCCGCCCAAGACGAAAGTGAACTTATGTAGGGCGTTTTGCTTTATGAATTGTCATCATCAATAAAAAGTCGTCTTGGTCCCGACTTTGCTTTATTTTATTTTGTGCTTTTTCAGGAAAAATGGTAATACAAATAAAACAAAAAAAAAATTCTTTCTTTAATCATTCCCAAATATCTGCATAATCATAATTTATACTTGTCAAAATTAAAAATCAAATCATGCATTACTCAACCCGTTGAACACTTTAACCATGTACTCTCTTCCAACTTTGAGTTCCCTGTGTCCGAAACTCGAAGAAGAGGAATATGAAGAAGTTCCCGTCAAAATTTCTCGCCTACTGGGGCATCTTAGCCGTCAGAATCGAAAACAGAAAAGAGTGTCCTAAAAGGGCATTCACTCACAAAGACTGGCACAAGATGCTACCACCATACTTCGAGGGCACACTTCAACAGGGGAAGCCCCCCCTCCGTCCCTCAGTATACAACATGGAGGTCGTCGAAGTTCCGTCAATCAGAGTTCTGCTGAAATTCAAGCTGGATTGAACTCAAAATGCACGACAGCCTTGTACAACTATATCAAGAGAGGTTGAAACAAACTTCCATCAAGAAGGCTCGTCCCCGCGGATTTCAAGAAAAACCTTGTGCTAAAAAATACACTATCTTTCCAACCAGACTCCGGGGCAAGTAGATGCCTAACCATGAAGGCCCATGTGCAATGACTCTTGTGACTACAAAACGTTGACAAACCCGCATGCCGGTGCAATCAAGAAATACTTTGTCAAAATATACAAAAAATCAATCAAATAAAAAAATCAACAGAACAGCTCGGTAAGCCGAAAACCTGAAAAGGCGGCTTAGGCAAAAATGAGCGTCTCGGAGGACTAAAAACCCAAAAGGGCGGTCTAGGCAAAAATTAGAGACATGAACAAAAATGATTATCCTGATAGATCGAACAAAAGACAAAGTAACTGCATCCGGTCAGGCACAGTCAACCTGAGGCATCCAGTCATCAAAAGACTTCCGATTTGAAGCATCTGCAAAGCAAAGACCCGGAACTGGGGCAATTCAAAGTTGTTAGGAAGAATAGCGAATATTTTGTTCAATGTACCTTCCCATATATTTACCATTTTTCAAAATTTTCAAAGATCTGTGGAACCATGCCCTTGGCAGGCCACCACTCAATTCATCAAATTTGAGCATGTGCCCATTTATTTGGAACTCTCATTTTATTCTGTTTGCAAAATTTCTTCTATGTTCGATGGCAATACTTGAAGCAAAATAATTTTCAAAATACAAAACTTTTTATATCTTTTGAAAAAGTATGAACAACAAACACACTCTCTTTGAACTCGTGAGCAAGCAAAACATACATCAACATCCGCCTCGAGAACGTTTACATTCCGGAAGAGAAACATGGCTAGGCACTATGGAGAGGACCTCCGCTTCAAAACAAGATGCAGTCATCACACAAAAATAAAAAAAATAAAAAGGGCAAAAACAAAAAGCTCGCTAAGTTGAAAACCTGAAAAGGTGACTTAGGCAATAGAGAGCGTCCCGATGGGCTGAAAACCCGAAAGGGCGGTCCAGGCAAAATTAGGGGCACGAAAAAAGAATATACTCTCGGTGGACTAAAAGCCTGAAAGGGCGGTCCAGGCAAAATCAAGGATTTTCAAAACAGAACAAAAAACAAAGTTATGACTGCTGAAACACGCTAATGGAAGAATACACTGCGCCGGTACAAGAAATGGCGACTTCTTCCAAGATTTCTAGGTCAAGAGTGGACGTTCTCCCCAATAGAAGCACCAGTTACTACTTTGCACTAAGCTTACCATATCAGATGGCTTGATCAAGCCCTCAAGAATGCCATATCTAATGAAGATTGCCGAGTGATGTACTGCGAAGCCGCTCCTCTATCCAATCTTACGTGTTTTGTCTCGTTCCATCGAGTCACCTATCCCATACAGTTACAAGATCATTCAAGACGCATTCATACATTCATGCATCCACATCAATACTTTCATGTACTCACACATTCATGCGTGCACCTGCATATGCACAACATTAAAAAACACATGACTGCATCGATCGCCTAGAGTCTGTTTCGGCAATAACCCTTCGGCTCGGTCCTCGATCATTTCAGGCGGCAAGTTCAAAAAAACGAACAACTTGAAACCTTCAAAAGTGTCATCTCCAGTGAGTCTGGTCAAGAGATGTCACTAATCATGTTTCAAGTTGCAAGTTCAAACAAACGAACAACTTGAAACCTTCAAAAGTGTCATCCCCAGTGAGTCTGGTCAAGAGATGTCACCAATCTGTAACGCCCTAATTGTCATTTTATTGTTTTTGGTTGATTTTAAGTATGTTATATGATTTTAAATAATTTATGTGATTATTTGATGAGTTGCTATTTTATTATTTAGTTATTTTTATTATTTAATAGAAATAATTAAGAAAATAATATTATTGGTGTTTTGGGGGTTAATGAGAATTAATAGAGTTTAAGGGAGTTAAGTGAAATGAAAAAAGGAGGTTATGTTTTGGTGAGAATAAGAAAAGGAAGGCAGAAAACATTTCACGTACAATAGAGCAAAAACAAGAGTTTGGAGAGCCAAGGGGAGAAAACCTAGAAGAAGCAAAGAGAAGAGGAAGAGGGGAGAATCTGAGTTCTGTAAGCTTTTGATCATCTAAATTAAGGTAAGGGTGAGATTATTATACAATAATATAGGTTATATTTCTAATTCTGATTCATCATGAATTTTGGTAGAATTTTGGGGAAAAATAGTGAATGTGATGATTTGAGATGAAAATGGATAAAAGTTATAGAGATTATGTTAGTTGTGTTTAATTCATCCTTTAGATGTCATAATATAATGATGGAATCATAACTTGGGGAGAATTAGGTTATAGAGAAAAATTGAGAGAATGAAGGTTAGGTTCTTGAGGAATATGAACAATTGTTGAGAAACAAGATGAATTGATGTTTGATGTTGTTGTTTTGTGTACTTTGTTGTGCATTGTTGCATATTGAACCCATAAACATCTGTTAGAACACGTTTTGGGTAATCAGGGGTTGAAAATTGGGTTTTGGTTGAGATAGGGTTAGAAAACCCGTAGAGCTTTTTCCTACCCAGATGATCACACGCTCAAGCGTCCACTTGCACGCTCAAGCGAGCATTCAAACTTGTGCCCAGATTTTGAAACTGATCGCACGCTCAAACGAGCCCCAAGCGTGCACTTTCCCAACTTTCGTCATTTCGCACGCTCAAGCGTGCTGGGTCCTGTACAACATTCCCTGTTTTGCGTTCTTGCATCTTTTTCTCACATTTCTGTTTTGAATTGGCTTTTGATGTAAACATGAAAGTTGTAGACAATTGAGTTATCCTTCCAATGGCTTTGGATTGCCTATATGCTTCTAAGTTTGAGAAATAAGAAGGTTGAACTTGTCCTTTGATTGAAAACGTGATATGTGTACATATTTTATTTTGTATTTGGTAAAATGAATGTCTTCGAATGTTCCTTGTCGCGAAAACATGATTTTAGCCTATATGGTAAATTTTAAAAATGGGAAGGTTGAATGTGTCCCTTGATTTAAAACATGAGGTAAACCTATTTGGTTTTGTATTAGGTAAAATGAAAGAATTGTAATGACCATTGTCGCGAAAATAAAATTTTAGTCTATATGATTACAAGTTTGATAAATATTGAGGTTGAATTTGTCGCTCGATGTCCCTTAAAACGAATCATGGTACTTGTACCTATTTGGTTTTATATTCGGTAAATAAAAAGTATTGGGATGATCCTTGTCGCGAAAATGAAATATTAGCCTATATGGTTGCAAATTTGATAAATGAGAAGGTTGAATTTCTCCCTTGATTTAAAACATGATTTGTGATCCTATTTAGTTTTGTATTCGGTAAAATGCAAGTATTGAAATGTCCCTTGTCGCGAAAATGAGATTTTAACCTATATGATTACATGTTTGATAAATATGAAGGTTGAGCTCGTCCCTTGAAGCGAAGCATGGTATTTGTACCTATTTGGTTTTAAATTTGGTAAATAAAAGGTATTGGAATGATCCTTGTCGCGAAAATGAGATATTAGCCTATATGGTTGCAAATCTGATAAATGAGAAGGTTGAATTTGTTCCTTGAATTAAAACGTGATTTGTGATCCTATTTGGTTTTGTATTCGGTAAAATGAAAGTATTAAAATGTCCCTTGTCGCGAAAATGAGATTTTGGCCTATATGCTTACAAGTTTGAGATATAAGAAGGTTAACATTTCCCTTGATTTAAAACATCATATGTGAAGATATTTTGTTTTGTATTTGGTAAAATGCAAAGTCTTGGAATGTTCCTTGTCGCAAAAACGTGATTTTAGCCTATATGATAACATTTTATAAATAGGTAGGTTGAGTGTGTCCCTTGATTTAAAACATGATATGTAAACCTATTTGGTTTTGTATTCAGTAAAATGAAATTATTGGAATAACCCTTGCGCAAAAAAGAGATTTTAGCCTATATGATTACATTTTTTATAAATATGAAGGTTGAACTTGTCCCTCTATGTCCGTTGATGCGAAACGTTATATTTGAACCGATTTGGTTCTAAATTTGGTAAATATAAAGTATTGGGATGGCCCTTGTCGCAAAAAAGTGATATTAGCCTATTTGGTTGCAAATTTGACAGATGGGCAAGTTGAAATTGTCCCTTGATTGAAAACATGATATGCGAACCTATTTTATTTTGTATTTGGTAAAATTAAAAGCTTTGGATGTTCCTTGTCTCGAAAATGAGATTTTGGCCTATATGCTTCTAAGTTAGAGAAATAAGAAGGTTGAACTTGTCCTTTGATTGAAAACGTGATATGTCCACATATTTTGTTTTGTATTTGGTAAAATGAATGTCTTCAAATGTTCCTTGTCGCGAAAACAAGATTTTAGCCTATATGTTAAATTTAATAAATGGGAAGGTTGAATGTGTCCCTTGATTTAAAACATGAGGTAAACCTATTTGTTTTTGTATTAGGTAAAATGAAAGAATTGTAATGACCATTGTCGCGAAAATAAGATTTTAGTCTATATGATTACAAGTTCGATAAATATTCAGGTTGAATTTGTCCCTCGATGTCCCTTGCAGCAAATCATGGTATTTGTACCTATTTGGTTTTATATTCGGGCAATAAAAAGTATTGGGATGATCCTTATCGCGAAAATGAAATATTAGCCTATATGGTTGCAAATTTGATAAATGAGAAGGTTGAATTTCTCCCTTGATTTAAAACATGATTTGTGATCCTATTTGGTTTTGTATTCGGTAAAATGGAAGTATTGAAATGTCCCTTGTCGCGAAAATGAGATTTTAACCTATATGATTACATGTTTGATAAATATGAAGATTGAGCTTCTCCCTTGAAGCGAAGCATGGTATTTGTACCTATTTGGTTTTAAATTTGGTAAATAAAAGGTATTGGGATGATCCTTGTCGCGAAAATGAGATATTATCCTATATGGTTGCAAATTTGATAAATGAGAAGGTTGAATTTGTTCCTTGAATTAAAACGGGATTTCTGATCCTATTTGGTTTTGTATTCGGTAAAATGAAAGTATTAAAATGTCCCTTGTCGCGAAAATGAGATTTTGGCCTATATGCTTACAAGTTTGAGATATAAGAAGGTTAACATTTCCCTTGATTTAAAACATCATATGTGAAGATATTTTGTTTTGTATTTGGTAAAATGAAAAGTCTTGGAATGTTCCTTGTCGCAAAAACGTGATTTTAGCCTATATGATAACATTTTATAAATGGGTAGGTTGAATGTGTCCCCTGATTTAAAACATGATATGTGAACCTATTTGGTTTTGTATTCGGTAAAATGAAAGTATTGCAATAAATATGATTACATTTTTTATAAATATGAAGGTTGAACTTGTCCCTCGATGTCCGTTGATGCGAAACGTTATATTTGAACCTATTTGGTTCTAAATTCCGTAAATATAAAGTATTGGGATGACCCTTGTCGCAAAAAAGTGATATTAGCCTATATGGTTGCAAATTTTATAAATGGGCAGGTTGAAATTGTCCCTTGTATTTGGTAAAATGAAAAGCTTTGGATGTTCCTTGTCTCGAAAATGAGATTTTGGCCTATATGATTACATTTTTGATAAATATGAAGGTTCAACTTGTCCCTCGATGTCTGTTGATGCGAAACGTGATATTGGAACCTATTTGGTTCTAAATTCGGTAAATATAAAGTATTGGCATGACCCTTGTCTCAAAAAAGTCATAGTAGCCTATATGGTTGCAAATTTGACAAATGGGCAAGTTAATATTGTCCCTTGATTGAAAACATGATATGCGAACCTATTTTATTTTGTATTTGGTAAAATGAAAAGCTTTGGATGTTCCTTGTCTCGAAAATGAGATTTTGGCCAATATGCTTCTAAGTTTGAGAAATAAGAAGGTTGAACTTGTCCTTTGATTGAAAACGTGATATGTGTACATATTTTGTTTTGTATTTGGTAAAATGAATGTCTTTGAATGTTCCTTGTCGCGAAAACGTGATTTTAGCCTATATGTTAAATTTTATAAATGGGAAGGTTGAATGTGTCCCTTGATTTAAAACATGAGGAAAACCTATTTGGTTTTGGATTAAGTAAAATGAAAGAATTGTAATGACCGTTGTCGCGACAAAGGACAATTTCAACCTGCCCATTTATCAAATTTGCAACCATATAGGCTAATATCACTTTTTTGCGACAAGGGTCATACCAATACTTTATATTTACGGAATTTAGAACCAAATTGGTTCAAATATCACGTTTCGCATCAACGGACATCGAGGGACAAGCTCAACCTTTATATTTATCAAAAATGTAATTATATAGGCTAAAATATCATTTTCGCGACAACGGTCATTCCAATACTTTTACTTTACCGAATACAAAAACCAAATATGTACAAATATCATGCTTCGCTTCAAGGGACAAGCTCAACCTTCATATTTATCAAACATCTAATCATATTAGTTAAAATCTCATTTTCGCAACAAGGGACATTTCAATACTTCCATTTTACCGAATACAAAACCAAATAGGATCGCAAATCATGTTTTAAATCAAGGGACAAAGTCAACGTTCTCATTTATCAAATTTTCAACCATATAGGCTAATATCTCATTTTCGCGACAAGGATTGTCCCAATAACTTTTATTTATCGATCTTAAAACTAAATAGGTACAAATACTATGCTTCGCTTCAAGGGACATCGAGGGACAAATTCAACCTTAATATTTATCAAACTTGTGACCATATAGGAGAAAATATCATTTTCACGACAAGGGTCATTCCAATACTTTTACTTTACCGAATACAAAACAAAATATGTACACATATCACGTTTTAAATCAAAGGACAAGTTCAACCTTCTTATTTCTCAAACTTAGAAGCATATAGGCCAAAATCTCATTTTCCAGACACGGAACATCCAAAGCATTTCATTTTACCAAATACAAAATAAAATAGGTTCACATATCATGTTTTCAATCAAGGGAGAATTTCAACCTGCCCATTTATCAAATTTGCAACCACATAGGCTAATATCACTTTTTTACGACAAGGGTCATGCCAATACTTTATATTTACCGAATTTAGAACCAAATAGGTTCAAATATCACGTTTCGCACCAACGGACATCGAGGGACAAGCTCAACCTTCATATTCATCAAAAATGTAATCATATAGGCTAAAATCTCATTTTCGCAACAAGGGTCATTCAAATACTTTTACTTTACCGAATACAAAACCAAATATGTACATATATCACGTTTTAAATCAAAGGACAAGTTCAACATTCTTATTTCTCAAACTTAGAAGCATATAGGCCAAAATCTCATTTTCGAGACAAGGAACATCCAAAGCTTTTCATTTTACCAAATACAAGGGACAATTTCAACCTGCCCATTTATCAAATTTGCAACCATATAGGCTAATATCACTTTTTTGCGACAAGTGTCATCCCAATACTTTATATTTACGGAATTTAGAACCAAATTGGTTAAAATATCACGTTTCACATCAACAGACATCGAGGGACAAGCTCAACCTTCATATTCATCAAAAATGTAATCATATAGGCTAAAATCTCATTTTCGCGACAACGGTCATTCCAATACTTTTACTTTACCGAATACAAAAACCAAATATGTACACATATCACGTTTTAAATCAAAGGACAAGTTCAACCTTCTTATTTCTCAAACTTAGAAGCATATATGCCAAAATCTCATTTTCGAGACAAGGAACATCCTAAGCTTTTTATTTTACCAAATACAAGGGACAATTTCAACCTGCCCATTTATCAAGTTTGCAACCATATAGGCTAATATCTCATCTTTGCGACAAGGATCATCCCAATACCTTTTATTTACTAAATTAAAAACCAAATAGGTACAAATATCATGCTTCGCTTCAAGGGACAAGCTCAACCTTCATATTTATCAAACATGTAATCATATTAGTTAAAATCTCATTTTCGCGACAAGGGACATTTCAATACTTCCATTTTACCGAATACAAAACCAAATAGGATCGCAAATCATGTTTTAAATCAAGCGACAAAGTCAACGTTCTCATTTATCAAATTTTCAACCATATAGGCTAATATCTCATTTTCGCGACAAGGATCGTCCCAATAACTTTTATTTACCGATCTTAAAACTAAATAGGTACAAATACTATGCTTCGCTTCAAGGGACATCGAGGGACAAATTCAACCTTAATATTTATCAAACTTGTGACCATATAGGAGAAAATATCATTTTCACGACAAGGGTCATTCCAATACTTTTACTTTACCGAATACAAAACAAAATATGTACACATATCACGTTTTAAATCAAAGGACAAGTTCAACCTTCTTATTTCTCAAACTTAGAAGCATATAGGCCAAAATCTCATTTTCCAGACACGGAACATCCAAAGCATTTCATTTTACCAAATACAAAATAAAATAGGTTCACATATCATGTTTTCAATCAAGGGAGAATTTCAACCTGCCCATTTATCAAATTTGCAACCACATAGGCTAATATCACTTTTTTACGACAAGGGTCATGCCAATACTTTATATTTACCGAATTTAGAACCAAATAGGTTCATATATCACGTTTCGCACCAACGGACATCGAGGGACAAGCTCAACCTTCATATTCATCAAAAATGTAATCATATAGGCTAAAATCTCATTTTCGCAACAAGGGTCATTCAAATACTTTTACTTTACCGAATACAAAACCAAATATGTACATATATCACGTTTTGAATCAAAGGACAAGTTCAACATTCTTATTTCTCAAACTTAGAAGCATATAGGCCAAAATCTCATTTTCGAGACAAGGAACATCCAAAGCTTTTCATTTTACCAAATACAAGGGACAATTTCAACCTGCCCATTTATCAAATTTGCAACCATATAGGCTAATATCACTTTTTTGCGACAAGGGTCATCCCAATACTTTATATTTACGGAATTTAGAACCAAATTGGTTCAAATATTACGTTTCCCATCAACAGACATCGAGGGACAAGCTCAACCTTCATATTCATCAAAAATGTAATCATATAGGCTAAAATCTCATTTTCGCGACAACGGTCATTCCAATACTTTTACTTTACCGAATAAAAAAACCAAATATGTACACATATCACGTTTTAAATCAAAGGACAAGTTCAACCTTCTTATTTCTCAAACTTAGAAGCATATATGCCAAAATCTCATTTTCGAGACAAGGAACATCCTAAGCTTTTTATTTTACCAAATACAAGGGACAATTTCAACCTGCCCATTTATCAAATTTGCAACCATATAGGCTAATATCTCATCTTTGCGACAAGGATCATCCCAATACCTTTTATTTACCAAATTAAAAACCAAATAGGTACAAATATCATGCTTCGCTTCAAGGGACAAGCTCAACCTTCATATTTATCAAACATGTAATCATATTAGTTAAAATATCATTTTCGCAACAAGGGACATTTCAATACTTCCATTTTACCAAATACAAAACCAAATAGGATCACAAATCATGTTTTAAATCAAGGGACAAAGTCAACGTTCTCATTTATCAAATTTTCAACCATATAGGCTAATATCTCATTTTCGCGACAAGGATCGTCCCAATAACTTTTATTTACCGATCTTAAAACTAAATAGGTACAAATACTATGCTTCGCTTCAATGGACATCGAGGGACAAATTCAACCTTAATATTTATCAAACTTGTGACCATATAGGAGAAAATATCATTTTCACGACAAGGGTCATTCCAATACTTTTACTTTACCGAATACAAAACAAAATATGTACACATATCACGTTTTAAATCAAAGGACAAGTTCAACCTTCTTATTTCTCAAACTTAGAAGCATATAGGCCAAAATCTCATTTTCCAGACACGGAACATCCAAAGCATTTCATTTTACCAAATACAAAATAAAATAGGTTCACATATCATGTTTTCAATCAAGGGAGAATTTCAACCTGCCCATTTATCAAATTTGCAACCACATAGGCTAATATCACTTTTTTACGACAAGGGTCATGCCAATACTTTATATTTACCGAATTTAGAACCAAATAGGTTCAAATATCACGTTTCGCACCAACGGACATCGAGGGACAAGCTCAACCTTCATATTCATCAAAAATGTAATCATATAGGCTAAAATCTCATTTTCACAACAAGGGTCATTCAAATACTTTTACTTTACCGAATACAAAACCAAATATGTACATATATCACGTTTTAAACCAAAGGACAAGTTCAACATTCTTATTTCTCAAACTTAGAAGCATATAGGCCAAAATCTAATTTTCGAGACAAGGAACATCCAAAGCCTTTCATTTTACCAAATACAAGGGACAATTTCAACCAGCCCATTTATCAAATTTGCAACCATATAGGCTAATATCACTTTTTTGCGACAAGGGTCATCCCAATACTTTATATTTACGGAATTTAGAACCAAATTGGTTCAAATATCACGTTTCGCATCAACAGACATCGAGGGATAAGCTCAACCTTCATATTCATCAAAAATGTAATCAAATAGGCTAATATCTCATTTTCGCGACAACGGTCATTCCAATACTTTTACTTTACCGAATACAAAAACAAAATATGTACACATATCACGTTTTAAACCAAAGGACAAGTTCAACATTCTTATTTCTCAAACATAGAAGCATATAGGCCAAAATCTCATTTTCGAGACAAGGAACATCCAAAGCTTTTCATTTTACCAAATACAAGGGACAATTTCAACCAGCCCATTTATCAAATTTGCAACCATATAGGCTAATATCACTTTTTTACGACAAGGGTCATGCCAATACTTTGTATTTACCGAATTTAGAACCAAATAGGTTCAAATATCACATTTCGCACCAACGGACATCGAGGGACAAGCTCAACCTTCATATTCATCAAAAATGTAATCATATAGGCTAAAATCTCATTTTCGCAACAAGGGTCATTCAAATACTTTTACTTTACCGAATACAAAACCAAATATGTACATATATCACGTTTTAAATCAAAGGACAAGTTCAACATTCTTATTTCTCAAACTTAGAAGCATATAGGCCAAAATATCATTTTCGAGACAAGGAACATCCAAAGCTTTTCATTTTACAAAATACAAGGGACAATTTGAACCTGCCCATTTATCAAATTTGCAACCATATAGGCTAATATCAGTTTTTTGCGACAAGGGTCATCCCAATAACTTATATTTACGGAATTTAGAACCAAATTGGTTCAAATATCACGTTTCGCATCAACAGACATCGAGGGACAAGCTCAACCTTCATATTCATCAAAAATGTAATCATATAGGCTAAAATCTCATTTTCGCGACAACTGTCATTCCAATACTTTTACATTACCGAATACAAAAACAAAATATGTACACATATCACGTTTTAAATCAAAGGACAAGTTCAACCTTCTTATTTCTCAAACTTAGAAGCATATAGGCCAAAATCTCATTTTCCAGACACGGAACATCCAAAGCATTTCATTTTACCAAATACAAAATAAAATAGGTTCACATATCATGTTTTCAATCAAGGGAGAATTTCAACCTGCCCATTTATCAAATTTGCAACCACATAGGCTAATATCACTTTTTTACGACAAGGGTCATGCCAATACTTTATATTTACCGAATTTAGAACCAAATAGGTTCAAATATCACGTTTCGCACCAACGGACATCGAGGGACAAGCTCAACCTTCATATTCATCAAAAATGTAATCATATAGGCTAAAATCTCATTTTCGCAACAAGGGTCATTCAAATACTTTTACTTTACCGAATACAAAACCAAATATGTACATATATCACGTTTTAAACCAAAGGACAAGTTCAACATTCTTATTTCTCAAACTTAGAAGCATATAGGCCAAAATATCATTTTCGAGACAAGGAACATCCAAAGCTTTTCATTTTACAAAATACAAGGGACAATTTGAACCTGCCCATTTATCAAATTTGCAACCATATAGGCTAATATCAGTTTTTTGCGACAAGGGTCACCCCAATACTTTATATTTACGGAATTTAGAACCAAATTGGTTCAAATATCACGTTTCGCATCAACAGACATCGAGGGACAAGCTCAACCTTCATATTCATCAAAAATGTAATCATATAGGCTAAAATCTCATTTTCGCGACAACGGTCATTCCAATACTTTTACATTACCGAATACAAAAACAAAATATGTACACATATCACGTTTTAAATCAAAGGACAAGTTCAACCTTCTTATTTCTCAAACTTAGAAGCATATAGGCCAAAATCTCATTTTCCAGACACGGAACATCCAAAGCATTTCATTTTACCAAATACAAAATAAAATAGGTTCACATATCATGTTTTCAATCAAGGGAGAATTTCAACCTGCCCATTTATCAAATTTGCAACCACATAGGCTAATATCACTTTTTTACGACAAGGGTCATGCCAATACTTTATATTTACCGAATTTAGAACCAAATAGGTTCAAATATCACGTTTCGCACCAACGGACATCGAGGGACAAGCTCAACCTTCATATTCATCAAAAATGTAATCATATAGGCTAAAATCTCATTTTCGCAACAAGGGTCATTCAAATACTTTTACTTTACCGAATACAAAAACAAAATATGTACACATATCACGTTTTAAATCAAAGGACAAGTTCAACCTTCTTATTTCTCAAACTTAGAAGCATATAGGCCAAAATCTCATTTTCCAGACACGGAACATCCAAAGCATTTCATTTTACCAAATACAAAATAAAATAGGTTCACATATCATGTTTTCAATCAAGGGAGAATTTAAACCTGCCCATTTATCAAATTTGCAACCACATAGGCTAATATCACTTTTTTACGACAAGGGTCATGCCAATACTTTATATTTACCGAATTTAGAACCAAATAGGTTCAAATATCACGTTTCGCACCAACGGACATCGAGGGACAAGCTCAACCTTCATATTCATCAAAAATGTAATCATATAGGCTAAAATCTCATTTTCGCAACAAGGGTCATTCAAATACTTTTACTTTACCGAATACAAAACCAAATATGTACATATATCACGTTTTAAACCAAAGGACAAGTTCAACATTCTTATTTCTCAAACTTAGAAGCATAGAGGCCAAAATCTCATTTTCGAAACAAGGAACATCCAAAGCTTTTCATTTTACCAAATACAAGGGACAATTTCAACCAGCCCATTTATCAAATTTGCAACCATATAGGCTAATATCACTTTTTTGCGACAAGGGTCATCCCAATACTTTATATTTACGGAATTTAGAACCAAATTGGTTCAAATATCACGTTTCGCATCAACAGACATCGAGGGACAAGCTCAACCTTCATATTCATCAAAAATGTAATCATATAGGCTAAAATCTCATTTTCGCGACAACGGTCATTCCAATACTTTTACTTTACCGAATACAAAAACAAAATATGTACACATATCACGTTTTAAATCAAAGGACAAGTTCAACCTTCTTATTTCTCAAACTTAGAAGCATATAGGCCAAAATCTCATTTTCCAGACACGGAACATCCAAAGCATTTCATTTTACCAAATACAAAATAAAATAGGTTCACATATCATGTTTTCAATCAAGGGAGAATTTCAACCTGCCCATTTATCAAATTTGCAACCACATAGGCTAATATCACTTTTTTACGACAAGGGTCATGCCAATACTTTATATTTACCGAATTTAGAACCAAATAGGTTCAAATATCACGTTTCGCACCAACGGACATCGAGGGACAAGCTCAACCTTCATATTCATCAAAAATGTAATCATATAGGCTAAAATCTCATTTTCGCAACAAGGGTCATTCAAATACTTTTACTTTACCGAATACAAAACCAAATATGTACATATATCACGTTTTAAACCAAAGGACAAGTTCAACATTCTTATTTCTTAAACTTAGAAGCATAGAGGCCAAAATCTCATTTTCGAGACAAGGAACATCCAAAGCTTTTCATTTTACCAAATACAAGGGACAATTTCAACCAGCCCATTTATCAAATTTGCAACCATATAGGCTAATATCACTTTTTTGCGACAAGGGTCATCCCAATACTTTATATTTACCGAATTTAGAACCAAATTGGTTCAAATATCACGTTTCGCATCAACAGACATCGAGGGACAAGCTCAACCTTCATATTCATCAAAAATGTAATCATATAGGCTAAAATCTCATATTCGCGACAACGGTCATTCCAATACTTTTACTTTACCGAATACAAAAATAAAATATGTACACATATCACGTTTTAAATCAAAGGACAAGTTCAACCTTCTTATTTCTCAAACTTAGAAGCATATAGGCCAAAATCTCATTTTCCAGACACGGAACATCCAAAGCATTTCATTTTACCAAATACAAAATAAAATAGGTTCACATATCATGTTTTCAATCAAGGGAGAATTTCAACCTGCCCATTTATCAAATTTGCAACCACATAGGCTAATATCACTTTTTTACGACAAGGGTCATGCCAATACTTTATATTTACCGAATTTAGAACCAAATAGGTTCAAATATCACGTTTCGCACCAACGGACATCGAGGGACAAGCTCAACCTTCATATTCATCAAAAATGTAATCATATAGGCTAAAATCTCATTTTCGCAACAAGGGTCATTCAAATACTTTTACTTTACCGAATACAAAACCAAATATGTACATATATCACGTTTTAAACCAAAGGACAAGTTCAACATTCTTATTTCTCAAACTTAGAAGCATATAGGCCAAAATCTCATTTTCGAGACAAGGAACATCCAAAGCTTTTCATTTTACCAAATACAAGGGACAATTTCAACCAGCCCATTTATCAAATTTGCAACCCTATAGGCTAATATCACTTTTTTGCGACAAGGGTCATCCCAATACTTTATATTTACGGAATTTAGAACCAAATTGGTTCAAATATCACGTTTCGCATCAACAGACATCGAGGGACAAGCTCAACCTTCATATTCATCAAAAATGTAATCATATAGGCTAAAATCTCATTTTCGCGACAACGGTCATTCCAATACTTTTACTTTACCGAATACAAAAACAAAAGATGTACACATATCACGTTTTAAATCAAAGGACAAGTTCAACCTTCTTATTTCTCAAACTTAGAAGCATATAGGCCAAAATCACATTTTCCAGACACGGAACATCCAAAGCATTTCATTTTACCAAATACAAAATAAAATAGGTTCACATATCATGTTTTCAATCAAGGGAGAATTTCAACCTGCCCATTTATCAAATTTGCAACCACATAGGCTAATATCACTTTTTTACGACAAGGGTCATGCCAATACTTTATATTTACCGAATTTAGAACCAAATAGGTTCAAATATCATGTTTCGCATCAACAGACATCGAGGGACAAGCTCAACCTTCATATTCATCAAAAATGTAATCATATAGGCTAAAATCTCATTTTTGCGACAACGGTCATTCCAATAGTTTTACTTTACCGAATACAAAAACCAAATATGTACACATATCACGTTTTAAATCAAAGGACAAGTTCAACCTTCTTATTTCGCAAACTTAGAAGCATATATGCCAAAATCTCATTTTCGAGACAAGGAACATCCAAAGCTTTTTATTTTACCAAATACAAGGGACAATTTCAACCTGCCCATTTATCAAATTTGCAACCATATAGGCTAATATCTCATCTTTGCGACAAGGATCATCCCAATACCTTTTATTTACCAAATTAAAAACCAAATAGGTACAAATATCATGCTTCGCTTCAAGGGACAAGCTCAACCTTCATATTTATCAAACATGTAATCATATTAGTTAAAATCTCTTTTTCGCAACAAGGGACATTTCAATACTTCCATTTTACCAAATACAAAACCAAATAGGATCGCAAATCATGTTTTAAATCAAGGGACAAAGTCAACATTCTCATTTATGAAATTTTCAACCATATAGGCTAATATCTCATTTACGCGACAAGGATCGTCCCAATAACTTTTATTTACCGATCTTAAAACTAAATAGGTACAAATACTATGCTTCGCTTCAAGGGACATCGAGGGACAAATTCAACCTTAATATTTATCAAACTTGTGACCATATAGGAGAAATTATCATTTTCACGACAAGGGTCATTCCAATACTTTTACTTTACCGAATACAAAACAAAATATGTACACATATCACGTTTTAAATCAAAGGACAAGTTCAACCTTCTTATTTCTCAAACTTAGAAGCATATAGGCCAAAATCTCATTTTCCAGACACGGAACATCCTAAGCATTTCATTTTACCAAATACAAAATAAAATAGGATCACATATCATGTTTTCAATCAAGGGAGAATTTCAACCTGCCCATTTATCAAATTTGCAACCACATAGGCTAATATCACTTTTTTACGACAAGGGTCATGCCAATACTTTATATTTACCGAATTTAGAACCAAATAGGTTCAAATATCACGTTTCGCACCAACGGACATCGAGGGACAAGCTCAACCTTCATATTCATCAAAAATGTAATCATATAGGCTAAAATCTCATTTTCGCAACAAGGGTCAATCAAATACTTTTACTTTACCGAATATAAAACCAAATATGTACATATATCACGTTTTAAACCAAAGGACAAGTTCAACATTCTTATTTCTCAAACTTAGAAGCATATAGGCCAAAATCTCATTTTCGAGACAAGGAACATCCAAAGCTTTTTATTTTACCAAATACAAGGGACAATTTCAACCAGCCCATTTATAAAATTTGCAACCATATAGGCTAATATCACTTTTTTGCGACAAGGGTCATCCCAATACTTTATATTTATGGAATTTAGAACCAAATTGGTTCAAATATCACGTTTCGCATCAACAGACATCGAGGGACAAGCTCAACCTTCATATTCATCAAAAATGTAATCATATAGGCTAAAATCTCATTTTCGCGACAACGGTCATTCCAATACTTTTACTTTACCGAATACAAAAACAAAATATGTACACATATCACGTTTTAAATCAAAGGACAAGTTCAACCTTCTTATTTCTCAAACTTAGAAGCATATAGGCCAAAATCTCATTTTCCAGACACGGAACATCCAAAGCATTTCATTTTACCAAATACAAAATAAAATAGGTTCACATATCATGTTTTCAATCAAGGGAGAATTTCAACCAGCCCATTTATCAAATTTGCAACCACATAGGCTAATATCACTTTTTTACGACAAGGGTCATGCCAATACTTTATATTTACCGAATTTAGAACCAAATAGGTTCAAATATCAAGTTTCGCATCAACAGACATCGAGGGACAAGCTCAACCTTCATATTCATCAAAAATGTAATCATATAGGCTAAAATCTCATTTTTGCGACAACGGTCATTCCAATAGTTTTACTTTACCGAATACAAAAACCAAATATGTACACATATCACGTTTTAAATCAAAGGACAAGTTCAACCTTCTTATTTCGCAAACTTAGAAGCATATATGCCAAAATCTCATTTTCGAGACAAGGAACATCCAAAGCTTTTTATTTTACCAAATACAAGGGACAATTTCAACCTGCCCATTTATCAAATTTGCAACCATATAGGCTAATATCTCATCTTTGCGACAAGGATCATCCCAATACCTTTTATTTACCAAATTAAAAACCAAATAGGTACAAATATCATGCTTCGCTTCAAGGGACAAGCTCAACCTTCATATTTATCAAACATGTAATCATATTAGTTAAAATCTCTTTTTCGCAACAAGGGACATTTCAATACTTCCATTTTACCAAATACAAAACCAAATAGGATCGCAAATCATGTTTTAAATCAAGGGACAAAGTCAACGTTCTCATTTATGAAATTTTCAACCATATAGGCTAATATCTCATTTACGCGACAAGGATCGTCCCAATAACTTTTATTTACCGATCTTAAAACTAAATAGGTACAAATACTATGCTTCGCTTCAAGGGACATCGAGGGACAAATTCAACCTTAATATTTATCAAACTTGTGACCATATAGGAGAAATTATCATTTTCACGACAAGGGTCATTCCAATACTTTTACTTTACCGAATACAAAACAAAATATGTACACATATCACGTTTTAAATCAAAGGACAAGTTCAACCTTCTTATTTCTCAAACTTAGAAGCATATAGGCCAAAATCTCATTTTCCAGACACGGAACATCCAAAGCATTTCATTTTACCAAATACAAAATAAAATAGGATCACATATCATGTTTTCAATCAAGGGAGAATTTCAACCTGCCCATTTATCAAATTTGCAACCACATAGGCTAATATCACTTTTTTACGACAAGGGTCATGCCAATACTTTATATTTACCGAATTTAGAACCAAATAGGTTCAAATATCACGTTTCGCGCCAACGGACATCGAGGGACAAGCTCAACCTTCATATTCATCAAAAATGTAATCATATATGCTAAAATCTCATTTTCGCAACAAGGGTCATTCAAATACTTTTACTTTACCGAATATAAAACCAAATATGTACATATATCACGTTTTAAACCAAAGGACAAGTTCAACATTCTTATTTCTCAAACTTAGAAGCATATAGGCCAAAATCTCATTTTCGAGACAAGGAACATCCAAAGCTTTTCATTTTACCAAATACAAGGGACAATTTCAACCAGCCCATTTATAAAATTTGCAACCATATAGGCTAATATCACTTTTTTGCGACAAGGGTCATCCCAATACTTTATATTTACGGAATTTAGAACCAAATTGGTTCAAATATCACGTTTCGCATCAACAGACATCGAGGGACAAGCTCAACCTTCATATTCATCAAAAATGTAATCATATAGGCTAAAATCTCATTTTCGCGACAACGGTCATTCCAATACTTTTACTTTACCGAATACAAAAACAAAATATGTACACATATCACGTTTTAAATCAAAGGACAAGTTCAACCTTCTTATTTCTCAAACTTAGAAGCATATATGCCAAAATCTCATTTTCGAGACAAGGAACGTCCAAAGCTTTTTATTTTACCAAATACAAGGGACAATTTCAACCTGCCCATTTATCAAATTTGTAACCATATAGGCTAATATCTCATCTTTGCGACAAGGATCATCCCAATACCTTTTATTTACCAAATTAAAAACCAAATAGGTACAAATATCATGCTTCGCTTCAAGGGACAAGCTCAACCTTCATATTTATCAAACATGTAATCATATTAGTTAAAATCTCTTTTTCGCAACAAGGGACATTTCAATACTTCCATTTTACCAAATACAAAACCAAATAGGATCGCAAATCATGTTTTAAATCAAGGGACAAAGTCAACATTCTCATTTATGAAATTTTCAACCATATAGGCTAATATCTCATTTACGCGACAAGGATCGTCCCAATAACTTTTATTTACCGATCTTAAAACTAAATAGGTACAAATACTATGCTTCGCTTCAAGGGACATCGAGGGACAAATTCAACCTTAATATTTATCAAACTTGTGACCATATAGGAGAAATTATCATTTTCACGACAAGGGTCATTCCAATACTTTTACTTTACCGAATACAAAACAAAATATGTACACATATCACGTTTTAAATCAAAGGACAAGTTCAACCTTCTTATTTCTCAAACTTAGAAGCATATAGGCCAAAATCTCATTTTCCAGACACGGAACATCCTAAGCATTTCATTTTACCAAATACAAAATAAAATAGGATCACATATCATGTTTTCAATCAAGGGAGAATTTCAACCTGCCCATTTATCAAATTTGCAACCACATAGGCTAATATCACTTTTTTACGACAAGGGTCATGCCAATACTTTATATTTACCGAATTTAGAACCAAATAGGTTCAAATATCACGTTTCGCACCAACGGACATCGAGGGACAAGCTCAACCTTCATATTCATCAAAAATGTAATCATATAGGCTAAAATCTCATTTTCGCAACAAGGGTCAATCAAATACTTTTACTTTACCGAATATAAAACCAAATATGTACATATATCACGTTTTAAACCAAAGGACAAGTTCAACATTCTTATTTCTCAAACTTAGAAGCATATAGGCCAAAATCTCATTTTCGAGACAAGGAACATCCAAAGCTTTTTATTTTACCAAATACAAGGGACAATTTCAACCAGCCCATTTATAAAATTTGCAACCATATAGGCTAATATCACTTTTTTGCGACAAGGGTCATCCCAATACTTTATATTTATGGAATTTAGAACCAAATTGGTTCAAATATCACGTTTCGCATCAACAGACATCGAGGGACAAGCTCAACCTTCATATTCATCAAAAATGTAATCATATAGGCTAAAATCTCATTTTCGCGACAACGGTCATTCCAATACTTTTACTTTACCGAATACAAAAACAAAATATGTACACATATCACGTTTTAAATCAAAGGACAAGTTCAACCTTCTTATTTCTCAAACTTAGAAGCATATAGGCCAAAATCTCATTTTCCAGACACGGAACATCCAAAGCATTTCATTTTACCAAATACAAAATAAAATAGGTTCACATATCATGTTTTCAATCAAGGGAGAATTTCAACCAGCCCATTTATCAAATTTGCAACCACATAGGCTAATATCACTTTTTTACGACAAGGGTCATGCCAATACTTTATATTTACCGAATTTAGAACCAAATAGGTTCAAATATCAAGTTTCGCATCAACAGACATCGAGGGACAAGCTCAACCTTCATATTCATCAAAAATGTAATCATATAGGCTAAAATCTCATTTTTGCGACAACGGTCATTCCAACAGTTTTACTTTACCGAATACAAAAACCAAATATGTACACATATCACGTTTTAAATCAAAGGACAAGTTCAACCTTCTTATTTCGCAAACTTAGAAGCATATATGCCAAAATCTCATTTTCGAGACAAGGAACATCCAAAGCTTTTTATTTTACCAAATACAAGGGACAATTTCAACCTGCCCATTTATCAAATTTGCAACCATATAGGCTAATATCTCATCTTTGCGACAAGGATCATCCCAATACCTTTTATTTACCAAATTAAAAACCAAATAGGTACAAATATCATGCTTCGCTTCAAGGGACAAGCTCAACCTTCATATTTATCAAACATGTAATCATATTAGTTAAAATCTCTTTTTCGCAACAAGGGACATTTCAATACTTCCATTTTACCAAATACAAAACCAAATAGGATCGCAAATCATGTTTTAAATCAAGGGACAAAGTCAACGTTCTCATTTATGAAATTTTCAACCATATAGGCTAATATCTCATTTACGCGACAAGGATCGTCCCAATAACTTTTATTTACCGATCTTAAAACTAAATAGGTACAAATACTATGCTTCGCTTCAAGGGACATCGAGGGACAAATTCAACCTTAATATTTATCAAACTTGTGACCATATAGGAGAAATTATCATTTTCACGACAAGGGTCATTCCAATACTTTTACTTTACCGAATACAAAACAAAATATGTACACATATCACGTTTTAAATCAAAGGACAAGTTCAACCTTCTTATTTCTCAAACTTAGAAGCATATAGGCCAAAATCTCATTTTCCAGACACGGAACATCCAAAGCATTTCATTTTACCAAATACAAAATAAAATAGGATCACATATCATGTTTTCAATCAAGGGAGAATTTCAACCTGCCCATTTATCAAATTTGCAACCACATAGGCTAATATCACTTTTTTACGACAAGGGTCATGCCAATACTTTATATTTACCGAATTTAGAACCAAATAGGTTCAAATATCACGTTTCGCGCCAACGGACATCGAGGGACAAGCTCAACCTTCATATTCATCAAAAATGTAATCATATATGCTAAAATCTCATTTTCGCAACAAGGGTCATTCAAATACTTTTACTTTACCGAATATAAAACCAAATATGTACATATATCACGTTTTAAACCAAAGGACAAGTTCAACATTCTTATTTCTCAAACTTAGAAGCATATAGGCCAAAATCTCATTTTCGAGACAAGGAACATCCAAAGCTTTTCATTTTACCAAATACAAGGGACAATTTCAACCAGCCCATTTATAAAATTTGCAACCATATAGGCTAATATCACTTTTTTGCGACAAGGGTCATCCCAATACTTTATATTTACGGAATTTAGAACCAAATTGGTTCAAATATCACGTTTCGCATCAACAGACATCGAGGGACAAGCTCAACCTTCATATTCATCAAAAATGTAATCATATAGGCTAAAATCTCATTTTCGCGACAACGGTCATTCCAATACTTTTACTTTACCGAATACAAAAACAAAATATGTACACATATCACGTTTTAAATCAAAGGACAAGTTCAACCTTCTTATTTCTCAAACTTAGAAGCATATATGCCAAAATCTCATTTTCGAGACAAGGAACGTCCAAAGCTTTTTATTTTACCAAATACAAGGGACAATTTCAACCTGCCCATTTATCAAATTTGTAACCATATAGGCTAATATCTCATCTTTGCGACAAGGATCATCCCAATACCTTTTATTTACCAAATTAAAAACCAAATAGGTACAAATATCATGCTTCGCTTCAAGGGACAAGCTCAACCTTCATATTTATCAAACATGTAATCATATTAGTTAAAATCTCATTTTTGCAACAAGGGACATTTCAATACTTCCATTTTACCGAATACAAAACCAAATAGGATCGCAAATCATGTTTTAAATCAAGGGACAAAGTCAACGTTCTCATTTATCAAATTTTCAACCATATAGGCTAATATCTCATTTTCGCGACAAGGATCGTCCCAATAACTTTTATTTACCGATCTTAAAACTAAATAGGTACAAATACTATGCTTCGCTTCAAGGGACATCGAGGGACAAATTCAACCTTAATATTTATCAAACTTGTGACCATATAGGAGAAAATATCATTTTCACGACAAGGGTCATTCCAATACTTTTACTTTACCGAATATAAAACAAAATATGTACACATATCACGTTTTAAATCAAAGGACAAGTTCAACCTTCTTATTTCTCAAACTTAGAAGCATATAGGCCAAAATCTCATTTTCCAGACACGGAACATCCAAAGCATTTCATTTTACCAAATACAAAATAAAATAGGTTCACATATCATGTTTTCAATCAAGGGAGAATTTCAACCTGCCCATTTATCAAATTTGCAACCACATAGGCTAATATCACTTTTTTACGACAAGGGTCATGCCAATACTTTATATTTACCGAATTTAGAACCAAATAGGTTCAAATATCACGTTTCGCACCAACGGACATCGAGGGACAAGCTCAACCTTCATATTCATCAAAAATGTAATCATATAGGCTAAAATCTCATTTTCGCAACAAGGGTCATTCAAATACTTTTACTTTACCGAATACAAAACCAACTATGTACATATATCACGTTTTAAATCAAAGGACAAGTTCAACATTCTTATTTCTCAAACTTAGAAGCATATAGGCCAAAATATCATTTTCGAGACAAGGAACATCCAAAGCTTTTCATTTTACCAAATACAAGGGACAATTTCAACCAGCCCATTTATCAAATTTGCAACCATATAGGCTAATATCACTTTTTTACGACAAGGGTCATGCCAATACTTTATATTTACCGAATTTAGAACCAAATAGGTTCAAATATCACGTTTCGCACCAACGGACATCGAGGGACAAGCTCAACCTTCATATTCATCAAAAATGTAATCATATAGGCTAAAATCTCATTTCCGCAACAAGGGTCATTCAAATACTTTTACTTTACCGAATACAAAACCAAATATGTACATATATCACGTTTTAAACCAAAGGACAAGTTCAACATTCTTATTTCTCAAACTTAGAAGCATATAGGCCAAAATCTCATTTTCGAGACAAGGAACATCCAAAGCTTTTCATTTTACCAAATACAAGGGACAATTTCAACCAGCCCATTTATCAAATTTGCAACCATATAGGCTAATATCACTTTTTTGCGACAAGGGTCATCCCAATACTTTATATTTACGGAATTTAGAACCAAATTGGTTCAAATATCACGTTTCGCATCAACCGACATCGAGGGAAAAGCTCAACCTTCATATTCATCAAAAATGTAATCATATAGGCTAAAATCTCATTTTCGCGACAACGGTCATTCCAATACTTTTACTTTACCGAATACAAAAACAAAATATGTACACATATCACGTTTTAAATCAAAGGACAAGTTCAACCTTCTTATTTCTCAAACTTAGAAGCATATATGCCAAAATCTCATTTTCGAGACAAGGAACGTCCAAAGCTTTTTATTTTACCAAATACAAGGGACAATTTCAACCTGCCCATTTATCAAATTTGCAACCATATAGGCTAATATCTCATCTTTGCGACAAGGATCATCCCAATACCTTTTATTTACCAAATTAAAAACCAAATAGGTACAAATATCATGCTTCGCTTCAAGGGACAAGCTCAACCTTCATATTTATCAAACATGTAATCATATTAGTTAAAATCTCATTTTTGCAACAAGGGACATTTCAATACTTCCATTTTACCGAATACAAAACCAAATAGGATCGCAAATCATGTTTTAAATCAAGGGACAAAGTCAACGTTCTCATTTATCAAATTTTCAACCATATAGGCTAATATCTCATTTTCGCGACAAGGATCGTCCCAATAACTTTTATTTACCGATCTTAAAACTAAATAGGTACAAATACTATGCTTCGCTTCAAGGGACATCGAGGGACAAATTCAACCTTAATATTTATCAAACTTGTGACCATATAGGAGAAAATATCATTTTCACGACAAGGGTCATTCCAATACTTTTACTTTACCGAATATAAAACAAAATATGTACACATATCACGTTTTAAATCAAAGGACAAGTTCAACCTTCTTATTTCTCAAACTTAGAAGCATATAGGCCAAAATCTCATTTTCCAGACACGGAACATCCAAAGCATTTCATTTTACCAAATACAAAATAAAATAGGTTCACATATCATGTTTTCAATCAAGGGAGAATTTCAACCTGGCCATTTATCAAATTTGCAACCACATAGGCTAATATCACTTTTTTACGACAAGGGTCATGCCAATACTTTATATTTACCGAATTTAGAACCAAATAGGTTCAAATATCACGTTTCGCACCAACGGACATCGAGGGACAAGCTCAACCTTCATATTCATCAAAAATGTAATCATATAGGCTAAAATCTCATTTCCGCAACAAGGGTCATTCAAATACTTTTACTTTACCGAATACAAAACCAAATATGTACATATATCACGTTTTAAACCAAAGGACAAGTTCAACATTCTTATTTCTCAAACTTAGAAGCATATAGGCCAAAATCTCATTTTCGAGACAAGGAACATCCAAAGCTTTTCATTTTACCAAATACAAGGGACAATTTCAACCAGCCCATTTATCAAATTTGCAACCATATAGGCTAATATCACTTTTTTACGACAAGGGTCATGCCAATACTTTATATTTACCGAATTTAGAACCAAATAGGTTCAAATATCACGTTTCGCACCAACGGACATCGAGGGACAAGCTCAACCTTCATATTCATCAAAAATGTAATCATATAGGCTAAAATCTCATTTCCGCAACAAGGGTCATTCAAATACTTTTACTTTACCGAATACAAAACCAAATATGTACATATATCACGTTTTAAACCAAAGGACAAGTTCAACATTCTTATTTCTCAAACTTAGAAGCATATAGGCCAAAATCTCATTTTCGAGACAAGGAACATCCAAAGCTTTTCATTTTACCAAATACAAGGGACAATTTCAACCAGCCCATTTATCAAATTTGCAACCATATAGGCTAATATCACTTTTTTGCGACAAGGGTCATCCCAATACTTTATATTTACGGAATTTAGAACCAAATTGGTTCAAATATCACGTTTCGCATCAACCGACATCGAGGGAAAAGCTCAACCTTCATATTCATCAAAAATGTAATCATATAGGCTAAAATCTCATTTTCGCGACAACGGTCATTCCAATACTTTTACTTTACCGAATACAAAAACAAAATATGTACACATATCACGTTTTAAATCAAAGGACAAGTTCAACCTTCTTATTTCTCAAACTTAGAAGCATATATGCCAAAATCTCATTTTCGAGACAAGGAACGTCCAAAGCTTTTTATTTTACCAAATACAAGGGACAATTTCAACCTGCCCATTTATCAAATTTGCAACCATATAGGCTAATATCTCATCTTTGCGACAAGGATCATCCCAATACCTTTTATTTACCAAATTAAAAACCAAATAGGTACAAATATCATGCTTCGCTTCAAGGGACAAGCTCAACCTTCATATTTATCAAACATGTACTCATATTAGTTAAAATCTCATTTTTGCAACAAGGGACATTTCAATACTTCCATTTTACCGAATACAAAACCAAATAGGATCGCAAATCATGTTTTAAATCAAGGGACAAAGTCAACGTTCTCATTTATCAAATTTTCAACCATATAGGCTAATATCTCATTTTCGCGACAAGGATCGTCCCAATAACTTTTATTTACCGATCTTAAAACTAAATAGGTACAAATACTATGCTTCGCTTCAAGGGACATCGAGGGACAAATTCAACCTTAATATTTATCAAACTTGTGACCATATAGGAGAAAATATCATTTTCACGACAAGGGTCATTCCAATACTTTTACTTTACCGAATATAAAACAAAATATGTACACATATCACGTTTTAAATCAAAGGACAAGTTCAACCTTCTTATTTCTCAAACTTAGAAGCATATAGGCCAAAATCTCATTTTCCAGACACGGAACATCCAAAGCATTTCATTTTACCAAATACAAAATAAAATAGGTTCACATATCATGTTTTCAATCAAGGGAGAATTTCAACCTGGCCATTTATCAAATTTGCAACCACATAGGCTAATATCACTTTTTTACGACAAGGGTCATGCCAATACTTTATATTTACCGAATTTAGAACCAAATAGGTTCAAATATCACGTTTCGCACCAACGGACATCGAGGGACAAGCTCAACCTTCATATTCATCAAAAATGTAATCATATAGGCTAAAATCTCATTTCCGCAACAAGGGTCATTCAAATACTTTTACTTTACCGAATACAAAACCAAATATGTACATATATCACGTTTTAAACCAAAGGACAAGTTCAACATTCTTATTTCTCAAACTTAGAAGCATATAGGCCAAAATCTCATTTTCGAGACAAGGAACATCCAAAGCTTTTCATTTTACCAAATACAAGGGACAATTTCAACCAGCCCATTTATCAAATTTGCAACCATATAGCCTAATATCACTTTTTTGCGACAAGGGTCATCCCAATACTTTATATTTACGGAATTTAGAACCAAATTGGTTCAAATATCACGTTTCGCATCAACCGACATCGAGGGAAAAGCTCAACCTTCATATTCATCAAAAATGTAATCATATAGGCTAAAATCTCATTTTCGCGACAACGGTCATTCCAATACTTTTACTTTACCGAATACAAAAACAAAATATGTACACATATCACGTTTTAAATCAAAGGACAAGTTCAACCTTCTTATTTCTCAAACTTAGAAGCATATATGCCAAAATCTCATTTTCGAGACAAGGAACGTCCAAAGCTTTTTATTTTACCAAATACAAGGGACAATTTCAACCTGCCCATTTATCAAATTTGCAACCATATAGGCTAATATCTCATCTTTGCGACAAGGATCATCCCAATACCTTTTATTTACCAAATTAAAAACCAAATAGGTACAAATATCATGCTTCGCTTCAAGGGACAAGCTCAACCTTCATATTTATCAAACATGTAATCATATTAGTTAAAATCTCATTTTTGCAACAAGGGACATTTCAATACTTCCATTTTACCGAATACAAAACCAAATAGGATCGCAAATCATGTTTTAAATCAAGGGACAAAGTCAACGTTCTCATTTATCAAATTTTCAACCATATAGGCTAATATCTCATTTTCGCGACAAGGATCGTCCCAATAACTTTTATTTACCGATCTTAAAACTAAATAGGTACAAATACTATGCTTCGCTTCAAGGGACATCGAGGGACAAATTCAACCTTAATATTTATCAAACTTGTGACCATATAGGAGAAAATATCATTTTCACGACAAGGGTCATTCCAATACTTTTACTTTACCGAATACAAAACAAAATATGTACACATATCACGTTTTAAATCAAAGGACAAGTTCAACCTTCTTATTTCTCAAACTTAGAAGCATATAGGCCAAAATCTCATTTTCCAGACACGGAACATCCAAAGCATTTCATTTTACCAAATACAAAATAAAATAGGTTCACATATCATGTTTTCAATCAAGGGAGAATTTCAACCTGCCCATTTATCAAATTTGCAACCACATAGGCTAATATCACTTTTTTACGACAAGGGTCATGCCAATACTTTATATTTACCGAATTTAGAACCAAATAGGTTCAAATATCACGTTTCGCACCAACGGACATCGAGGGACAAGCTCAACCTTCATATTCATCAAAAATGTAATCATATAGGCTAAAATCTCATTTTCGCAACAAGGGTCATTCAAATACTTTTACTTTACCGAATACAAAACCAAGTATGTACATATATCACGTTTTAAACCAAAGGACAAGTTCAACATTCTTATTTCTCAAACTTAGAAGCATATAGGCCAAAATCTCATTTTCGAGACAAGGAACATCCAAAGCTTTTCATTTTACCAAATACAAGGGACAATTTCAACCAGCCCATTTATCAAATTTGCAACCATATAGGCTAATATCAGTTTTTTGCGACAAGGGTCATCCCAATACTTTATATTTACGGAATTTAGAACCAAATTGGTTCAAATATCACGTTTCGCATCAACAGACATCGAGGGACAAGCTCAACCTTCATATTCATCAAAAATGTAATCATATAGGCTAAAATCTCATTTTCGCGACAACGGTCATTCCAATACTTTTACTTTACCGAATACAAAAACAAAATATGTACACATATCACGTTTTAAATCAAAGGACAAGTTCAACCTTCTTATTTCTCAAACTTAGAAGCATATATGCCAAAATCTCATTTTCGAGACAAGGAACGTCCAAAGCTTTTTATTTTACCAAATACAAGGGACAATTTCAACCTGCCCATTTATCAAATTTGCAACCATATAGGCTAATATCTCATCTTTGCGACAAGGATCATCCCAATACCTTTTATTTACCAAATTAAAAACCAAATAGGTACAAATATCATGCTTCGTTTCAAGGGACAAGCTCAACCTTCATATTTATCAAACATGTAATCATATTAGTTAAAATCTCATTTTTGCAACAAGGGACATTTCAATACTTCCATTTTACCGAATACAAAACCAAATAGGATCGCAAATCATGTTTTAAATCAAGGGACAAAGTCAACGTTCTCATTTATCAAATTTTCAACCATATAGGCTAATATCTCATTTTCGCGACAAGGATCGTCCCAATAACTTTTATTTACCGATCTTAAAACTAAATAGGTACAAATACTATGCTTCGCTTCAAGGGACATCGAGGGACAAATTCAACCTTAATATTTATCAAACTTGTGACCATATAGGAGAAAATATCATTTTCACGACAAGGGTCATTCCAATACTTTTACTTTACCAAATACAAAACAAAATATGTACACATATCACGTTTTAAATCAAAGGACAAGTTCAACCTTCTTATTTCTCAAACTTAGAAGCATATAGGCCAAAATCTCATTTTCCAGACATGGAACATCCAAAGCATTTCATTTTACCAAATACAAAATAAAATAGGTTCACATATCATGTTTTCAATCAAGGGAGAATTTCAACCTGGCCATTTATCAAATTTGCAACCACATAGGCTAATATCACTTTTTTACGACAAGGGTCATGCCAATACTTTATATTTACCGAATTTAGAACCAAATAGGTTCAAATATCACGTTTCGCACCAACGGACATCGAGGGACAAGCTCAACCTTCATATTCATCAAAAATGTAATCATATAGGCTAAAATCTCATTTTCGCAACAAGGGTCATTCAAATACATTTACTTTACCGAATACAAAACCAAATATGTACATATATCACGTTTTAAACCAAAGGACAAGTTCAACATTCTTATTTCTCAAACTTAGAAGCATATAGGCCAAAATCTAATTTTCGAGACAAGGAACATCCAAAGCTTTTCATTTTACCAAATACAAGGGACAATTTCAACCAGCCCATTTATCAAATTTGCAACCATATAGGCTAATATCAGTTTTTTGCGACAAGGGTCATCCCAATACTTTATATTTACGGAATTTAGAACCAAATTGGTTCAAATATCACGTTTCGCATCAACAGACATCGAGGGACAAGCTCAACCTTCACATTCATCAAAAATGTAATCATATAGGCTAAAATCTCATTTTCGCGACAACGGTCATTCCAATACTTTTACTTTACCGAATACAAAAACAAAATATGTACACATATCACGTTTTAAATCAAAGGACAAGTTCAACCTTCTTATTTCTCAAACTTAGAAGCATATATGCCAAAATCTCATTTTCGAGACAAGGAACGTCCAAAGCTTTTTATTTTACCAAATACAAGGGACAATTTCAACCTGCCCATTTATCAAATTTTCAACCATATAGGCTAATATCTCATCTTTGCGACAAGGATCATCCCAATACCTTTTATTTACCAAATTAAAAACCAAATAGGTACAAATATCATGCTTCGCTTCTAGGGATAAGATCAACCTTCATATTTATCAAACATGTAATCATATTGGTTAAAATCTCATTTCCGCAACAAGGGTCATCCCAATACTTTATATTTACGGAATTTAGAACCAAATAGGTTCAAATATCACGTTTCGCATCAAACGGACATCGAGGGTCAAGCTCAACCTTCATATTTATCAAAAATGTAAACATATAGCCTAAAATCTCATTTTTGCACAAGGGTCATTCCAATACTTTCATTTTACCGAATACAAAACCAAATAGGTTCAAATATCATGTTTTAAATCTAGGGACACATTCAACCTTCCCATTTATAAAATGTTACCACATAGGCTAAAATCACGTTTTCGCGACAAGGAACATTCCAAGACTTTTCATTTTACCAAATACAAAACAAAATATGTTCACATATGATGTTTAGAATCTAGGGAAATGTTAGCCTTCTTATTTCTCAAACTTGTGAGCATATAGGCCAAAATCTCATTTTTGCGACAAGGGACATTTTAATACTTTCATTTTACCGAATACAAAACCAAATAGGATCACAAATCATGTTTCAAATCAAGGGACAAATTCAACCTTCTCATTTATCAAATTTGCAACCATATAAGCTAATATCTCATCTTTGCGACAAGGATCATCCCAATACCTTTTATTTACCAAATTAAAAACCAAATAGGTACAAATACCATGCTTCGCTTCAAGGGACAAGCTCAACCTTCATATTTATCAAACATGTAATCATATTGGTTAAAATCTCATTTTCGCAACAAGGGACATTTCAATAATTCCATTTTACCGAATACAAAACCAAATAGGATCGCAAATCATGTTTTAAATCAAAGGACAAAGTCAACGTTCTCATTTATCAAATTTTCTACCATATAGGCTAATATCTCATTTTCGCGACAAGGATCGTCCCAATAACTTTTATTTACCGATCTTAAAACTAAATAGGTACAAATACTATGCTTCGCTTCAAGGAACATCAAGGGACAAATTCAACCTTAATATTTATCAAACTTGTAACCATATAGGAGAAAATATCATTTTCACGACAAGGGTCATTCCAATACTTTTACTTTACCGAACACAAATCCAAATATGTACACATATCACGTTTTAAATCAAAGGACAAGTTCAACCTTCTTATTTCTCAAACTTAGAAGCATATAGGATAAAATCTCATTTTCCAGACAAGGAACATCCAAAGCTTTTCATTTTACCAAATACAAGGGACAATTTCAACCTGCCCATTTATCAAATTTGCAACCATATAGGCTAATATCACTTTTTTGCGACAAGGGTCATCCCAATACTTTATATTTACGGAATTTAGAACCAAATAGGTTCAAATATCACGTTTCGCATCAACGGACATCGAGGGACAAGCTCAACCTTCATATTTATCAAAAACGTAATCATATAGCCTAAAATCTCATTTTTGCGCAAGGGTCATTCCAATACTTTCATTTTACCGAATACAAAACCAAATAGGTTCAAATATCATGTTTTAAATCAAGGGACACATTCAACCTTCCCATTTATAAAATGTTACCATATAGGCTAAAATCACGTTTTCGCGACAAGGAACATTCCAAGACTTTTCATTTTACCAAATACAAAACAAAATATGTTCACATATGATGTTTTAAATTAAGGGAAATGTTAACCTTCTTATTTCTCAAACTTGTAAGCATATAGGCCAAAATCTCATTTTTGCGACAAGGGACATTTTAATACTTTCATTTTACCGAATATAAACCAAATAGGATCACAAATCATGTTTCAAATCAAGGGACAAATTCAACCTTCTCATTTATCAAATTTGCAACCATATAGGCTAATATCTCATCTTTGCGACAAGGATCATCCTAATACCTTTTATTTACCAAATTAAAAACCAAATAGGTACAAATACCATGCTTCGCTTCTAGGGACAAGCTCAACCTTCATATTTATCAAACATGTAATCATATTGGTTAAAATCTCATTTTCGCAACAAGGGACATTTCAATAATTCCATTTTACCGAATAGGATCGCAAATCATGTTTTAAATCAAGGGACAAATTCAACGTTCTCATTTATCAAATTTTCAACCATATACGCTAATATCTCATTTTCGCGACAAGGATTGTCCCAATAAATTTTATTTACCGATCTTAAAACTAAATAGGTACAAATACTATGCTTCGCTTCATGGGACATCGAGGGACAAATTCAACCTTAATATTTATCAAACTTGTAACCATATAGGAGAAAATATCATTTTCACGACACGGGTCATTCCAATACTTTTACTTTACCGAATACAAAACCAAATATGTACACATATCACGTTTTAAATCAAAGGACAATTTCAACCTTCTTATTTCTCAAACTTAGAAGCATATAGGCCAAAATCTCATTTTCCAGACAAGGAACATCCAAAGCTTTTCATTTTTCCAAATAGAAAATAAAATAGGTTCACATATCATGTTTTCAATCAAGGGACAATTTCAACCTGCCCATTTATCAAATTTGCAACCACATAGGCTAATATCACTTTTTTACGACAAGGGGCATGCCAATACTTTATATTTACCGAATTTAGAACCAAATAGGTTCAAATATCACGTTTCGCATCAACGGACATCGAGGGACAAGCTCAACCTTCATATTTATCAAAAATGTAATCATATAGGCTATAATCTCATTTTCGCGACAAGGGCCATTCAAATACTTTTACTTTATCGAATAGAAAACCAAATATGTACATATATCACGTTTTAAATCAAAGGACAAGTTCAACCTTCTTATTTCTCAAACTTGGAAGCATATATGCCAAACCCTCATTTTCGAGAAAAGGAACATCCAAAGCTTTTTATTTTACCAAATACAAGGGACAATTTCAACCTGCCCATTTATCAAATTTGCAACCATATAGGCTAATATCACTTTTTTGAGACAAGGGTCATCCCAATACTTTATATTTACGGAATTTAGAACCAAATAGGTTCAAATATCACGTTTCGCATCAACGGACATCGAGGGAAAAGCTCAACCTTCATATTTATCAAAAATGTAATCATATAGCCTAAAATCTCATTTTTGCACAAGGGTCATTCCAATACTTTCATTTTACCGAATACAAAACCAAATAGGTTCAAATATCATGTTTTAAATCTAGGGACACATTCAACCTTCCCATTTATAAAATGTTACCACATAGGCTAAAATCACGTTTTCGGGACAAGGAACATTCCAAGACTTTTCATTTTACCAAATACAAAACAAAATATGTTCACATATGATGTTTAGAATCAAGGGAAATGTTAGCCTTCTTATTTCTCAAACTTGTGAGCATATAGGCCAAAATCTCATTTTTGCGACAAGGGACATTTTAATACTTTCATTTTACCGAATACAAAACCAAATAGGATCACAAATCATGTTTCAAATCAAGGGACAAATTCAACCTTCTCATTTATCAAATTTGCAACCATATAAGCTAATATCTCATCTTTGCGACAAGGATCATCCCAATACCTTTTATTTACCAAATTAAAAACCAAATAGGTACAAATACCATGCTTCGCTTCAAGGGACAAGCTCAACCTTCATATTTATCAAACATGTAATCATATTGGTTAAAATCTCATTTTCGCAACAAGGGACATTTCAATACTTCCATTTTACCGAATACAAAACCAAATAGGATCGCAAATCATGTTTTAAATCAAAGGACAAAGTCAACGTTCTCATTTATCAAATTTTCTACCATATAGGCTAATATCTCATTTTCGCGACAAGGATCGTCCCAATAACTTTTATTTACCGATCTTAAAACTAAATAGGTACAAATACTATGCTTCGCTTCAAGGAACATCGAGGGACAAATTCAACCTTAATATTTATCAAACTTGTAACCATATAGGAGAAAATATCATTTTCACGACAAGGGTCATTCCAATACTTTTATTTTACCAAACACAAATCCAAATATGTACACATATCACGTTTTAAATCAAAGGACAAGTTCAACCTTCTTATTTCTCAAAGTTAGAAGCATATAGGCCAAAATCTCATTTTCCAGACAAGGAACATCCAAAGCTTTTCGTTTTACCAAATATAAGGGACAATTTCAACCTGCCCATTTATCAAATTTGCAACCATATAGGCTAATATCACTTTTTTGCGACAAGGGTCATCCCAATACTTTATATTTACGGAATTTAGAACCAAATAGGTTCAAATATCACGTTTCGCATCAACGGACATCGAGGGACAAGCTCAACCTTCATATTTATCAAAAACGTAATCATATAGCCTAAAATCTCATTTTTGCGCAAGGGTCATTCCAATACTTTCATTTTACCGAATACAAAACCAAATAGGTTCAAATATCATGTTTTAAATCAAGGGACACATTCAACCTTCCCATTTATAAAATGTTACCATATAGGCTAAAATCACGTTTTCGCGACAAGGAACATTCCAAGACTTTTCATTTTACCAAATACAAAACAAAATATGTTCACATATGATGTTTTAAATTAAGGGAAATGTTAACCTTCTTATTTCTCAAACTTGTAAGCATATAGGCCAAAATCTCATTTTTGCGACAAGGGACATTTTAATACTTTCATTTTACCGAATACAAAACCAAATAGGATCACAAATCATGTTTCAAATCAAGGGACAAATTCAACCTTCTCATTTATCAAATTTGCAACCATATAGGCTAATATCTCATCTTTGCGACAAGGATCATCCTAATACCTTTTATTTACCAAATTAAAAACCAAATAGGTACAAATACCATGCTTCGCTTCTAGGGACAAGCTCAACCTTCATATTTATCAAACATGTAATCATATTGGTTAAAATCTCATTTTCGCAACAAGGGACATTTCAATAATTCCATTTTACCGAATAGGATCGCAAATCATGTTTTAAATCAAGGGACAAATTCAACGTTCTCATTTATCAAATTTTCAACCATATAGGCTAATATCTCATTTTCGCGACAAGGATTGTCCCAATAAATTTTATTTACCGATCTTAAAACTAAATAGGTACAAATACTATGCTTCGCTTCATGGGACATCGAGGGACAAATTCAACCTTAATATTTATCAAACTTGTAACCATATAGGAGAAAATATCATTTTCACGACACGGGTCATTCCAATACTTTTACTTTACCGAATACAAAACCAAATATGTACACATATCACGTTTTAAATCAAAGGACAATTTCAACCTTCTTATTTCTCAAACTTAGAAGCATATAGGCCAAAATCTCATTTTCCAGACAAGGAACATCCAAAGCTTTTCATTTTTCCAAATAGAAAATAAAATAGGTTCACATATCATGTTTTCAATCAAGGGACAATTTCAACCTGCCCATTTATCAAATTTGCAACCACATAGGCTAATATCACTTTTTTACGACAAGGGGCATGCCAATACTTTATATTTACCGAATTTAGAACCAAATAGGTTCAAATATCACGTTTCGCATCAACGGACATCGAGGGACAAGCTCAACCTTCATATTTATCAAAAATGTAATCATATAGGCTATAATCTCATTTTCGCGACAAGGGCCATTCAAATACTTTTACTTTATCGAATAGAAAACCAAATATGTACATATATCACGTTTTAAATCAAAGGACAAGTTCAACCTTCTTATTTCTCAAACTTGGAAGCATATATGCCAAACCCTCATTTTCGAGAAAAGGAACATCCAAAGCTTTTTATTTTACCAAATACAAGGGACAATTTCAACCTGCCCATTTATCAAATTTGCAACCATATAGGCTAATATCACTTTTTTGAGACAAGGGTCATCCCAATACTTTATATTTACGGAATTTAGAACCAAATAGGTTCAAATATCACGTTTCGCATCAACGGACATCGAGGGAAAAGCTCAACCTTCATATTTATCAAAAATGTAATCATATAGCCTAAAATCTCATTTTTGCACAAGGGTCATTCCAATACTTTCATTTTACCGAATACAAAACCAAATAGGTTCAAATATCATGTTTTAAATCTAGGGACACATTCAACCTTCCCATTTATAAAATGTTACCACATAGGCTAAAATCACGTTTTCGGGACAAGGAACATTCCAAGACTTTTCATTTTACCAAATACAAAACAAAATATGTTCACATATGATGTTTAGAATCAAGGGAAATGTTAGCCTTCTTATTTCTCAAACTTGTGAGCATATAGGCCAAAATCTCATTTTTGCGACAAGGGACATTTTAATACTTTCATTTTACCGAATACAAAACCAAATAGGATCACAAATCATGTTTCAAATCAAGGGACAAATTCAACCTTCTCATTTATCAAATTTGCAACCATATAAGCTAATATCTCATCTTTGCGACAAGGATCATCCCAATACCTTTTATTTACCAAATTAAAAACCAAATAGGTACAAATACCATGCTTCGCTTCAAGGGACAAGCTCAACCTTCATATTTATCAAACATGTAATCATATTGGTTAAAATCTCATTTTCGCAACAAGGGACATTTCAATACTTCCATTTTACCGAATACAAAACCAAATAGGATCGCAAATCATGTTTTAAATCAAAGGACAAAGTCAACGTTCTCATTTATCAAATTTTCTACCATATAGGCTAATATCTCATTTTCGCGACAAGGATCGTCCCAATAACTTTTATTTACCGATCTTAAAACTAAATAGGTACAAATACTATGCTTCGCTTCAAGGAACATCGAGGGACAAATTCAACCTTAATATTTATCAAACTTGTAACCATATAGGAGAAAATATCATTTTCACGACAAGGGTCATTCCAATACTTTTATTTTACCAAACACAAATCCAAATATGTACACATATCACGTTTTAAATCAAAGGACAAGTTCAACCTTCTTATTTCTCAAACTTAGAAGCATATAGGCCAAAATCTCATTTTCCAGACAAGGAACATCCAAAGCTTTTCGTTTTACCAAATATAAGGGACAATTTCAACCTGCCCATTTATCAAATTTGCAACCATATAGGCTAATATCACTTTTTTGCGACAAGGGTCATCCCAATACTTTATATTTACGGAATTTAGAACCAAATAGGTTCAAATATCACGTTTCGCATCAACGGACATCGAGGGACAAGCTCAACCTTCATATTTATCAAAAACGTAATCATATAGCCTAAAATCTCATTTTTGCGCAAGGGTCATTCCAATACTTTCATTTTACCGAATACAAAACCAAATAGGTTCAAATATCATGTTTTAAATCAAGGGACACATTCAACCTTCCCATTTATAAAATGTTACCATATAGGCTAAAATCACGTTTTCGCGACAAGGAACATTCCAAGACTTTTCATTTTACCAAATACAAAACAAAATATGTTCACATATGATGTTTTAAATTAAGGGAAATGTTAACCTTCTTATTTCTCAAACTTGTAAGCATATAGGCCAAAATCTCATTTTTGCGACAAGGGACATTTTAATACTTTCATTTTACCGAATACAAAACCAAATAGGATCACAAATCATGTTTCAAATCAAGGGACAAATTCAACCTTCTCATTTATCAAATTTGCAACCATATAGGCTAATATCTCATCTTTGCGACAAGGATCATCCTAATACCTTTTATTTACCAAATTAAAAACCAAATAGGTACAAATACCATGCTTCGCTTCAAGGGACAAGCTCAACCTTCATATTTATCAAACATGTAATCATATTGGTTAAAATCTCATTTTCGCAACAAGGGACATTTCAATAATTCCATTTTACCGAATACAAAACCAAATAGGATCGCAAATCATGTTTTAAATCAAGGGACAAATTCAACGTTCTCATTTATCAAATTTTCAACCATATAGGCTAATATCTCATTTTCGCGACAAGGATTGTCCCAATAAATTTTATTTACCGATCTTAAAACTAAATAGGTACAAATACTATGCTTCGCTTCATGGGACATCGAGGGACAAATTCAACCTTAATATTTATCAAACTTGTAACCATATAGGAGAAAATATCATTTTCACGACACGGGTCATTCCAATACTTTTACTTTACCGAATACAAAACCAAATATGTACACATATCACGTTTTAAATCAAAGGACAATTTCAACCTTCTTATTTCTCAAACTTAGAAGCATATAGGCCAAAATCTCATTTTCGAGACAAGGAACATCCAAAGCTTTTCATTTTACCAAATACAAAATAAAATAGGTTCACATATCATGTTTTCAATCAAGGGACAATTTCAACCTGCCCAATTATCAAATTTGCAACCGCATAGGCTATTATCACTTTTTTACGACAAAGGTCTTGCCAATACTTTACATTTACCGAATTTAGAACTAAATAGGTTCAAATATCACGTTTCGCATTAACGGACATCGAGGGACAAGCTCAACCTTCATATTTATCAAAAATGTAATCATATAGGCTAAAATCTCATTTACGCGACAAGGGGCATTCCAATACTTTTACTTTACCGAATACAAAACCAAATATGTACACATATCACGTTTTAAATCAAAGGACAAGTTCAACCTTCTTATTTCTGAAACTTAGAAGCATATAGGCCAAAATCTCATTTTCGAGACAACAAACATCCAAAGCTTTTCATTTTAACAAATACAAGGGACAATTTCAACCTACCCATTTTTCAAATTTGCAACCACATAGGCTAATATCACTTTTTGCGACAAAGGTCATCCCAATAATTTATATTTACCGAATTTAGAACCAAATAGGTTCAAATATCACGTTTCGCATCAACTGACATCGAGGGACAAGCTCAACCTTCATATTAATCAAAAATGTAATCATATAGCCTAAATTCTCATTTTTGCGCAAGGGTCATTCCAATACTTTCATTTTACCGAATACAAAACCAAATAGGTTCAAATATCATGTTTTAAATCAAGGGACACATTCAACCTTCCCATTTATAAAATGTTACCATATAGGCTAAAATCACATTTTCGTGACAAGGAACATTCCAAGACTTTTAATTTTACCAAATACAAAACAAAATATGTTCACATATGATGTTTTAAATCAAGGGAAATGTTAACCTTCTTATTTCTCAAACATGTAAGCATATAGGCCAAAATCTCATTTTTGCGACAAGGGACATTTTAATACTTTCATTTTACCGAATACAAAACCAAATAGGATCACAAATCATGTTTCAAATCAAGGGACAAATTCAACCTTCTCATTTATCAAATTTACAACCATATAGGCTAATATCTCATCTTTGCGACAAGGATAATTGTAACGCCCTAATTGTTATTTTACTATTTTTGGTTGATTTTAGTATGTTTTGTGTATTTTATACGAAAATGTTGATTTATGTGATTTATTTGTGTTTACTATTTTATTATATGATTATTTTATTATTTAATAGAAATGAGTAATAATAATAATTAATAGGAATTGTGGAGAATTATTAGAATTAAGGAGGGGGGGTTACATTTTAATTATGAGAGTTAAGGGGGTTTAAGGAAAATGTTGGGAAAATAGAAAGTCAGACAAAAACTATTGTACGTTCAGTAAGAAAAACAGACTTTTGGGATAAAAGAGAGAAGAACCAAGAACCAAGGGGAATTGCTAGAAGGGAGTGAGAGCTTGAATTTCTGTAGCTTAATTGTTCATCTAATCAGGTAAGGGTGAGCTAGCATTTCAATTGATAATATATATGCATGTTTCATGAATTTGGATTGAGAATTGTTATTCTGTTTTAGGTTTTTCAAGAATATGATGAATTGCCTAATGTTGTTGATTTATGCTGTTGATTGTGTTATTCTGAGTTGTTCTTGTCTATACATTGTATATTAGACCTGTAAACGTTTTGTAAATTAACTTGGGTGATTGGGGGGATCAAAATTGGGTTTTTGCATGAAAAAGGGTTTAAGAAATCGTAGATGAAAACTGCCCAGAGAGCGCTCGCTCAAGCGAGCGACACTTTCCCTGCCCAGGATTGAAATTTCGCCTGTTCGCTCAAGTGGACCGCAAGCGAACTCCAAGCGAACTAGAACCTGACTTTCGACGTTTGTATTCGCTTAAGCGAGATGCCCGTCGCTTAAGCAAGCAACGCGAATTTTTGCCCAGAATTTTGAAAATAGCCGTTCGCTTAAGCGAATCATAAGCGAACTGCAAGCGAGCAAGATCCTGACTTACGTGATTTAGGTCGCTTAAGCGACCAGTTGCTCGCTTAAGCGAGCTGGGTCATGTGCGACCCTTTTGTGTAATTTTTCTAAGTGCTCCTGACCCAAACCTAAGCTTCCTAATTTGTTTGTTGGATTTATTTAACATTGTTTAAATGGTAAAACTCGTATATGAAGATGAATATGATGGAATTATGTATGCTTATGCGAAGATAATTATCCGTTGCTAAGTGTGAGTTTGCCATTGATGTTGCTGAGTAGTATTGTCCAGTTGGGGAGGGTGTCCTAAGTAGTTGTTGTTGGTTGTATGCTGATATACACCATTAGATGTTGTTGGGTTGTATGCTGATATACACCACTGAGTCCATTCATACTCATATGCATTTATTGGGGGCTTACGCCCTGGAATGTTTATCATTCACCCGTTGGGGGCTTATTGCCCTGGAATGTTTATCATTCACCTGTTGAGGGCTCATGCCCTGGGATGCTTTAACCATCCAACTGTTGAGGGCTCATGCCCTGGAATGCTTGTCATTCAACGCGCGTAAAATGGTACCACATGCATATTGCATTTGTAGTTGATGTCGTTGCATAGTTGATGTCGTTGCATAGTCGGTGTCGGTGAGAGTTGTTGTTGGTGAGCTGTCGCCACAAGAGTTGTTGTTGTAATTATTTAAAATGAAGTAATATTGTTGATGAATGATGAATGCCATATAAGTATGGATATTGATATATTTGTTGATGTGTTTTAATTCAAGTTGATGATTCATTATATATATATATATATATATTATTTTTGATTTGTGAACTCACACCTTCTGTTGGAATTGTCGCCTTGTGGACAAGTGTAGATTTCCAAGGCTAGTAGGTTGATGGCTCAACTGTCTAGGGCTCTGATACGTAACGGGATGGGGAATCGTTGCAATGTTTTCTTTCATTCCTTTATGTATCAATTCTTGAAACATGTTGTTGAAGCTTTTATTGTTGTTGGAGATTTAACTATTATTTAATAATATTTTATTATGTTGAGGCCTTTGTGCCAAGGATATTGATGTAGTTGATGGATAATGATTTTAAATAAAGATTTCCGCTGCAGATTTTATAAAATGAGATTTGTTGTTATTTAAATAGTTTTATATTCTATTTAAATAAATTTTGAAAAGTAGATGTAATACTCCATTGATGTTGAACTCTGATTATATTATCTTTATTACGTTGTTCTGGGAAACGGGGTATTACAATTGGTATCAGAGCAGGTTGGTCCGTCCGACCAATTAGTAGAGTCGTGTCGAGCCTAGTAGTGTTGTGTGACAGCTTTAAAACTGTCTTTGTTGTTTTGATATGTTGTTGTCGTGTAGATTATCTAGATGGCTGCGAGGAATGATGCTGCTCTTGCTGTTGCTTTGCAAGCAATGGCTCAAGTTGTAGGACAACAACAAGGTGCTGGTGGTGGGGAAGGTGTGCGGATGCTTGAAACTTTTCTGAGGAACCATCCTCCAACCTTCAAGGGAAGGTACGACCCCGATGGAGCGCAGACTTGGCTGAAGGAGGTCGAAAGAATCTTCCGGGTGATGCAGTGTAGTGATGCCCAAATGGTGCGGTTTGGCACACATATATTGGCTGAGGAGGCTGACGACTGGTGGGTAAGCACTCAACCAATTGTTCAGAATGAAGGAGCTGTGATTACATGGGCTGTGTTTAGAAGAGAATTTCTAAGAAGGTATTTTCCAAAAGATGTCCGTGGTAGGAAAGAAATTGAGTTCCTTGAGCTGAAGCAAGGAGACATGTCCATAACAGAATATGCTGCTAAGTTTGTGGAGCTTGCCAAGTTCTATCCACATTATGCTGCAGAGACTGCTGAGTTCTCCAAATGCATCAAGTTTGAGAATGGTCTGCGAGCTGATATTAAGCGGGCCATTGGCTATCAGAAGATAAGAGACTTTTCTGAGTTGGTAAGCAGCTGTAGGATCTAGGAGGAGGACACAAAAGCCCATTACAAGGTGATGAGTGACCGAAGAGGCAAAGGACAACAGAGTCGCCCGAAGCCTTATAGTGCCCTAGCTGATAAGGGTAAACAGAGAATGCATGATGAGAGGAGACCTGCACGTAGAGATGCTCCTGTTGAGATTGTTTGTTATAAGTGTGGTGTTAAAGGCCACAAGAGTAATGCCTGCAACCGTGATGAGAAGAAGTGTTTCAGATGCAACCTTTTATTTACCAAATTTAAAACCAAATAGTTACAAATACCATGCTTCGCTTCAAGGGACAAGCTCAACCTTCATATTTATCAAACATGTAATCATATAGGTTAAAATCTCATTTTCGCGACAAGGGACATTTCAATACTTCCATTTTACCGAATAGAAAACCAAATAGGATCGCAAATCATGTTTTAAATCAAGGGGCAAATTCAACGTTCTCATTTATCAAATTTTCAACCATATAGGCTAATATCTCATTTTCGCGAAAAGGATCGTCCCAATACCTTTTATTTACCGATCTTAAAACCAAATAGGTACAAATACCATGCTTCGCTTCAAGGGACATCGAGGGACAAATTCAACCTTAATCTTTATCAAACTTGTAACCATATAGGAGAAAATATCATTTTCGCGACAAGGGTCGTTCCAATACTTTTACTTTACTGAATACAAAACCAATTATGTACATATATCACGTTTTAAATCAAAGGACAAGTTCAACCTTCTTATTTCTCAAACTTAGAAGCATATAGGCCAAAATCTCATTTTCCAGACAAGGAACATCCAAAGCTTTTCATTTTACCAAATACAAAATAAAATAGATTCACATATCATGTTTTCAATCAAGGGACATATAAACATACATAAATACACGTAAATTAATTAAAAACTAAATAACGAAATATCGGGCTGTTACACGAACTTGGCTGATTGGTGAAAATTCAAGGACGAATTTGAGGTATTACTCTATGACAATTATAACGTAAAAGCTAAATACTTATTTATCGGGTGTTTATTTTACGTTTACTTGATTTATTCATCTATACTATATATAAAGGAAACTACCCCTTTCAACAAACTTTTGGGTTGAAATTTTCTTTCCAAATATACCCTTAATTTTAAATACAACTAACACACGTAACAAATAGATAAGAATAAATTTAAATATTATAACAAATGTAACAAACACAATATGAATACATGTATATATGTTTTTTCCCTTTATTTATAATTTAAAAAATATAACAACTAGATGAATATATTTATACTTACTTTTTCATTATCCCAATTATACCCTTAAACAACTTTTTCTATGATAAAGATTCTTGTTATGTCATTAAAAAAAGCAACAAACATTTATATTTTTACTTTTAATCAAAACTAAAATTTCATAAAAAAAATACCGTTCATAATTTTCAAACGTTATCACAATAAAAAGAGCGGAAATACGGACACGAAGTGCCCGTTTTTCGCTAGTACAAATAAAGGAATAGTACAATTTATTAATTAGGGTGTTTATTTTACGTTAACTTGATTTAATATGCATTCATATATTCTATACTATATATAAAGGAAACTACTCCTTTCAACACATTTTTGGGTTGAAATTTTCTTTCCAAAAATACCCTTAATTTTAAATACAAGTAACACACGTAATAAATAGATAAGAATAAATTTATATATTATAACAAATGTAACAAACACAATATGAATACATGTATATCTATTTTTTTCCCTTTATTTATCATTTAAAAAATATAATAAACTAGATGAGTATCTTTATACTTACTCTTTCATTATCCCAATTATACCCTTAAACAACATTTTCTATGATAAAGATTGTTGTTATGTCATTAAAAAAAGAAACAAACATTTATATTTTTACTTTTAATCAAAACTAAAATTTCATAAAAAAAAATACCGTTCATAATTTTCAAACGTTACCGCAATAAAAAGAGCAGAAATACGGGCACGAAGTGCCCGTTTTTCGCTAGTACAAATAAAGGAATAGTACAATTTATTAATTAGGGTGTTTATTTTACGTTTACTTGATTTAATATGCATTCATATATATGAATTTATACGAATTCGAATTCTTAAAAATTGTGGTGGACCTAACACAACCTCAAAAAACCGGTTTGTGAGGTGAGAATTGTCCCCACTTAAAAACACATTGTCAGGTCATCACCTATCCGATGTAGGACTTAACACGAATCAAATATTTGAATCATTATGTTCGAATCTACAAAAATAACTTCAAACAAATTCATCCTACACACTAATTCTTGTAATTCTATAATCAACATGTAAAACATCAATTAGATATGAAACATAGTCGGTACATGTTCTACAACTTTATGCATAAAACATTCGAATCAGATATGTGTACCCAAAACGTAAGAGATCATTTTCAAACCTCAGTTAGGATATTGTGAGAAAAACTTTGAGAGAAAAATAAGCAAAATTAACTTTTTAGGTTCATTTATTTAATGATGTATGTGATCCATAATATGACAGAACAGTACAAGATAGAACAGCACAACACAAGGCAGAACAGTACAAGACAAATTTTTATTGAATTAAATATTTTTTTTGATTTATACGATTTTTGGGGGGACAGAATGCTATTTTGGTATTTTAGACAACTTGTACGTAAGATAAAAAGTTGTGCTTGGTTTGGTGGGGAAAAAATATCAATTTTTGTCCTGTCCCTTGCCTCCAGTTTGTCCTGTATAAATGCAGAACACCTAAATGAAATACGATAAAAGACATCAATACACTCATCACCTACCTATGACCTACTTTCAACCCCATTAGAACAACAACCATCAAAACCAACTTCTCCACCTAAATCAAACTCCATCGTGAACGGCCACTATAACGAAATCCATAAACCCCCTTCATCCGCTGCTCACAAAAATACACCCCTCTAACTCAACCATCATCTTCTCATCACAATAGTTGAGTCACACTCGACAATGCCCTATTCAAACACTTAGTCAGTTTCCACCACCTTTCCACCTCGGTCCACCAAAGAAAAATATCACAATTAGCCCAAAACAAACTTGAATCAAAGCAGGAAATAGATAATTTCGGGCCTATTCCACGTAATGTGTGAGTCGGATAATGGCTGTTGTAAGAATGTGATAAAAAAAAATGAATAGAATTTCCGATAATAGAAATGAAAGGTTTTGAAGAAAAAAAGAGGATTACATTAATCTCATCTACTCCCTTAAACACACATAATAGCCAACTAAACAAGATTGTTCGTTCCCGTGAGCTTAGCTCAGTTGGTAGGGACAATGCATAATATATGCAAGATCCATGGTTCAAATTTCGACCACCACAAAAATAAACAACATTGTCCAAATTTCACATTAATTATAATTTCACATTATTTATAAAAATGCAGTATCATTTGAACAAGAACTTGGGTTAAAGATACAACAAATCATACCTTGGATGACCAAATTATAATTTCAACATTACTTATAAAAATGCAGTATCATTTGAACAAGAACTTGGGTTAAAGATACAACAAATCATACCTTGGATGACCAAAAAAGTTCTCATATATAACCATATAAAATGAGGGAATCAAATATATTAGATTGAGGGACGGTTGAGGGACGGTATGGTTAAAACATACAGGTATTTATTGATGCATTAAAATAAGTCTATAATAGAAAAAGCCATTCAAAAAATTCATTTCTTAATTTGAGTTTACTCTTCTTAAGCTACGGTTAAAGAAAAACGGATTGAATACAAAAACCGGTGCTGAACTTATATTATTCATACTAGCCAAGTAAGAAAATCTAATTTAATCTTTTAAGCAAAGAGGCAAACGATGCCTCTTAATTTTAACGGTCCAATCAACACATTTGCTTAATCACAAAATGTACCACATCGTGCTTCTATAAGAGTATAACCTTTAATCCACTTGATTTAATTTCCAACACAATAGTCTCATGTGTTTCCTTATAAATAGCTATCTCGCTCATTCAATTTGTGTAAATTAAAATTCGATCAAACATGGCCTCTACAAACTCAATAGTATTACTTTTACTTGGAACGATGATGGTTACCACTGTCGTGGGTGCTCGAAGATCTAATATGTTTGGATATCTAGATTATTACCCATATGAGCTAGAAGAAGAATGGTTTGACTTACAATCTGAGCCTTACATTATAGTGGGTGGGAAGCGTATAAGCCTTGCACGTCCGCCGCCTATATTTGATCTAGAAGAAGATTTGTACGATTTGGATTTTCTTTATTGAATTTTTTTTCTAATTGTCTCCATTGTCAATCTCTATCATTAAAATACAACAATCACTTTTTCTTTTTAATTTAATTTTTACTTTCTCTTTTAAGTTTAATGGTTGCGATTCCATTTAAAAAAAATCAATTGAGAAAATCTAAATCCAAATTTAAGAGAGGCTAGAGAAATAGAGAGAGGGTTGGAGAGAAGAACAAAGAGGAGGATACCCAAAGGGAAATTCAATGAGTATTCAAGCTAGGAGTAAGGGGGAGTGAAGATCAGTTTAATTTTGTGAAGTCAAGAGGTAAGAGGGATAAACTACACCATAAATAAGCTATAATTTCATATTTTCAATTATGGGTCATAAGTGCTTGTTTGTGAATTATGATTTTGATGAACTTATATGTCAATTTTCGTGCTCATTATTGAATGATGATTTTGCGTATGTTAAATTTGTGATAAACTTGTTGTTGTTGCTTATTCTTCATTGTTGAAACATGTTGAAATGAATACTTTGTGGTTTTAGCTTAAATTGATGAGAAATGATGTTGTTGTTGATGTTGTGAATTATTGGTGAAATCATGATTATATGATATAAATGTTGTCGAGTTGTGTTGGTGATGATACATCATGCATTGGGTGTTAATAAAAGTGTTGTTGTGGTGATTTTATGATTTTTTGTGAAAATGGGTCAGAAATAAAGAAGTTTGATTTTGATGAAATTAAATGAATTGATGAAGTGGTTAGAATGAATTGGAATGATAGATTTTTTTTTATCACTTTGTTTTAGAGAGAAATCATATCGGAGAAAAATTGGGATTTTGAGTAAAAGTCGTTATTAAGCACTTTTGTGAATAAGTCATTTTGGGGTGGGTTTGATTAAGTTGTTTTAAGTTGAAATGTCATGTTTTCAAGTATGATTTGATTGGTCTAAATGTTTGGGACGCATTAGCGGAAACAGATCGAAAATCATACTTTAACGCACGAGGCGAAAATCTGCATTTCCCACCTATCAAGGACGCACGATCGTGCGCCATATACACACGGGCCGTGCGTGGTATTCTGAAAAGGGTGGCATGATCGTGCCACTTGTGAGCACGACCGTGCCAGCCTCCTTGTGCGCGGAAATGTTGATTTTTCACTTTTAAATGATACTTTAAGTACACCAATGGATCCCAAACACGTAAACCTAATGTATTTATGTATAATTGGACTTATAGGGGGTGCTTAAACATAGGTGTTGACAAGGATTGAATTTGATTTTGAAACAAGTTAAAAATGAGACAAACTTTGAGTTTTTGCGAAAGTAAATGAACCTTGTGAAACCGAAACGCCTTGATTTATTAACTAAGATTTAAGCAGGGATATCATGGAACTCTATTTTGTGAATAAAATATAAGTTAGACAATTTTGTGAAAAATAGACGAACTTTACCGAAAATGAGTTTTAGGATCTCAAAACTTGCAAATGGATTGTATTCATGTTTATATGATGGAATGATGATGAATCAACGATGATTAGGTGTTTAATAAGATGGATGTCATGATGTGGTTGCTTGTCCGTCTTTTATGCAATATGTGAATTTGAAATAATATTCGTTCTTTAAGGTGATAATTCTTGATGTTTTGATGTTGATTATGATGATGATTTTGATGATGATGATTTATTAAGGATGCTGAATTCATACATGCAAAATGACGATGATATTGATGATGATTGCATGTATTGAAAAATGACGATGTCAATGAAGATGATTTGTTGAGTGAACGTATGCATTATTTAGTCATATGTTCATGCATTCATAAGTAGGCTATTTATATCCAACGACGATGACTAGGATACTTTGTATCCAACGATGATGACTAGAATACTTTGTATTCAACGACGATGATTATGATACGGGTGTTCAAGTGAAGGTGGTTGGTGCGACATGCATATAGAGTCGTGCCTATGGGCATATCATGCATATGATAATTGGTGAAATGTGTAATATTTGACTGTGTGCTTGGTGACTAAGTGCATTGGTGAAACTTGATGTTTTTGTAATTGGTGAAATTTGATGAATATGTGAAGGTGTGAAAGTGTACTTGTTGTAGTATTATGCTTGTATGCTTGATGTTTATAATTATGTTGAATTAATTGTGAATGATTTAATAAAGTGTTGTTATTCATTTGAAATTCAATATATCATTTTATTTTCATTTGGTTGTATCTTATTTGTGGAATGTTATCTAACCCACAATGGTCGTTTGGTTGACCGCTTGCTTATTAGTATGAATGGGTAGACGACTTGTAGGACTAATTGCTTTACTTGTGAGTATGCTTGAGGTTAGCTTTGGAGTTACCTCGTCTCTTTGTCTTGGATTCTTAGTTCAGGGCTCTGATTAGGATGCCAATCTTTGTCGTTATTTTCATGTTTTGATGAGATTATCACTCAGTGTGTTGAAATTTGAGATATATATTTGGTGATGTATTATGACATATGTGGCATGGCTACTTTGGAGATTTATATTATTTGTTGATGAGATGTAATGCTATTATTCCGCTATAATGTTTTTAAAAAATTAATTGTGCATGTTTTGGACTTATTGAAGAAGTAGCATCTAAATCCTTTGTATAATTGCTTTATTTGCGTGTTTTATCGCTTAAAGGGTTTAGGGTGTTACAGTGTATCATGTTTATTGTTTTTGTCATTAACATTATAATTTTTTTTTGGTACAGTTAACATTATAATTTCTTTTCCTAAGAAAAAAAACATTATAATTTCTTGGGCAGATTGATATTGAGGTTCTAAAAATGTAAAACGCAGGAAAGTGAGAATTGATAACCATTCATCAAAATACAATCAATACGACGATATCCTCATAGAGCTTTGATGTCTTTCACTTACGAACTTGAGATATCTCATAAACTAAACATGAATAGGTTTTTGTTAAATATAGAATGATCAAATAAAAAAATAGAGTTTTCGATAATAGAGATGAAAGGCTTTGAAGAAAAACAGAGGATTACATTAATCTCATCTCCTCCTTTATACACACATAATAGCCAACTAAAGAAATGTGTCCAAATTTCACATTAATTATAAAAATGCATTAAAACTTATCTTACTTCATTTCAGTATGAATTGATCAGAAGATAGAAAAGATGGGATAACTAGTTTCCCACATTCAACACCCTTGATATGACCTAATTAGAAGAGCATCGTTTGAAAGATGTATTTACAAGCATTACGACGCTTAAGTCAACATTTGAACTAGATTGTGTGTTAAAGATAGAATAAATTGTACCTTAGATGACTAAAAAAGTTCTCATATATAACCATATTAAATGAGGCAATCAAATTTATTAGAACGAGGGGTTGTATGTTTAAAAAATACAAGTATTTATTGATGGATTAAAATAAATCTGTAATAGAAAAAATCATTAAAAAATTCATCTCTTAATTTGAGTTTACTCTTCTTAAACCACGGTAAATGATAAACGGATTGCATAAAAAAAACGGTGCTGCACTTATATTATTCATACTAGCCAAGTAATTTATTTAATAGTAAGAAAATCTAATTGAACCTTTTAAGCAAAGAGGCAAATGATGCCTCTTAATTTTAACGGTCCAATCAACACATTTGCTTAATCACAAAATGTACCACATCATGCTTCTATAAGACTATAACCATTTATCCACTTGATTTAATTTCCAACACAATAGTCTCATTTGTTTTCCTATAAATAGTTGTCTCGCTCATTCCATTTGTGTAAATTAAAATTCGATCCAAACATGGCCTCTACATACTAATATTACTTTTACTTGGAATGATGATGGTTACCACTGTAGTGGGTGCTGGAAGGTCTAATATGTTTGGATATCCAGATCAATACCCATTATTAGATCCAGAAGACTGGTTTGACTTACTTTCTGACACATCTGACATTAGAGTGGGTGGAAAGCCTATAAGTATTGCACGTCCACCGCCTATATTTGATCGAGAAGAAGAATTGTACGATTTAGAATCTCTTCATTGAATTTTTTCTCCAATTATCTCCATTGTTAATCTCTATCATTAAAATACAATAATCAGTTTTTTTTTAATTTAATTTTTACTTTCTCTTTTATGCTTAATGGTTGCGATTCCATGTAGAAAAAAATTCAATTGAGAGAATCTAAATCTAAATTTATCAGACAACTAATGAATAATCATCTATTTACGACGACATCTGCTTGACTGAGTCTACCTTACAAAAAGAATCTATATTCTATATTATATAAATTTGAGGATTTTTTTAAAATATATATAGCATGTGCAAACCTTAGTCTTTAATGCTATTCCAAAATGATTATGTAAAGGTTTTTATTTTTACTTATCAATTAATGCATATTTTCTTTTAAAAAATATTACTGTGGTATTGTGGTATCTATATTCTATATCTATATTATATAAATTTGAGGATTTTTCTCAAAGATATATATATATAATGTTTTTCTCACTCTATTCACGTGACATGTAACATTCTAAACTAACTCAACATCCTCATGCATCTTTATACGTTTGAGTTCCATAGAAATAATGGTATTGTACCCAAAAAAAATGGTACACATGGCAGTTCAAATGGTTAATTAGAATTAAATGCTATCAAACATTCAAGCAAACCACACTTTTTTTTTTTGTCAATAAGCAAACCCAACATTAATTGAAATATCTTGCCTATTTGTAAAAAAAAAAATCTTGCCTGTTAAAGAGCGTATCTTTATACTAACAATTTAGAGTTTTTAGAAATAACCTGTTCCAAAATCCTCTCCTCTAAAGATGTCCACATCATCATAATCCTACTTGACATTTGTTCCAATATTTCTCCTAATTTTTAATACAAACTTAATAATTATAATTATTATTATTATAAACCGTTTTTTATTAAACATTAAATTATACATAAAATACATAGTAGGTTACAGTCAAATAATTATTAATATAATAATTGTTTCGATTAAAATGTATATGTTACATAAAAAATTTGTACGTTACAATCAAATAATTATTAATATAATTATTATTCGATTAACATTTATATGGTACATTAAAAATTTGGTAGGTTACAAAATTATAATAAATAACTTGAATAAATTATATTTTAAATTTTGGTCCGTTACACTATGACAGTAACATACTAATTAAAAATTCAATTGTAGCAATTAGTTTTTAAGGTTATATAATTAATTTTTATTCCTTAAAAAATTATATTACTTAATATTAATATATTAAATTTCAAATGTTATGAAGTTAATTTTTTTATAGGTTACAAGAAACATAATCTAATCGTTTAATGAACATTTTATAATATTAAATACGTTAATAATATTAATTTTAAAACGGTCAACTTAATAATTAATACTACCTCCGTCCCTAATTATAAGACTCTTTTGAGAATTTTTTCCCCCTTTTTATAAGACCCCTTTGTTATTTTCAACTACATTAATTATTTATTTACTACCATACCCTTATTTATTTTGCATCTTTTTGTTCAATCAACAATAAATATAATGTTGAAAACATAAACTAATTCTCTCTCTTAAGGATAAATTTGTAAAAACAATAGTGATTACAAACAACTTTAATACAAATATTAATTTTCTTAATTCTCGTGATTTTGGCAAAAAGGTCATATATTTAGGGACGGAGGTAGTAGATATTAACCGTTATGGTGTTGAAGCAAAAATCTTTTTGATGAATGTTTTAATGATAACAAACCTCGTGGAATAAATGATAAGTTTTATGAATGGTGATCTACTGATGTTTGCACTTAAGTTTTTGTTAAAAGAACAGGAATCACATAAGTGGATGAGCTAGAAGCCACTCACGTCAATAAGTGCATTATATCTACTCAATAATGGAAGAATGAGTATATCATCAGTTGAAACACCAATATCATATCTCCATGAAGATTCATAGCTCAAGAATCATGATGAAAGAACATGAATCATGATGGAAGAACTTACATCACAAGCTACACAAGAATGTGCTTGAAGGCGTGTGACATAACTCACATTGAGTTTTATGTTATATGATAAAAGGAAACATGCATACAAGTCAGGAAGATTCTCAGAACCTCCTCAAAGTATCACACTTCCAAAGCTTCTGAAGATAAGAAGTTCAGAGTTTAGAATGTTCATATGAACAGAGATCAGAAAGTTCATATGAATGGAGTTCATAATAATCATAACATTAACCCTAAATATATCCAGAAACAATAAAGGATTACTTCATGGATAAACAAGAATATTTAAAGTCATCAGTTTCATGCAATGATGAACTAGATGCAAAGAAATATTCTTTTGGACTTCAAAGAAAGAATCATCTTGTTTGTCAAAACAAATGATCTCTCATTTATATGCTTCAAGTAGTTTTTGAAGGAAATAAATAAACAACCTTCATAGGTTTCAAAGTGTTGAAGAACATCAGAATGTTCAGTACAAAGTACAACCGTCAAAAAGAAAGGAACCCAGAAGAAACATTCTGAAGTTCATATGTTTGAACCCAGAAGGAGTTCAGAAGATTGTTCAGAAGGTTGCTCAGAAGGTTCATTAGAGCAAACTCATAAATCAATGTCCACACCAAGAACATGCAAGAACAAATGTGACATGAACACATCTTATGCAGACAATGATTTTGACTTTGGATCAAGAAATCATTAAAGGCATCTATGGTGATTAAAGGATTAATGGGCTTTGATAGTTCTTGGTATTTGTGTGTTCTTGAGTGATTAACCAAGACACAAACAAAGTTTAAATCATACCAAGATACAAGAAATCAAAGGACATTTGAATTCATGAACTAACTCAGAGTTCAGAAAATTAGTTCAGAATGTTGCTTAGAAAGTTGATCAGAATGTTCAAGCAGAGTTCAGAAGGTTGTTCTTATACAAGCCCAGAATCTCAAGAACATTATCAAGAACATGCAATGTACACGTGACAAAATATCCAGTAAAGTACATTGACATAGATCAATCAAGCAATAAAGGCATTTACAAGGTTAATGTCAAAAAGGATATTCAATGTTCATTTAAGACTATGAACATTTGAATTACTAGGAACATTCCAATGTGAATATCATCCTAGATATTGCAATTACTGCACTTTAGTTATGTTTTCACTATTAGGATTGATTACATCAAGTACAAGTCTTACAAATCATCCTAAGTGAAAACAGATGGAACATTCTGAAGATCAGAATGTTCAGGCTCTGCACATGCTTACTTTATGAACAGTACAGTAGGTGAAAAGTAAAAAGCAAAAGCAAAGCAAATCTATCTTGATCAATCAGAGAAAGACACGCATGGGAGTTGGTACATGTCATCGCGATTTTCGGGTGTCAAGTCATTAATTAGGCTTGAACCTTTCGATCATTGATGTCTCTATTTTTTTTTGGGGAAGGGTAAAATTGAGAAAACCCTTAGAAATTCTAAGTTCGGGGCAATTTTCGCTGCGGGAAGGTGTTAGGCACCCGCAACGACTATAGTACTATATAGGAGCCGTTTTTCTTGACCTATGTTTACGCTTTACTTTTAATGCTATTTGTTGAAAAAAATTGTTTTTAAGAACGGGGAAAGAAGTGTTTGGGATTTATTTTTTATTGGACTTGGAGAGATTTTAGTCTCTTGCCTACATACCCTTTTAAGGGATCAAACTCCATGTAGTTCTCTTCCAGAAAAGTTTTTTGTGGGTTAGTTTGTTTTTAATTTTGAAAATGATTTTGAAGAAAAGATAAGAGGCCTTAAAGGCATGAGATTGGAGAAAAGTGAGGTTGTTTCAATTGTTTAGAGAAAAAGAGTTAAAGTTGGAATTTAGGGTTCATTTACATTTTTTGATTATGAAAATAAAGGAAAAAGGTTATGGAGTTTTGACTCCAAGATTATTGCGAAAATGGTTTTCAAGTGAGGTGTTATTTGTTTCGTTTTTGGAAAAGCATAATATTTTTCTAAGTATCACGCTTCCTAAGCATACATCTAGCGGTAAATCATACAACGTGTGTGCGTGTCGGTGCTTGTGTCGGTGTACATCATCATAGTGTCCATTGTCCTTTACATTTGGCCCTAATTTACATTCTATGGTCTTGCAAGAATTTAAAAGAAAGTAAATCTACCTAAAAATGTTACATGGAAATTAATGGAAAATTGCATAAAAGAGTTAAAGAAAAGAATGAATGTAATGCAAAGCTTGCACTATGAATGAGACATGCAATAAGATGGTTAGTAGACAAAATATAGAATGGTAGAGAAATAGGTAAAGAATGAAGGATAAAATGATAGGAACACCTAGCAAGAAAGCAATTCAACACATAGTGAAAAATAATAGCCAAATATGGTAAAGGAATGCACAAAACCTAGATGTGAAATCTTTCTAACATATGACCTAAAATATCTATCCTAGCATGGTTTTAGAGACTTATTTCAAGTATAGGAATGTGAATTACAAGGCAACTTTGGGTACAAAATCATCACATAATCAAGAACTAAACACCCGACAGTAGCAATGACATATAATCATGAGCAAAAATTATCACAAAATCATATCACAAGCACTGAGATCATGTGGCATTGAATTGGCACAAAAACCATGCAAGAAATTTCACAAAGAACACAAAAATATACAAATCAAGAGAAAAAATTATTACACATATTTTTATCCATTTCGCAATGTAAAAATACCACAAAACAGTTAAAAATGCATCAAGAAACACATAGCAATTTTTAGGAATTTTTTGGTAAGAAACTTAACACACACAGGGGTACAGGTAGCAAAAATATAGGTGCAATTAGCAAGGAATTCAAAAGAACTGAAAATAAGCAAGAAAGGCCTACGCTACCTGGCTCAAACCCACACACCTGATGGATCCGGATCTCCATAACGCTTCAGAAGCGTTGGATTGATCCAGATCCATCTGGATCTAGATCAAACGGCTGAAAGCAAAGGAGAATGGACCGGGTTTGGATCAACCCGGTTCGCGTGCTTTTATAAAAGGGAAAACAACCCGGTTCATTCATTTTCTTTGCTCTTTCTCTTTCTTCCTTCCGTTCTCTCTTCTCCTCTCTTACGAACCCTAACCCTAGTTCGTCTGAATCCACCCAGAACTTGTTCAAACATGCATCAAACGGTTCACCTCTTTGTTCTAAGCATGAATTCATTACTTGTAATCACTTTCAATCGGTAAATCGATGTAGATCGTGGAGTTTTCTTCCACGGTTTTCGAATGGATTTTCTTGTATTTCTTGTTCTAATCCTTCTCTGAATGAGTTTTTCTGTGGATTCTTAGGTTTACAACGATTGATTTTTGTTGTAAACCATAGATTCCGTACGGTTTCAAACGATTTTTAGGGTTTTCATGGTTTTGAACAAGTTTTTGGATCCTTCACGGATCTACATCGATTTAAGGGTTCTTTGATGTTCTTAAACACGTAAGAGGGAGGTTTTCATGTTCACCTGGGTTTTAATCGGAGATTCGAACTAGAATCTTCAAGAACTTGGAATTTGTGATTCTACTTCGTTGATTCTTGGTTCGGATCCAGAAATAAACTGGTAACTTCTTCTTCTTCCTCTTAACCGGTTCTGACTCCCTGAATTTCTCTCTTTCTTCTTCTCAAACTCACTCCTCTGTGATCGCGTTTGAATTTGCCGCTTCCAGTGGTGAATTCGCGCTTGAATTGCAGGGGAAATGGTTCAATGATGACGATTCAGTGATGAATCTCTGAGAACCATTGCGAATTTCATTGAATTGCGCTTGAATTTGACTCTGGGAAAATTAGGGTTTGTAGAAATTGTTCTTCATGTTCATCTGATTTTCTGAGTTTGTTGCAATTTGATCTAACTGACATGAGAGAGAAATTTGTGAATTGTTTCTGATGTGGCGTCAATTCTGTGGTCCTCCCTGACTTGCACAGTGGCGTGGCCTTTTATAGGCTGCCATGTGTGCCTTTGCACCAATGGGTGTGCGCCACCTGTACTTGAACTGCTTGCGTGGCTCTGGACTAAATTTGACTTAAGGACCAATTTGCAAAAAAATCAAAAGCTAAAGGACTGTTCTGCAAAAAAATAAGAAAACTGGACTGATCTGTAATTAAAAGAATTGGCCTGACTTGCAATTAGAAGAAAAGAAAGAAAGAAAGAAAGAAAAAAGAAAAAAATAAAGTTTGGATTGATTTGCAATTAAACATAAAACTTGGACTAAATTGCAAAAAGTAAAATAAAACTGGTAAAAAATGTAATTTGAAAACAATGTAAAGTGAAACAGTTAAAAAAGACGAAACGGACTAAAATGAACAAATTACCAAAATGAGGTATTTTAAAATACCTCTCTGCCCAAAAATCATTTAATGTGAAAAGACCAAAATGCCCCTAATGGCTAAAACGACTCAGACTGACTCAGATGCAATGCTGAAATGATTTTTAGACAAAATTTGACCAATGATTTACACAGACGAGTTTAAAAGACTCAGAGACAAATGTAGGGACTAAAATGGGTTCCACTGCAGGAAATGACCAAAATACCCTTTTTGTATGATTTTTATGCAAAAAATTGGAATAAAATGCAGGAAAATGTGCAATAGTTTTTAGAAACTTTCTTTGAGGACTTGTAATGCAAGAAAAGCACTTTGGATGATTTTGTATGCAAGAAAATTTAAAGACAGAAACAGTAACATATGCAGTTGAAGTACAGTAGTAAAACGCAGAGTAATACACAGTGAATTGAAGAGTATCAGAAATAGAGAAGAAATTTGGACGAGTATTTTTAGGTCCAAAATGAGGGTATGACAGCTGCCCCTATTTAAGTTTCTTCGTCTGGAGGGTCAAGAGACGGAGTCTTTGGCTTGACGTGACGAAGATACTTAAATATTGACATTTGCACTGATTTTGGGCGTAAAAATACATTGGCAGATGTTGTGCATGCCATGCAACATTTTGATTATGAATGCAAGACAGACTGAGAATTGAGTTTAACAAAGTATGTGGTATCCATTGCGGGATTGGTAGACATTAACAGAATAGCAAATAACAGAGTATGTCGTATCCATTGCGGGATTAGTAGACATTAACAAGATAGCAAATAACAATATTCACTCGGGAGACTCGATAGCAAATTGACAGGTGCAAGTTGTTCTTTTGGCTCGAACTGGGAACTTGACCGGGAATACTGACAAGTAAAAGGGGCACAAGCTGTTCTTGGATTCGAACTAGCCACTTGGCTGATGGCAGAAACAAGGTGCAGGTGCAAGCTGTTCTTGTATTTGAACTAGCGGCTTGACCTATAACAAGAATGAAAGCAAATTGACAGGTGCAATGTGTATGAACGTCATAACAATTTTATCATATGCATGAGCATATAAGATGCATGATTATGCATGTATGAATGCTTTGAAATGCATGATGATTGGCAATTTGCAGACATAATTTCGCAGAGACAGACAAAACATTGGAATATTGGGCACGTAATGGCTCGTGCTCTAACAGATACTTGCAAAAGTTCCTCTTTTGGGGATGCCGTCGTCGAGAGACGCATCAAGACTATTGTTGAGGGCAGGGAGCCATATCCCATTCATAGACTTGCAGAGATTGAAACCTTTGATGGTACTGCCATTGTTGGATGTTCTACTGTCGAGCACACCTTGGATATCGCATCTGTGGTCAATGCTTTTTGCATATTTGCTTTTGTTTTTTTTCCTTTTTTTTTTTATATCTCATTTTTGCCTAGATCGCCCTTTCGGGTTTTCAATCCACCGTGGAATAAATTCTTTTCAAGTGCCCCTGTTTTTGCCTAAATTGCCTTTGAAGGTTGTCAATCCATCGGGGTATAAATTCTTTTCAAGTGCCCCTGCTTTTGCCTGAATTGCCTTTGAAGGTTGTCAATCCATCGGGGTGCTCATTTTTGCCTAAGCCGCCCTTTCGGGTTTTCAGCTTAGCGAGCTTATTCATTTTGGTATTTTTCATTCTGTTTTTTCATTCTTGCCATTGACCACAGACCGTACTGGGGAGAGAGCCTGCTGGTAACCTGCATCGAAATGGATATCAACACCCGTTTGTTCATGCATGTTTCGTTTGAATGCACCTAGTTGCTTAGGTTGGTTTTCAAAATACACACAAAAATTTTCAATTTCAAAGATGTTTGTTTCAGACATTGTCATTATCAAAATAGAAAGAAGATTTTCTTGTATAAGGCCTTGAAAATAGAATGAAGAAATAGAGTTTCAAACAAAAGCATAGGCTCAAATCGACGTATAGGAGTAGTAGTCAGCCAAAGGCGTGACTCCACGGATTTACAAAGCTTGGAAAATGATAATTTTATTAGTTGGTGGTACATTGAACACAATGGTCACTACAGTTCCCAGGAATCTTGAATTCACAGGTACAACAGCTTCAGATGAGAGCGGCCATTCATCAGTTGCTCGTGCCCCAAGTGGATGGTGGTTTGCCAAATATAGCCAATTGTCTTTCATTTCAATCTCATTTTTGCATGAACCGCCCTTCCGGGTTTTCGGCTCATCGAGACGCTCATTTTTTCTTGAGTTACATGTAATCTCAGCGAGCTTTTCCATATTTACATTTTTTATTTTTTTTATTTTTTTTATTATATCCCTTGTTTTGCCTGGGCCGCCCTTTTGGGTTTTAGGTCCACCGGGAAGCGCATTTTTGCCTAGGCCGCCTTTTCGGGTTTTCGACCTACCACGCTGTTCTTTTCATATATCTAGACAAAGTATTTCTTGACTATATCGACATTCACAGGGTTTGGAAGTTCGACACCGTCCATGTGTGTAAGAATCAAGGCTCCGCCGGAGAAGGCCTTCTTGACAACATATGGTCCTTCGTAGTTTGGCGTCCACTTGCCCCTTGGGTCGGGTTACTGGCTTACTCTTCTTTTCAAAACGAGTTCACCTTCCTTGAATTCCCGAGGACGGACCTTCTTGTCAAAAGCAGTTTTCATTCTTGTTTGATATAGTCGTCCACGAGCCAAAGCATCCAGACGTCTTTCCTCAATCAAATTCAACTGGTCGTACCGACTCTGGCACCATTCAGCCTCAGACAATTTTGCTTCCATGATCACGCGGAGAGACGGGATCTCCACTTCTAGAGGGAGAACTGCTTCCATGCCATATACAAGAGAAAAAGGCGTTGCCCCGGTCGAACTGCATACTGTAGTACGGTAGCCGTGTAAAGCGTAGGGCAACATCTCATTCCAGTCTTTGTACGTAGTTACCATCTTCTGTACAATCTTCTTGATGTTCTTATTGGCGGCCTCAACTGCACCGTTCATCTGGGGTCTGTAAGGAGAGGAGTTGTGATGTTCAATCTTGAATTTCTCACACAGGGCCTGCACCATGTCATTGTTCAGATTGGTACCATTGTCAGTGATAATCTTGCTGGGAACACCATATCGACAGATGATATTGTTCTTGATGAACTTAACCACCACTTGCTTGGTTACGTTGGCATAAGATGCAGCTTCGACCCACTTGGTGAAGTAATCGATCGCTACCAAAATGAAACGATGACCATTCAAAGCTTTTGGTTCAATTCTTCCAATCATGTCGATGCCCCACATAGAGAAAAGCCACGGAGAGGACATGACATTGAGGGCATGCGGAGGCACATGAATCTTATCAGCATAGATTTGACATTTGTGACATTTCCTGGCATATTGGTAGCAATCGCGTTCCATAGACATCCAATAGTAGCCTGCTCTTAACAATTTTCTAGACATGGTATGTCCCGAAGCATGGGTTCCGAAAGTGCCGTCGTGCACGTCATGCATCAATTGCTCTGCTTCACGCTCATCAACACATCTCAACAATATCATATCAAAATTCCTCTTGTATAGAACATCCCCATCTAACATGAACTTGCTAGCCAACCTGCGCAAGGTCTTCTTGTCTTTGTTGGAAGCATTCGGCGGGTACTCGCGGCTTTGCAAAAACTGCTTGATATCACAATACCAGGGTCTGTTGTCAACTATATCCGCATTTGCTTGAACGGCCACACCGTTGATAACGAACACATGAGAAGGCCGGTCAAGGCGCTGCACTTTGATTACTGGCACGTGGTTCCAATGGTTCACTTGAAACATGGAGGATAAAGTGGCAGGAGCATCGGCCATCTGATTTTCCTCACGGGGAATATGGTGCAATTCGACTTTCGTAAAGTACGTCAGCAGACGCCTCGCGTAGTCACGGTAAGGGATCAGATTGGCATGATGAGTCTCCCATTCTCCCTTTATCTAGTTAATAACAAGCGCAGAATCTCCATAGATGTCGAGATGTTTGATTCTGACGTCGATCGCTTCTTCGATTCCCAAGATGCATGCTTCGTATTCAGCCATGTTGTTTGTGCATTCAAATACAATCCGGGCGGTAAAGGGAATGTGATGCCCCTGCGGAGATACAATCAGTGCCCCAATTCCTTTGCCATAAGCATTGACAGCACCGTCGAAGACCAACCCCCACTTGCTATTAGGGTCCGAACCTTCACCAATCAACGGTTCTTCACAGTCTCTTGACTTCAAATACATGACCTCTTCGTCGGGGAAGTCGAACTTAATGGGCTGATAGTCATCCAGTGGCTGGTAAGCGAGGTGATCAGCTATAACACTTCCTCTGACGGCTTTTTGGGCTTTGAACACAATATCATATTCAGACAGCAGCATTTGCCAGCGCGCAATCTTTCCAGTGACTGCAGGCTTCTCAAAGATGTATTTGATCGGGTCCATGCTGGATATCAGCCAAGTTGTATGGTTCATCAAGTAGTGACGCAGGCGTTTGGCAGCCCAGGCCAAAGCACAACAAGTCTTTTCGAGTATCGTATACCGAACCTCACAGTCAGTGAACTTCTTGCTCAGATAGCAGATAGCATGCTCTTTCTTTCCAGTCTCGTCCTGCTGACCGAGCACACATCCCATGGATTCATCTAACACTAACAGATACATAATCAACGACCTTCCTTCCACCGGCGGGACAAGGATGGGTGGCTCTAGCAAATAGTCCTTGATGCTATCAAAAGCTTCCTGGCATTCATCGTTCCACACAATGGGTTGATTCTTTCTGAGTAGCTTGAAGATCGGCCCGCAGGTCGCGGTCATGTGAGATATGAATCGGGAGATATAGTTCAGACGCCCGAGGAACCCTCTAACTTGTTTCTCGGTCTACGGGGCCGGCATTTCACGGATTGCCCGGACTTTGTCAGGATCTACTTCAATGCCTCTTTGGCTGACAATGAAACCTAGCAGCTTCCCGAATCTAACACCGAACGTACACTTGTTGGGATTCAGTCGAAGCTTGTACTTTCTCAACCTCTCAAACATCTTTGCCAAATATTCAACATGTTGCTCTTCATTGTTTGACTTCACGATCATGTCATCCACATACACCTCGACTTCCTTGTGAATCATATCGTGAAACAACGTAGTCATCCCCCTCTGATAGGTCGCACAAGCATTTATCAGGCCGAACGGCATCGCTTTGCAACAGAAAGTTCCCCACGGAGTGATGAACGATGTCTTTTCCCTGTCCTTGGGTGACATCTTGATTTGATTGTATCCCGAGAATCCGTCCATGAAGGAGAACACTTTGCACTGAGCGGTATTATCAACAAGCACGTCAATATGAGGTAGTGGGAAATTGTCCTTCAGACTGGCTTTATTCAAATCCCGATAATCAACACACATCCGAACTTTGCCGTCCTTCTTCGGTACAGGCACAATATTAGCAACCCATTCGGGATACTCAACTGTCATGAGGAAACCTGCATCAATCTGCTTCTGTACTTCACCCTTAATCTTGAGAGCCATGTCAAGACGAGTTCTTCTCAGCTTTTGTCTAACAGGGGGACATTCTGGCTTCGTTGGTATCCGATGCTCTACGATCTGGGGATCCAAACCCGGCATATCTTCATACGACCATGCGAAAATATCTGAATACTCTCAGAGAAGTTGGAAGATCTTCTTCTTAACCCCCTCTTCCAGTGCAGCACCGACCTTGATCTCTCGCTTATTGTCCTCGGTGCCCAAGTTAATCAACTCAATCTTTTCCTGGTGAGGCTGAATGGCTTTCTCCTCTTGTTCAAGCAGTCGAGTAATCTCATCTGGTATGTCATCCTCACCCTCATCTTCGGCTCCGAACACCGGGAATTCAAAAGTTGGAGGGACCGTAGGGTCACTGTGTTCAACGGGTTTGTTATGGTTCAATCTGCGTGATATGGTTGGATGATTTTTAGAAAAGATTTTTCATGCAGATCTTTGAAATTAATAAGAAAATACAGATGTTTTGGTTTTTTCTGGCATTACCATCATTTCCAAGGGAAAAAACATTAAGAGAAAACAACAGTCGTGAAAGGAACGACAATTTTTATTAATAATGGCAATGCTGAAACAAACATGCCCTTACAAAAATATCCTTTTCGCTTTGGGCGGAGCGAAAAGATGGTTATTTTGAAAAACAAAGACCTAAGCAACAAGACACATTACTCAGAATCATGCATGATCAACGGAAGGTCAACGACACTCCAATTCTTCGCAATGCCTCCTGATATAACAAACACGGGTCTAGACCCACTTCCAATAGCACCCTCAGTAATTGCATTGGTGAACCCTGCACTGTAGAACATCCCAGTAGATACTCCCGATGTTGGGGAGAACCCAAGACCTTCTTTGTGCTTATTCTCAAGTAGTTGTATTAACTGGCCCCAACCGGCAGCTCGCCCTTCTTGGACAGCCTTCTGTGCGTCCTTCAAAGAAGCCATAGCGGCACCGACCTTCCTGGGCTCCGTACCTTCAACAGTCAAACCTTGAAATGCAGTCCCTTCAGCAGACCCTGCTTCAATACAAGAGAATGATGATAATTGACTGACCAAGTATGCTTCTTCTCCATGTACAGTAACAAGCTTACCATTCCTCACAAATTTCAGCTTTTGATGAAGAGTGGAGGTAACCGCGCCGGCCTCATGTATCCACGGCCTTCCGAGGAGGCAACTATAGGAAGCATCGATATCCATGACTTGGAAAGTGATCAGAAATGTATCAGGGCCAATGGTCATAAGAAGATCCACCTCACCGAGAACGTTCTTACGGGATCCATCGAAGGCCTTGACCAGGAAAGTGCTTCTCCTCAAAGGGGCTTCTTGATAGCTTAGCTGGTCTAGAGTAGATTTGGCCATTACATTCAGGGATGAGCCGGTATCTACCAATACGTTTGACAGCATGTCAGTCTTGCAATTCATAGAGATGTGTAGGGCCAAATTATGATGCTTCCCTGCCTCGGGGAGCTCGTCTTCGCCAAACCAGAGATTACTGCAAGCGGTGATATTTCCCACTATACCACCAAACTGGTCCACCGTGACCTCGTGGTCGACGTATGCCTGCTCCAACACTTTTAGCAAGATATTCCTATGGGCTTCAGAGCTTAGGAGCAAAGATAGGATAGATATCTTCGACGGGGTTTGTAATAGTTGATCCACGATCTTGTAGTCACTTCTCTTGATTATCTTCAGGATTTCGTCCAAATTAGAATCTTAAATAGACTGACCTGGCCGGCTAACATCTTTAGCCATAGGAGGAACCGGAAGTGGCATTGTTTTGTCAACCGGAGCCGTGATGGGCGCGGCTGTCTTCTTTTGGAACAAAGGGGGACGGACTCTACCGCTCCTCAGAGTTGTTGTTTCTTCGGCGATGTTGCTCACTACAGCTGGGGATACCAGAGGCACTTCTACCCCGTTCTCAATCATGGTTGCATTGTACTTGTAAGGAACGGCTTTTGTGGAAATAAAAGGCACTGGCCCAGGTAGCCTTATCACTAGAGGTTCAACATTCTCTTTCGAAGGCGTGCTCCTAATGGGAGTATCATGGAAGACTGGCATAATCACACAAACGTCGCTGGCTATCAGGTAGTTATCATTCATCAGGCTCTGGATGTCGTTCTGAACCACGTCACAGCCCATAGGATTTTGGAGACACCCATTGCAAGCGGCATGGTCATGGTTAAACAAAGAGGCTTGGCACAACTTGACATGCAGCGGTACCAGAGGGGTTACAACATTACGAACATCAAGGCGGGTAGTTTCTTCGTATGCTTCAATCATGTTCACAGCAGCATGATTTGGGAGCGGATTATCGAGTACATGCGGGACATTGTTCTCGAAATACAACTTTCCTTGGTCTATCAGTTTCTTCACAATATACTTCAAAGCGTAACATCCTTCCACATCGTGGCCCAGAGCGCCTTGATGAAAATCGCACCTGAGGTCAAAACGAAACCGAGGAGGTAATGGGTTGGGCGGAGGCTTGCCGGGTCTGGTTGTGCAGTACCCCTTGTGCAGCAGAGTAGGAAGCAATTCAGCATATAACATTGGTATCGGAGGGAAAGATGGTCAGGCCTGAGGGCCTGGCTGCTGTTGTGGTTGTTGTTGAACCGGTGGCTGTTGTTGCACATGCTGAGCGATAGCGTTGACAGGGACCTGAGGCTGGCCCGGTGGCAGAGGATACTAATGGTAGAATGGTGGAAAGAATGGATGTTGGGCGTATTGCATGTATTGGTACGGCAGAGGTAGTTGAGTAGCATTGATGGGAGCAACGGCGGCCACGGACTGATTGGTCTCGGTAGATACCATCCCGACTTCTGACTCCTTCTTCTTGTGATGGCCATTGCCATACTTCTTTGGTGCATTTGTGGAGGATTCACCCTTTTCGAACACAATGATACCTTCTCTGACAGCTTCTTCTAGGAGGGTTCCCATGGTGACCATCTCGGAGAAGTTACTCGGAGCAGCAATGATAATCCTTTCAACATAGTCTTTTTTCAGCGTCTTCAGAAACGTCTGTGTCATTTCCTCTTCATCTAGAGTAGGGGTAATACGGGCGGCTGCCCCCCTCCACCTTTGTGCATACTCACAGAAACTTTCATCTTTCTTCTGAGAGAGGGACCTGAGAAATTCCCTGTTTGGCTTCAACCTGGTATTAAACCCGTAGTGACTCTTGAAAGCGGCGACCAAATCATCGAAGGTACGAATGTCATCTTTACTTAGGCCAGTATACCATTCTGCAGAGTCTTCCATCAAACTGTCTTGGAAACAGTGGATCATGAGCGAATCATTGTCTGAGTAGTTAGCCATCTTCCGGACATATTTGATGATATGGTTCTGAGGACAGGTCAGCCCGTTGTATCAGTCGAATTCTGGGACTTTGAACTTTTTAGGGACATCTACCTTTCGCACTAGGCAGAGATCGTGAGTCTTGACGAGGTCACCACTTCCACGGTTAGCTTTGATTTCACGACGGAGTTCTCTAGCAAGCTCCTCCATCCTTTCTTCCATAGTCCCGGTCATAGGAGACTTCCCACGGTGAGTACCGGTGTTGGTGTTTTGAGGCATAGAATGTACGATTGGGTCAGTAAAGACCGTTGACTGAGGCAGAGTAGTGTGGAGAGAGGCATGCCCTGGGACGGGGATTTGGTTACCATTGGCAGCACCAGAAGTACCTGCTGCGTTATTGGGAGCAAAGAAAGATGGGAGTCCGTATGGGTATCCCCTCGGCATAGCAAAGCGGTCATCAAGAGATGCTGTTGGAACTGCCTCAGCGGTCTCTGGAGCAGACGAGGCTGGTTGTTCCTGGGCAGCCAACAGAGCAGTCATAACATCGTGAGCTTTAGCCAGCTCTTCCCTTAAAGAAGCCAATTCGGTACGGAGCTGCGCGTTTTCTTCTTCCATGGCTACCTGATTCCTCCTTCTGTATTGTCTAGTCTGATGTACTCTGGTAGGTTGATCAGTCTTTCGAGCACGAGCCACTTTTCACACTGCGACAGAAGAACCAGGAGGCAATGAGCACTTGGAGGTTTTTCGTGACCGATGAATGATGCATATGATGCATGATATGTACAAATGCAGATGCAAAAATGACTCTTTTTGGTTATCGAAAGGATCTCTTAAACAAATTAGAAATTTTGTAAACATTTTTAGGAAAGAATGAAGAGACTAGAAAGCTGTAGAGATAAATCTTTTGAAATGTTGAGCCAAGGGGAGTGGGCCTCAAAACATAATACAAACAACATGATCATCTAAGTCTATGGAGTGACAGGGTAATCCTCAGAGTCAGACTCTGGAGCCGAACTGCAGTATCGGGCATAGAATTCCCGACGACCTCTAGCTCTCTTGGAATCCCTCATAAGCAGCTTATCTTTTTCCTCGAGTTCCTTCCTAGCTTTGGCTAGCTCTCTTTTCAACATTCGATTCTCATGATCCTTCTGCTCATCTCTACCATCTAAAGTCAAAATCAAGTTCTCGGCTTCATTGTATCGGGCTTTTATGCCTGTTTCTCCTGACTCTCCATAGATAGATGCTCCTGATACATCTCTTGGGTTGCAGGAAGCAAAGGTAATGGCCTGGACGGAACAGACGCGGACACATGTCTCATAGCAGGATAAGGCATGCCAATCTCTTCGGCTCGATCTATTACCCACTGAGTATAGGCCTCATGAGCTATACCGGATCTCACACCTAAATGCTTCACATCCTTCCTTCGAACCTTATACCAAGCATCTGTAAAAGCTTTCGTTTGCCCGGTGGGGACATTGGAATAGTAGAAGAATTCCTGGGATGTAGCAAGATTGATGGGCTTTGTTCTCATAGGGAAGCCGAACTGTCTCATGGCTAACTCAGGATTGTAGTTGATTCCTCCCCGGGTACCGAGAAGAGGTACATTGAGGAAATCTCCACAACCAGTAATAATCTCCTTGACTCGAGCTGCCGGAGTAATCCAAACCACCTCATCGGGAGTGAGAGCCATAATCCGCTGCGAATAAGACCAATTCTCCGAGTTGGCATGGAAAGAGCTTGGGAGGTGAGAAATAAACCACCTATATAGGAGGGGCACACAACAAAGAATATATCCACGACCTTTGAGAGTCTGATCATGAATGGGGTGGTACGTGTCAGCTAACAAAGTAGGAACCGGATTCTTGGAGTGGAAAATCTCAATAGCATTCATATCCACAAAGTTGTCAAGGTTTGGGAAGAGAATGAGCCCGTAGATGAGTAGTGCAAGAATAGCCTCAAGAGTGTCCTAACAAGTAGATTCGAGATTAGCCCGCTCAAGTAAGTACTTCGAAGTGAAACCCTGGATGTGAGATTTAGTAACGAGATTCTTGGACACGTCGGAGGTCTTGAGATAAAGATCCTTAGCAATCACCAAAGGAGTAGGGGGAGCTCCGGGGGCCCGTGAAAGGTGTCCTCTCGGCTACAGGTAAACCCAACAAACTAGAATAAGCCTCAAGTGTAGGAACCAACTGGAAATCCGGGAAAGTGAAGCAACGGAAGACAGGATCATAAAATTGCACCAGAGTGTGTACTAACTTCTCTTCTATATTAGTCCGGAAAATAGTAAGCAAACCACCGTATCGGAGACGAAACCCAGTCGGATTCTTAACCCTGAGTGCCAACTCCCTTAAGCTAACCAAATCGACTTCCTTGAACTTGTAAGATTTAGTCCTCTTCATACCTGGAATGTTTACAAAGTTTTCAATTTGTCTAGACCTTTCGATAAATGCATGAAAAAGTTTATGCATGAATGCATGATTTTGGTTAAAGAAAACACGGCGGGCTAAGGTTCACAATCGCGGAGCTGCGGATGGACACGGTGTCCGGTGAGACTAGGGCTTTGATAGTAGTAACCACGGTTCTAACAAGGTTCCCAAACTACAACCTCTCTTACGCATATCATAGTAGCACAAGGCGACGCCCGTTCTATGATTATTCGTAAGAAGGTCTAGTTCGAGTGTAGTATTGCGTGACGACTAATTTTCGAGACAACGCTCGGTTTAGCCACCGCACTACGTCTTAAAAAAAAGGCCAAAGATGGGTTTGGTAACTATAGTCCGTAGCTTTCATCGGTCAATTGGAAGTAAAGTGCCTAAGCGTGACAACACACGCCGACAACATCACCCCCAAAATGCCTCAGCTACGTGAGATTGATTGCGTAACCCAATGCACGAGGCAACCCCCGGATTGGATTGTCGATTATATCTCCTCCTAATCTTAGGTTCACTCAGCCCGGGTATAGGACTTTTGATATTCTCACCCCACACGTTGCATGAAAATGATAACAATAAAGTAAAGCGTAAAACATAAAGCATGAAAAACTAGGTGTAGCCCTAAAGTCCCCAGTGAAGTCGCCATAGGAAGGTGTTAGGCACCCGCAACGACTATAGTACTCTATAGGAGCCGTTTTTCTTGACCTATTTTTACGCTTTACTTTTAATGCTATTTGTTGAAAAAAATTGTTTTTAAGAACGGGGAAAGAAGTGTTTGGGATTTATTTTTTATTGGACTTGGAGAGATTTTGGTCTCTTGCCTACATACCCTTTTAAGGGATCAAACTCCATGTAGTTCTCTTCCAGAAAAGTTTTTTGTGGGTTAGTTTGTTTTTAATTTTGAAAATGATTTTGAAGAAAAGATAAGAGGCCTTAAAGGCATGAGATTGGAGAAAAGTGAGGTTGTTTCAATTGTTTAGAGAAAAAGAGTTAAAGTTGGAATTTAGGGTTCATTTACATTTTTTGATTATGAAAATAAAGGAAAACGGTTATGGAGTTTTGACTCCAAGATTATTGCGAAAATGGTTTTCAAGTGAGGTGTTATTTGTTTCGTTTTTGGAAAAGCATAATATTTTTCTAAGTATCACGCTTCCTAAGCATACATCTAGCGGTAAATCATACAACGTGTGTGCGTGTCGGTGCTTGTGTCGGTGTACATCATCATAGTGTCCATTGTCCTTTACATTTGGCCCTAATTTACATTCTATGGTCTTGCAAGAATTTAAAAGAAAGTAAATCTACCTAAAAATGTTACATGGAAATTAATGGAAAATTGCATAAAAGAGTTAAAGAAAAGAATGAATGTAATGCAAAGCTTGCACTATGAATGAGACATGCAATAAGATGGTTAGTAGACAAAATATAGAATGGTAGAGAAATAGCTAAAGAATGAAGGATAAAATGATAGGAACACCTAGCAAGAAAGCAATTCAACACATAGTGAAAAATAATAGCCAAATATGGTAAAAGAATGCACAAAACCTAGATGTGAAATCTTTCTAACATATGACCTAAAATATCTATCCTAGCATGGTTTTAGAGACTTATTTCAAGTATAGGAATGTGAATTACAAGGCAACTTTGGGTACAAAATCATCACATATGCACATTTCCACTTTTAGACCATTCAAGTTACTTGCAACACAAGAAATCAAGACCTAAACACCCGATAGTAGCAATGGCATATAATCATGAGCAAAAATTATCACAAAATCATATCACAAGCACTGAGATCATGTGGCATTGAATTGGCACAAAAGCCATGCAAGAAATTTCACAAAGAACACAAAAATATACAAATCAAGAGAAAAAATTAGCACACATATTTTTATCCATTTTGCAATGTAAAAATACCACAAAACAGTTAAAAATGCATCAAGAAACACATAGCAATTTTTAGGAATTTTTTGGTAAGAAACTTAACACACACAGGGGTACAGGTAGCAAAAATATAGGTGCAATTAGCAAGGAATTCAAAAGAACTGAAAATAAGCAAGAAAGGCCTACGCTACCCGGCCCAAACCCACACACCTGATGGATCCGGATCTCCATAACGCTTCAGAAGCGTTGGATTGATCCAGATCCATCTGGATCTAGATCAAACGGCTGAAAGCAAAGGAGAATGGACCGGGTTTGGATCAACCCGGTTCGCGTGCTTTTATAAAAGGGAAAACAACCCGGTTCATTCATTTTCTTTGCTCTTTCTCTTTCTTCCTTCCGTTCTCTCTTCTCCTCTCTTACGAACCCTAACCCTAGTTCGTCTGAATCCACCCAGAACTTGTTCAAACATGCATCAAACGGTTCACCTCTTTGTTCTAAGCATGAATTCATTACTTGTAATCACTTTCAATCGGTAAATCGATGTAGATCGTGGAGTTTTCTTCCACGGTTTTCGAATGGATTTTCTTGTATTTCTTGTTCTAATCTTTCTCTGAATGAGTTTTTCTGTGGATTCTTAGGTTTACAACGATTGATTTTCGTTGTAAACCGTAGATTCCTTACGGTTTCAAACGATTTTTAGGGTTTTCATGGTTTTGAACAAGTTTTTGGATCTTTCACGGATCTACATCGATTTAAGGGTTCGTTGATGTTCTTAAACACGTAAGAGGGAGGTTTTCATGTTCACCTGGGTTTTAATCGGAGATTCGAACTAGAATCTTCAAGAACTTGGAATTTGTGATTCTGCTTCGTTGATTCTTGGTTCGGATCTAGAAATAAACTGGTAACTTCTTCTTCTTCCTCTTAACCGGTTCCGACTCCCTGAATTTCTCTCTTTCTTCTTCTCAAACTCACTCCTATGTGATCGCGTTTGAATTTGCCGCTTCCAGTGGTGAATTCGCGCTTGAATTGCAGGGGAAATGGTTCAATGATGACGATTCAGTGATGAATCTCTGAGAACCATTGCGAATTTCATTGAATTGCGCTTGAATTTGACTCTGGGAAAATTAGGGTTTGTAGAAATTGTTCTTCATGTTCATCTGATTTTCTGAGTTTGTTGCAATTTGATCTAACTAACATGAGAGAGAAATTTGTGAATTGTTTCTGATGTGGCGTCAATTCTGTGGTCCTCCCTGACTTGCACAGTGGCGTGGCCTTTTATAGGCTGCCATGTGTGCCTTTGCACCAATGGGTGTGCGCCACCTGTCCTTGAACTGCTTGCGTGGCTCTAGACTAAATTTGACTTAAGGACCAATTTGCAAAAAAATCAAAAGCTAAAGGACTGTTCTGCAAAAAAATAAGAAAACTGGACTGATCTGTAATTAAAAGAATTGGCCTGACTTGCAATTAGAAGAAAAGAAAGAAAAAAAGAAAAAAGAAAAAATAAAGTTTGGACTGATTTGCAATTAAACATAAAACTTGGACTAAATTGCAAAAAGTAAAATAAAACTGGTAAAAAATGTAATTTGAAAACAATGTAAAGTGAAACAGTTAAAAAAGACGAAACGGACTAAAATGAACAAATTACCAAAATGAGGTATTTTAAAATACCTCTCTCCCCAAAAATCATTTAATGTGAAAAGACCAAAATGCCCCTAAGGGCTAAAACGACTCAGACTGACTCATATGCAATGCTGAAATGATTTTTAGACAGAATTTGATCAATGATTTACACAGATGAGTTGAAAAGACTCAGAGACAAATGTAGGGACTAAAATGGGTTCCACTGCAGGAAATGACCAAAATACCCATTTTGTATGATTTTTATGCAAAAAATTGGAATAAAATGCAGGAAAATGTGCAATAGTTTTTAGAAACTTTCTTTGAGGACTTGTAATGCAAGAAAAGCACTTTGGATGATTTTGTATGCAAGAAAATTTAAAGACAGAAACAGTAACATATGCAGTTGAAGTACAGTAGTAAATCGCAGAGTAATACACAGTGAATTGAAGAGTATCAGAAATACAGAAGAAATTTGGACGAGTATTTTTAGGTCCAAAATGAGGGTATGAAAGTACTGTACAAGGACAACACAATCTCTCAAAGCATGGGCATGAAGATGCAGAATCCACTAACTCAATCCTGCACCAAGTCCCAAGGCAGATCTGGGAAATGAACTTTCTGAAGTATCATGAAAAGTCCATACTTTGGCTATTGCCCAGAAATTCATGTAAAAAACACATGGCACGCCCAGAACTTCATATGTTCATTCATATATGATGAACCCAGATGAAGAACATGATGAACCTAGATGAAGATCATCATGAATGCAACAACATTCTGATGTTCATCAGAGATCAGAATGTTCACCCAGATTTTCAAGTTAAAGCTTGTGGGACCCAAGGACACATGGCATAACACCATTGGACACCCTACAACGGCTATATGAGTCCCATGGCTCTATAAATAGAGATCAAGACCTTAGCAAAACTTGCACCATTGCAAAGCATACAAGAAAACAACAAAGATTGTTTGAAGCTCTTGCAATTTGAATTGATAATCAGTGAAGGCTCTTTTTACCTTCTTTGTAGTGTAAATCAATTCTCTTTGTTATCTCTGTTAAAGATAACTTCTTCTTCCTCCTCTTCTGTTTGTTTCTCAAACATTCAAACTCCAAACATCTTGTAAAGTCTCATCTAGCTTTAGGGGTACTAAAGTGTTAGTTTGAGAAAAAGGTGTAAAAGTCTAAGTGGATAACTTAGCAAGAAGAGAAGAAAGTATCATCTAGCTTTAGGGGTACTAAAGTGTTAGTTTGAGCAAAAGGTGCAAAAGTCTAAGTGGGTAACTTAGCAAGAGGAAAAGAAAGTCTCATCTAGCTTTAGGGGTACTAAAGTGTTAGTTTTGAGCAAAGGTGCAAAAGTCTAAGTAGGTAACTTAGCAAGAAGGTGCAAGCCTGCTGAGGCTTAGAGAATACAGAATTGTAATTGTTCAGGTGAACAAAGATTGTAAGGTGCAGGATTTGAGAGGTTATCTCAAGCATCATAGTGGAAACTCTCACAAGATTGTGAGGAGAGAACTAGCCCATATTGGGTGAACCTCTATAAATCTCTGTGTGTTCTTTCTCTTCCCTATACTCTTTAATTTCAGTATACACAACACACACCAGCACATTTACTTTGTTAATTAGTTTTTGTGTATGAACTTCAGAACGTTCTGAAGTCAGAGAGTTAACTTAACCATTCCAAGTAAACAACTTGAGAATCACTTTTAAGTTTCAGGATAATTTTTAAAGGGTCACAATTCAACCCCCCCCCCCCCCTTCCTTGTGACTATTTTATTCACTTCAATTGGCATCAGAGCCTGCCTCTATGGTTTGAGCACTTAACAGTGTATGAGGAAAAGATCCAAAAAGAAGTGATGTCAAAACCTGCAAATCAAAGTGCATGTCACATATGCAACAATGTGGGATACTTCAAAACTAAATGCCTTCAGAAGAAGAAGATGCAAAGATGGTAACCAGAGATGATTTTGAAGAAAAAGAAGAAGTCAACACATGAGTAAAGACAAACACAAAATGTGAAGAGGTAAGAAATTATAATCCTTATCTTTTATATAAAGTGTTTAATAATATCTCATATGACTCATGCTTTTTTGTTTTAAAAGTAGAAACTTTTTAAAAATAGCTTCTCTTGTATAAAGAAAGAAAATGTGAAACTATTAATCTTGAATGAGATACATCTTAAAACCATTCAAAGATTGCAGCACTCTCTTTTTAATATATTTGAGAAACATAAGATCCTCAATAAGTAAAAAGTTGTAAGATTTAGAAAAGTCTAAATTTTGAAACAAAAATGTTATTTTGAAAAAGGACATAACCAAATTTCTAAAGTCTGTTAAGACCTTTCAAAAAGTTGGTTTAGGATTCATAACCTATCACAAACACAAGTGAGAAGGTAAATGAAAAATGTTCATTTTGAAAAAAGAATTCAACATTCTTAACCTGTATATTTTTTTTAAAAGAAACATGAGAAAAATCCTCATTTCAAAAAGACATTTTATCCTAAATTAGAATGAGCTCAAAAGGTTGAGATTGGTAAAATATAGTTTTCTTATTTCAACAAATCTGATCATCTTGAATCAGAATGTGGTCATAAGAAAGAATCTCTCAAGAAGAGAAACACTAACCTTCAAGGACCCAAAGTAATACGGGTACCAAAAGTTTTACCAATTTGTGATGCAGGAATGTCTTCTATGTTTCTAGGAAAAGTTTGATTCATGGACAAATTATGTTCAGGAAATATGAGGAGATCAAAATGATGAAGATTCAGAAACTTCTCAAGATGATGTTGAGTTGTTCTAGAACAATGGAACAATTTAAAATGAGTTCAAGTCAAAGAACCAAAACTTCATTTATTTGCACACCTCTAAGAAACTATCATTTGTCATCACCTAAACGTGAACCACAACCTATCCTAGAATACACCAAACCTGATCATGATTCTACAAATCTTCAAGATGTCCCTAAAATCATCCATAACATGATTAGGCACACTTTACTTCCTAGATGTGGAACCTTTGATGCTATAACAGATACTGATTTATGTATCATGTACCATCTCATGACCAAAACAAAACTCAACCTCTGTTTCATAATCCTTCAATACATGATTGATTCTTGTTTGGATGTCAAACAAAAAGTTGTTGAGTTGTCATATGGGATGCATATGACTCCCATCTTTAAGGCTGCACAAGTATCCCTACAAGGTAAAAAATGTGAATACACCTTCATGAGGTTCACAACCAAAACCTTAGGACAACTTCACATCACCACTTCAAACATGCCAACTCCTCCAACATCAGGAACATCTGGATCTGTGAAAAGACATGCAGATCATAAAGTTAAGAAAACTAGGAAGAAAATAAGAGTTGAGAAGGTTAGAAACCTATCCAGCATACAGAAGTAAGAAGAAGTTGGATCTCCTGAAAGTATGGAAGATGATGAAGCTCATTCTCCTCCAGCTCTGGAGTTGTTTCAACAATTTGCTGAGCTTGCAAGAAAAGCAGTTCAGAATGTTGCTCGTGAAAATGAAGAACAACTTTAGAAGGAAGATGAAGTTGTTAAAAAAAAAATTGTGCAAGATAAGGTTGTAACTCAAATGGAAGATGACTCATATGGTTGTTGCAATCACTGAAGAAGATAGTCAGAAGATTGACTCAGCTGGTGATGCATCTCTTCAAAAAGAAGTTGAGAATGTTGCTGAAAAAGAACATCAGAAGGTTGACACACCTCAGAAAGCTGAAGAAAACCCTCTTGACCAAAATCAGAGAGTTGAAGAAAATACTGAGCAGGTTGCTCAAGAAGTTGATGAAGATATTCAAGAAGTTGAAAAAATCTTAGCTTGTAAGATGATGAGTGGAGAAAATGCTCAATCACAAGAAGATAAGCAAATGAAATTTTCAACTGGTTTTGATCTCAACATAGAAGATCTAAACCTAGACTTCAACACCGATGTGTTTCAAGATGCTCAGAAAACAGTTCAGATTGTTCAAGAAAAATCTGAAACTGATGATCAGAATGTTCAAGTGTCTAGGATCAGAATGTTCAAGAAAATGCTCATGATGCTGAAGCTACTCAATCCAAAAAGTTGAAAGCTTCAAAGTTCATCCATTTGTTTTCAAGCAAGGTAGAAATGATCAGCCTTGAGAAAATTGGGAAACAAGAGTTATTAATCAAACAAGACTAGAGAATGTTAGATCAAACAACAAGGAGAAATACAAGTTCTTCAATATCAAGTATCTACCTAAGATTTTAAACAATCTCGGCATTCACTCGATACAATGAGTGGAAGTGTTTGAGAATGTCATTAATGTTGATCATGTATCATATATCATGTTCTCAACAGATTGTTTTTCAATCTATACTACATGATTCTGCAACATATGATTGAAGAACAAGAAGACTTCTCATACTCTATATGAATTGGCTTTCACACTCACATTCAAGCATTTTAATATGCCTCTGGAAAAAAAAAGTGAAGTTTATGAGAAGGAGTATCAAATCTTTATCATAAAGAATTTGACAACAATGAGGGTCCTCCAACAACGGATCAAGACATCCTTGAAGAAACCTTCCAAGAAGTTGCAGACATTGCTAAGGAAGCTGTTCAGAAAGTTGATGAAGCTCAGAATGTTGAAGAACTTAAAAAAGAAGTTGATGTTGCTGAGAATGAAAGTCAGCAAGTTGAAGCAATACTCAAATATTGAGATTGCAACCAATAAGGTTCAGGAAGCTGATGCAACTACTGAAACATGAATTCAGAAAAGTTGATGCAGTTACTAAAAGATGGAACTCAGAAAGTTGATGAAGTTCCTGCATAACAACTTCAGAAGGTTAATGAAATTGAAGAAGCTTCTGAAAAATACCTCAGAAAGCTAACAAAGCTGGAAGCTTTTATTGGAGAAGGATCCTTTAAATCTTCTACTGCTTAAACAATTTCAAAATCTGAAGTGATGTTACAAACATCATGAGTGAACTCCAGTTTGATGAACAATAAATTGTTCTCGAATCTGATATGGGAAATGATCATATGTAATCAAAAGATCAAGATATGCATGATGTTGATAAAGTTCTATCCACACATATGCTTAGTGAAAGCACTACGACAAAGGAATCTGATGAGAATGAGCTAGCTGAAAATCAAGCTGGTTTTGATCTGAATATGGAGGAATTCAGCTCAGACTTCAATGCAAGTGTCCTTCAGGATTCTTAGATGGAAAATGATGGAACAAATCCTGCAACTCAAGTTCAGAATGTTCAAGAAAACATTCCTCATGAACAAAGAATTCCATTTGTTGACCATATGTCTGCAGATACTGAAACATCTGGATATGTTAAAAGAGACTCATTTCAAAAAGCTGGAAAAACTAAGAAGAACAGAAAGCTACTGATGATTGAACTGCTTCAGAAGGTTATGCTCATTGATGCTTAGATCTTTCCATTCAAATCAGAAAGAGTTTTTCAGAGAAAGTGAAACATGCTCTCTTCATCTCAAAGTGAGGGAAGTCATCCCATAAGGTACACATTTATTTGCACTATAATAAATATGATGATTGAATGAAATTATGTCATGTTTAATATGTGCTTATATCAAATGTTTAAACCTAAATGCAATAATGTTTGCACTCTTTGTTCTTACTCCATTCATGATAATGTTATATTCATTTGCAATTACACAAGTCATAATTAATGATCAAAGTCATTGCATGATGTCCTATGTTTTAAAGGTGCATTTAAAGTGAATTAGTGTTCTCATAATCGAACAAGAGGTTGTTTCTGTTATGTATAATTTCATGCATAATATTCCCTCATTATTTTCCCCAAATCCCTTATTAATCATCTTGTTAAATGTTAAATGAGATACATCATTTTTGTGAATATATATCTCTTTACATTTGTGAAATAAATGATTTTGATGCATCTCTATTCGTGTTATTGACATGAGCTGCAAACTAAATCATCATCATTGTTAATTAATTCATAGGAAGATTTATGTTTGTTCATAAATGTTAAATCATGATATGGAAGATAAAAAATATCTTAATGTGTCAAACTTCATAATAATCTGAAACATGAAGATATTCACTTGATTTGATCATTTCAAAAAATTGCATAAACTGTTAATTTTTATGATAAACTTATATTCATGCTCTTGAAATCAAAATTTCAGAATAAATAATATTTGCTTGATTCTTCAGTAAAATATTTTTGAATATATTTCTTTTAAATAAAAAAAGGGGAAATTTGATTTTGATGTTGTGTTTAACGTTTCTATGATTTTCAAAGCTTGTCTGAAAAAGATAAAGATCTGCATACTTTGTTTCAAAACTCATTGTATTTAAAAGAAACTTTGTGTTTAAGCATTGTTGAATAATTATCTTACTTCAATTGCAAATGTAACGCCCTAGTTGCTATTTATTTATTTTAGTTGAATTTTGTGTATTTTATGTGCTTTGAGATTATCTATGTTGATTTATGTGAATTATTGGTGTTTGCTATTTTATTATATTTTATTATATGAGAATTAGTAATGATTTTTATTATTTAAGTGAAGTAGAAGAAATAATATTTATGTGGTTGAAAAAGGGATTTATTAGAGTTAATAGAATTAAGGAGAAATTAATAGAATTTAGTGGGGGGAGTAAAGAGAAAAAGAGGTTATGTTTTGGTAAGGATAGAATTAGTCAGTAAGGAAAGAAAAGAAACATTTCACGTATCAGAGAAAAGCAAAAAGAAGAACATAGCTTTTTGAGAGAAACCAAGGGGAAGAACTAGGAAGGGAGAAGCTGCCATTTTTTTTGCTGTAGAATTTGCTTAATCAGGTAAGGGTGGGCTAGCATTTCAATTGTTAATGTATATATGTATGATTTCATGAAATTGGATGAAAAATGGTTGTTTTTGGAATTAGGTTTAAGAACATGAAAAATGGATCATTGTTAATGAAATTGTGTTATTGATGATGTTTCTGTGATTTGTTTCTGAGTTGTTTTGGTTGTTGTGTTGCAAATAAAACTTGTAAACATTGTTGTAATTCAATTTGGGGTTTGGGTGATTGAAAATTGGGTTTTTTGGGTGAAAACTGGTCTGTTTCCGTAGGTCTGTTCGCATTCCATCGTAGTACGATGCTGGGAAATCGTAGTACGATTTTTCCAGTAGCAAAAATGACTTTTTCAGCACATTCCATCGTAGTACGATGCCTTGAAATCGTAGTACGATTTTCAGTGAAACAGCATTCCCTGTTTCGCGTTCTTGCGTCTTTTTCACCCATTTCTGTTCCGAACTGGCTTTTTGTGTAAACATGAAAGTTGTAGATAATTGAGTTAGCTTTCTAATGGCTTTGGTTTTACTTGAAAATGATGTTTAGATTTTGAGTTATGATGGAAATAGTCCAGGTGGGTATTGAGAAAACTTTAAGAAAACTTAGCATAACTAATTCCGAGTTAGTCCAAAACCTATGGTTAGTTCCCAAACTTCAAACTTAAGTATTAGAGGTTTAATTGAGGTGTTTTATGAGTATTTAGCTTATGTCTTATTGATCAAACTTGGTTTGCTTTTGAAGGATGTTTTGGACTTTGATATGAAAGTAATTGATTAATGTATGTTTACATGAAAATATTATATTTTGCTAAACTTGAGTTGCTTTGGATGAGGTTGAGTGGTGTTATCCAGTTGGGGAGGGTGTCTTAGTTGTTAGACACAGTAGTTGATGTCCTAAGTAGTTGTTGTTGGTTGCATGCTGATATGCACCATTAGATATTGTAGGGTTGTATGTAGATATACACCACAGAGTCTTCATAACTCATTTTCATTGGTGGGGGGCTCATGCCCTGGAATGTTTATACATTCAATTGGTGAGGGCTCATGCCCTGGAATGCTAGTCATTCATCTAGTGAGGGCTTATGCCCTGGGATGCTTTAACCATCCAAATTGGTGGGGGCTTATGCCCCGGAATGCTTAGCATTCAACGCGCGTAGTTGGTACCACATTTGCATAATGCATTCGTTGTTGAGGTCTTGCATTAGTTGTCGTAGGTGTGAGTTGACAGTTGTGAGTTGTTGTTGGTGAGGTGTCGCCACAAGTGTTGTCGTTGTTGTTAATTAAAGATGAATCTAATTGCTGAGATAATATTGATGAAGTTGTTGAATCATGCTGATGATGGTTGCTATTATTGTTGTTGTTTTCCAATGCAATTTGATGATTCATATATTTATATATTACTTTTGTTTTGTGAACTCACCCCTTCTGCTGGAATTGCCGCCTTGTGGGCAAGTGCAGGTAATGAAGGCTAGTAGATATTGGCTCTTGTGTCCTAGGCTCTGATACGTAACGGGATGGGGATTTTGATGTTTAATTCTTTCATTCCTTTATGTATCATTTTATTTGAAGGACATGTTGTTGGAGATTTTATTATTATGAAATAAATTGTAGTATGATGAGGCCTTTGTGCCAAGGATGTTGAATTTTGTTGTTGGTTAATTATCAAATGAATATTCCGCTGCAGATAATTTATAAAGATGATATTATTGAGGATATTTAAATAGTTTTATCTTTCTATTTAAATAATTTTTGAAATGTGTATGTAATGCTCCGTTGTATGATGATTAACTCTGATGTTTAGATATTATTATATCATTTTGGGGAAAACGAGGTGTTACAATTGGTATCAGAGCAAGTTGGTCCGTCCGGCCAATTAGTAGAGTCGTGTCGAGCCATGTAGGGTAGTGTGACAGGTTTAAACTGTCTTTGTTGTTCTGATTCTTGTTGTGATGTAGAACTATCAAGATGTCTGGAAGGAATGATGCTGCTCTTGCTGCTGCTTTGCAAGCAATGACTCAAGTTATTGGACAACAGCAAGGTGTTGGCGGTGGTGAGGGTGTACGGATGTTGGAGACATTCCTAAGGAATCATCCACCAACCTTCAAGGGAAGGTACAATCCTGATGGGGCGCAGACCTGGCTGAAGGAGGTTGAAAGAATCTTCCGGGTGATGCAGTGCACCGATGCTCAGACGGTGCGGTTTTCTTCTGCTGAAGAAGAGAGTGGAACAGAATTCTTATCCACTAAGGAGATGAAGCGATTAGAACAAGATGGTGTGTTGATGTTTTCCTTGTTGGCGCACTTGTCGGTGGAGAACCAAGCCGTAATTGATGGGCTGCCTGTTGTGAAAGAGTTTCCTGAAGTTTTCCCTGATGAGATTCCAGATGTGCCACCGGAGAGAGAAGTGGAATTTTCGATTGACCTTGTGCCGGGTACGAAGCCTGTGTCGATGGCTCCTTACCGTATCTCAGCTACGGAGTTAGCTGAGCTGAAGAAGCAGTTGGAAGACTTGCTTGACAAGAAGTTTGTGAGACCGAGTGTTTCACCATGGGGAGCGCCGGTGTTGTTGGTAAAGAAGAAGGATGGTAGCATGCGGTTGTGTATAGATTACCGTCAGTTGAATAAAGTGACGATCAAGAATAGGTATCCACTTCCAAGAATTGACGATTTGATGGATCAACTCGTGGGTGCCCGTGTGTTTAGCAAAATTGATTTGAGGTCAGGTTACCATCAGATAAAGGTGAAGGATGAGGATATGCAAAAGACGGCATTTAGGACGCGTTATGGTCATTATGAATATAAGGTGATGCCTTTCGGTGTTACTAATGCGCCTGGTGTGTTTATGGAATATATGAACCGAATTTTTCATGAGTATCTGGATCAATTTGTTGTGGTTTTTATTGATGATATATTGATTTATTCTAAGACTGAAGCTGAGCATGCAGAGCATTTGAAGATTGCATTGCAAGTGCTGGAAGAAAAGAAATTGTATGCCAAGTTATCCAAGTGCGAATTCTGGTTGAATGAAGTAAGTTTTCTTGGCCACATTATTTCTGGTAATGGTATTGCTGTAGATCCTTCGAAGGTTGATGCTGTGTCGCAGTGGGAGACACCAAAGTCAGTTACTGAGGTAAGAAGTTTTCTTGGGTTGGCTGGTTATTACCGCAGATTTATTGAAGGATTTTCGAAGTTGGCACTTCCTTTGACGCAACTGACTTGTAAAGGTAAAGCATTTGTGTGGGATGCTCAATGTGAGAGTAGTTTCAATGAGTTGAAGCGAAGATTGACGACTGCTCCTATTTTGATTTTGCCGAAGCCAGAGGAACCTTTTGTTGTTTATTGTGATGCGTCTAAGTTGGGCTTAGGTGGTGTGCTTATGCAAGATGGCAAGGTAGTAGCGTATGCTTCTAGGCAGTTGAGGATCCATGAGAAGAATTATCCTACACATGATCTAGAGTTAGCAGCCGTGGTATTTGTTTTGAAAATTTGGAGGCACTATTTGTATGGTTCCGGATTTGAGGTGTTTAGTGATCACAAAAGTTTAAAGTATTTATTTGATCAGAAGGAGTTGAACATGAGGCAGAGAAGGTGGCTTGAGTTACTTAAGGATTATGATTTTGGCTTGAATTACCATCCTGGTAAAGCTAATGTTGTTGCTGATGCGTTGAGCAGAAAGACGTTGCATATGTCTGCTATGATGGTGAAAGAGTTCGAGTTGCTTGAACAGTTTAGAGACTTGAGTCTTGTGTGTGAAAGGTCACCTCAGAGTGTGAAGTTGGGCATGTTAAAGGTTAATAGTGATTTCTTGAACAGTATTAAAGAGGCTCAAAAGATTGATGTTAAGTTTGTGGGCTTGATGGCTGCTAGTGATCAAAATGCGGATAGTGATTTCTGTAACACCCCGTTTTCCCAACATAAAAATTTCTTAAACAACTATCAGAGTATGCAAACACAACAACGGGATATTACATGAAACTTAATCCAAAACAATTTAAATAATAATTTAAATTAACCAAATTACTTCAAAACCTTGCAGCGGAAATATTACTAAAAATTCATAAACGTTTGGCACGCAGGCCCCATAAAAATATCTCAAGGAGTTAGTTCCATTATTTGCAAAATAACATAAATAGTCACGTAAAAGAATGAAGCATGCATAAAGACAACCCCATCCCGTTACGTATCAGAGCGACCTAAACGACACAGTGATGCAAGGCCACTCACGAGCAACTGCACACTAAGCACGATCACCTGCACTTGCCCACAAGGCGGCAATTCCAGCAGAAGGGGTGAGAATTCATAACAAAATAATACTAATCAACATAATTTAGAATAACAATTAACATCAAAACATTAATAGCATTCTTGCATCATTTAATAACATATAGCACGTAATCACATAATCAATTTCATATCATCTTTAAGCAAGTAGCATAGACAAATAACACTTATCACTTAATCATATATACATTCTTTATCAACAACATGACATCATAAATATGACCATGTGACAATGCTCTTAGACTCCTTATATGCATGTGGTACCAAACTTCATCATAAGTATTAATATACTTTTAAACGTGCGGAGGACAAAGCTCCTAATAAACGTGCGGAGGACAAAGCTCCTATCATGGTGAGGACTAAGCTCAATGTATGCTATGCATGGACTCAACTCAAATAACATTTAGCCTTAATCACCTTATCGACATGCATCCAAGAAATTGGAGCTAAACAACAACTTATCATTGCATATATAACGTATACATATATCATAACGGTTCAGTTTAATAACATCAGCAGCATAATACAAATCACAAGAACAGAATGATATCATTATATCAATTACATTTCAAGGCAATATAAACTTTAACATAATTGCATAAGGTATAATACTTAATTCATGCTCTACTACCATAACCCAACAATCCATACTTAACAAGGTTCTGAACAGGACTCCCAGCATCACCACTAGGCCTAATTAACACTCAGGGAACATCTCCAAAACAATCACACGGAACAGGTCATACAACCCTCACAACTTCCAAAAACTGGTAGTGTTCGCGAGGCGAGTGGGTAAGCTCGCCGTGGCGAGCTGCCAGAAGCAACTCGCGAGGCGAAGGGAAGTGCTCGCTATGGCGAGCTGCCAGAAGCAACTCGCGAGGCGAGGATAAGTACTCTCCGTGGCGAGCGATGAGGCTCATCACTCGCGAGGCGAGGATCACTGCTCGCCGTGGCGAGCGATGAATTTCGCTGCGGCCAGAACTGCTATACTCCCAAAATCTCACAAATTCTCATGGTTCTAAGCCTGCTATTGATCCCAGAATTCATCCTATACATATTCTAAGGTCTAGGAATACTTTCTACATCAATTAAACCTATTCCAACCGTTAATCCATCAATTTATAAGGTTTTGACCTAGTTTTCACCTTCTCTCAAATCAATCCTAATCCTTGTTAATTGCTATCAGAATTATGCTAATCAATATCACTTAATCATGAATCTCACCCTTACCTGAATTGAAGCAGCAAATCGCAGGTCCACTCTTCTCTTCTCCTTCACGTGCGTGCGTTTTTCTTTCTTTCCGTTTCCTCAGTCTGATACGTTACTGACTGCCTAACCCTAGTTTCCTTATTTATACTGCCAACGAATCTTATCTTATTTACTCTTTCTCCCACATAACTCTCTAAAATCCAAAACTAACCCATAACTAAATATTTTATTTTCTTTTCAAATCTTATTTTATTTAACAATAAAATAAGTCCCTTAATCTTATCCTTAGCATTATATCTTAACACCAAATCATCCAAAATATGTCAAAACATATCAAAACATATCAAAACACTTATATATTATATAAATATAATATAATCACCTAAACTCGATTTAAATAAATACTAAAACGAACGTGGGCGTTACAACTCTCCCCCACTTAAAAGATTTTCGTCCTTGAAAATTACCTCAAGCAAATAACTCTGGATAAGACTCCAGCATCTTACTTTCAAGCTCCCAAGTCAAGCTTTCACCAGTCGCTCCCGACCAAACGACTCTAACGAGAGGTATATCCTTGCCTCTCAACGTCTTCACTTTCCGATCATCAATCCTTACCGGTAAAGTCTCCACCGTAAGGTTGTCTCTAACTTGCACATCATCGCTCTGGATCACATGAGATGGATCCGGAACATACTTCCGAAGCTGCGACACATGGAAAACATTATGTAAATTCGAAAGATGCGGTGGTAACCCAACTCGGTACGCCACCGTTCCAACCCTCTCTAAAATCTGATACGGGCCAATAAATCTCGGAGTCAACTTCCTTGACTTCAACGCACGTCCAACACCAGTCATAGGCGTGACCCTTAAAAACACGTGGTCACCTTCCTGAAACTCAAGATCTTTCCTTCGCTTGTCATGGTAACTCCTTTGTCGACTCTGCGACGCTTTCATTTTCTCTTGAATCATCTTAACCTTCTCAGTAGTTTGCTGAACAATCTCTGGCCCTAAAACCACTCTTTCACCTGACTCAAACCAACACAACGGAGTTCTGCACCTCCGACCGTACAAAGCCTCAAAAGGTGCCATTCCAATACTAGAATGATAACTATTATTGTATGTGAACTCGATTAAGGGAAGATGACTATCCCAAGTTCCTCCTTGCTCAAGGACACAAACTCTCAATAAATCCTCTAGCGACTGAATTGTCCTCTCCGACTGACCATCTGTCTGCGGATGATACGCCGAACTCAATCTCAACTTAGAACCCAAAGCCTCTTGCAAACTTTTCCAAAATCTAGAAGTAAATCTTGGATCTCTATCTGATACAATGCTCGAAGGAACACCATGCAACCTCACAATCTCCTTGATATAAATCTCTGCCAGCTGGGCAACAGGAAAACTAATATTAATCGGTAGAAAATGAGCCGACTTCGTCAATCTGTCAATTATCACCCAAATGGCGTCATTCCCTCTTGGGGTATTCGGCAAGCTAGTCACAAAATCCATGGATATACTATCCCATTTCCACTCTGGCACATCTAAAGATACCATCATGCCAGCCGGTTTCTGATGCTCAATCTTCGACTTCTGGCAAACTAAACAAGCATACACAAACTGTGCTACATCACGTTTCAATCCTGACCACCAAAACAACTTCTTCAAATCATGATACATCTTCGTAGCTCCCGGGTGAATACTCAAGCTACTTCTATGACTCTCTTCAAGAATCATCTTCTTAATCTCTTCATTGTCAGGGATGCAAATCCTACCTCGGAATCTCAATACTCCCTGATCATCGACTTGAAAATCACTATCTTCAGTCTGATTACCAGCAACCATCAAATCGACAAACTTGACATCTTCTTTCTGCGCCTCTCTTATATTCATCAAGAAGTCACTATCAATTTTCAGCATCCCTAGCTTCACACTCTGAGGCGTCCTTTCACAAACCAAACTCAAATCCCTAAATTGCTCAAGTAATTCGAACTCCTTAACCATCATAGCAGACATATGCAAGGTCTTCCTACTCAAAGCATCAGCTACCACATTCGCTTTACCCGGATGATAATTCAACCCAAAGTCGAAGTCCTTCAAAAGTTCTAACCATCTTCTCTGCCTCATATTCAATTCCTTCTGATCGAAAAGATACTTCAAGCTCTTGTGATCACTAAACACTTCGAATCTCGCACCATATAAGTAGTGTCTCCACATCTTCAATACAAAAACCACAGCTGCTAATTCTAAATCATGCGTCGGGTAATTCTTCTCATGAATCCTCAACTGTCTTGAAGCGTAAGCTACCACCTTACCTTCCTGCATAAGCACACCTCCTAAACCCAACTTGGACGCATCACAATACACTACAAATGGCGCATCAGACTTCGGCAAAATCAAAACTGGAGCCGTCGTCAAACGCTTCTTCAACTCGTTGAAACTGTTCTCACAATGAACATCCCAAACAAAAGCTCTACCTTTACAAGTCAACTGGGTCAACGGAAGAGCCAACTTGGAGAATCCTTCAATAAACCTTCTATAATAACCAGCTAAACCCAAAAAGCTCCTGATCTCGGTAACTGACTTCGGAGTCTCCCATTGCGATACGGCTTCAATCTTAGACGGATCTACTGCAATACCATCACCGGAGATAACATGACCAAGGAAACTCACTTCTTTCAACCAGAACTCACACTTAGACAATTTGGCATAAAGTTTCTTCTCTTTCAACACTTGCAAAACAATCTTCAGATGTTCAGCATGCTCTTCCTCAGTCTTGGAGTAAATCAGGATATCATCAATAAATACAACTACGAACTGATCCAAAAATGCATGGAAGATGCGATTCATGTACTCCATAAATACTCCCGGTGCATTAGTAACTCCAAAAGGCATAACCTTGTACTCATAATGGCCATAACGCGTTCTGAAAGCTGTCTTCTGCATATCTTCATCCTTTACTTTAATCTGATGATAACCCGACCTCAAGTCAATCTTGCTGAAAACACGTGCACCCACTAACTGATCCATCAAATCATCAATCCTCGGTAGTGGATACCTATTCTTGATAGTCACCTTATTCAACTGCCGATAATCAATACATAGCCTCATACTACCATCCTTCTTCTTCACTAGCAACACTGGCGCTCCCCAAGGTGAAACACTTGGTCTAACAAATTTCTTTTCGAGCAAATCTTCCAACTGTTTCTTCAACTCAGCTAATTCGGAAGCAGACATACGATAAGGTGCCATCGACACCGGCTTAGTTCCAGGAACAAGATTAATAGAAAACTCGACTTCCCTCTCTGGAGGCACATCAGGAAAGTCGCATACCACTTGTAATTTATCGATCACCGCTTGATTCTCTAAAGATAAGGAAGCCATCAACGAAAACATCAACATGCCGTCACGTTCTAGTTGCTTCAGCTGTTTAGTAGATAAGAACTCGGCGCCACTTTCCTCTTCAGGAGACGAGAATTGCACCGTCTTGCGAAAACAATTGATAAGAACGTGGTTGTACTCTAACCAATTCATACCCAGAATCACGTCCATACCACTCAAAGGTAGACAAACTAAATCCATCTCAAAATCGCGACCAAGCATAGACAAAGGACAACTTAAGCATACGAGAGAAGTAGTCACCGAACCCTTAGCTGGAGTTTCGACAACCATCTCTCCATTCATATCAGACATAGCAAGACTCAAAGCAGAAACACAGTTTAAAGCAATAAAGCAATGCGTAGCACCAGTATCAATAATAGCAACTAAAGGAGTATTATTAATATAGCAAGTACCTCTGATCAAACGATCATCACTGTCTGTCTGAGTACCAGTCAGGGCAAAAACTCGACCCGTAGTAGGCGCCCTCTTCGGCTGCTTGCACTGGGAACCAATATGACCCTCTTCATTGCAGTTAAAGCACACGATATCATTATGCTTGCAATCAGCTACTAAATGACCCTTCTTGCCACACCGAACACACTTCTTGATCTCCTCTGGACAAACATTGCTCTTGTGGCCTTTCACACCGCAGTTGAAACACACGATCTCAGCAGGGGTACCCTTCCTCGCGGTCTGCCTATCCACGACCATCTTCTGTTTCCCTTTATCAACAGGGGCACTATAAGGTTTAGGGCGACTCTGCTGGCCCTTGGCTTTCCTCTCATTCACTACCTTGTAGTGAGCCTTCGTATCCTCTTCATATATCCGACAGCTGTTTACCAAATCCGGAAACACTCTAATCTGTTGGTACCCAATCGCCCTCTTAATGTCGGGCCTCAAACCGTTCTCGAACTTGATGCATCTTGAAAACTCTACAGTCTCAGCAGCGTAGTGCGGATAGAACTTTGCCAACTCCACGAACTTGGCAGTATACTCGGTCACGGACATATTTCCTTGCTTCAGCTCAAGGAACTCGATCTCTTTCTTCCCGCGAACATCCTCCGGAAAGTATCTCCTCAGGAACTCTCTCCTGAAAACAGCCCAAGTCACAACAGCCCCATCTTGCTCGAGGCTAGGTAACACACTGACCCACCAATCATCAGCTTCCTCTGACAGCTGATGTGTACCAAATCGCACCTGCTGGACTTCGGTGCACTGCATTACCCTGAAAATCCTCTCGATCTCCTTAAGCCATGTCTGGGCTCCGTCGGGGTCATACCTTCCCTTAAAAGTTGGAGGATGATTCCTCATGAAAGTCTCCAACATCCTTGTCTCAGCATTCACACCAGCATTTGCATTAGGTTGTCCCACAGCTTGGGCAACAGCTTGAAGTGCAGCAGCTAACGCGGTATCGTTTCTTCCAGCCATTCTGATATTCTACAACAAACAGTAACAGCAACATAAGATTTAGTAATACAAATATTACTAAGACTCAACAAGACTCTCTAATTGGCCGGACAGACCGACTTGCTCTGATACCAATTGTAACACCCCGTTTTCCCAACATAAAAATTTCTTAAACAACTATCAGAGTATGCAAACACAACAACGGGATATTACATGAAACTTAATCCAAAACAATTTAAATAATAATTTAAATTAACCAAATTACTTCAAAACCTTGCAGCGGAAATATTACTAAAAATTCATAAACGTTTGGCATGCAGGCCCCATAAAAATATCTCAAGGAGTTAGTTCCATTATTTGCAAAATAACATAAATAGTCACGTAAAAGAATGAAGCATGCATAAAGACAACCCCATCCCGTTACGTATCAGAGCGACCTAAACGACACAGTGATGCAAGGCCACTCACGAGCAACTGCACACTAAGCACGATCACCTGCACTTGCCCACAAGGCGGCAATTCCAGCAGAAGGGGTGAGAATTCATAACAAAATAATACTAATCAACATAATTTAGAATAACAATTAACATCAAAACATTAATAGCATTCTTGCATCATTTAATAACATATAGCACATAATCACATAATCAATTTCATATCATCTTTAAGCAAGTAGCATAGACAAATAACACTTATCACTTAATCATATATACATTCTTTATCAACAACATGACATCATAAATATGACCATGTGACAATGCTCTTAGACTCCTTATATGCATGTGGTACCAAACTTCATCATAAGTATTAATATACTTTTAAACGTGCGGAGGACAAAGCTCCTAATAAACGTGCGGAGGACAAAGCTCCTATCATGGTGAGGACTAAGCTCAATGTATGCTATGCATGGACTCAACTCAAATAACATTTAGCCTTAATCACCTTATCGACATGCATCCAAGAAATTGGAGCTAAACAACAACTTATCATTGCATATATAACGTATACATATATCATAACGGTTCAGTTTAATAACATCAGCAGCATAATACAAATCACAAGAACAGAATGATATCATTATATCAATTACATTTCAAGGCAATATAAACTTTAACATAATTGCATAAGGTATAATACTTAATTCATGCTCTACTACCATAACCCAACAATCCATACTTAACAAGGTTCTGAACAGGACTCCCAGCATCACCACTAGGCCTAATTAACACTCAGGGAACATCTCCAAAACAATCACACGGAACAGGTCACACAACCCTCACAACTTCCAAAAACTGGTAGTGTTCGCGAGGCGAGTGGGTAAGCTCGCCGTGGCGAGCTGCCAGAAGCAACTCGCGAGGCGAAGGGAAGTGCTCGCTATGGCGAGCTTCCAGAAGCAACTCGCGAGGCGAGGATAAGTACTCGCCGTGGCGAGCGATGAGGCTCATCACTCGCGAGGCGAGGATCACTGCTCGCCGTGGCGAGCGATGAATTTCGCTGCGGCCAGAACTGCTATACTCCCAAAATCTCACAAATTCTCATGGTTCTAAGCCTGCTATTGATCCCAGAATTCATCCTATACATATTCTAAGGTCTAGGAATACTTTCTACATCAATTAAACCTATTCCAACCGTTAATCCATCAATTTATAAGGTTTTGACCTAGTTTTCACCTTCTCTCAAATCAATCCTAATCCTTGTTAATTGCTATCAGAATTATGCTAATCAATATCACTTAATCATGAATCTCACCCTTACCTGAATTGAAGCAGCAAATCGCAGGTCCACTCTTCTCTTCTCCTTCACGTGCGTGCGTTTTTCTTTCTTTCCGTTTCCTCAGTCTGATACGTTACTGACTGCCTAACCCTAGTTTCCTTATTTATACTGCCAACGAATCTTATCTTATTTACTCTTTCTCCCACATAACTCTCTAAAATCCAAAACTAACCCATAACTAAATATTTTATTTTCTTTTCAAATCTTATTTTATTTAACAATAAAATAAGTCCCTTAATCTTATCCTTAGCATTATATCTTAACACCAAATCATCCAAAATATGTCAAAACATATCAAAACATATCAAAACACTTATATATTATATAAATATAATATAATCACCTAAACTCGATTTAAATAAATACTAAAACGAACGTGGGCGTTACAACTCTCCCCCACTTAAAAGATTTTCGTCCTTGAAAATTACCTCAAGCAAATAACTCTGGATAAGACTCCAGCATCTTACTTTCAAGCTCCCAAGTCAAGCTTTCACCAGTCGCTCCCGACCAAACGACTCTAACGAGAGGTATATCCTTGCCTCTCAACGTCTTCACTTTCCGATCATCAATCCTTACCGGTAAAGTCTCCACCGTAAGGTTGTCTCTAACTTGCACATCATCGCTCTGGATCACATGAGATGGATCCGGAACATACTTCCGAAGCTGCGACACATGGAAAACATTATGTAAATTCGAAAGATGCGGTGGTAACCCAACTCGGTACGCCACCGTTCCAACCCTCTCTAAAATCTGATACGGGCCAATAAATCTCGGAGTCAACTTCCTTGACTTCAACGCACGTCCAACACCAGTCATAGGCGTGACCCTTAAAAACACGTGGTCACCTTCCTGAAACTCAAGATCTTTCCTTCGCTTGTCATGGTAACTCCTTTGTCGACTCTGCGACGCTTTCATTTTCTCTTGAATCATCTTAACCTTCTCAGTAGTTTGCTGAACAATCTCTGGCCCTAAAACCACTCTTTCACCTGACTCAAACCAACACAACGGAGTTCTGCACCTCCGACCGTACAAAGCCTCAAAAGGTGCCATTCCAATACTAGAATGATAACTATTATTGTATGTGAACTCGATTAAGGGAAGATGACTATCCCAAGTTCCTCCTTGCTCAAGGACACAAACTCTCAATAAATCCTCTAGCGACTGAATTGTCCTCTCCGACTGACCATCTGTCTGCGGATGATACGCCGAACTCAATCTCAACTTAGAACCCAAAGCCTCTTGCAAACTTTTCCAAAATCTAGAAGTAAATCTTGGATCTCTATCTGATACAATGCTCGAAGGAACACCATGCAACCTCACAATCTCCTTGATATAAATCTCTGCCAGCTGGGCAACAGGAAAACTAATATTAATCGATAGAAAATGAGCCGACTTCGTCAATCTGTCAACTATAACCCAAATGGCGTCATTCCCTCTTGGGGTATTCGGCAAGCTAGTCACAAAATCCATGGATATACTATCCCATTTCCACTCTGGCACATCTAAAGATACCATCATGCCAGCCGGTTTCTGATGCTCAATCTTCGACTTCTGGCAAACTAAACAAGCATACACAAACTGTGCTACATCACGTTTCAATCCTGACCACCAAAACAACTTCTTCAAATCATGATACATCTTCGTAGCTCCCGGGTGAATACTCAAGCTACTTCTATGACTCTCTTCAAGAATCATCTTCTTAATCTCTTCATTGTCAGGGATGCAAATCCTACCTCGGAATCTCAATACTCCCTGATCATCGACTTGAAAATCACTATCTTCAGTCTGATTACCAGCAACCATCAAATCGACAAACTTGACATCTTCTTTCTGCGCCTCTCTTATATTCATCAAGAAGTCACTATCAATTTTCAGCATCCCTAGCTTCACACTCTGAGGCGTCCTTTCACAAACCAAACTCAAATCCCTAAATTGCTCAAGTAATTCGAACTCCTTAACCATCATAGCAGACATATGCAAGGTCTTCCTACTCAAAGCATCAGCTACCACATTCGCTTTACCCGGATGATAATTCAACCCAAAGTCGAAGTCCTTCAAAAGTTCTAACCATCTTCTCTGCCTCATATTCAATTCCTTCTGATCGAAAAGATACTTCAAGCTCTTGTGATCACTAAACACTTCGAATCTCGCACCATATAAGTAGTGTCTCCACATCTTCAATACAAAAACCACAGCTGCTAATTCTAAATCATGCGTCGGGTAATTCTTCTCATGAATCCTCAACTGTCTTGAAGCGTAAGCTACCACCTTACCTTCCTGCATAAGCACACCTCCTAAACCCAACTTGGACGCATCACAATACACTACAAATGGCGCATCAGACTTCGGCAAAATCAAAACTGGAGCCGTCGTCAAACGCTTCTTCAACTCGTTGAAACTGTTCTCACAATGAACATCCCAAACAAAAGCTCTACCTTTACAAGTCAACTGGGTCAACGGAAGAGCCAACTTGGAGAATCCTTCAATAAACCTTCTATAATAACCAGCTAAACCCAAAAAGCTCCTGATCTCGGTAACTGACTTCGGAGTCTCCCATTGCGATACGGCTTCAATCTTAGACGGATCTACTGCAATACCATCACCGGAGATAACATGACCAAGGAAACTCACTTCTTTCAACCAGAACTCACACTTAGACAATTTGGCATAAAGTTTCTTCTCTTTCAACACTTGCAAAACAATCTTCAGATGTTCAGCATGCTCTTCCTCAGTCTTGGAGTAAATCAGGATATCATCAATAAATACAACTACGAACTGATCCAAAAATGCATGGAAGATGCGATTCATGTACTCCATAAATACTCCCGGTGCATTAGTAACTCCAAAAGGCATAACCTTGTACTCATAATGGCCATAACGCGTTCTGAAAGCTGTCTTATGCATATCTTCATCCTTTACTTTAATCTGATGATAACCCGACCTCAAGTCAATCTTGCTGAAAACACGTGCACCCACTAACTGATCCATCAAATCATCAATCCTCGGTAGTGGATACCTATTCTTGATAGTCACCTTATTCAACTGCCGATAATCAATACATAGCCTCATACTACCATCCTTCTTCTTCACTAGCAACACTGGCGCTCCCCAAGGTGAAACACTTGGTCTAACAAATTTCTTTTCGAGCAAATCTTCCAACTGTTTCTTCAACTCAGCTAATTCGGAAGCAGACATACGATAAGGTGCCATCGACACCGGCTTAGTTCCAGGAACAAGATCAATAGAAAACTCGACTTCCCTCTCTGGAGGCACATCAGGAATTTCATCTGGGAAAACTTCAGGAAAGTCGCATACCACTTGTAATTTATCGATCACCGCTTGATTCTCTAAAGATAAGGAAGCCATCAACGAAAACATCAACATGCCGTCACGTTCTAGTTGCTTCAGCTGTTTAGTAGATAAGAACTCGGCGCCACTTTCCTCTTCAGGAGACGAGAATTGCACCGTCTTGCGAAAACAATTGATAAGAACGTGGTTGTACTCTAACCAATTCATACCCAGAATCACGTCCATACCACTCAAAGGTAGACAAACTAAATCCATCTCAAAATCGCGATCAAACATAGACAAAGGACAACTTAAGCATACGAGAGAAGTAGTCACCGAACCCTTAGCTGGAGTTTCGACAACCATCTCTCCATTCATATCAGACATAGCAAGACTCAAAGCAGAAACACAGTTTAAAGCAATAAAGCAATGCGTAGCACCAGTATCAATAATAGCAACTAAAGGAGTATTATTAATATAGCAAGTACCTCTGATCAAACGATCATCACTGTCTGTCTGAGTACCAGTCAGGGCAAAAACTCGACCCGTAGTAGGCGCCCTCTTCGGCTGCTTGCACTGGGAACCAATATGACCCTCTTCATTGCAGTTAAAGCACACGATATCATTATGCTTGCAATCAGCTACTAAATGACCCTTCTTGCCACACCGAACACACTTCTTGATCTCCTCTGGACAAACATTGCTCTTGTGGCCTTTCACACCGCAGTTGAAATACACGATCTCAGCAGGGGTACCCTTCCTCGCGGTCTGCCTATCCACGACCATCTTCTGTTTCCCTTTATCAGCAGGGGCACTATAAGGTTTAGGGCGACTCTGCTGGCCCTTGGCTTTCCTCTCATTCACTACCTTGTAGTGAGCCTTCGTATCCTCTTCATATATCCGACAGCTGTTTACCAAATCCGGAAACACTCTAATCTGTTGGTACCCAATCGCCCTCTTAATGTCGGGCCTCAAACCGTTCTCGAACTTGATGCATCTTGAAAACTCTACAGTCTCAGTAGCGTAGTGCGGATAGAACTTTGCCAACTCCACGAACTTGGCAGCATACTCGGTCACGGACATATTTCCTTGCTTCAGCTCAAGGAACTCGATCTCTTTCTTCCCGCGAACATCCTCCGGAAAGTATCTCCTCAGGAACTCTCTCCTGAAAACAGCCCAAGTCACAACAGCCCCATCTTGCTCGAGGCTAGGTAACACACTGACCCACCAATCATCAGCTTCCTCTGACAGCTGATGTGTACCAAATCGCACCTGCTGGACTTCGGTGCACTGCATTACCCTGAAAATCCTCTCGATCTCCTTAAGCCATGTCTGGGCTCCGTCGGGGTCATACCTTCCCTTAAAAGTTGGAGGATGATTCCTCATGAAAGTCTCCAACATCCTTGTCTCAGCATTCACACCAGCATTTGCATTAGGTTGTCCCACAGCTTGGGCAACAGCTTGAAGTGCAGCAGCTAACGCGGTATCGTTTCTTCCAGCCATTCTGATATTCTACAACAAACAGTAACAGCAACATAAGATTTAGTAATACAAATATTACTAAGACTCAACAAGACTCTCTAATTGGCCGGACAGACCGACTTGCTCTGATACCAATTGTAACACCCCGTTTTCCCAACATAAAAATTTCTTAAACAACTATCAGAGTATGCAAACACAACAACGGGATATTACATGAAACTTAATCCAAAACAATTTAAATAATAATTTAAATTAACCAAATTACTTCAAAACCTTGCAGCGGAAATATTACTAAAAATTCATAAACGTTTGGCACGCAGGCCCCATAAAAATATCTCAAGGAGTTAGTTCCATTATTTGCAAAATAACATAAATAGTCACGTAAAAGAATGAAGCATGCATAAAGACAACCCCATCCCGTTACGTATCAGAGCGACCTAAACGACACAGTGATGCAAGGCCACTCACGAGCAACTGCACACTAAGCACGATCACCTGCACTTGCCCACAAGGCGGCAATTCCAGCAGAAGGGGTGAGAATTCATAACAAAATAATACTAATCAACATAATTTAGAATAACAATTAACATCAAAACATTAATAGCATTCTTGCATCATTTAATAACATATAGCACGTAATCACATAATCAATTTCATATCATCTTTAAGCAAGTAGCATAGACAAATAACACTTATCACTTAATCATATATACATTCTTTATCAACAACATGACATCATAAATATGACCATGTGACAATGCTCTTAGACTCCTTATATGCATGTGGTACCAAACTTCATCATAAGTATTAATATACTTTTAAACGTGCGGAGGACAAAGCTCCTATCATGGTGAGGACTAAGCTCAATGTATGTTATGCATGGACTCAACTCAAATAACATTTAGCCTTAATCACCTTATCGACATGCATCCAAGAAATTGGAGCTAAACAACAACTTATCATTGCATATATAACGTATACATATATCATAACGGTTCAGTTTAATAACATCAGCAGCATAATACAAATCACAAGAACAGAATGATATCATTATATCAATTACATTTCAAGGCAATATAAACTTTAACATAATTGCATAAGGTATAATACTTAATTCATGCTCTACTACCATAACCCAACAATCCATACTTAACAAGGTTCTGAACAGGACTCCCAGCATCACCACTAGGCCTAATTAACACTCAGGGAACATCTCCAAAACAATCACACGGAACAGGTCACACAACCCTCACAACTTCCAAAAACTGGTAGTGTTCGCGAGGCGAGTGGGTAAGCTCGCCGTGGCGAGCTGCCAGAAGCAACTCGCGAGGCGAAGGGAAGTGCTCGCTATGGCGAGCTGCCAGAAGCAACTCGCGAGGCGAGGATAAGTACTCTCCGTGGCGAGCGATGAGGCTCATCACTCGCGAGGCGAGGATCACTGCTCGCCGTGGCGAGCGATGAATTTCGCTGCGGCCAGAACTGCTATACTCCCAAAATCTCACAAATTCTCATGGTTCTAAGCCTGCTATTGATCCCAGAATTCATCCTATACATATTCTAAGGTCTAGGAATACTTTCTACATCAATTAAACCTATTCCAACCGTTAATCCATCAATTTATAAGGTTTTGACCTAGTTTTCACCTTCTCTCAAATCAATCCTAATCCTTGTTAATTGCTATCAGAATTATGCTAATCAATATCACTTAATCATGAATCTCACCCTTACCTGAATTGAAGCAGCAAATCGCAGGTCCACTCTTCTCTTCTCCTTCACGTGCGTGCGTTTTTCTTTCTTTCCGTTTCCTCAGTCTGATACGTTACTGACTGCCTAACCCTAGTTTCCTTATTTATACTGCCAACGAATCTTATCTTATTTACTCTTTCTCCCACATAACTCTCTAAAATCCAAAACTAACCCATAACTAAATATTTTATTTTCTTTTCAAATCTTATTTTATTTAACAATAAAATAAGTCCCTTAATCTTATCCTTAGCATTATATCTTAACACCAAATCATCCAAAATATGTCAAAACATATCAAAACATATCAAAACACTTATATATTATATAAATATAATATAATCACCTAAACTCGATTTAAATAAATACTAAAACGAACGTGGGCGTTACAATTTCAAGGTTGATAACCAAGGTGTGTTGAGGTTTAGGGGAAGGATTTGTATTCCTGATGATGAGGGTTTGAAGAAGTTGATTTTAGAAGAAAGTCACAAGAGTAGTTTGAGTATTCATCCTGGAGCTACTAAAATGTATCACGACTTGAAGAAATTGTTTTGGTTGTCCGGTTTGAAAAGAAATGTTGCTCAGTTTGTGTATGCATGTTTGACTTGCCAGAAATCTAAGGTAGAGCACCAGAAGCCTGCAGGGCTGTTGACTCCACTAGATGTGCCTGAGTGGAAGTGGGATAGCATTACTATGGATTTTGTGACGAGTTTACCGAATACTCCAAGAGGGCATGATGCCATTTGGGTCGTGGTCGACAGGTTGACTAAGTCGGCGCACTTTATTCCGATTAATATTACTTATCGGGTAGCCCAGTTGGCGGAGATTTATATCCGTGATATTGTGAAGTTGCATGGTGTTCCGTCAAGTATTGTGTCGGATAGAGACCCGAGGTTTACTTCAAGGTTTTGGAAGAGCTTGCAAGATGCATTGGGTTCGAAATTGAGATTGAGTTCGGCTTATCATCCGCAGACAGATGGTCAGTCGGAGAGGACTATCCAATCCTTAGAGGATTTGTTGAGGGTGTGTGTACCCGAGCAAGGTGGAGCTTGGGACAGCCACTTGCCGTTGATAGAGTTCACCTATAATAATAGTTACCATTCAAGTATTGGTATGGCACCGTTCGAAGCTTTGTATGGTCGAAGGTGTAGAACTCCTCTATGTTGGTTTGAGTCGGGTGAAAGTATTGTGTTAGAACCTGAGTTAGTGCAGCAGACTACAGAAAAGGTCAAGATGATAAGAGAAAAGATGAAAGCATCGCAAGATCGTCAGAAGAGTTATCATGACAAAAGAAGAAAAGCCCTTGAGTTTCAGGAGGGTGAGCATGTGTTTTTGAGGGTTACTCCTATGACGGGTGTAGGACGTGCATTGAAGTCGAAGAAGTTGACTCCAAAGTTCATTGGTCCTTATCAGATTTCCGAGAGAGTTGGAACCGTGGCATATCGGATTGGATTGCCACCACATCTATCGAACTTGCATGATGTGTTTCATGTGTCGCAGTTGAGGAAATATGTAGCAGACCCTTCGCATGTTATTCCTAGAGATGATGTGCAGGTTAGAGATAATCTTACTATTGAGACTTCGCCTTTGAGGATTGATGATCGTAAGGTGAAGCAGCTGAGAGGCAAGGAAATACCTTTGGTGAGGGTTGTTTGGGGTGGTGTGACTGGTGAAAGTTTGACTTGGGAATTGGAGAGCAAGATGCAAGAATCCTATCCTGAGTTGTTTGTTGCTTGAGGTAAGATTTCGAGGACGAAATTTTCTAAGTTGGGGAGAGTTGTATCGCCCTAGTTGCTATTTATTTATTTTAGTTGAATTTTGTGTATTTTATGTGCTTTGAGATTATCTATGTTGATTTATGTGAATTATTGGTGTTTGCTATTTTATTATATTTTATTATATGAGAATTAGTAATGATTTTTATTATTTAAGTGAAGTAGAAGAAATAATATTTATGTGGTTGAAAAAGGGATTTATTAGAGTTAATAGAATTAAGGAGAAATTAATAGAATTTAGTGGGGGGAGTAAAGAGAAAAAGAGGTTATGTTTTGGTAAGGATAGAATTAGTCAGTAAGGAAAGAAAAGAAACATTTCACGTATCAGAGAAAAGCAAAAAGAAGAACATAGCTTTTTGAGAGAAACCAAGGGGAAGAACTAGGAAGGGAGAAGCTGCCATTTTTTTTGCTGTAGAATTTGCTTAATCAGGTAAGGGTGGGCTAGCATTTCAATTGTTAATGTATATATGTATGATTTCATGAAATTGGATGAAAAATGGTTTTTGGAATTAGGTTTAAGAACATGAAAAATGGATCATTGTTGATGAAATTGTGTTATTGATGATGTTTCTGTGATTTGTTTCTGAGTTGTTTTGGTTGTTGTGTTGCAAATAAAACTTGTAAACATTGTTGTAATTCAATTTGGGGTTTGGGTGATTGAAAATTGGGTTTTTTGGGTGAAAACTGGTCTGTTTCCGTAGGTCTGTTCGCATTCCATCGTAGTACGATGCTGGGAAATCGTAGTACGATTTTTCCAGTAGCAAAAATGACTTTTTCAGCACATTCCATCGTAGTACGATGCCTTGAAATCGTAGTACGATTTTCAGTGAAACAGCATTCCCTGTTTCGCGTTCTTGCGTCTTTTTCACCCATTTCTGTTCCGAACTGGCTTTTTGTGTAAACATGAAAGTTGTAGATAATTGAGTTAGCTTTCTAATGGCTTTGGTTTTACTTGAAAATGATGTTTAGATTTTGAGTTATGATGGAAATAGTCCAGGTGGGTATTGAGAAAACTTTAAGAAAACTTAGCATAACTAATTCCGAGTTAGTCCAAAACCTATGGTTAGTTCCCAAACTTCAAACTTAAGTATTAGAGGTTTAATTGAGGTGTTTTATGAGTATTTAGCTTATGTCTTATTGATCAAACTTGGTTTGCTTTTGAAGGATGTTTTGGACTTTGATATGAAAGTAATTGATTAATGTATGTTTACATGAAAATATTATATTTTGCTAAACTTGAGTTGCTTTGGATGAGGTTGAGTGGTGTTATCCAGTTGGGGAGGGTGTCTTAGTTGTTAGACACAGTAGTTGATGTCCTAAGTAGTTGTTGTTGGTTGCATGCTGATATGCACCATTAGATATTGTAGGGTTGTATGTAGATATACACCACAGAGTCTTCATAACTCATTTTCATTGGTGGGGGGCTCATGCCCTGGAATGTTTATACATTCAATTGGTGAGGGCTCATGCCCTGGAATGCTAGTCATTCATCTAGTGAGGGCTTATGCCCTGGGATGCTTTAACCATCCAAATTGGTGGGGGCTTATGCCCCGGAATGCTTAGCATTCAACGCGCGTAGTTGGTACCACATTTGCATAATGCATTCGTTGTTGAGGTCTTGCATTAGTTGTCGTAGGTGTGAGTTGACAGTTGTGAGTTGTTGTTGGTGAGGTGTCGCCACAAGTGTTGTCGTTGTTGTTAATTAAAGATGAATCTAATTGCTGAGATAATATTGATGAAGTTGTTGAATCATGCTGATGATGGTTGCTATTATTGTTGTTGTTTTCCAATGCAATTTGATGATTCATATATTTATATATTACTTTTGTTTTGTGAACTCACCCCTTCTGCTGGAATTGCCGCCTTGTGGGCAAGTGCAGGTAATGAAGGCTAGTAGATATTGGCTCTTGTGTCCTAGGCTCTGATACGTAACGGGATGGGGATTTTGATGTTTAATTCTTTCATTCCTTTATGTATCATTTTATTTGAAGGACATGTTGTTGGAGATTTTATTATTATGAAATAAATTGTAGTATGATGAGGCCTTTGTGCCAAGGATGTTGAATTTTGTTGTTGGTTAATTATCAAATGAATATTCCGCTGCAAATAATTTATAAAGATGATATTATTGAGGATATTTAAATAGTTTTATCTTTCTATTTAAATAATTTTTGAAATGTGTATGCAATGCTCCGTTGTATGATGATTAACTCTGATGTTTAGATATTATTATATCATTTTGGGGAAAACGGGGTGTTACAGCAAAAATTGGAGACAAAGATAGAGTTGTAAACATCATTGACATATAAATATGTGTTTGTGCATAAATGTGTTGCATAAGTATATTCTGCAATTTGACCTTAAGTGTTTAACATACTTTTCAAGCCCGAAAACTTGAAAGATCAACACCTAAAAGGTAGCACTCACACACACTTACAAATGTAAGTAAACTTAATCATATATTTGATTGTAAACATGTGTGTTTTTCACAAATTGTGTCAAAAAATTGTTGCTTGTAATTGATTTCTTTTAAAGAAACTATCTTGCATCAAATGATACTTTAAAGCATTTCATCTTTTAAAAAAACTCAACAATATTTTCCAACATGAGAATACTGTAGAGAGAGAAAGATCTTTTCTAAACTCTGATTTCACCGCTTCCACAAATACTTCATTTTAGAAATTGCTGAATAAGATCAATTGATCTTTTCTCTTTTAAAGACTCAATTTGGATTAGTTAATCATTTTCTAATTTTTGAACATGATTTTGTCCAAATGAAAAACTTACCTGCTATGACAATAAGTAAAAGGAAATAATTATTTTCTTAGAAAATCAAAAGATTTGAAATGTACTAGGATATTCATCTCTAAAACTTAGGGGGAGTTTTCTATACTTGAAAATATCAATCTTTTAGAAAACATTGAAATCAAGGACAAAAACATTTTCTCAATTTTGAGAAAAATATCTCATATGTTGAATATGTTGAAATGGTTGCATATGTTATCATTTTTCATGTCTTGTTTATACAACTGATTGAAATAATGATTTATCATGATTTCTGTAATGTGTTTTAATTAAACCATGAGTTTGATATATGAATGCACTTGTGAATTACATGCAATGTCTTATGATTCGTACCTTCCAAGATTATGTCACTTTTCCTTCATATCATCCCAAGTACTTTTTGATAGATGACAAAAGGGGGAGAGATATATATGATGGAAGAAAAACCTAGGATGAGGAGACATATGTATTATGGGAGAGAAAAATCTAAAATGGATTTAATTAATGAAGAATGTTATGAATTAACCTTTTGCATATGTTGAGGGGGAGTTTAATTAGTTTGATAAGAATTAAACTCTTGCATGTGTTTAGGGGGAGTTTAATTACATATCCATGAACATTCTTACATTTGTTATTATATCCATCATAAAACTTAAGATTTATTCAAAAGGTTTTTCATCATCAAAAAGGGGGAGATTGTTGAAGCAAAAATCTTTTTGATGAATGTTTTAATGATAACAAACCTCGTGGAATAAATGATAAGTTTTATGAATGGTGATCTACTGATGTTTGCACTTGAGTTTTTGTTAAAAGAACAGGAATCACATAAGTGGATGAGCTAGAAGCCACTCACGTCAATAAGTGCATTATATCTACTCAATAATGGAAGAATGAGTATATCATCAGTTGAAACACCAATATCATATCTCCATGAAGATTCATAGCTCAAGAATCATGATGAAAGAACATGAATCATGATGGAAGAACTTACATCACAAGCTACACAAGAATGTGCTTGAAGGCGTGTGACATAACTCACATTGAGTTTTATGTTATATGATAAAAGGAAACATGCATACAAGTCAGGAAGATTCTCAGAACCTCCTCAAAGTATCACACTTCCAAAGCTTCTGAAGATAAGAAGTTCAGAGCTTAGAATGTTCATATGAACAAAGATCAGAAAGTTCATATGAATGGAGTTCATAATAATCATGAACATTAACCCTAAATATATCCAGAAACAATAAAGGATTACTTCATGGATAAACAAGAATATTTAAAGTCATCAGTTTCATGCAATGATGAACTAGATGCAAAGAAATATTCTTTTGGACTTCAAAGAAAGAATCATCTTGTTTGTCAAAACAAATGATCTCTCATTTATATGCTTCAAGTAGTTTTTGAAGGAAATAAATAAACAACCTTCATAGGTTTCAAAGTGTTGAAGAACATCAGAATGTTCAGTACAAAGTACAACCGTCAAAAAGAAAGGAACCCAGAAGAAACATTCTGAAGTTCATATGTTTGAACCCAAAAGGAGTTCATAAGGTTGTTCAGAAGGTTGCTCAGAAGGTTCATTAGAGAAAACTCATAAATCAATGTCCACACCAAGAACATGCAAGAACAGATGTGACATGAACACATCTTATGCAGACAATGATTTTGACTTTGGATCAAGAAATCATTAAAGGCATCTATGGTGATTAAAGGATTAATGGGCTTTGATAGTTCTTGGTATTTGTGCGTTCTTGAGTGATTAACCAAGACACAAACAAAGTTTAAATCATACCAAGATACAAGAAATCAAAGGACATTTGAATTCATGAACTAACTCTGAGTTCAGAAAATTAGTTCAGAATGTTGCTTAGAAAGTTGATCAGAATGTTCAAGCAGAGTTCAGAAGGTTGTTCTTATACAAGCCCAGAATCTCAAGAACATTATCAAGAACATGCAATGTACACGTGACAAAATGTCCAGTAAAGTACATTGACATAGATCAATCAAGCAATAAAGGCATTTACAAGGTTAATGTCAAAAAGGATATTCAATGTTCATTTAAGACTATGAACATTTGAATTACTAGGAACATTCCAATGTGAATATCATCCTAGATGTTGCAATTACTGCACTTTAGTTATGTTTTCACTATTAGGATTGATTACATCAAGTACAAGTCTTACAAATCATCCTAAGTGAAAACAGATGGAACATTCTGTAGATCAGAATGTTCAGGCTCTACACATGCTTACTTTAAGAACAGTAAAGTAGGTGAAAAGCAAAAAGCAAAAGCAAAGCAAATCTATCTTGATCAATCAGAGATATACACGCATGGGAGTTGGTATTGTACAAGGACAACACAATCTCTCAAAGCATGGGCATGAAGATGCAGAATCCACTAACTCAATCCTGCACCAAGTCCCAAGGCAGATCTGGGAAATGAACTTTCTGAAGTATGATGAAAAGTCCATACTTTGGCTATTGCGCAGAAATTCATGTAAAAAACACATGGCACGCCCAGAACTTCATATGTTCATTGTAACGCCCATTTTTGATTATTTAATTATTTAATTATTTGAATTATTTGAGGAGTCTAGATATATTTATTAATATATTATGCGATGTTGAATTAAGATTTTATGTGTTTTTATGCGACGTGGTGACTTATTTTATTGATTAATAAAATAAGATTTGAAAATAAAATAAAATATTTAGTTGTGGGTTAGTTTTGGATTTTAGAGAGTTAGGTGGGAGAAAGAGTAAATAAGATAAGATTTGTTGGGAGTATATAAAGGGAAATTAGGTTAAGGGAGAATTCAGTACGCGTTGTCAGAGTTTTGGAAAAGGGGAGAAAACTGCACGTGAAGAGAAAAGAGCATAGAGACTGCGATTTCTGCATACTAAGGTAAGGGTGAGCCTAGCAATTTAATTATATTATTTTGTAATTCATCTAATCAAGATTAGCAATCGTAGGGTTGTTCTTGAGAGAATTGGAATTAGGTTAAAAAGTGAGAATAATCATGAATTGGACCATAAAGCTGTAGAATAGATGTTTAGATTGAGTACAGAACTTAGATTATTCATACTGATGATATTTCTGAGAGTTTAGACGATTTAGATGATGAATTTGGGACCTTTTGTGTGATTTTTCGCAGAACCCGTATGCATTTGTTCATCGGTCGCCTAAGCGAGCTATGCAACTCGCCGCAGCGAGTAGACCTAGATCGCTCGCGAGGCGAGCAACCCAGCTCGCCATAGCGAGCAGCACCCTAGAGCTCGCGAGGCGAGCAAACCCACTCGCCATAGCGAGTTAAGTCAGAATTCCCAACCTGTTCTGTTTGCGACCTGTAGTCGCATATGACCTTGAGAGATGACCTTGGGGTAGCTTAAGAGGCTTTTAATGATGTTGAATATATTCTGTAATGATAATACATGATGATTGAGATTGTTTATGATGATTTTATGAAGCTTATGTGTGCTATATGTTTGATTTACTTGCGATGCTTGCATTATGGATGCTATATGTATGATGTACGTGCTGCCATGTTGCTGTTTACTTTTGTATAGTTGCTGCATGTGTCAGTCTATGATGATTAAGATGTTCTGCGACGTTATGATGTTAACTTGTTTAAGTTAAGGTGTGTTGAGTCTCATGCATACTCATCTATGATGAGGGCTTATGCCCTGGAGTTCTTACTCACCAGCGACGAGGGCTTATGCCCTGGAGCTTTGCTCACCAGCGACGAAGGCTTATGCCTTGGAGTATATTTATGCTCATAGCGACGAGGGCTCATGCCTTGGATTGGTACCACATGCATATAAGACGTTAGGGTTGCATAGTCAAGTGAAGTTGTCGAGTCGAGTCGTCTAAGATGTTTGTTAAAGATGTTTGTAATGATGATTATGACGATGTTTAATGATGTGTTGTTTATGTTGATGCCTTAAATGCTAGATGTTTATCTGTGATATGTTGAATCGTGTTTGTTTGTTGATCGTGATTATTTAATTACATGTTTAATATAATTATTTGTGAATCTCACCCCTTCTGCTGGAATTGCCGCCTTGTGGGCAAGTGCATGTAACCAAGATTAGGTGCAGGCGTGTGAGGTTTTCTGCAGTTGAGTCTAGGTGCTCTGATACGTAACGGGATGGGGAATCTTTCTTTTATTTTCTCTGTTCCTTGCGTATTATGCGATTTGATATGTTTATGTTTATTCTGAAGATTTTAATAAGACGTTGTTGAGGCCTGCGTGCCAAAGACTTTTGAAATGATTTTCTTTATGACTTTCCGCTGCGATATTGAGTAACATTTTACGAATATTTTTATGAAGAGTTAATGATTATTTATTCATTACTATGAGATGTTTCAAGAAATGTGATGCCCTGTTTATGTGCTTACTCTGATGCATGACTATCTTTTTTAAGAAATTTTTATGTTGGGAAAAACGGGGTGTTACATTCATTCATATATGATGAACCCAGATGAAGAACATGATGAACCCAGATGAAGATCATCATGAACGCAACAACATTCTGATGTTCATCAGAGATCAGAATGTTCACCCAGATTTTCAAGTTAAAGCTTGTGGGACCCAAGGACACATGGCATAACACCATTGGACACCCTACAACGGCTATATGAGTCCCATGGCTCTATAAATAGAGATCAAGACCTTAGCAAAACTTGCAACATTGCAAATCATACAAGAAAACAACAAGGATTGTTTGAAGCTCTTGCAATTTGAATTGATCATCACTGAAGGCTCTTTTTACCTTCTTTGTAGTGTAAATCAATTCTCTTTGTTATCTCTGTTAAAGATAACTTCTTCTTCCTCCTCTTCTGTTTGTTTCTCAAACATTCAAACTCCAAACATCTTGTAAAGTCTCATCTAGCTTTAGGGGTACTAAAGTGTTAGTTTGAGAAAAAGGTGTAAAAGTCTAAGTGGGTAATTAACTTAGCAAGAAGAGAAGAAAGTCTCATCTAGCTTTAGGGGTACTAAAGTGTTAGTTTGAGCAAAAGGTGCAAAAGTCTAAGTGGGTAACTTAGCAAGAAGAAAAGAAAGTCTCATCTAGCTTTAGGGGTACTAAAGTGTTAGTTTTGAGCAAAGGTGCAAAAGTCTAAGTAGGTAACTTAGCAAGAAGGTGCAAGCCTGCTGAGGCTTAGAGAATACAGAATTGTAATTGTTCAGGTGAACAAAGATTGTAAGGTGCAGGATTTGAGAGGTTATCTCAAGCATCATAGTGGAAACTCTCACAAGATTGTGAGGAGAGGACTAGCCCATATTGGGTGAACCTCTATAAATCTCTGTGTGTTCTTTCTCTTCCATATACTCTTTAATTTCAGTATACACAACACACACCAGCACATTTACTTTGTTAATTAGTTTTTGTGTATGAACTTCAGAACGTTCTGAAGTCAGAGAGTTAACTTAACCATTCCAAGTAAACAACTTGAGAATCACTTTTAAGTTTCAGGATAATTTTTAAAGGGTCACAATTCAAACCCCCCCCCCCCCCCCCCCCCCCCGTCCTTGTGACTATTTTATTCACTTCATATGGCACTATTTTTCTATATAAATAGTAGCGCTTTTGGGTACTGAGTACACAACAATCACAAAATATAGTTCTTCTTTTTATGTTCTCTGATTCTCTGATATCTATATTCTAAGTTATTTCTGTAATTTTTTCTATTGCAAAGAAAAATGTCTACGAAACACGACTTCATCTCTGATGTTTCGCTAAGAAAACAATCGTGGACATTAGTTGTGAGGGTTGTTCATGCTTGGCTTGTTCAAGACTACAAAAATAAAAAACTACCATTTTCTATAGAGTTGGTTCTAATGGATCGAAAGGTACTTTTTTCATACCGTTTTTGTTTTTGTTTTTTTGTATTTTTATGTTTAAAGTATAGTGTTTTAATCTTTGTTATCTAGGGTGATCGAATAGGTGCGTCTATACGAAGAACATTAATCTACAAGTTCAAGGAGCAGCTCCAAGAGAGAATGGTGTTCACATTTCCTCATTTGATGTTTCTTGCAACAATGATTCGTATAAACCATCACACAACGAATTCAAACTGAATTATACAATCAACACAAAAGCTAAAATATCTAAATTTTCTTTGGTCCCTACAAACATGTATTTGTTTACACTGCATATGATGTTTTCAAACTAATTTCAAACTCCCATCCCTTTCTAACAACATGAAATAAATTATATATTGATGTAATTGGTGTCTTGACAGGGGTTGATTTTGTTTGTATGAAGACATCAAATCAATTATATTAAAAACCTTCAAGCACAAGATGTCCCCAACAAAGGAAAATACAAAGTTCAAGCTGCATAGATACAAAAGAACCAAATCATGAGGTAGAATAACCAAGACAAGTAAAAAGATTATTCCACCAACATTTCAACTCAAAATACGTACATCATTTCTTAACATTTAGTAACCAGTAAACGAGAATTGTAAATTTATCTAACAACACCATAAACTGGTTCTTGTGACAAAAATATAAGAATTTTTGTCTTTCCAAATAATCCAAATGCAAGTCAATAAAATCAACTGAAAACTAAAACGAATTTTTTTTGGACCAATTGAGAACCACTCAAATGAAGAGTACCCTCACAATAATTAATTGGAAAAACACAATAATTCCAATCACTTTAGAATATTATGTCATATGCTACCAAAGAATTCACACTCAAAATAAAAAGGATAATTTTCCTCTTTTTCACATCTGCCAGAACATAAAAATAAGTCCATATTTTAAATACTCCATAAAGCTAAGTTTTCATTTGTTAGAATTCATATATTCAAGAACCTTCAAGAAAAGAGAGAGACATTTAGAGGAGCTACTTTGTCCCTAATGAGATTTTTTAAAGTCATAGGTTCATCATGCTCCACTTGCATTTGTAGATGATATACCCCTTTGTCAAGGTACCATTCACCATGATCAACTTTAAAGAAACTTATCAAAAACGCTAGCCTTAAAAATAATGTTGTCCAACAAATAACAAAAATATATCCCTTCCACCTCATTCCAAGAAAAATTCTATGACATCGTCTCCACCCCATCCAACTCTAACCAACATATCTCCTTAAATGACATAGAGTTATTTTGATATAACTCAAAAGTCCTTCTAAATATATCACACAAAGGACCACTCTACAACCACGAATCATGGCAAAAAAAAAAGGAGTATTTTTCTCATTACTCTCCACTATCATTAAGTTGTAATAAAACCAATTTCTAATCCCCATCTCCGCCCCTATTTTAACACCATGGAAGTAATTTTACCACACATACGCTTAAATGTCCCCACTCTTCACATGAACTCACCAAACCTATTCTAAGAAGTTAAAACTTTAAAATGCAAACTCATTGATCCATATTAGCCTCCAAAACCATTCACGTAACAAAGATAAGTTAAAATTCTGCATTATACAAACCCCCAAGCAACATTACAAGATACATTACAAGAACATTGAATTGAATTGGAATGGGTGAAATCGATTTGTTTTTATTTTTAATATATAATACATTATGATATTTAATTATTATTTTAATTATTTGTCAATTAATTTTTAAGAGATATCAGTTTGAACGTATTCTTTTTTCTATCTTCTGATAAATTTAAAAAGGCGAATCTGACAATTTTGTTGGCAAAAGTTAAGTTGTTCCTAGACAAGTATTTATAACTATCAACTTGATTATTTAATACCATTAAAACGTACATATTTATTCATTTACTTGAACCATTTTATTTGTTTCTTTAGAGATTGGAAAAATGATGTTACAAATTTTTTTTCAATCAACTAAGATCAAATTCAACAGTTAAATTATGGAGACAAAAAGAACTAAAGAAAATGTATGCTTATTTTGATGAAGGAGAATTTTTTTCCACAATCCTTTTAGTAAATACATTTTCTAATAAATGGTAAAACAATTACCTTTATTTTTAGTTGCATGATCTATCTCACATTAGCATACCAGAAGAATTTTTTAACCTTAATCTTCGGATCACCATTGAGGAGTTGAAGAACTTGCATGAAATTGAGTGGGGTTGACATAGATCTCCTACCTTTTTCTTCCCCATGTTCGATGGAGGTTTTAGTTTGTGGGTTTCAGTTAGGAACATTAAGAAGGATGAAGTGTTTGCTTGGAAAAAAAGGGGAAACGATTTCTAAAGAGAGGTGGTGGAAGATTTTTAAAGAGAGGGCAGAGCCATAATGGTAGATTATAACAGAGGTAATCATACATCTTATTAATTAGATATATTTTTAAGAATATAGTAATTATTTATAGTATTTTTATATTGTAAGCATAGTTGTACCTTTTCTCACTATTTTAAGGAGAGTTGGCATGTCCCTACCAACTCTGTCTCAATTTTAAATATGAAGATAAAGTATTACATAATATCAAAATTCTGAATGAAATCAAACTAAAAAAGTCAAATAATATCTAAAAAAACTACTTATGTGTAAACCCCGTTAAATTTTTTTAAATAAAATGTATCCCGTGCTTAGCACGGGGCGTTACACTAGTGTTCTATAAAAGCAAAGTAATTGTTTACCAAATTATTCATTAAGGTCATTGTCCCTTTCTCTTAATATGATATTTAATTGTTGTCTTCACAATAAACTTTGATCTTACGAATATGATATTTAATTGTTGTCGTCACAATATACTTTTTTCTAACGAAAATTGAATTAGGAAAAAACTAATTAAGTAAATGGTTTTTATGAATATCAAGAATTTCGTTTTTAGTCGATACAAAAAAAATCCACACATTTTAGTCTAAAAATATTTGTCAATTTTTTAGTTGTGTAAAATATTTTGTCATCATTTTTAGTCTCGATAAATTTTTCGTTACCTTTTTTGGTCTCTAAAAATTCTAAAAAGAAAATTGTACAATGACTAAAAAATGTAATTTTTTTTATATGAACTAAAAACGAAACTCTAAATATTTATAAGGTCTATTTTTTTAATCAACCCAAAAAAAAATATTGACAACTTTTGACACTTATCAATTAGCAAGCATGAATCACAGATTTTAATGGTTATTTTTCAAAATGTCATTCATTTAGCCCGTGTTGTTAATTATAATAAGGCACAATTAACATACCCAATTATTGCCATGTTCATAAGTATTTCATAGTCATATTTTTTTTCTTTATCTCATATCCATTTTGCATCTCTTCAAATCTTTTTTTTTTCAACTATTTTTATAGTACTAAATCTATTTATTTTGATTTTTTTCAGGCGTTCTGTTATATAAGAAGAAAGATTATAGAAGATTGTTGTCAGATGGTTTTCGTCCATTCCGATAAAGGTGTCTATGGATTATTTTAATTTGACTCTTATTGTGATGTTGGTTATGATTCACATTGTGTTTGATTCTTACACTCATATTTTCTTTTCTATTGTTTTTGTTCAATTTTTCTAGATTATTGAATCAATTTAGTGTGGTTGTTTCAGATGTTCGATTGTTTCATATGAAGAAAGATTACTAAAGATTGTTGTGAGATGATTTTTCGATTCAATAATGATGTTTACGAATTATATTTGTTTTTCTATTGTTGTAATTTTTTTTATGATCGATTCATGTAATGTTTGATTCTTAAGTCCATATTTCTTATATATGTTTGTCATCAACACCAGAGGCGTGTACATGAATTTTTTGGCCTTAGGCTAGTTATTTAAAGAGATATAATTATGTAGTTTATAATTTCTTATATTAATCTTTCAACATTTTCAACACGATAAGTTTTATTAATTTTTTATGATCGATTCATATAATACTTGATTCTTACGCCCATATTTCTTCTATATGTTTGTCATTGACATCATATACATGCACATGGATTTTGTGGCCTTGAGCAAAATATTTAAAGAGATCTAAATATTGTAGTTTATAATTTCTTATATTAAATCTTTTATAATTTCTTATATTAAATATAAATATTGTAGATCTAAATATTGCAAATTACTCGCTGTTTTTTAACAACAACCAAATTAACTCATTAACAAGATCATTAATACAAATAGGTAGGAAATTAAAATATTGGAAACTAGCTCAAGAAATGACCGCCATAACCGCCCTTACCAGAGAATGAGCAATCATTCAAACTTTGTCGTTAAGTTTACTCCTTTTTTCAAAAAAGGTTTACTCTTGTTTTCTTTTATTCATTTCACCGAAATATATATTTTCCTAACAAAAAAAAATACTAACTAATAACTCACATCCTCTTAGAAAAATCAATATGACTACTATTTACTAGAATCTTAATTAATGTTTAATTGTTTCGATTGTAAGGTGTAATTGTTTTCGCTATGACTTTATTTTTTTATTTTTTTACAAATTCAATATAAGTTTTTTTAACAAGTACATACCCTTTAAACACAATCACTAAACTTTTTATTTAAGGTTGTTTGGAAATAGAAAATTATACACACAAAAAGGCCAATAAACATATTATTACTATATTAGCAATACTTGCTAGTTGCTATGCTTTTAAGCCTCAATATTATCGTAATTAATATAAATGATTGTGGCTTTAAATTTGTATGATTTTTTTTTCTAATATCAAATCTACAAATTGATAAATATTAATGCATACTCTTTTTTTTCATTCTTCCTTTACTGCATGATTCAAGGGAATAATTGTTCTTGGCAACTAAGAGGTGTGTGGATTGTTAGTGACCTAAAGAGAGAATAAAGCGACTGACAATAATTTTATGGGTTTGTTGAATGAGTTTGAATTTTTTAGGTAATTATTTTATAAAAAATTAGTTAAATTTAATATTTTTTTACTTAGAATAACACATGTGTCATCGCGATTTTCGGGTGTCAAATCATTGATTAGATTTGAACCTTTCAATCATTGATGTCTCTATTTTTTTTGGGGAAGGTAAAATCTAGGAAAACCTTAGAAATTCTAAGTTCGGGGCTGATTTCATTACGGGAAGGTGTTAGGCACCCGCAATGACTATAGTATCCTATAGGAACCGTTTTACTATGCTTTACGTATACGCTTTGCTTTTATCGCTATTTGTGAAAAGAGATTGATTTTAAGAATGAGAGGGAGAAGATTGGATTTTATTTTATTGGACTTGGAGAGATTTTGAGTCTCTTGCCTACATACCCTTTTAAGGGATCAAAATTCCATGTAGTTCTCTTCCCAAAATATTTTGTGAGTTTTGATTCAATTTTAGTTTTGAAAAAAAAGTTTTGAAGCAGAGAACGAGGCCGTAAAGGCTTGAGATTTGGAAACAAGTGAGGTTGGTCAATTATTTACAAAAAGGTTTAAGTGGGAATTATTTCCATTTTTGAATTTGATTAAGAAAATAAAGGGAAAATGGGTGAAGCTTTGACTTCACTTTATTGCAAAAAATTTTGAGTGATGGGTTAGTTTTTGAAAAAGAAAGGATGAGTTTTTTTCTAAGTATTACGCTTCCTAAACATACATCTAGCGGTGAACATGCAACGTGTGTGCGTGTCGGTGCTTGTGTCGGTGTACATCATTATAGTCCATAGTCCTTTACATCGGGTCCTAATTTACATGCTACGGTCTGCAAGGAATAAAAATAAAGGAAAGAAAAAACCTAAGCTATTACATAACAAAAACAGTATAGCACCTATGCTAAAGAATGGGATGAAGAGTTGAGATCTTATAATGCATGAGACATGAGACAAAAGGGTTAGTGAGCAATGTATGGAAATGAAATAAGCAGAAATATAGGAAGAAATACGCAAAGAAGTGTTGCATAAATTGGAGAATGGACAAATAAAATGGTGAAGGGAATAGCACTAACATATAGCAAAAACTTGACCTAAGCGCAAAACCTATAATTCTCATCACAGCCAGAAATTAAAGGTTCAATTCAAGCACAACAATGCAAAACAAATAACACACAAAGATATCAAATCAACACATATTTTTCATGCATTTCCATCACTTAAAGAACATTTTAATTGCTTGCAAAGCAAGAAACCAAAGCCAAAAATTCACAAGCGTTAGCACCTACCAAAAACCATGAGCAAAATATCACACAAATCATATATCAATCATCAAAATCACACCATACAAGATTGGAGCGAGTGTCGCGCGCGAAACGTCGAGAAAACGCCGAAACGGACACGGGTCATCACAAAAAGCAAACACATATTTTTTATCCAATTTTTCACATGTAAAAAGGCACAAAACATCAAGAAGATAGTAAAAACATACAGTAAAAATCCAAGAGTTTTTTAGTAAAATTTTGGCCTGCAACAGGTTCAATTAGCAAGTACTACGGTGCGAATAGCAAGAAAACTCAAGGAAACTGAAAGAAAGCCTCAGCCTGCGGGTAAAAAGCCCAAACCCACGGATCTGACGGATCTGGATCAAGCTAAAGCTTCAGGAGCGTTGGATTGATCCAGATCCATCATGATCTTGATCCAACGCACACGATCACAGGGGATTAAACCGGGTATGGAGCGACCCGGTCTAGGAACTCGCATAAAAGGGTGCTAGACCCGGTTCCTTTCATTTTCCTTCTTCCATTCTCTCTCTACCTCACCGTTCTCTCTTCTCTCTTCGCCGTTTGAAAACCCTAACCCTAACTCTCTCAAATCTACTCAGAAATCATCCGTTCATGGCTTAAACGCTTTGTATTGTTGTTCTAAGCACGAATCCGTTACTGGAGGATGTTTTCAACCGTGGAATCAACACGAATTTCTGATTTTGACGGTAGGTTCGAACTGTTTGGCTTTCTTCGTGTTTCTTGAGTTCAATCTTTGTAAATCAACAAGGAATCACTCCGATTCACACTCGTTGTGAATCTTGAAGCGATTCCCTGCGTTTTCAAACTGTTTTGATGTTAGGGTTAGGGTTTCAAACCAAACAGTTCGAATCTTCCATGGATTCGCGTTGTTTTCGAACTTGTGATGGTTTTTTAACAGTATGAGATTGAGTTTGTGTGTTACCTGTGTTCAATCTGGAGATTTTGAGTCGAAACCTTCAGAAACCTTGAATCTTGATTCTGTTTCGCTGATTTCTTGGCTTAAATTTGGGATTTGAACCGTAATCCTCTTCTTTTTCTCCTGAACTGATTCGGAATCCTTGAATCCTTTCCCTCTTCTTCTCAAACTCTCCCTCTGTGATCGCGCTTGAGCTTGCTGCCTTTGGGTGGTGAGTTCGCGCTTGAATTGCAGAAAAAACCGATTCAATGATGAAGATTCAATACGAAATCTCTGAGAATCGATGCAAACTCCATTGAATTTGTTGAATTTTGGTTCTGGAGAAACGGTTAGGGTTTGAATGTTCTTGAACTTTTTTCTGGATTTGTGAATTTTGATCCAACTGAATGGAGAGAGAATTTTTGTTTCTGTTTGTGACTTGGCACGTAATGAATGGATCTGTTGGCATTTTGCACAGTAACTGGCCTTTTATAGGCTGCCAAGTGTGATTCTGACCAATGAGGTGGTGACATGTTGTAACGCCCTAGTGTTGTTTATTTATTTTAGTTGATTTTTGTGTATTTTATGTGCTTTAAAATTGTTTATGTTGAATTATGTGAATATGTGAGGTGCCTATTTGTTATAATTATTTAGGTGATTTTATGTTATTTAAGAAAATAGGTAGAATAATTATTAATTAATTAGAATTAGTAGAGTTAGGAGGGGGTTAATGGAAATTAAAAGGGATTAAGTGAGGGAGTAAAGAAAGAAAAAGGAGTTATACTTTGTTAGAAAGAAAAGAGAAAAGTCAGTAAAGGAAAGAAACATTTTTGTACGTACAGTAAGAACAAAACAGACTTTTTGGGAGAAAAGAGAAGAACCAAGAGGGAAGAGCTAGGAAGAGAGAACCTGATCATTTGCTGTAGAAATTTGCTAAATTAAGGTAAGGGTGGGTTTACTCTTCAATTGTAATATATATATGTATGTGTTTCCATGAAATTAAATTGGATTTGGTGATTGTTGTTCTAGGTTAAAGAAATATGATAATTTGCTCATTCTTGATGGATTGTGTTGTTATTAATGTTGTTATGATATGTTCTGATGTTTTGTTGTGCCTTGAACCCATAAACATTGTTTCTAAACCATTTTGGGTGATTAGGGGATTAAAAATGGGATTTTTGGATGAAAATGGAGTTAGAATCGTAGGTTAGAATTCTGCCCAGACGAACACTCGCTTAAGCGAGATGCCCTTCGCTCAAGCGAGCAACTCTTTGCTACGCCCAGTCTGAAATTCTAGCCGCTCGCTTAAGCGAGCCACGAGCGAACCCCAAGCGAGCAAAATGTTAACCTTCGTCATTTGCGTCGCTTAAGCGAGATTCCCGTCGCTTAAGCGAGAGACGCCCAGAATAGTGTAATTAACCTGTTCGCTTAAGCGAACTAGAAGCGAGCCAGAAGCGAGGAAAAACTAAACTTACGTGTTTTGACTCGCTTAAGCGAGAAGCTGCTCGCTTAAGCGAGATGGGTCCTGTGCGACCCAAAATGTGATTTTCCAAAGGTGTCCTAAACCCAAACCTAAGCTTTCTAGGATGTTTATTGGATTTATTAAGAATTGTTTAGATGATAAAAACTATATTATGATGTTGATTAAGATGAAGTTATGTACGTTGATGTGCAAATAATGATACTTTGTTAATTGAGTTGCCTTGTTGATGTTGAGTGGTCTTGTCCAGTTGGGGAGGGTATCCTAAGTTGTTGTTGTTGTTGGTTGCATGTTGATATGCTCCATTAAGATGTTGGGTTGTATGCTGATATACACCATAGAGTCATTTCATACTCATTTGCATTTGTTGGGGGCTTATTGCCCTGGAATGTTTATCATTCACCTGTTGGGGGCTTATTGCCCTAGAACGCTTTATCGTTCACCTGTTGGGGGCTTATTGCCCTGGGATGCTTTAACCATCCAAATTGTTGGGGGCTTATTGCCCTGGAATGCTTAGCATTCAACGCGCGTAGTTGGTACCACATGCATAATGCATTAGATGTTGATGGAGTCTTGCATTAGTAGTAGGAGTGAGTTGTCCTTTTGGGATTGTTGTTGGTGAGATGTCGCCACAAGTGTTGTTGTTATTGTTGCTGATATTAATCAAAGATGAATTTAAATTATAAAGCTGAGATGATGTTGATAATGTTGCTGTTTGTTGTTGTTGATCAATTTACTTTGATGATTCATATATCTGTATATTTACTTTTGATTTGTGAACTCACCCCTTCTGCTGGAATTGCCGCCTTGTGGGCAAGTGCAGGTAGTGAAGACTAGTGATGTTGGCTCTTGCGTCTAGGGCTCTGATACATAGTAGGGATGGGGAAAACGTTATCTTTCTTGTATTCCTTTATGTATCATTTATTTGAAGAAGATGTTGTTGTGATTAATTCGTTGGATAATTTTACGATGTTAATGGCCTTTGTGCCAAGATTATGATGTAGTTGCTGAATATGAATTTTATATAAAGACTTTCCGCTACAGAATTTTAATATGATGATTTGTATGATGGTTTTAAATAGTTTTTATATTCTATTTAAATAATTTTGAAAAAGTAATGTGATACTCCGTTGTTTTGTTGAATAACTCTGATTATGATTTTTAGTAATATTATTATTACGTTATTTCGGGAACGGGGTGTTACACATGTGGCCTTGACTTTGCTTGCGTGGCTTTGGACTTGAATATTGGACCAATCTGCAATTATTGAAACTAAAGGGACAGTTTTGCAAATTTGAAAAGTTTAAGGACTAAAACGTAAAATATAAAAAGTAACTGGACTGGACTGTTTTTTGAAAAATGAAAGGAATTGGACTGTTTTTAAAAGAATTGTGACCTTTTGCAATAAAATGTAAAATTTGGACTGAATTGCAATTTCTAAAAATGTTTGGACTAAAACGCAAAAAAAATAATAAAATTGGTTAAAAAATGTAATCTAAAATGCAACGTAAAGTGAAACATTTAAAAAACGACAAAATGGACTAAAACGAACAAGCTACCAAAATGAGGTATTTTAAAATACCTCTCTGCCCAAAATTTGTTTGATGTGAAAAGACTAAAATGCCCCTGGGGCAAAAACGACTCAAACTGACTCAGACTGGCTCAGACGCGAATTAAGATGATTTTTGTACAAAACTTGATTAATGGTTTATGCAAACAAATTGAAAAGACTCAGGGACAAATTGCAGGGACTAAAATTGGGTTCCTTTATAGGAAATGACCAAAATACCCTTTTGTATGATCTTATGCAAAAATTTAAAAGACTGAAGCAGTAACGTATGCAGTTGAAGCACAGTAGAAAACACGGTGAATTTGAAAGTATTAGAAAATAGCAGAGGAATTTGAATGAGTATTTTTAGGTCCAAAATGAGGGTATAACAACATGCATTTCAACCAAAACCAAATCTGCGTTTATTTTATCAATTTAGAGTAACACATCTTCCTCAAAAAAAGTAACACATCTATATTTTTCTATTGTCAGATCTGCGTGAGTTGAGGGGTGCCTTTTTGTTTTGTGACAGGAGTTTGGTGGGCCGATCACTTTTGATTTGAGATCGGCAACCAGTTTTTTTGACTCAAGTTTTTGTAGGCTTTTTTGGTGTCTCCTCCGACATATCAGAAGTTGAGTGGTGGTCGAATCTGATTCTTGAAGCAACAAATCATTGTCGGCTGCTTTTTTGAACTCTGTTGGTGGTTATGGAAAATTGACGGTGTTGTTGATTTTTCGCTGGGTGTTTTGTTGTATTTTTCTTTTTTCTTTTTGGTGTAATACTTAGGATCTAGTCCACTATTTATACCAGCGATAAACGGGAAATTCGTGCTCGTCTTTCTGCTCTTTTTAATGCGCTAACGTTTCAAAATTATGAACTGTGTTTTTTTTTTTTTTATGAAATTTTGATTTTGATTAAAACTAAAAATATAAATGTTTGTTGATTTCAAGTTATAACAAATCAAATTACACATGATTATCTATTTCAATGACACCAACAATATAACATAAAAAAAAAATATAATCTAAATTCTTTTTTTTATGACACCGACAATAATCTTTATTATGGAAAAAGTTGTTGAAGGGTATAATTGGGATAATGAAAAAGTAAGTATAAATATATTCATTTAATTTGTTACACTTTTTAAATGATAAAGGAAAAAAAATCATATATATATAGATACTTGTATCGTGTTTGTTACATTTGTTTAATATTTAAATTTATTCTTATCCTTATTTATTAATTTTCTTAGATTTGCAACAACTTAACCTAATAATTTTCCTCTAAAATGCTGCATTAGGTTAGCAACAATTTAACCTAACAAATTCCATCTAAAATGCAACGCACCAATTTAACCAAACAAATTCCCTCTAAAATGCAGCAATCCCTAATATTTATCCTCACTTATGAGCTTTTCATTCCTATCATGTTGTGTCATCGTTTGTATATATCTATTGTTTCTATAGACTTTTTTTTACATGTTGTTTTACACTTACTTAATACGTTAACAAACAGTTTACAAACAGAATACCCTAATTTTCATGCAAACTCAGCTACCCTAATTTCCTTGCAAACTCGGCTATATATAGCAAACCCTAAATTGTGTTTCTCTAATAAAAAAAACTAAACTGTGGTAAATTACACAGACAGCAGAAGAATAATATATTTTGATATTTTGATTTTTGCAAATGAATGGACGTGACCTTACAACCTTCCTCTCATACCACTGGTTAACTGGTATTCTAATTTAACATGCATTTTATCGATATGCATATTTTTTTGAGAATTGGAATATCCTTTTTGCGTTTTTGGTTTTTAGTTTGAGATGTTTACACCAATTTTGGCGGTCTTTCTATTTAGTTTTATCACAATTTCTTGGTTTATTATATAAGGATTTAGACTGTGTCGTGTAATGTCATGTTTTTTGAACTTAATCTAAATTTTGTTTCGTTCAAAACCTTATTCTGTTGTTAGCCTTTATTTCCTATGCACACTTTTATTATTTCTTTCTTTGCAAGCAAAGTTGTGCAACTGTGAATGAATTTTGAGGTGAGAATCACCTTTCCTTGGATTGGATTGCATATAGAGGAAGGGGAAAGTGATTTTGCAACAGTACTTGGTGGTTTTTTGTTTTGTTAAATAAGTAGTCATTTATTTTACTTGTGGTAATTGTTTTTAACTAATAATATCATCATCAATTTAATTGTATTAATAATTATGGAACAATTGCTCAAAAAGAATTAATTATGGAACAAAATGTGTACGCAGGTGTTGTTTTATTGGAGAGAAACCTAAAAAAGCATGTTTTTGAAGCATATAACTTAAGTAATGGTTTTTGGATTGTTATTAGTAGTGTTTTTTTGAAGCATATATCAGTAGTGTTTTTGAATTGTACGATTTAAATCCCACTGTATTTTGCTAATTATCCTTTGGCGCCACTCTTTCGATTTGCAACTTATGAACACCCTATTGCTCAAGTGCTTGCATAACATGTTTTCACCCTACAACTTTTTTGTCATAATTTTTGTTACATGTTGTTTTCCATTGATTTGGTAGGTCCTTTGATGAGTCATCCTGTTGCTGAGATGGACAAGACTGTCACCAAGCTTCAATTGAAGTCCAAAACATACATAGTTGAGTACCACATAGGAGATTTAATTTGTCGTTTTCCTTCTTAACTTCTTGCTTTTTTTCTTTATTTTTTATTTTTTAGAAAAACTATCATTTTAAGGTGTTGTCGTAACATGTCATTTTAGGGTGTTGTCTTCCTAACTTCTTCCTAACATGTTACTTTTTAGGACACATAACATGTTAAGTTGTCGTTTTCCTTCGTAAGTTGTCGTTTCTGTTTTATTTTAGGGTGTTGTCGGACAATTGTATGTTGTTGTTTCAAGAGTTACATCCAGAGAAGGACTAAAGATATTGATCACTGATGAAGATGGTGAAGATACCAATGTGACGTCTAACGTCGTATATGAGGAAGTATTTCCTAATGTGTGATGAAACTACATGCCAATGCACTAAAATTTTCATATTTCTTTTACCCAATTATTGATAGGATTCGAATTTTCTTTTATAATAGTTTTCAGATTTTATACATTTTATGAAATATTTTATTTTGTCTACTATGGAGTATAACCTGTTCTTTTTTCACCGTTACCAATTATATATTTCATTTTATTATTCGTATGTCAATCCCTTAACAATAAACTTGTGCGACACACGGGTCAACAATTTATTATATTTGTTATTTGTATTGAAAATTGAGGGCATTTTTAGAAAGAAAAATCCAACTCAAAAGTACCGAAGAGGTAATTTTCTCTTAATAATTCTTCTCTTTAAATAATTCATTTCTTAATTTGAGTTTACTCTTCTTAAACCACGGTTAATGAGAAACGGATTGAATAGAATAAACGGTGCTGCACTTTTATTATTCATATTAGCCAAGTAAGAAAATTTAATTTAATCTTTTAAGCAAAGCGGCAAATGATGCCTCTTAATTTTAATGGTCCAATCAACACATTTGTTTAATCAAAAAATGTACCACATCATGCTTCTATAAGACCATAATCTTTTTTTATTTGACGAATAAGACGATAAACTTTTATCCACTTGATTTAATTTCCAACACAATAGTATCATGTGTTTTCCTATAAATAGCTGTCTCGCTCATTCCATTTGTGTAAACTAAAATTCGATTCAAACATGGCCACTACATACTCACTAGTATCACTTCTAGTTGGAATGATGATAGTTACCACTGCCGTGGGTGCTGGAAGGTCTAATATGCTTGGATATTCAGATCAATACCCATTAGATCCAGAAGACGATTTGCTTGACTTATTGTATGGTAATGAATCATCTGATATTATAGTGGGTGGAAGGCCTGGAAATTATACACGTCTGCCGCCTATATTTCTTCCACAAGAAGAAGAAGAAGATTTGTCGGATTTCGATTCTCATCATTAAATTTTTTTTCCATTGTCAATCTCTATCATTAAAATACAACAACCTTTTTTTTTTATAATTTAATTTTCACTTTCTTTTTAAGTTTAATGGTTGAGATTTATCTGCTTGACTCAATGTACCTTACAAAAAAATAATTATTGTTAGACATTTTTTTTTATCAAATCCCAATATACACCTCCATGAGGTGTTAGGGACATTTTAGTCATTTTCATTAGCATTACAAGTGAGCAATGTTGCAAAATTATATCTACTAAAAGGAAAATGATTCATGTACCACTTTTTTGGGTACACCTTCTCATACCACTCCTAGTTGGCAAAATAAAAAATATAAACAAAAGAAAAGGTGTGACATGGAAAACAATTGAGTTATAAAACATATAAAAAAAAAATTAAAAGAAAAAGCAGCAACCAAGCCTTCTTCTTCTTCTTCTCAACATTCACGCACGGCGCAGCAACGGGAAGCTCATTGTTCTTCTTGTGAAACAGAAAGCGAAGCAACGCGATCCTTCTTGTTGTTCTTGTGAATCAGTAAGCACGGCGTAGCACGCGAGTCTTGTTCTTCTCCTTCTGAAAGAGAACCATGGCGCAACACGATTCTTGTGAAACAGAATCGACGGCTGAGCAACGGCCAACGGCTTCTTCTTCTCTTCTGACCGGCCAACGGGTTCTTCTTCTATAAGAGAACCGACCGTCTCTCTCTGCTTCTCTTCTCACCGGCCGATCCTCTCTCTACCACTCACTTTCACTCAACTCTCACTTCTCACTCACTTTAAGGCAAGCAATTGATTCTTCAATTTATCCTTTATTCTCCAATTGTTTCTTTTAGGGTTTCAAAATTGAAAATGGAATTGATGCTTATGTTATGATTCTGAGTTTTTTTGGGTTTCAAAATTGAGAAATTAAAAATGGTATTGATGCTTTTGTTATGATTCTGAACATTTTAGGGTTTCAAAATTGAGAGTATGAAAATGGAATTGATGGACTACCTTGTACTTTTAGTTGTTGGGTATGATACTCAGTTAGTGAGAATTTAGGGTTAAATGTTGGTTGACAGTATTTAGATGTTTAGTGCATAATTGAGCGAAAATCTATGTTATTTGCTATTGTCTGATTGTTGCATTTTTGGGTTGTTGTCGATTATCATTGTATTATTGTTAGTAAAAAATTACAAGTTTTCCCCAATTCTTGTGGTTTGACTGTGGTTGTTCCTCTAAATGAAATCACCGTAGAGTTAAGTGTAAAATTGTTAATCAAAAGAATTGTGGTCACACTTTTGTTATAAATTGGTCAAAGTGTTAGAAATTTGAAGGAAATATATGTGGTTACGTCTATGTTAAAATATGGTTAATTGCAGTTTTTTTTTGTCAATATGTCTATGATAACAAAGATAGGAAAACATGAACTTGTGACATTATTATTTCCGTAACGTTCTTCAAAATATGTGGAAAACGTGTGATTATAAAATGTGTTTGTTTTATAGTTATAAGATGAATTTTTTTAAAAATGTTCTTGTAACGTGTGTTGAGAATAGGTGTTTGTGTGTGTTTTAATTGTTGTTGATAGAAATTGTTTGTGTATACAACAGATAAGGTCAACATCATGAACCAAAACAAACGAAAAAGGGATGATGGTGTTGGTGTAAGTACAATTTAATTAATTAGAAGTTAACTGTGTATGTAATCGTTTGTGTTTTATGCCTTTAATGAATGAATAATGTTAATTTTTCAGCCACAGATAAAGACTCAAATGCCCCGGACCAATAAGTTGGTAGATATTAACCAGAAATTGTCTGATGCGCAAAGGAGTAGAATAATGAAAACTCCGTTTAGATATTTAGTGGAAATGAAGACGTATATAGGAATGAATGGTAGTTTATTGAAGGAATTATTGCATAGGTGGGATGCAAGTAGCTTAGGGTTTAGAGTAGGCGTTAAGACTGTGGCCTTTAAACATCTAGACCTTTGTTTGGCGCTAGGTTTGCCTATTTTATGAGAATCTTTGCCAGAATCGATTGATAGTGATAGTGATTGTCATGTAAGATTATTGTTTGACGGGGATGAAGGTATTGATATTAACAGTGTGTATTCAAAGCTGAAAGTTCTTCAAGAAGGGGATAACGTAGATGATTTTTGTAGAGTTTACGTCGTATATGCCTTGTGTGTCCTATATTTTCCAAAATCACACGGCAATATTAGAAAGGAATTCTTGAAGCTTGTTGATGATTTAGATGGTCTTTGTACCTATAATTGGGGTGTCGCTGTTTACGACGATTTAATGGAAAATCTAAGTAGTGCGGCGGCAAAATACCATCAACAAAAGAATGATACAGTTGTACACATTTCTGGTTGCTCAGCCGTATTGCAGGTATGTAATATTGAATGGGTTATGTATTTTTAATTATATCGATAGTTATGTCAAATGTTGTTTACTATAAATTAATTTGTCATTTGATTAGATATGGGCGGTTGAACATTTAAGCCTATGTAGTGGACCAAATAAGCATTTTCCACGCATTAGCAATTGGACCAAAGTGAAGGGTGCAAATGTTGTAATCTCAAACATTTTTTCAAATGCGAAGGTTAGTAATTGTCTTTAGTATATTAACTCGGTATTTGGGATTTATAGTTAAAATTTTCACATACAATTATGTTAATATAACTTAATTAATGTCATTAGTTGGTTGAGGATTTGGTTCCAACAGAAGAAGACATGAAAAATGAAGTCTTTGTTCAAGCCGTTAACCATTCTCAAGTTGGTATTAGAGATGGGGCATACCCTATATTTGATGTGCAAGCTTATTTGGTTGAACATCAAAGGTTGGTAGGTGAACACAAAGATATGCTTTCTCGGGTTTCAATCCTTGAGGTTGAAATGAGGATTTTAAAAGCAAATAGTGTTCACGATAGGGAAAATTTGTCGAAGGCAAGAAGCGTGGAAGTAGGCAGTGGGTCAAAAGACGTAGGATTAAAATGTGGTAAGATTGATGGGGATAATGTTGGGTTGAAAAGTGAGGCGGGAAAAGGAGAAGAAAATGTTGAAGGGATGAAGATGAACAATGAAGATGTGGTTGTAGAGGAAAAAAAAATGGAAGAAGATAATGATGATGGAATGAAGTTGAATGATGAAGATGTCGTTGGAGAGAACAAAAAAAGGGAAGGAAAAAATGATGATGGGAAGAAGTTGGGTAATGAAGATATGGCTGAAGAGGACAAAAAAAAGGAAGTAAGGGTTAAGTCACATTTGAAAAAGTTGTATTTGTTTTGCACACATCAAAAGGCTAAAGATACGTAAGTGTATAATTTTTTTAATGTATTTTAACTACTTTATTTCATGTCGTGGTTTTTCAATCGAAGCTTTAACATAATCGATTAACATTTTGTTTTTCTATTTTTAGTGTGTTATGTGAGGTAGATGAATTGCGTGTTGCCGGGGTGTTTTTCCAATCCATGAAGCCGAGGCATTGGGTGAACTCAAATGTTTGTATTTTCTGTTAACTGTTTTTGTGTTAATTTAGATTTTACAATATATGTATGTTAACCATTACTTAATTTGATTTATGTAATGCCTTAGGTTATTAATATTGCTGCCAGGACTATGATGTATGATGAAGTTCGAAAACATCGTTGTGTGAAGCGCTTAATTTTGAATGATTATTTTTCGGTATGGAATTGTATCTTGTATAAAGCCAAACAACCCTGAAGTGTATACAACTTTTATTATCCCATGTCTAGCATTAATTATAATTGCAGTATGAAGTGGTTGAAGATTTAAAGGCACATCCCGAAGGACGTAAACTCCAATGGACTGAGCGGAAATTCAACACATATATGCCTCGTTGGACCAAGGCACTTGAGGCGTTGTGGTTATCTGACTTAGTAAGTTTAAATTTTAACTTTTGAGCAATCATTATGTTGTTTTAGGTGTAGATGGTAGGTGATGAATTTGTCTTTAATAGTCATGGGCGGATCCAATATTAGATGTTTAGTGTGGCTGAAATAGTAGTGTCAAACAATTTATCCATGTAATGTTTGTAGTGGCAGTGGATTTGGCATTGAGGTTTTCTATGTACGGGTTTTTGTTGTATGAGTTCGGTGGGGGGTGGGTTTTGTGTGGTTTTTGATGTGGGTTCTCTGGTTATATTTTGTGTCTATTGTAACTCGTGAATTTGCGAGTTTTGTTTTAAAGTTGCAAAAAATCTGCCTAAAAAATTAGAATGAAACAGGAAAAATGAATATGTGCGACGAATTTGGTTTATGCATGTGAGTCATTTTTATCATTAAAATTAGGTATTTGCACCAACCCAATTCGAAGACCACTGGACTTGTTACGTCTTGGACCATAGGAAGAGGAAAATGTATGTGCTGGACTCGTTATACAATGAAAGAAATGTCCCACGGCAGCGTTTGGATAATGCTATGGTATATCTAATTCTTAATTAAACTGTTTTGGTTAATTTAATGGTTAGTGTAATTAATGTTGATTTAATGAGAACATTTGTTTTTACAGAAAGTCCGGTTTGAAGGGGTAGTGGAATTTATGAATAAAGGTTCGAAGAATAAAGCAAATATGTTGGAATCTTCATTGGAGGTTGTAGTGGTGGATTTACCAAAGCAAAAAAATTGGTTAGTGATATGGAAAAACATGGTCAGACTCATTGATATATTACTTGTGTTTAGGGTTTATTGACGTAATGCGAAATATGTTAAATTTGCAGCCATGATCGTGGGGTTTATGTCCTTAAGTACTTGGAGTTGTGGGATGGTGAAGCAAAATGGGGGCAGAATAGTATGCCCGACTATTCATTGGTAATGCTTTAAATCTTCTTAAACATTGTGTTTTATTAGTTTCATGTTGATTAATTGGTAATATGTAAATATTGATATATATCCAAATAAATGCATTCACTTATCTACAGGAGGATATACTTCGGATTCGCATGGACATTGTTTGTCGTCTGGTGCTTCATGAAGAAAATAAGCTGTCTAGTTTTGTATTAGATAGTGCTAAGTTGCCCGCGAAGTTATTGATCAGATAAACATACATTTGTGCAACTAAAGCTTGATTGTTGTGATATTATTTACGCTTTTTGTATAATATTCCTAGGTGTATCATGGTATTACATTGCCTTTAACTTGATATCCCTTTATCTGGAAATGTATTTCTATGATGTACATTTGACGAAGACATAAATTAATATGTATTGAGTTTATGTACATAACTATTCTCCCTATTATAATTTATTAAATTTTTACAAGAACTTGGTTGGTCATCTAGAAAAGAAATCTGGTTGCATTTCTGTTTAAATAACATGTTCTATGAAAGATAGTGTACATAAACTAATTTGTTGGGAGGTTTTTTGTTATGTTTCGTTCTTTGATATACAAAATGTTTGTCTTTATTGACAGGTGAAATATTACCATGTATATATTTTGCATGAGTAATAGGGCGAGTAATCCCCAAATTGGACATGATTTGGTGAAATGTTACCAAACTTAAGTTTTAAAAGGCTTTTAGTGGAGTCATCAAGTTCTATTTATGTGTTCGATTCCCATAAAACGAAATTATTTAAAACTGGGAAAGAAAAACTAGCCAAATATATTGACTGTATGACCACAATTTACAACATGCGTGACCACTAATTTTCCTGAAATTGGAACTTGTCCGTCTTTAGTCGTGACAAACGAGTAGATTTTGAAACTAGTTATTTGTGGTTGGAAAGGCTTCTAGTTCAGTGATCAAATGAGATTGCGCGTTCAATTCCCATTAAACGATATTATTTAAAACTGTGAAAGAAAAACTAGCCAAATATATTGACTGTATGACCACAATTTACAACATGCGTGACCACTAATTTTTCTGAAATTGGAACTTGTCCGTCTTTAGTCGTGACAAACGAGTAGATTTTGAAACTAGTTATTTGTGGTTGGAAAGGCTTCTAGTGCAGTGCTCAAAAGAGATTGCGTGTTCGATTCCCATAAAACGATATTATTTAAAACTGGGAAAGAAAAAATAGCCAAATATATTGACTGTATGACCACAATTTATAACATGCATGACCACTAATTTTCCTGAATTTGGAAGTTGTCCGTCTTTAGTCGTGACAAACGAGTAGATTTTGAAACTAGTTATTTGTGGTTGGAAAGGCTTCTAGTTCAGTGATCAAATGAGATTGCACGTTCGATTCCCATAAAACGATATTATTTAAAACTGGGAATGAAAAACTAGCCAAATATATTGACTGTATGACCACAATTTACAACATGCGTGACCACTAATTTTCCTGAAATTGGAACTTGTCCGTCTTTAGTCGTGACAAACGAGTAGATTTTGAAACTAGTTATTTGTGGTTGGAAAGGCTTCTAGTGCAGTGATCAAAAGAGACTGCGCGTTTGATTCCCATAAAACGATATTATTTAAAACTGTGAAAGAAAAACTAGCCAAATATATTGACTGTATGACCACAATTTATAACATGCGTGACCACTAATTTTCCTGAATTTGGAACTTGTCCGTCTTTAGTCGTGACAAACGAGTAGATTTTGAAACTAGTTATTTGTGGTTGGAAAGGCTTCTAGTTCAGTGATCAAATGAGATTGCGTGTTCGATTCCCATTAAACGATATTATTTAAAACTGTGAAAGAAAAACTAGCCAAATATATTGACTGTATGACCACAATTTACAACATGCGTGACGACTAATTTTTCTGAAATTGGAACTTGTCCGTCTTTAGTCGTGACAAACGAGTAGATTTTGAAACTAGTTATTTGTGGTTGGAAAGGCTTCTAGTTCAGTGATCAAATGAGATTGCGCGTTCGATTCCCATTAAACGATATTATTTAAAACTGTGAAAGAAAAACTAGCCAAATATATTGACTGTATGACCACAATTTACAACATGCGTGACCACTAATTTTTCTGAAATTGGAACTTGTCCGTCTTTAGTCGTGACAAACGAGTAGATTTTGAAACTAGTTATTTGTGGTTGGAAAGGCTTCTAGTTCAGTGATCAAATGAGATTGTGCGTTCGATTCCCATAAAACGATATTATTTAAAACTGGGAAAGAAAAACTAGCCAAATATATTGACTGTATGACCACAATTTACAACATGCGTGACCACTAATTTTTCTGAAATTGGAACTTGTCCGTCTTTAGTCGTGACAAACGAGTAGATTTTGAAACTAGTTATTTGTGGTTGGAAAGGCTTCTAGTTCAGTGATCAAATGAGATTGCGCGTTCGATTCCCATTAAACGATATTATTTAAAACTGTGAAAGAAAAACTAGCCAAATATATTGACTGTATGACCACAATTTACAACATGCGTGACCACTAATTTTTCTGAAATTGGAACTTGTCCGTCTTTAGTCGTGACAAACGAGTAGATTTTGAAATTAGTTATTTGTGGTTGGAAAGGCTTCTAGTTCAGTGATCAAATGAGATTGTGCGTTCGATTCCCATAAAACGATATTATTTAAAACTGGGAAAGAAAAACTAGCCAAATATATTGACTGTATGACCACAATTTACAACATGCGTGACCACTAATTTTCCTGAAATTGGAACTTGTCCGTCTTTAGTCGTGACAAACGAGTAGATTTTGAAACTAGTTATTTGTGGTTGGAAAGGCTTCTAGTTCAGTGATCAAATGAGATTGCGCGTTCGATTCCCATAAAACGATATTATTTAAAACTGGGAAAGAAAAACTAGCCAAATATATTGACTGTATGACCACAATTTACAACATGCGTGACCACTAATTTTCCTGAAATTGGAACTTGTCCGTCTTTAGTCGTGACAAACGAGTAGATTTTGAAACTAGTTATTTGTGGTTGGAAAGGCTTCTAGTTCAGTGATCAAATGAGATTGCGCGTTCGATTCCCATAAAACGATATTATTTAAAACTGAGAAAGAAAAACTAGCCAAATATATTGACTGTATGACCACAATTTACAACATGCGTGACCACTAATTTTCCTGAAATTGGAACTTGTCCGTCTAATGAGGAAATAAAAAAACCATGGTACATTACATGTGGTTTAATGGAGATAGTCCTAACAATAGATGGAGATAGTCATAACATTGAGAACCATAAACATAAATTATTACTCATCGGATAAATCACCATCTGTCCAGTATTGACGGAGATGCTCTATTCCACGTAATTCAACTTCCCTTGAATTCAGACATCTGTTGAGACGAATTTGCATCTGATTGTTCTCGTTGCGTATGATGTTAATGGCTAGTTCGAGTGACTCATTACTGTCTCTTGGTATTTTTGATGAACGTTGTTTTGGTCTTCTTTGGCCTAGTTGACGTAAAGATTGCCTAAGACGTGCAGACTCATCCATTCGGTATTCCCATTCTCTACGATATTGATTCATGTTTGGGACTGAGAATCGTTCTTGTGGGCATAGACAATATTGAAACATATTTCGCTCCAATGCCCACACTCGGCCCATACATTCTACCATTTCTCCTGGAGAGTACGTTGTTCCATGAAACTTAGAGAAAGCATGAAACTCCCATTCAATTGCAAACCAATCTTCATCCATTGTAGGAAAATGAAAACTGATCTATGTTAAAGCAGAAGCTTATGGTAATTATAGCATGGGTTATACGGTTAGTAATTTTCTTTCTTTGTCAACCTTTTTCAGTTCAATTATTTTACTTTTCACTGTTTATACACATGCTATCTGTGCAATTTCTACATTTGAGGCAATCTAGGGAATCTTGTTAGATGATACAAGTCCAGTTGTGTAGTTATGTATCATATTCCCATCTGTCTCAAATTATAAGGAAAAAAAAATATCACATTTATTAAAAAAACTTAAACATAACAATTTGGAGTATAGTTTTTTTTTTTATCTTTGAAAAAAGTTTTATAGGAAGATGTAAAAACACTTTTCATTGGCTATTGTTTATAGAAAAAATCAAAGAGAGAGAAAATTGAATGTAATTTGCATTTTTATGAAGATAAACAAAAAAAATTCTTGGAAACAAGTTTTTTTAAAAAATCAAAACTAAATAGGATAAAAGTTTGTCTTTATCCTTGGAAATTGTGATACAATGTTAGTTTTTTTTCCCTAATTTGCTTCGTATTGAATTAAGGGTTAAATATGTGTTTGGTTTGTATAACATAATTTACGAGTTTTTAAATTTAGTCCTTACTTAACCTGTAGTATATATCAAAAATAATTTAACTGAGTATTAAACTTAGAACTCTCCAATTATATAAGGACCAAAAACACATTTAACCCTTGAATATATAACCACGTGATATCGTTTAATGGAATCATGAGAATCTTGACTCAATGAGTTTGATGTTGGACAATGCTAATTTTTGGAAGGACTCTTGAAAATTTATCAGATAAAGAGTGCACTTGACTGATCTGCTTGTATGTGATGTGAAATAAGAGGGAAAAATTAGTGAAGCACTGCTATTTGCCACTGTATGTTCACATGCTATCTATCTGTAAAAGGAAGGAATATATTACAGTACCTATAGACATTGAATAATGAACATGAGTGACAATATTAATAGCCATTTTGGTCCCTAAATGCGTAACAAATAGTTATAATAGTCTCTCTATGTATTAAATTCCTAAAATAGTTCCTGATTTTGTACTTTGTTGGTTATAATAGTCGCTGAAGTGACATTAGTAATATACTACGAAAATTATACGGAATCTTTTGACTTACAAATTATACAACAATACAATATACAATTTGATACATTAATGGATAATATTGGGTCCACGTGTATCTATAATCTAGATCCATCCCTTGCCTGGGCATGACCATGAGTGACTTTGCCACTACTTGTCCACATTATAATCTCATGTGATCCCATACTTCACTGCTCTATGAGTTTAATGCTCTCTATTTCTAGTTTATTCATCTTACTAAAATGAGAGACTATAGATACCTTCTTCGTGATCTAGAATGGTGCTACGAGAATCAAACTAACCAAATTTTAGCAAAGAAAGCAATTAGAAAGGAATGGAGAATTCGTTCGAAAGAGTCTACTAATCTTCAGGCCGATCTAAATGAGTTAGAGGCACCAATTCCTGATTTGCTTGCTATTCAGATGTGGCAACATGACCCCCCTCAGTTCGACATTATGGAGAAAGCCTTACTTCGCATAAGATTGGAGAACAATATTATGGCTATAAGGAGGGTACGATATGGGATGCTCGAAGTGTGCAAACGCTTTCTATATGCAAATAGAAAGTGTCTCTCCGCAGTTGAGGAAGAGGTCATCTTATCCACAGATGAGTATTTATCAAATTCTGATGAGGAATAACTTTTTCAACCTTAGGACTTTTTTTAAAAAATTTCCACTGATGGAAAATATTACTCTATGATTCCATTCTTGTTTGGGTGACCACAATGTTGGATTTATCTAAATGTGCGTGTGTACGTGTGTATGTTGGTAACTTTTTATGTTTAACTACTATTCTGGATCATTGTTGGAATTATGTTAATTTGTGATTGTCATGGTTGTTTGTCTTATTATTACAAGCTACTCTATTTTCCATCTGCCACATCTATACATGATGGTTTACAGAATTCAATGGTGCAAATATTCAGGCAACTATGTCATTACGAAATAGAGAATTTAGGTGGATTTGAGTTTGTATCCATACATGAATTACATATAAACAGAAAATTCAACAATATAACCGTAATCTGTAATATGTGTAACCGTATTTTTTTCCTGAATTCAAAACTGGTCGTCTCAATGAGTATCGACCTCACCTATCAAAATATAATTAACTTAATAATTCAAAGGTGCAAATATGGTGCCAACATTGTAATTATATCAACAAGAACTTAGGTATAGTCTATATTTTATACACACGTTAATGCCATATATCCAGGAAAATGAACAATATAACCATAATTTGTCAAAGGCGTGACCACTAATTTTTTTACTGACTACAAAATTGGTTGTGTCTATGTGTACCAACCACACCTTTCAAAATATGATGCCCTTAATAATTCAGAGGTCAACATGGCCGTGATTATATTAACAGGCCTACAAAAGAAAAACATAGTATATATCTTATAAAAAGTACGATAGTTGTACGAACTATACACAAAAAGGGTCCATCCATTCATATGATCAAGCGCTGGTTGAGTTTCTGTCCAAAAAAAGACCATATCTATCCAAAACATAGAAGTATGACTAATTACAATGTACTTCCTGCAAAAGTAAATCATAAACAATTAGACTACTAAAAATTGCATGTAATAGAAAATTAAGCCATGCTTAAAGTCAAAAATGCACCTTAAAATTCATATATTGGCACATCTTTGCCCACCGATGCAAGTAACGACATAAAACCTGTGGTTGACTGTTGGGATGAGAAGTAGTTACCCGCATCACCGAACGCTTGAAACCCATCATTAATAGACATAGTATGTGTTGTAGACTGTATTAGAAAGTAAAAAATAAATTGCATTTTACATAATTAACAGTGTAATACTAATAAAAAAACAAATGTAATCACATTAGTAATAGGTTAACACCAACTTACTTCCACGAACAAACCATCTATTTTTTTTCTTTTCAGTTTACTTTTTCGTTTCGCGATATTTTCAGTGGTGGACAACCGACGATTAGTTCGAGGACGTCCCTTACGTGGTACTTTTAATGGATTGAGAATTGGTTGTTCAGATTGGTGAGATAATGATTCCTCCATCGTGTTTAACCTATCTTCCCTTCCCACACCACAATCTGCATGTGAAGTAATATTGTCCAAGTTCTTGATAGACCATCTCTGCATTTCTTCATACAAATTTGTGGTTTGGCTTGGTGTCTCAGCAGCATATTGTGCAATTTCATAAAATTTCTTGCAAAGACCTTCAAATCTTTCTATGTGTGGTTGCAGGTTTTTGGCATTGTAACTTGTCTTTATGTGTGCATATTGTCTCTTCACATTTTTACTCCATCTTCGCAAGATATATTTAGACGGAACCTCTTTCACCCTAGCCTGACCAAATACGAAAAGCGAATGTCTACACAAAACGCCTCTGAACTCAAACAGCAAACAAGAACACATAACATTATTATCTTCGCAATTGAAATCAACAAAATACTTACTTTCGATCTGTTTCCCACATACAATACGCTCCTCTAAAACTGTGTACGTTGATGTAAAACCCGATGTAGTAACCCCTCCGAAATAACAGTTGCATTTCCCACGAAATTCAACTTGTATCTCCATATACTTTGCATGAGTGTACTCAACTTGAAATTGTCTCTCGATTGTGGAATTTGATCCGCACGGAATGATTGTGCTTGAAGACCGAAAATCTGCCTCGTATTCCTTTTCAGCTTTGTCTTGGAGTGCATTGTCGTATTGCCTTACAAATTGACTGAGAGAAGTACTAGCAGTAATGTAACCGTCGAAAAAAGCATTCATACTTTCACTCCTCTGTGTTGTCGACATTCCAGCCCAGAAATCACGTTTTAAATAACATGGTACCCACTTTTCCCGCTGTTTGAAAATGGTACTCAACCAAACATTGTCACCCAAACCATATTTATCAATGAATTTTGTCCACCCAACAACAAACTCATCAACCAGCATAGAATCATAGACAACATATTTCATTGCATTTTTTATTCCTTTGTACTCAACGTATCCTTTCAATTTTTCAGCAATTTTCCTCATTATATGCCATAAACACCACCTATGCCTAGTATTAGGGAACACAACATTGATTGCATTCTGCATTGATTTGCACTGATCGGTTACAATTCCCAATGGAGCCCTCGAAGACATACACCTTAGCCATGTTTCAAACAACCAGATAAAGGACTTAGTATCTTCAGCTGATAAAAGACCACATCCTAGTAAAATGGATTGCCCATGATGATTTACACCAACAAATGGGGCAAATGGCATGTCATATTTGTTAGTCAAGTAGGTGGTATCGAACGTGACAACATCACCAAAGTAGTCATAGGCAGACCTACTACGTGCATCAGCCCAGAAAACATTCTGCACATGAAACTCCTCGTCCAAGTCAATCTCATAGAAAAAGTCTTTGTTGCATTCCCTCATTCTTGCAAAGTAATTTAAAAGTGCCCTTCCGTCTCCTTCCTTCCCAAGAAGGCGTCTTTCTTTAGCCACAAAGTTTCTGACATCTTTCTCCACAAATGATAGATTTTCGTAACCACCGGCATCACATACCATGGAACGGAAACTTTTGTTCACCCTTACGCCTGCCTCATCGTTTATCAAAATTGTCCGCTGTGCATGCATATCAAGCTTCTTATTGCCAGCAAACAACCGTGATTTACTTGGACTTATCTCATGATTATGAGATGAATTAAACGACAAAATAGTCCATAGACCCTCCTTTAAAGCAACTGATATCTTAGCTGAGCAATCAACCTTCTTCGTTGGATTGGTCTTCAAAATTGGGGGTATGTTTGATTCATGGTGACCTTCTCTTGCACATGTTAATATGAAATATCTAAGCATGCCATCTGACCCTTTCTTAGAGTTTCTAGTTTTAACCTCAAACCCTTGTTTGATTCCGTATTCACGATAAAAAGACTTACAATCCGCAGCCGATTGAAAAGACATACCGATAGTAGGCGTGAATTCATCCATTGCGACATCTATTGTTGTTTCAAATGTGCCGGATTCCGAAACGCCACCAGGAGCAGCACCGTCTTCAAGCTCTTCATTATGGGGTAATAAAGTATGATTGATCGAGATAGGAAGACTATCACCCATCGAACATAACTGAAAAGTATTGAAAAGGAGGGATTACAATTTACTCTCTAGGCATGGTGTGAAGAGTTCGAATTTAGGGTTAAAGAAGCATCACACGTATTGAGTTTTGTTTTCCTTATTATATAACCTAACATTTTTTTATTTATTAATATCATTAATTATTAGAAATTAAAACGCACAGTTTAATCGTACTAATTTTAATTTTAATTTGCCAAAAAAATTTACAAAAGGGAAGGGAAAAAAACACATTTCATCGTAGAACGATTATGTACATCGTAGTACGATGAATTGTGACAACAAAAACCTGGCCAATATGGAGAAATCGTAGTATGATCCCAAGAAATCGTACTACGACATACTGATAAAAAAAACAAAATCCCACATTTCATCGTACTACGATTCCTTAAATCGGAGTACGATGAAATGGGTCAAAAAATTTGTCATTTCTGGAGAAATCGTAGTACGATATCCATAAATCGTACTACGACAAATTGAAAACCTGAAGAAAAAAAATACCCCCTTTGCATCGTACTACGATTCCTTACATCGGAGTACGATGAATTCGGTAAAAAAATTTGTCCATTCTGGATAAATCGTAGTACGATACCCAGAAATCGTACTACGACATATTGAAACAAAAAAAAAAAAATACACATTTCATCGTACTACGATGCCATAAATCGGAGTACGATGAAATGTGCCAGAAAAATTGCCCATTCTGGTTAAATCGTACTACGATACGGTAAATCGTACTACGATTTACACAAAATTTTCAAATTTTTCGCCGTTACAACTGACATCGTAGTACGATTTTACCATCGTACTACGATTGCGCGGACTACTTATATCCTGCAACTGCCATCCTCAACCCATTATTTTCCAACCTTATCGAACCCCTGCCGGATTTTTTCCCCTAAACCGTCATTCTGCAACCTACAACCCAATTACACACCCAACCTCCATTTCTCTTGACTTTAAACATTACCGAAACATTGCCAACACAAATTCACCCATCAACAACCCACAAATTTTTCTACACTCTCACAACCATTTTATCAAACACCTTGCAGGCATCACAGAATGCCACCCAAAACTTCTCTGAACACCGACCCTTTAACTAAGAAACGAACCAGACGCCAAACACAACAAGCTTCAACGTCTAACCCACAGCCGGAACCAACCCAATCATCCACTTACCAAAGGTTTAAGTCGGAGAAGGCGGAAGAAAGGTTTCATGAGATTAAGGAGCGAGACTTTGTGGGAGAAAGAGCTTTTGATGTCAAAAACCTAACTGAGCATCCCACGTTTGAGTCAACTTTGAGAGCGAAAGGGTGGGAAGGTCTAAACAATATGGTGACAAAAACAAGCAACAAGTCAATCGCGTTGGAATTCTTTGCCAACGCTTTTGACGAGCCGGAGAAAAGTTATGTTGCGAAGGTGAGGGGAAAGGTGGTGAGATATGCACCCCGCGACATTAACAGCGTGTTGGGGGTGCCTGCACCGCAAGCTTGTGATGTCGAAAGGAGAAGGAAGCCATTAAACTATCCTACATCTCACGAGGCATGGGATGCGTTGCTTGAGGGGTTAATGAAAGAAGGAAAAGGGTGGAGGAGGAGAAGTCCGACTAGCAATCCTCAAAGGATAAATACTGCACATTTGTTACCAGTTTACTGGGCTTGGGCGTCATTCATTAACGCCACAATTGAAGGTACATCGGCGGCTGCAGAAATGATAGTGAATAGAGTCTTTACTCTTTTAGTTCTCCTATCGGAGCAAGAGCAGATGAATGTGGGGAGGCTGATTGCTTATAGCATTAAGAATATGGTAACCACCAACAATTCTACTCTGGGTCATAGTTGTTTGATTAATCTGCTGTGTGAGAAAGCTCAAGTCCCAACGGAGCCCTTAGATGTGTACTTTAGGTCCAAGCTGCCTATTACTGACACATCGTTGGAAAGTTACGAGAAGAATCTGAGGGAGGAGGGTGGTGTCCAACAGGAGCAAGAGGAACGCCCAAACGTGCAAGGAGAACCTGAGGCGGGATACCCACCCATGCACCCAGCACTGGCTGAATATATATATTCCTCAGCTAATTGGATGGAGGAAGCATCTTCACAGATGTACATTGAGCCCCCAAGGTTTTCAGAGCAGTTCGCTGCAATGACACTCAAGTATAAGAGGAACCCGAGGGGTTCGTTTGAGAGGTTTAGTTCTCGAGAGCAAATGAGGAACTACTTCCAGGCGACAAGGGATAGAGCTGCTCAGAGGGAGCGGGATATTGAGGAAGACTACACGTATGGAGAGGGTGTAGAGCTCGCGGGCATATTGTCTGACCCACCACCGCAGCAAGATGGGCTTGAGCAGCAGGATCCGTTTGATCAGTGATTATGCGTCCCTTACTGCAGTAGTTAATTGTTTAATTTTGTTTCTTTTTGTGATTGCTTTTTGTCATTTTGTTTCAGTCTTATAACATTGTGGGCATGTGACTGCTGCAAGGGCTATAAATTGTGTTTACCCTTTCATGTAATTGCATCTGAATTTGTTTGTTATTGAGTGACTCACTTTTTTCTTCACCTTTACCAGTTTAGTAGCATTCTAGAAAATTAGTGGTCATGCGAATGGAAAAATGTGGTCAGACATAACAAAATGTTGGCCAACTTTACTTTAACAAGAATTAATAAACCCGCAACATTTTAATCACATTTAATCGCTGCACTAATAGCATGTCAAACAATATAAAACTTCTTTTTATGCGCTGATAGTATTTTACATCTAAAGACGAACACATTCAAATATTATAGAAAAATAATGGTCATGTTAATGAAAAAATGTGGTCAGCCAAAGGAAATTGTTGCCTAACTTTACTTTGCTGGGTAACCATGATCTCATTTTAGGGAAATCGAACATTGTAGTTAACATTTTATAACTGCACTCAAAACATGTCAAACAATAAACAACTTTGTATAAGCTTCATATATTTCACGCCTACAGGCTGACAAATTCTCATTTCAAGAAAAATAGTGGTCACGTAAATAAAAAATGTGGAAAAACACACCATATTGTTCACTAACTTTCATAGAACATGTTATTTAAACAGAAATGCAACCAGATTTCTTTTCTAGATGACCAACCAAGTTATTGTAAAAAATTTCCTAAATTATAATAGGGAGAATAGTTATGTACATAAATTCAATACATATTAATTTATGTCTTCGTCAAATGTACATCATAGAAATACATTTCCAGATAAAGGGGTATCAAGTTAAAGGCAATGTAATACCATCATACACCTAGGAATATTATACAAAAAGCGTAAATAATATGACAACAATCAAGCTTTAGTTGCACTAGAAATTTCAGAAAAATTAGTGGCCAAGCATGTTATAAATTGTGGTCATACAGTCAATATATTTGGCTAGTTTTTCTTTCCCAGTTTTAAATAATATCGTTTTATGGGAATCGAACGCGCAATCTCATTTGATCACTGAACTAGAACCCTTTCCAACCACAAATAACTAGTTTCAAAATCTACTCGTTTGTCACGACTAAAGACGGACAAGTTCCAATTTCAGGAAAATTAGTGGTCACGCATGTTATAAATTGTGGTCATACAGTCAATATATTTGGCTAGTTTTTCTTTCCCAGATTTAAATAATATCATTTTATGGGAATCGAACGCGCAATCTCATTTGATCACTGCACTAGAAGCCTTTCCAAACACAAATAACTTGTTTCAAAATCTACTCGTTTGCACGAATAAAGACGGACAAGTTCGAATTTCAGAAAAATTAATGGTCACGCATGTTGTAAATTGTGGTCATACAGTCAATATATTTGGCTAGTTTTTCTTTCCCAGTTTTAAATAATATCGTTTTATGGGAATCGAACGCGCAATCTCATTTGATCACTGAACTAGAAGCCTTTCCAACCACAAATAACTAGTTTCAAAATCTACTCGTTTGTCACGACTAAAGGCGGACAAGTTCCAAATTCAGGAAAATTAGTGGTCACGCATGTTATAAATTGTGGTCATACAGTCAATATATTTGGCTAGTTTTTCTTTCCCAGTTTTAAATAATATCGTTTTATGGGAATCGAACGCGCAATCTCATTTGATCACTGAACTAGAACCCTTTCCAACCACAAATAACTAGTTTCAAAATCTACTCGTTTGTCACGACTAAAGACGGACAAGTTCCAATTTCAGGAAAATTAGTGGTCACGCATGTTATAAATTGTGGTCATACAGTCAATATATTTGGCTAGTTTTTCTTTCCCAGTTTTAAATAATATCGTTTTATGGGAATCGAACGCGCAATCTCATTTGATCACTGCACTAGAAGCCTTTCCAAACACAAATAACTTGTTTCAAAATCTACTCGTTTGTCACGAATAAAGACGGACAAGTTCCAATTTCAGAAAAATTAATGGTCACGCATGTTGTAAATTGTGGTCATACAGTCAATATATTTGGCTAGTTTTTCTTTCCCAGTTTTAAATAATATCGTTTTATGGGAATCGAACGCGCAATCTCATTTGATCACTGAACTAGAAGCCTTTCCAACCACAAATAACTAGTTTCAAAATCTACTCGTTTGTCACGACTAAAGGCGGACAAGTTCCAAATTCAGGAATATTAGTGGTCACGCATGTTATAAATTGTGGTCATACAGTCAATATATTTGGCTAGTTTTTCTTTCCCAGTTTTAAATAATATCGTTTTATGGGAATCGAACGCGCAATCTCTTTTGATCACTGCACTAGAAGCCTTTCCAACCACAAATAACTAGTTTCAAAATCTACTCGTTTGTCACGACTAAAGACGGACAAGTTCCAATTTCTGGAAAATTAGTGGTCACGCATGTTATAAATTGTGGTCATACAGTCAATAAATTTGGCTAGTTTTTCTTTCCCAGTTTTAAATAATATCGTTTTATGGGAATCGAACGCGCAATCTCATTTGATCACTGGACTAGAAGCCTTTCCAAACACAAATAACTTGTTTCAAAATCTACTCGTTTGTCACGACTAAAGACGGACAAGTTCCAATTTCAGAAAAATTAGTGGTCACGCATGTTATAAATTGTGGTCATACGGTCAATATATTTGGCTAGTTTTTCTTTCCCTGGTGTAAATGATATGGTTTATGGGAATCGAACACATAAATAGAACTTGATGACTCCACTAAAAGCCTTTTAAAACTTAAGTTTGGTAACATTTCACCAAATCATGTCCAATTTGGGGATTACTCGCCCTATGACTCATGCAAAATATATACATGGTAATATTTCACCTGTCAATAAAGACAAACATTTTGTATATCAAAGAACGTAACATAACAAAAAACCTCCCAACAAATTAGTTTACATTACTGTCACAGTGTCTCCATTAGTATTATAGGTGCAACATTATCCTAATAAATAAAACATATCAACAAAAACCATTTACATTGCAATCATATCAAAACACTACAATAGTTTAAATCTTCTTCTTTATGCGTCCATCCTTCACCCAAGGGGAAAGCAGAACCCCACTTTTTACACGGTTTCTTGGCTTCTCCTTAATTCTAGTAACCATATTTGATGCATTATGTGCATCATCATATGATACATTTGCCACCTCCCTTTCAATAACTCGTTCAATCTCATCCATGGAGACGTCCTCCTCGACACCTTCATCATTGAATACACCTTCTTCCACATGACTTGATTGTGCAATACCGTTTAACTTCTTCATCTCTCTAGTTTCATATTCAAGAAGAGATATCCTTGCCGCAAGTCCTTTGTTAGCTTCACCTAACCACCGATTGTTAACAATTAACTGACTAATCAGAGGATCTGGTCTCCATTTTAAATATCCACTTGGAGCTCGATCTAACGCCTCCCTCACAACTTCATTTGCGACCTCTTCTCTAGTTGCACTTAACTCTTCAATAACCTGTCAAGATTGATACAATATAAACAGTAATGAACTATTCACACCCCTTAATATCAATATATCTACAAAATTCATAAAGTTAAATATAAATAATATTAATTCAACCTTACCAAACAATTATCAAGCAAGTGTGATATATTTTTGCCAACCAAACTAACACCACACGCCTTCATAAATCGTGGAACCGTCAATGGAGAATCATGATCAGTTTGTTTGTATCCTAGTACATGCTCTAGAGCCCATACCTATATATACATATATAATATGACAGCAATCATTAGTATTTAAAAGTGCTTACAAATTATTACTAAATTATAATGTCATTTACACTTGCTTCAGTCACAGTTACAAACAAGATATCAAATTAAAGATCAATTATAATCATGTCACAATATGGCATGAAGACAAATAGTAAACATCAAATTAAAGTTAAATTTCACAATTTTTTATGTAACCCTACATAACTTGAAATCAAAACTCAAGGTCACAATCATAATACAATAGTAAGTAGATGCAAAACTTTTGTAGATAAATAACACAACAAATATATAGCAGAATTAGTAACAACCAACATACAATTCATATCAATTTCTTTTCATTCTGAAAACAACCAAGCCCACATCTCTTAATTTCATATTCAATAGCAATTCCCACTATCATAAAATAAGCTTAAACATCAAGTCAATAAATCATGAAGAAAAACAAGCGGCATTATAAGGATATATCAACCTTAGAATCCAAAAAACTCAAACTCAACAAACTCTTGTAATATATAAACTATGTTAGATTTCATACTTTACATATATATTATACTCTTCACTGCCATTTATTTATGATGACAAACAGTGGCCTATAAACGTATAAAATTATCATACAATAACATACCTGTAATACAAGAGCGCATCCCTTAATTTGTAATCTTGAAGAATTTTTGCCTTCACATAACAAAGGCGCTACTCGATTTAAACTACGAGCAAGAGTTTCATAAACAGCGACACCCCAATTGTATCTCCCAATGGAGTTCAGGTCGTCTAACATTTTTAGGCACCAACCACTAACCTTACCACTTGAATTTGGAAAGTAGAACTCCGCAAAACCAAGAAGTATATATAGTTGGCAAAACTTCTCAACATCTTCGTCCCCTTCCATATTCATAATTTTAGCATAAATGGTTTTTACATTGATGACTTCATTATCAAACAATGCATTCGTAGTGGATGTAGGGTCTTTTTTGAAGTTCACCTTTTCACCTATTATACGAAGTCCTAATGCAAAACATACATCTAAGGGTGTAAATCGTATTATCCGACCTTGTATAGCAAACCCTCCACTCCTATAATCCCATCTTTCTACCAATTCTTCAAGTAAATTTTCGGATATTTTTAATTTCTTAGGCAAACACAATAACCATTTAAATGGTGTTTTCTGAATTTCAGACCTTTGAAGTTCCGTAAGCTTCTCGTTCACATTAGTAATATACTTCGACTTACATTCATGCCTGAGACGTAACTGTAATAAACAAGAATTCCAAAGGCGGCATATAAGGAAAGGCATTAACAAAAACAAAAAACACTAATGAAATCAAACTAACTAATTGACATTCATCGCATACACATACCATTTTGTTGGCTAGACAATGCTAGAATTACCACCGAAACAGATGCAATTGTTATCACTGGTTGAGAAGACTACAACAGATGCAATTGTTATTGTCAATCAAGTGAATTTTTATTGTCAAAACAAAAAATATATATAAAGGCGTGTCATCTTCATGGAGGCATGAAAAAAATAAAATTTCTATCACAATATTGAACTAGTGTGCCATATTACATAAATTAAATTGCCAATATAACTAATTACCAATCCAATAGAACATGAATTGTTTTGTTCCTAATATTTTCTTATAAGTAGTGTTTACATATAGGATAACAATCTAATGGCTAAGAGACAACAAAAACAAGTGGACTATAACAGATATTCAGCTCATTGCATCATACACAAAATCTAACCTCATTGTTGACTTGGCCTAACAAGGATTCTCTTAAGAAGATAAGACTTCATGTAATTTAGAAACATCTGCAGATGTGACTAGTGCATAATTTTCTAGAATCCATTCTCAACTAATTAGATCTTGTTCAAATATTAGTCATAAAAACCCTACCCAAACAGCCCAAGACGAGCCGAAATCAAGTGCCAAAAACACTACAAACAAATGAGATACCTGCTGGTGCGCACGGCAGCAAAACACCTAAACAAAACCAATAAGCAACCAGGCTAAAGCCAACCTAATTCAATGCAACAGCACCACCTCCAAAACTAAACCAGCAGGGGCATACATCATAAATAGCAAACACGCAAAACAATAAACACACGGCCAGCAAACGGATACACACAATCAATCTCATTTGCAGCTACTTATTTTTATGCATAAAAACAAGTATAATCTCAATTAAAACAAACACAAACGGTTCTAAATATCAAACATAAATTTCTGCATAGTTGTTTTTTTTTATTTCATATAAACATGTAAAAACTCATTTGTAAAAATTACAAATACTCCCAGTTGCAGCTGCAGATTTTCTGTATAAAACATGTAAAAGTTCATTTTAAACAAGTACAAAAACTCCCACTTGCATCTGCAGAATTTTGCTAATTTTCCTGCATAAAAAAGGTTCAAAAACTCATCTAATTTTATCACAATTAGTCCCAACAATTCACTACAATTATGTCTAGCTTTTATCCGAATGAATGACCATGTAATTTTGTTTAAGAATTGACTTATGAATATCAATGAATCACTTGCTTCAAATGTCTATGAAATTTTAATTGCTGCATTTGAGATTCAGATTTTTTAACATTGGATTCAACTTGTTTCATATTTACTTAATACAACACTCATAACAAACTTTAGAGTCTAACAAACTCATTATGAAAAATATGAATTTACCTAGAAACTAACTCAAGCTTCAAAGATTGTCAAACATACTTTATCACTCAATAAAACACTCATAGTATCAAACTCCAACTGTAACACCCCGTTTCCCAAAATGATATATTATTATCCAAACATCAGAGTTAATCAACATACAACGGAGCATTACATGCACATTTCAAAAAAAATTTATTTAAATAGGAACATAAAACTATTTAAATAATCCTCCATAATAACATCTTTACAAAATAATCTGCAGCGGAATAATTGTCATAAAATCATCTCAGAAATTCTTATACATCAACATATCTGGCACAAAGGCCTCACCATAATAAAATATTCTCCATCATTATTCAAATAAATATTCAACGATTCTCCAAGTAAAATGATACATAAATGAATGAAATTATAAAAACATTAAATCCCATCCCGTTACGTATCAGAGCCTACGACACAAGAGCCACTCCTAACTATCCATCGCTACCTGCACTTGCCCGCGAGGCGGCAATTCCAGCAGAAGGGGTGAGTTCACAAAGCAAGATTATATGTAAATATATGAGTCAATCAAATAAATTGAAAACAACATCAACAAATTCACCACCTTTAACATAAGCAACAAGTATCAACCATAGTATATCAGCATTATATTCAAGTTTATCTTTTAAAAGAATAGCAACAACAACGACACCAACGACAACACCACTCGTGGTGACACCTCACCAACGACAACTCACACCTTAAACTACTAATGCAAGACTCCATCACCCGATAATGTATTATGCATATGTGGTACCAACTACGCGCGTTGAATGCTAAGCATTCCAGGGCATAAGCCCCCACCAAATTGGATGGTTAAAGCATCCCAGGGCATAAGCCCTCACCAAGTGAATGACTAGCATTCCAGGGCATGAGCCCTCACCAGTTGAATGAATAAACATTCCAGGGCATGAGCCCCCACCAATGCAAATGAGTATGAGACTCAAGGGTGTATATCTACATACAACCATACGACAAAAAAATAGTGGTGCATATCACCATGCAACCAACAACAACACCAACTAAAACCACCTCCCCAACTAGACTCACCACTCAACAACACCAAGAACATTTGCAACTAAGCATAATATATTTTAATTCATATAACCATACATTCATACATCATAAACACCTTCATTCTATATTTTTATCACTCCAACAATTCTTTAAAAATCCAATAACCAACCTAGGAAGCTTAGATTGAGGTTTGGAACACTTAGGAAAATTACACAAAATGGTCGCACAGGACCAATCTCGCTTAAGCGAGCAGCATCTCGCTTGAGCGAGTCAATTCACGTAAGTTCAGTTTTGGTTCGCTTGCAGCTCGCTTGGCGTTCGCTTGAGCGACGCTCACCACCAACAGGTTCTGGGCAAATTTCGCTTGAGCGACGGGAATTTCGCTTGAGCGACGCAAATGACGAAAGTTGGGATTTCGCTCGCTCGTGGCTCGCTTAAGCGAGCGGCCAAAATTTCAGACTGGGCGTTGCAAGGAGTCGCTCGCTTGAGCGAGTGCTCAACTGGGCAGAATTTCAACTTACGATTTTCTAACCCTTTTTCATCCAAAAACCCCATTTTTGATTCCCTTATCACCCAAAATGGTTTTAGGTTAAAGTTATGGGTTCAATACTTATTCAAGGCACCAAAACAACTCATATAAACATCATTAACAACATAATTCATCAACATTTAGCATTTTACATATTCAAGAAAACCTAAAACAATTCTCACCAATTCCAATCTATTATCATGAAATCATATATGAACATATAACATTTGATTCATAAACCCACCCTTACCTGATTAGATGAATTCAACAAAGCAATTCCTAGCAATTCTCCTCTTGGTTCTTCTCCCTAGCTCTCTTCCTGGTTTTCTCTCCAAAGGTCTGTTCTTGTTTTCTTACTGATACGTATTCCTTTTCTTTCTTTCCTTTACTGATTAATTCTCTCCCTACTCAAAAGTAACCTCTTTTTACTCTTTACTCTCCCACTAAAACCCCCTTTAATTTCTCATTAATCCTTCCTAATTCCTATTAACTCCAATTAAACCCCTTTGTCAAATATTATTATTTTCTACTATTTTCATAATTCCTCCAAAATAATATTATTCCTCTAATTTCTTAAATCACATAAATAATTTTAAAAACAATTAAACACACCACAATTATCATATAAATCAATATCTCATATAAAATGCACCAAAACATACTAAAATCACCACAAATCATAAAATAGAATTTAGAGTGTTACACCAACCACCATTAACTTTGGATCTTCCAGAATCTAAGATAAATTGATATATATTTCTAAAAAAAATCACTTAACTGTGTAATGTTATGGATGAAGCAAATTAATCTTTACATCATTCAAAAAAATACTTAAATTTAATTCAAATTAGATTGATATGAGGAACGGAGAACATTACATCACCAAAAAAGTTAAGACATTAAATCAATCGTAAAATGTAATTGAGAAAAGGAAATCGAATAACAGCCAAGAGGAATATGGAATAAAATACCTGACTTGAACAAGGAAATCGAGAAAGAGAAGAGATCGTCGCAGCTGTAGACGGAGACGACGGCGTCCGACAAGGCTGTGACGAAAACAACGGCGTCCGGCAAGGCTGTGGTGTCCGACGGTGATTGAGAAAGAGAGAAGCCGCTAAATTCGGCGGTCAGTGACAGATCGAAATATTACCTCAAGCAACAAACAACTCAGGATAAGATTCTTGCATCTTGCTCTCCAATTCCCAAGTCAAACTCTCACCGGTTACACCGCCCCAAACAACTCTTACTAGAGGTATCTCCTTGCCTCTTAGCTGCTTCACCTTGCGATCATCAATCCTCAAAGGCGAAGTCTCAACAGTAAGATTATCTCTAACTTGCACATCATCCCTAGGAATAACATGCGAAGGGTCAGCTACATACTTCCTCAACTGCGACACATGAAACACATCATGCAAGTTCGATAGATGCGGTGGCAATCCAATCCGATATGCCACGGTTCCAATGCTCACCCTCCTGAAACTCAAGGGCTTTTCTTCTTTTGTCATGGTAACTTTTCTGACGATCTTGCGATGCTTTCATCTTTTCTCTTATCATCTTGACTTTTTCTGTAGTCTGCTGCACTAACTCAGGTCCTAACACAATACTTTCACCCGACTCAAACCAACATAAAGGAGTTCTACACCTTCGACCATACAAAGCTTCGAACGGTGCCATACCAATACTCGAATGGTAACTATTGTTATATGTGAACTCTATCAACGGTAAGTGGCTGTCCCAAGCTCCACCTTGCTCGAGTACACACACCCTCAACAAATCCTCTAAGGATTGGATAGTCCTCTCCGACTGACCATCTGTCTGCGGATGATAAGCTGAACTCAATCTCAACTTCGAACCCAATGCATCTTGCAAGCTCTTCCAAAACCTTGAAGTGAACCTCGGATCTCTATCCGACACAATACTTGACGGAACACCATGCAGCTTCACAATATCACGAATATAAATCTCCGCCAACTGAGCTACCGGATAAGTAATATTGATCGGAATAAAGTGCGCCGACTTAGTCAACCTGTCGACCACGACCCAAATGGCATCATGCCCCCTTGGAGTATTCGGCAAACTCGTTACAAAGTCCATCGAAATGCTATCCCACTTCCACTCAGGTACATCTAACGGAGTCAACAGCCCTGCAGGCTTCTGATGTTCAACCTTAGACTTTTGACAAGTCAAACATGCATACACAAACTGAGCAACATCTCTTTTCAATCCGGACCACCAAAGTCATGATACATTTTAGTAGCTCCAGGATGAATACTCAAACTACTCTTGTGACTTTCTTCTAAGATCAACTTCTTCAAACTATCATCATCAGGAATACAAATCCTTCCTCTGAACCTCAACACACCTTGATCATCAACCTTGAAGTCACTATCCGAATTCTGATCCCTAGCAGTCATCAAGTCAACAAACTTAACATCAATCTTCTGGGCCTCCTTAATACTATTCAAAAAATCACTATTAATTCTCAACATGCCTAACTTCACACTCTGAGGTGATCTCTCACAAACAAGACTCAAGTCCCTAAACTGTTCAAGCAACTCGAACTCTTTCACCATCATAGCCGACATATGCAATGTCTTTCTACTCAACGCATCAGCAACAACATTAGCTTTACCAGGATGGTAATTCAAACCAAAATCATAATCCTTAAGTAACTCAAGCCACCTCCTCTGCCTCATGTTCAACTCCCTTTGATCAAATAAATACTTCAAACTCTTATGGTCACTAAACACTTCAAATCTGGAACCGTACAAATAGTGCATCCAAATTTTTAGAACAAACACCACGGCTGCCAACTCTAGATCATGTGTAGGATAATTCTTCTCATGGACTCTCAGCTGTCTAGAAGCATACGCGACCACCTTGCCATCTTGCATCAAAACACCACCTAATCCCAGCTTAGATGCGTCACAATAAACAACAAAAGGCTCTTCTGGCTTCGGCAAAATCAAAATAGGAGTAGTCGTCAACCTTTGCTTCAACTCGTTGAAACTACTCTCACATTGAGCATCCCACACAAATGCTTTTCCTTTACAAGTCAGTTGCGTCAAAGGAAGTGCCAACTTCGAAAATCCTTCAATAAACCTGCGGTAATAACCAGCCAACCCAAGAAAACTTCTTACCTCAGTAACTGACTTTGGTGTCTCCCACTGCGACACAGCATCAACCTTCGAAGGATCTACAGCAATACCATTATCAGAAATAATGTGGCCAAGAAAACTTACTTCATTCAGCCAGAACTCGCACTTGGATAACTTGGCATACAACTTCTTTTCCTTCAGCACTTGCAATACAATCTTCAAATGCTCTGCATGTTCAGCTTCAGTCTTAGAATAAATTAATATATCATCAATAAAAACCACAACAAATTGATCCAGATACTCATGGAAAATTCTGTTCATGTACTCCATAAACACACCAGGCGCATTAGTAACACCGAAAGGCATCACCTTATATTCATAATGCCATAACGCGTCCTAAACGCCGTCTTTTGCATATCCTCATCCTTCACCTTAATCTGATGGTAACCTGACCTCAAGTCAATCTTGCTAAACACACGGGCACCCACGAGTTGATCCATCAAATCGTCAATCCTCGGTAGTGGATACCTATTCTTAATCGTCACTTTATTCAACTGACGGTAATCAATACATAACCGCATGCTGCCATCCTTCTTCTTTACCAACAACACTGGCGCTCCCCATGGTGAAACACTCGGTCTCACAAACTTCTTGTCAAGCAAATCCTCTAATTGTTTCTTTAACTCAGCTAACTCCGAAGCTGACATACGGTAAGGAGCCATCGACACAGGCTTCGTTCCCGACACAAGGTCTATAAAAAATTCAACCTCCCTCTCTGGTGGCACATCTGGAATCTCATCAGGGAAAACTTCAGGAAATTCCTTCACAAGAGGCAGCCCATCAATTACAGCTTGGTTCTCCACCGACAAGTACGCCAACAAGGAAAACATCAACACACCATCTTGTTCTAATCGCTTCATCTCCTTAGTGGATAAGAATTCTGCTCCACTCTCTTCTTCAGCAGAAGAAAACCGCACCGTCTTCGTAAAACAATTTATCAGGACATGATTGTACTCTAACCAATTCATTCCCAATATTACATCCATTCCCACCAACGGCAAACAAACAAGGTCCACCTCAAAATCTCTACCAAATACAGATAATGGACAACTTAAACAAACAAGGGAAGTAGTCACTGAACCCTTAGCTGGAGTTTCAACAACCATCTTCCCATTCATATCAGACATAAACAGACCCAATCTTCTAGCACAATCAATAGCAATGAAACAATGTGTTGCACCAGTATCTATAATAGCAATTAAGGGAGTACTATTAAAGAAACAAGTACCTCTGATAAGTCGATCCTCCTGATCAGTCTGAGTACCAGTCAAGGCAAACACTCTCCCACTGGCCTGCGTCTTCTTAGGCTTAGTACACTGAGTGCTAAGATGACCTTCTTCATCACAATTGTAACAAACAATGTCTCCACGCTTGCATTCAACAACAGTGTGGCCTTTCTTACCACATCGGAAGCACTTCTTTTCATCACGGTTGCAGGCATTACTCTTGTGGCCCTTAACACCACACTTATAACAAACCACCTCAGCAGGAGCATCTCTACGTGCAGGTCTCCTCTCATCATGCATTCTCTGCTTGCCCTTATCAGCTGGGGCACTATAAGGCTTTGGGCGACTCTGCTGCCCCTTTCCCTTGCGGTCATTCATCACTTTATAGTGAGCTTTAGTATCTTCTTCATAAATACGGCAACTGCTCACCAACTCAGAGAAGTCTCTGATCTTCTGATACCCAATGGCCCGCTTGATATCAGCCTGCAGACCATTCTCAAATTTGATACATTTGGAGAACTCAGCAGTCTCCGCAGCATAATGTGGATAGAACTTGGCAAGCTCCACGAACTTAGCAGCATACTCCGTGATAGACATGTCTCCTTGCTTCAGCTCAAGGAATTCAATCTCTTTTCTACCACGAACATCCTCTGGAAAGTACCTCCTTAGGAATTCTCTTCTAAAAACAGCCCAAGTAATCACAGCTCCTTTGTTCTGCAAGATAGGTTGAGTGCTTACCCACCAGTCGTCAGCCTCTTCAGCCAACATATGAGTGCCAAACCGCACCATCTGAGCATCCATACACTGCATCACCCGGAAAATTCTTTCAACCTCCTTCAGCCAGGTCTGTGCTCCATCAGGATTGTACCTTCCCTTGAAGGTTGGTGGATGATTCCTTAGGAATGTCTCCAGCATCCTTACACCCTCACCACCGCCAGCACCTTGCTGTTGTCCAACAACTTGAGCCATTGCTTGCAAAGCAGCAGCAAGAGCAGCATCATTTCTCCCGGCCATCTCGATAATTCTACATAACAACAAAAATTAGAACAACAAGGACAGTTTAAACCTGTCACACTACCCTACATGGCTCGACACGACTCTACTAATGGTCTGACAGACCAACCTGCTCTGATACCAATTGTAACACCCCGTTTCCCAAAATGATATATTATTATCCAAACATCAGAGTTAATCAACATACAACGGAGCATTACATGCACATTTCAAAAAAAATTTATTTAAATAGGAACATAAAACTATTTAAATAATCCTCCATAATAACATCTTTACAAAATAATCTGCAGCGGAATAATTGTCATAAAATCATCTCAGAAATTCTTATACATCAACATATCTGGCACAAAGGCCTCACCATAATAAAATATTCTCCATCATTATTCAAATAAATATTCAACAATTCTCCAAGTAAAATGATACATAAAGGAATGAAATTATAAAAACATTAAATCCCATCCCGTTACGTATCAGAGCCTACGACACAAGAGCCACTCCTAACTATCCATCGCTACCTGCACTTGCCCGCGAGGCGGCAATTCCAGCAGAAGGGGTGAGTTCACAAAGCAAGATTATATGTAAATATATGAGTCAATCAAATAAATTGAAAACAACATCAACAAATTCACCACCTTTAACATAAGCAACAAGTATCAACCATAGTATATCAGCATTATATTCAAGTTTATCTTTTAAAAGAATAGCAACAACAACGACACCAACGACAACACCACTCGTGGTGACACCTCACCAACGACAACTCACACCTTAAACTACTAATGCAAGACTCCATCACCCGATAATGTATTATGCATATGTGGTACCAACTACGCGCGTTGAATGCTAAGCATTCCAGGGCATAAGCCCCCACCAAATTGGATGGTTAAAGCATCCCAGGGCATAAGCCCTCACCAAGTGAATGACTAGCATTCCAGGGCATGAGCCCTCACCAGTTGAATGAATAAACATTCCGGGGCAAGAGCCCCCACCAATGCAAATGAGTATGAGACTCAAGGGTGTATATCTACATACAACCATACGACAAAAAAATAGTGGTGCATATCACCATGCAACCAACAACAACACCAACTAAAACCACCTCCCCAACTAGACTCACCACTCAACAACACCAAGAACATTTGCAACTAAGCATAATATATTTTAATTCATATAACCATACATTCATACATCATAAACACCTTCATTCTATATTTTTATCACTCCAACAATTCTTTAAAAATCCAATAACCAACCTAGGAAGCTTAGATTGAGGTTTGGAACACTTAGGAAAATTACACAAAATGGTCGCACAGGACCAATCTCACTTAAGCGAGCAGCATCTCGCTTGAGCGAGTCAATTCACGTAAGTTCAGTTTTGGTTCGCTTGCAGCTCGCTTGGCGTTCGCTTGAGCGACGCTCACCACCAACAGGTTCTGGGCAAATTTCGCTTGAGCGACGGGAATTTCGCTTGAGCGACGCAAATGACGAAAGTTGGGATTTCGCTCGCTCGTGGCTCGCTTAAGCGAGCGGCCAAAATTTCAGACTGGGCGTTGCAAGGAGTCGCTCGCTTGAGCGAAAGGTATCTCGCTTGAGCAAGTGCTCAACTGGGCAGAATTTCAACTTACGATTTTCTAACCCTTTTTCATCCAAAAACCCCATTTTTGATTCCCCAATCACCCAAAATGGTTTTAGGTTAAAGTTATGGGTTCAATACTTATTCAAGGCACCAAAACAACTCATATAAACATCATTAACAACATAATTCATCAACATTTAGCATTTTACATATTCAAGAAAACCTAAAACAATTCTCACCAATTCCAATCTATTATCATGAAATCATATATGAACATATAACATTTGATTCATAAACCCACCCTTACCTGATTAGATGAATTAAACAAAGCAATTCCTAGCAATTCTCCTCTTGGTTCTTCTCCCTAGCTCTCTTCCTGGTTTTCTCTCCAAAGGTCTGTTCTTGTTTTCTTACTGATACGTATTCCTTTTCTTTCTTTCCTTTACTGATTAATTCTCTCCCTACTCAAAAGTAACCTCTTTTTACTCTTTACTCTCCCACTAAAACCCCCTTTAATTTCTCATTAATCCTTCCTAATTCCTATTAACTCCAATTAAACCCCTTTGTCAAATATTATTATTTTCTACTATTTTCATAATTCCTCCAAAATAATATTATTCCTCTAATTTCTTAAATCACATAAATAATTTTAAAAACAATTAAACACACCACAATTATCATATAAATCAATATCTCATATAAAATGCACCAAAACATACTAAAATCACCACAAATCATAAAATAGAATTTAGAGTGTTACACCAACCACCATTAACTTTGGATCTTCCAGAATCTAAGATAAATTGATATATATTTCTAAAAAAAATCACTTAACTGTGTAATGTTATGGATGAAGCAAATTAATCTTTACATCATTCAAAAAAATACTTAAATTTAATTCAAATTAGATTGATATGAGGAACAGAGAACATTACATCACCAAAAAAGTTAAGACATTAAATCAATCATAAAATGTAATTGAGAAAAGGAAATCGAATAACAGCCAAGAGGAATATGGAATAAAATACCTGACTTGAACAAGGAAATCGAGAAAGAGAAGAGATCGTCGCAGCTGTAGACGGAGACGACGGCGTCCGGCAAGGCTGTGACGAAAACAACGGCGTCCGGCAAGGCTGTGGTGTCCGGCGGTGATTGAGAAAGAGAGAAGCCGCTAAATCCGGCGGTCAGTGACAGATCGACAGATCCGGAATAAGGAGAGAAACTGATTAGGAAGCAGATTGATCGAAACTGATAAGGAGAAACAGATCGACAGATCCAGCGGTGCTTGACAACCGGAATAACAAACTTAGAATTAGGAAAAACTGTCGATGAAAAAATAGGATTTGAGAGGAGAGAAACAGATTGATCAAATAGGGCAAGGATTGAGAGCTAGCGGGTGAGTGAAAGAGAGAACCGAGGACAGAGAGAGAAGAAACCGGTCACAAAAGAGAAGAGAGGGTTTTTCAATTTTTGCCATTTTTAATTTTTTTTTTTTGACATGGAATTGGCACATTTTTTTATTATTATTCAAACTGCCACATAAGAGTGGTATAAGGTGTTTTGCCACCTATGGTGGTATACCTATCACTGCTCCTACTAAAATGATAAGAACAGTTGTTTGTTATATCAGTTGTTTGTTATTGACTCTATTTTCAGCTACAATGGTGTCAATTATAACTTTCTTATTTTTTACAAATTAATCAATCATATTATTTTTGAGAACATGACTCGAGAATCAATTTGATAACAACTTTGAGAGTTTCTTATTGAGTCATGGCAAAGTCTGTGCAAGACAGATTGATTTACACCTAGAATTCATGCATAGTGCACTTGATAAGTGTCCAAAAGCTCATGAGGTTTCCAATTATCTGATCGACTCCACGTTTCATATTAGTGCAAAAGGATCATATCGTAAAGACGAACTCTATAATGAAGTGTTGTTAAGGCGCGGTGCTTTTTAACGGCAAAATTTATGAAAAAATATGATCCCTGAACTCCAGTAAATTAGAGACTACATAACAAAGATATTGTATATATGCGGAACATCCAAACTGAAACACGATAAAAGACACCAATACACCCATCACCTACCTATGACCTACTTTCAATACCATTAGAACAACAACCATCAAAACCAACTTCACCACCTAAATTAAACTCCATCGTGAACGGCCACTAATTAAAACGAAATCCATAAACCTCTTCACCCGCTACTCACCCAAAAAAAATACCCCTCTAACTCAAACATCATCTTTTCATCACAAATTCACAATTGATGAGTCACACTCAAAAATGACCTGTTCCAACACTTATTTGGCATCCACCACCTCTCTACCTCGGTCCACCGAAGAAAAACAGCTTAATTAGCCCAAATCAAACTTGAATCAAAGCACTGACTCTCGATCTCGAATAAAAAACGATCGCTACCAGACTCGACAAACATTTCAATAAAAATCTCGGTGTCAGCTCTCTTCCTTATCCTATTTAATTTCGATAATTGTATATGTTTGAATTGATTAATTGATAGGGTAGAAATTGATTATGATATAATTTATTTTTTGTTAAAATTGGTCTAATTCCTTGAATTAGGTTTTCACTATTTCACTTGGATCATTTAGTTTCAATTCTTAGCCAATTCATCAATTTCATATACATTGTGTTTTAGCTTGTTTTATTTGCTTATAGGTTTGGTTTTGAAATTGTTCAAGTACTATTAATATTTGACTGAAATAAGATTTAGCTTATGAATCACTCGATTATCTTGTAAATCTTATTAGTTCATAGTCTTAACAATTTGTCATAGTTTGTGATTGTTCAAAGCATATTTTCAATAAGTCAATATCTTTTCAAAACGCTTTCGTCAAAACTCCACAAATTTTTAAAAGCGCTATTCACCCCCTTTCAGCGTGCATTCTTATTGACCATATCGACCAACAATATCCGGTTAGGACTTCAACTGATATTTTGCTTGAAAGACATTCATCAAAAGTGAAATTTTTGAAGAGGAAATCAGATTATGTGCAGAAGCCGATATCGAAAATTGGGTTGGATGGTATATGGAAGAATATGACTGAACTAGGAAAGATTTCACTTACATTCAATCCTTATGGTGGGAAAATGAGTGAGATTTCTGAGGTGGAAACACCATTCCCACATAGAGCTGGTAACATGTATAAAAAAGTTCTCCTATATAACCATATAAAATGAGGGAATCAAATTTATTAGGAGGGATTGTATGCTTAAAAAATACATGTATTTACTGATGTATCTATAATTAAAAAATCTTTCAAAAAATTCATTTCTTAATTTGAGTTTATCTTCTTTTTTTTGTCAAGTAGTTTAGGGGCTATAGCCCACACAATTTAATTGTGAAGAAGTGGAGTGTTCGGAATTCGAACTTCAACCCCAACATATAAAATGTAATATACTAACTGAAATAAGCTCACGGGAATTGAGTTTATCTTCTTAAACCACGGTTAAAGAGAGACGAATTGATTGAATATAAAACCGTGCAGCAATTATATTATTCATACTAGCCAAGTAAGAAAATCTAGTTGAATCTTCTAAGGAAAGAGGCAAACGATGCCTCTTAATTTTAACGGTCCAATCAACACATTTGCTTAATCACAAAATGTACCCCATCATGCTTCTATAAGACTATAACCTTTTATCCACTTGATTTAATTTGCAACACAATAGTCTCGTGTGTTTTCTTATAAATAGCTGTTTCGCTCATTCCATTTGTGTAAATTAAAATCGATCCGAACATGGCCTCTACATACTCACTAGTATTACTTCTACTTGAAATGATGATGGTTACCACTGTCGTCGGTGTTGAAATGTTTCATATGTTTGGATATATCCAGATACTAGCACATTAGATTCACAAGACTATTGGCCTGACATATTATCTGACCCATCTAACATTATAGTGGGTGGAAAGCGTAGAAGTCTTGCACGTCCGCCGCCTATATTTGATCCGGAAGAAGATTTATTAGATTTGGATTCTCTTCATTGAAATTTTTTTCTCCAATTTTCTCCATTGTCATTCCCTATCGTTAAAATACAACAATCATATTTTATTATTTTAATTCTCATTTTCTCTTTTAAGTTTAATGGTTGAGATTCCTTTTGAAAAAAAAAATTGGTTAATTGTGCATTACCCTGTAATATATGCTATTTTCGGTTTTCTATCTTGTAATATTTTTTTTTTTAGTGTTCGTCCTTGTTATTTGAAGATTTTTTTTGTTTTGGACCTTCATGGCAAATTTCGCCCCCTATAATTTGAACAAATTTCGGTTTACCCCCTATAATTTGAGCAAATTTTGGTTTACCCCCTGTTAATTTGAAAAAAAAATATTGGCTTATCTCTTTTATATCATCGATTTTGTACATTCAAAATTCATGAATGTCCAAAACTAGAGATCTTCAAATTACAAAGACAAAAACTAAAAAAAAAGTTACTGGATAATAAACCGAAAATAACATATATTACAGAAAGATCAAACACTATTAACCCAAAAATTTCAATTGAGAGAATCTAAATCCAAATTTGTCAGACAACTAATGAGACATCATCAGTATCTACTTGACTTAGTCTACTTACAAAAAGAATAATTGTTGTTCAACACTTTTTGTTTTATCAAATGCCCAATATACACATCCATGGGGTGTTAGGGACAATATAGTAATTTTCATTAGCATTGCAAGTGAACATTGTGGACTCATTCTTTCTAACAAAAAAAAATTATTGTTAGACACTTTTTTTTCTTCAGAAATGATAAGTGGACACACTTTTTATGACAACAAATCGACAACACCGTATGATTATTTTCTTTTTTTTCTTCTTTTTCCCTGTTTCTCTCCCACTCCTCTCTCCCTCCCCCCCCCTCTCTCTCTCTCTCCCCCTCTCTCCATATACTTTCTTCTACAACTGCTAAGTATTGCATATCTCTCTCCCTCCCCCCTCTTCTATATCAATTCTCTTGAGGTCGCATCATGAGAGATATGAAAAAATTGAATAGATCTCAGACGACGTTATTGGATCTCTTACGTCGTGAAGGAGAAGAGGATGTCGTCGGCGCAACATAATATCTAGATATGACCGGGTTAATGATGGTGAGGACGATGGTGGTGGTCACCGTTCACGACGACGGTGGTTTTGACGACAAAGGTGAGGATAAAGGTGATGGTGATGAGGATAGCGGGGAGAGAGATATAGAGAGAGATAGAGAAAGAGAGAGAAGGTGCACGAAGAGAACAAATGAAGTGGAGGGTGTTGGTGGTGGCCAGTGGTTAGGACAATGGTGGTTATGAGAACGACGGTGGAGGAGGACGGTGGTGAGGAGGAGGATGGTGGTAGGACATAGAGAGAAGCATACACAAACAAGATAGGAAAAAGAGGGGTGTGGTGTATTTTCAAGAGTACCCCTCTGTGCTTGCGATTTTTGGGTGTCAATCCATTAATTGGTTTTGAACCTTCAATCTTTGAACTCTCAACTTTTATTCGTGGGAAGGGAAAAAGTGAGTAAAAACCCTTATGAGATCAAGGTCCGGGGGTTTGTTTCGAATAGGGAAGGTGTTAAGCACCCTAAACGACTTCGGTACTCCGAATGAGCCTCTTACCTAAATTATCTTGTGCTAATTACTTGCTTATTTATTTGTAAAATATTACCTAAAGTCTAAGTGAAAGAATGGAGGGAGAAGAAGTATGTTTTTTGTTGTTTTTATTGATTTGGAAAGACAAAGTCTTTTGCCTACATACCCACAAGTGGGATCAAAATCATGTAGTTCACCTCAAAAATTTATTTGGTGAGTTAGGTTGATTTTAAAGTTTTAAGGAAAAAAAGGTTTTTAGAAGGGTTGATCAGAAGGCTCAGATTTAAATCTAGGAGATCATATCACAGCCACCACATTTGGATCAAAAGGTAGAGAGAGCGAGGGAGCACAATAAGAAGAGGGTGAAGCGCGCACCAGATACAAAAAAATAAAAGAAAAATGAAGTAAAAAAAAGGGCGGAGATACAGTGGCCGTTAGATCCAAGATCTAACGGCCTACAACTGAAACCGGCTGGGTTTGCAAAGAATGGTTTGGTTCAGGAAACAAACTGGTCCGGTTTTTCTTGTTTATAAAAAGGAAGTACGGTTTTTTTTACTTATTCTTCATAACTCCTTCTCTCTCTAAGTTTAACTTAGAGAGAGAAGCTCTCCCTTCTCTCTAAAAATAGTTCCGCCGGAGAAGAAGAAGAGTGGTGGTCGGAGTCGCTCCGACGCGGTGGTCGGTCGGAGAACCGCCGCGTCGGAGCTTCTTTTTTTTTAAAATTTTATGTCATCCGACTCCTCTTCTTCTCCTCTACATGAATCCATAGCTAGTTTTCACAAACATACACATACAAAGCCTAGATCTACATTTTCATTTTTGAATTTTTTTTGAAAAGGAACAAACAAAAACTAAACAAAAAGAAATAGATGCTACCTTCGGTTTGAATCAGAGAAAAAAGGAAGAGATGAGATGGAAAACTTCTATTCGAACTGGTTGTGTAGGTTCGGTTTCTTCTTCACGAATCCGAGCCTCCTCATTCTCAAATACCGGTTTGGTTTTGGCTCCGTTTGTTAGTGTTGTTGTTGTTGATTTTTAATCTATGATTCTGTAATGTTATTGTGCTATATGTGATGTTTGGATGGGAAATTTTGGTGGAATAATTACTGGAGAACGAAGTTGAAGTTCAAAGTGTTCTTCATGTTCATCTTATTTTTTTGTGACTTTTCTTATGTTTGATTCGCAATTCTGGAGAAAGAAAGGAAAAAAAGGTGTTTGCTTGGCAACTGTGTGGCTGCGGCTACAGTGTCTCGTGAACAGTGCACAATTTATAACAATCTATTTATAGACTGTCATTTGAGGGTTTCTCTAACGCGGACAAAAGAATAAAATGCCCCTAATGAGTCTCTGATACAAAATGATAACAAGACAGACCTGGACCAATCATAGACTGCCATGTGGACAAAAGATAAAAAACTTGGACAATAATAATAAAAACGAAAATAAAGAATAAAAAGTAAAGATAAATAAATAAATAAAAAAGATAAATAAAATATGAGACATTAAAAAAAGACTAAAAATAAATAAGATAAAAAGAAATAATAAAAAACTTAAAACTGTCCCTTCGTAACCAAAAATGAGGTATTTTAAAATACCTCTCTGCCAAAATTTCGTCTGAGACGACGAAATTATTCGGCTTTTGAAACACGAACGAAACTTTTTAGAAGCGGATAAAGACGAGAAATAAAATGCAAGTGCAAAGAGTTTAAAAATTAAATTGAGAATTAAAAGCCGGTGCAACAAGCGTTAAATTACGAACGAAATGCAAATAAAATTGAGAATAAATAAATAATAAAATTAAAAAACGTGACGAGCGTAAAAATGCAAATAAATAAATAATTGTTATGAAATTAAGTAAACAAGGACAATAATAGAGAAATAACATATAGAAGGAGAGGAAGAGAGAATAGGGAGAAATATTCTTATACACTGATGTACCTTATAATGTTACAGATGAACTCTATTTATAGGGAAATAGAGTAGCTTATGGACTAAGCCCAATAACCTAGTAGTATGGTCCATTAACTCATTTGCTATTTGGACATCCACTATTAATATTCATAACACTCCCCCTTGGATGTCCATTGAGGATATGCCTCATTAAAACCTTACTAGAGAAAAACTTAATAGGAAAAATATTCTAGTGAAGGAAAAAGAGTACAATATCCTTTTTGTGTGTGATAATCTGCTTCGTTAAAAACCTTACCAGGAAAACCCAATGGGACAAAACCATGGTTAAGGGAAAAAGAATGCAGAACACATTTATGTCTCCCCCTCATAAAGACAATCATATATGAGACGAAAAAGTCGAATAATATTTGTTCTAGTTACTCAAAAATTTCCTTGCAACGACTTTGTTGAAAGATCTGGCTTATCTTCATAGTCTTCTTCAAATTAGTAGTGCTTGAGAAGTTCCTTCATACTGAGTTGTTGCAAGACCCCCTTTAAGAAATCCATATGTTTCATGTACTTGTAAAATCATCATCCTTAATAAAAGAGCGTTCTTCACTTCCTTGATTATGTTGCTTCTTTAAGATACAAAACATATGCTTGATTTTGTTCTGATATCTGTATTTACTAATATTGGCAAACCAAAATAACACAATACATATCATTAACAAAATACATTAATGTCCTCGTTTGAACTAAGATATGGTACTTCAGGACCAATTCAAGATGTTTATCATTTTCTTGAGGACATGATTTATACTAATATCAAGTGACATCACAATCATTCTAGTACACAATCAACTAGATTTGTCCATATCAAATACATTTGTTATATAAGTTTTTTGATGCACAAAATCTCATTTAAATAATAAATCTTCAAATCCAAACAAACATTGCACATGCAATATATTTAATTTCAAATATTTCTATTATCGATAGATGTTAGAATCTCTTCAGGAGTTCAATAATATTTGTACCATCATCATTAAAATGATTATAACAAATTAATTTTCAAATATATAGGATGGACATATGATGTCATTTCTTCAATGTCTTATGAAAATTAGCTCCTTCATGGAGTTTCATATAATCATCAATTTCAAGTGAGCTATACAAATACATTGTAACATATCTTTCATAAAAATTAATCCTTTAATGTGCTACTAAACTTAACCAAGCAATAAAAAGTTCTTGAATTCACTTCAGGTGAATATGTCTCTTAAAAATAAAATGTAGACATTTACCATTCACTTCCGGTGAATATATCAAACTCAATATGTATGTATTTTATCAATATAATTCTCTTTCGCGCGAAAAATCATATTCATATCTTCAAGTGTGTAGACTATTAGTCTAAAAGGTTCAGCTTTATAATGCGAGTTTGATTTCATTGGAATTGTCTCTTTTCATTTGCAAATAATTTCTTTATCTATAATCCTTTTTAGACTTTTAATTCATGATCCTCATTGTTACTTATCACATATAGCGTTATAGAAAAAACATCGTCAACGTTGACTTTCATTTTGGTTCCATATCATTCCATTCATGACATAATTTATCGAGATCTCTTTCTTTTTCATAAATTTCAGGTACCTGGTCAATTCTTCTGGAACTTAAAATTCAATTTTGTCAAACGACTCTTTTAGAGTTTCCACATCCTCATTTGGGTTATCTTTCTTTTTAGCCCCTTTTATTGTTCGAGGATTTTTTATATTTGGAACTGATTGGTCTACCACGCTTCATGCATGGTTGATGCTCATTTGCAATATTATATTATCCGACAGGGACATCTATTTTGTTTGGAGCATTAGCAGCTGCTATTTTAATTTCTTAACTTTTCAAATGAGTTATATCTTGAGGATCAAGAAGAGACAATAATATTTATTTTCAAATAATTTATTTGAACTTCAGGTTCACATTTTTCAGCTGCTTGTTCTCTCCCCCTAATATTGGGAAAACTAATTCATCAATTGTTAATCGGCCTACTGGGCTGTAAACAAGTTGGCTCAATATAATTTATAATAGATGAAGATTCATATCAATACATTTTCCCAATATTCTTTCAAGATCTATCTAAGTGCATTATATTGGAGCAATTGTGCTATACACAACACATCCAAAAATTTACTTAGATGAGAAATAATAAGTTGTTGACCTAAAATAAATTATAAAATAAGGGGATGACTTACATATGCTAACTTGTTGGCTTGATGCGAACCAATATATTCCCAAAGTAGAGTTTAGAGGATATGGTCTCATAAGTATCAATTATACAATTAATTTCAGACGTCTAAAGAGTGGATCTTCAAGTCCATTTTTTTCTTCTTCAACATATGCTAGAAACTATTCAATATCGATTCAATTGACGAAAGATACTTATCAAATACTTTCTGAAATATTCAAAAAATAAACTCTGTCAAATTCGTTGACAAAATAATCTCACAAACTTCTGGTTTGTAAGTTAGTAATAACCATAAATGTCATTTAGTTGATCCATATTTTCGGTGTATTGATTAAAAAATATCACCTTATACCCATTTACATATATTGAGAGACTAAAATTCTCATATTTTCTACTTCCTTAAAAAAAATCAAGACACAAAAATTATTTTGTTGAAGAATCTTCTGGTTCTTCAACACAAATCCATTAAAATTTAACTATTTTCGCATCATAATGAATCTGAGATATCCCTACCAGTCTTGCCAACGAAAAACTTCTAGTTTACATTAATATGTGTTTCCATTGCACTAATATAAGTGTAGTACAAATCAGAGACAATATTTTTTCTTTCACTACACTTAGCTTCTCTCATAATATAGAGATATTAACATCTTCCTATTTTCTTTTCAATATGATATTCATTTAGACAAATATCTTAAAACTCAATAAAAATTATATTAGAATGCAACCTCAATGTGTAACTTTGTTACTCTATGTAACAATACATTAGCTCTTCAGGAGCTTTGAGTAATCTTTATAGTTATTCGGGAACTATATCACAAATGATCAAGAAAAAACCATTTTGAGCAATCCTTCAGGATTTGTTATATATTTTTAAGAACTACCATTTGAAAGATGATTTGTAAACTTCTGGTTTACAATAATATGTGTTTCATTTGTTTTTATCCATTTGAAGTTTGAAACATGATTTGTAAACTTCTTGTAATTCAAGCCACCTAGAAGTCTTATGCAATAAGAAAGAAGAAAATCATAACCAAACTTTGATCATGCAATAAGGAAACAATCTTGCAAGTTTGAATCCATATAATAGAAATAAGATTGTATCAAGAAAATCTTTGATTAAATAGTAATTTTCCAATTGATCTAAGTTCATACTAAAGGAATTGTACGACTTTGACATGTATCATATCAATATTAATATTTACAATATCAATTACCTTAACCTGACATTAGTTATATAAAACAAATAGTATGAACAATTCACTTCTGGGAATGACATTCTGTGTGAGATTTTCTCATATTTTTCTCCTTTTTTTTTTCATGATCAAATAGATCTTAATCTTAATAATATACAAGCATGGATACACAAAAAGGAAAATTTTTGAACTCAATCCTATGTGTCAAGCTCTCAACCCCCTAATGCCACATCCTCTTTAAAAGCTAATTTTATTTTTGCCATTTTAAGCATTCACACAATTCAAACAATAAAATATCATTCTCACACATTTTCCCCCTTCAATTCAAATTTCAAATTTCAAATTTTTTTAAAATGTCATTCTCACACATTTTCCCCCTTCAATTCAAAATTCAAAATTCAAATTTTTTTAAAATATCATTCTCACACATTTTCCCCCTTCAATTAAAAAGTCAAATTTCAAAAAAAAAAATTAATCCTCCTTTCTCTCCTACTTTTTCTCTCCTTTATTTCCTTTTTTTCCTCACTATTCACATTTTATTTCTTCTCTCCTCTCACTCCTTTTATTTCGTTTCTCTCTTACTTCCTCTCTTACTCCTTACGTCCCTTTCTCTCTACTCTCAGAATCAGCCATCCTCCATTATTCTCTCTCTCCCTCGCTGAAATCTTCTTCTTCCTTCCCAATTCATTTGTTTAATTCACTCTCTCTTTCTTCTTCTCTTTCTCAACCTTCGATCTATCTCATCCTGTCACACCCTATTTGCTCATCCTCTTGAGAGAAGCAGAATACAGAGACACATATTCAAGTAGCAGAAAGTTTCACTCAGGTATAACCTCATGAAAAACTTTTATTGTCTTCGGTTTTTTCTTTGATGTTGTATCATTTCTAAACCCTAATTTCAATTTTATTCTCCTTTAGCGCAGTGATACACAATTTCGATTCGCCATCATTCAATAACAATCCTCTCATGCAAAGGTAGTTCATATGTTCTATGTTATTAACTTTTGAATTTTGTTTTGAAATTTTGTTTAATGTTTTCTGCTTCTGATCCTGTTTGGTTGAATGTTTTTTGTTTACAAATGAAAACCCTGTTTTGCACATGGGAGGAAGATGCAATTTCTGGCATTGGTGATGGTGGGCATGCTTTAATGGTAAGATAACCCCATTTTTTCTTTATATTTACACTGTCTCCTTTGTGTCTATTAATTTATTTACTTCCTTTTGTGACATTCGTTTTATATGGTTTACATACATGTAATTTAATTTTTAGATTTCATATGAATTTTTATCGTGAAGTTGAACACTCACCAACTGTTTGAGAAAATGTCTCAACATTGAAAATTGATTGCAAATATAAACAACAACTTCGTGGTCTTTTTTTTGGTACTTAGACAATATTATAGTTTATTGGTGGTTCTGTCGTGTTTATTTAGACTAACAGTGATTTTGTTATTTAAAAGTTACAATTTAGTTGGTTATAAAGTTTCCGTAAATGTTTGAATCATTTTCTTCTCACTTTTGTTTCCACTTGATTTGAAATAAACTTAGAAAGAATACTCATGTTATGATTCTGAAATGTGATCAAAGTGTGCAAGCTGTCTGTTTTTAATTTGTAAAACAATCCATAAATTATGAGTTAACATTTTTCCTCATTGAATTATGAGATGTCTATCGCTCTACTTCCTTTAATTGCTTGGTTTGTGTGATTTTCAATTTCATTTCATGAGGTTTGAATTCAATCCTAAGTAAAAAAAAGTGATAATAATGGAGAGTAATATGAAAGCATCATAAAAATTAAAGATTTTACAACCCTGTTTGGATTATTGAAAGCCTTATAATTATTGAAAGCCTTTGTTGCTTCAAGTTTATGTTCTTGAATGGCGTTAATCATGTTGTTTGGTATACTGCAGATTACATAAATATTTAGTTTTTTCCAATTTAGAGTTCATACTTATATGATTTACTTAAAGTATGAATTGTGGTTGGTAAAAAATGGCAAGGTGAAAAAGTATCTCAATGCATTTAAATTAGATTGCAGATGGGATGCTTATAAGTGTTTTTCAATATCTAAAGTTGACTGTCATGACTAAAGTATCTTATATCTATCAAAGTTTAAATCCTTTTGAGTTTGAAACTGACTTATCAAACTCAAGGGACTACTAGCCACTAGCCACTGTGAAACTGTCTTTCTAAACCCTATTTAAAATTGATGAGTTTGTGAAACGGTCATGTGAAACTGAGTTTTAAATCAACTTTATTAGTTTCTAAAGATGTTTATTATTTTGTTCCAATTACTCTCTTTCTGGATATGCAAGGCATGCTATTTTGAGTAAAATATATATGATGACAAATTTTTTTAATCGTTAATCTCTGGTGTGCTCGTGATTTCCGGGTATCAATCCATTTATTGGTTTTGATCCGTCAATCTTTGAACTCTCAATTTTTATCCGCGGGAAGGGAAAAAACGAGTAAAAAAACCCTTTAAAGAGATTAAGGTCCGGGGGTTGGTTTCGATTAGGGAAGGTGTTAAGCACCCTAAACGACTTCGGTAATCCGAAGGAGCCTCTTACCTAGATTATCTTATGCTAATCATTTGCTTAATTATTTGTAAAATATAGGCCTAACATCTAAGTGAAAGAATGGAGGGAGAAGATGCATGTTTTTGGTTGTTTTTATTGATTTGGAAGGATAAATCCTTTGCCTACATACCCTTAAAGAAAAAGGGATCAAAATCATGTAGTTCACCTCAAAAATTTCTTTTGGTGAGTTGGGTTATTTTTAATGATTTTGAAAAAAAGGTTTTAAGAAGGAGATTAGAGGCCTCAAGGCATAAGAAAGAAAAAAAATTGTGTGAGGTTGATTCAATTTTAATTATGAAGATAAAGTCTAAGATGAGAATTAAATTCATTAAGTATTTGACTAAGAAAATAAAAGGAAAAAGATCACTTGGTTTGTTTCCAAGGTTTGTTAAGAAAATATTTTTGGTGTTATTGATTATTTGATTTTTTTTGGAAATTGATTTTTTTACTAACGGTAAAACTAAGCGTAAAGCAAAACGAAAAGCGTAAAAAGTAAATAAAGCTCTAACCTAAAAATTTACTAATTGTTCATTTTTAAAGTAATTATAGTCAAGTTTTTAATCCTAATTTGTCACTAGTTCGTTTTTCGCCTCGGTCACGGTTATGACATAAAACGATAAATAAAGTGCGTGATTGTGTCGGTGTATGTGTCGGTGCATTTTTATTATTTTTGATATTTACATGAGGCCTAAATACATTCTAGAGTCTTGCATAAAAATAAATGACGAGAAATAAAATGCGGAAAATTAAATTACATTGAATCCTAAATACATACTAAGAGATGAAAATAAAATGGCAAGAAATAAAATAATGCATGAGATGATGATGGTAAGTAAACAATATGGCAAAAATAACAACTAAATAAATAAACAACGATGATAAAATAAAAAAAACAAGTAACAAGAAGTAAAAAATATTTTTATGATTTTTAGAGGTAAATGAAAAGAAAGTTTGAGTAAAAATATAATGCATAAAAATAAAAAAAAATGGTGTGAAGATAGTGAAAATATAGTGAAAGAAAACTAGTAATAAAAAAAAAAAAAATAGGCCTAAAAAAACCAAAGTATCATGGCTCACAATTTCTGGTATAATCTGAGCCATCTGATTGATCCAGGGGCTCAGATTTGATCTCAGAAGCTAAGATCACAGCCATCAGAATTAAATAATAAAAAAAACAATAAAGCCAGTAAAACAGGGACCGTCAGATCATAGATCTGACGGTTAGCAACGCGCAGGAACAAAATAAAATAAAAAAAAAAGACAAAACACATCAAAGAACAAAGGAGCTAAGGATGCACAGTAGCCGTTAGATCTGCGATCTAACGGCTGTGATGAGAGCTACGGTTTAGAAGAGAGAGCCGGTTTATTTTAAATGAACCGGTCCGGTTCACTCCCTATATAAAGGGGGGAGGGACCGGTTTTTTTCATTTTGTTCAAAACCCTTCTCTCTCTAACCAAAGCTAGTGAGAGAAGGTCTCACCTCTCTCCTCCAACCAGCTCGCCGGAAGTGGGGAAGAAGAAGACCGGACCTTCTCCGGCGCGGTGGCTGGCCGTAGCGCCGCCGCGTCGGAGTTTTTTTTTTGTTTTTTTTTTTTTCGAAATTTTTTTATCAAAAGGTCCCTCTTCTTCTTCTCTACTCGAATCCGTGGTTAAAAATCGAAAAAAAAGGCCTCAAACTGCGTAGATCTACATTTGTATTTTCGGAAATTTTGAAACTAAAAGAGAGGAAACGTAAATGGTGGTTACCTCTGTTTAAATCGGAGGAAGAAAACGTTTGGAAACGGAAAACTTCGACTCTTCTTTCGTTCTTTTTGTGAATCCGGTTCGGATTTGAACTATTGTTGTTGTTATTGGAAGCAAACGCGAACTGTTATTGTGTTGTTGGAAGCAAACGCGAACTGTTGTTGTGTTATTGGAAAGGGCAGGTCCGAAAATGAGCTATGGAAGGAATGGTTTCTATGAATCTTGAGTTTGAATGTTCATATTGTTCTTGAATTTTTTTGATTTTTTTTTGGTTTTTGATTTTGGAAATTGAATTGTGAAGAGGAATTAGGGTTTCTGAAAAGTTTATGTGGCTGCCAATGACTGCTGACCTCTAACACATGAACAGTGCTTAAATAGTAAAATATCTCTGATACATGGCAAAGTCCAAAATACCCCTGCAGAAACTTGGAGAAAAAGTTGGACAAAGGACCAATAGAGTAGTGACACATGGACAAAGAGATGAGAACAAACTTTTAGCTCTAAAAATGACATAAAAATAAACATTAAACAATAAATACTAAAAAAATAAAAATAACAATAAATAAATAATAATTAAAAACGAAAATTAATAAATAAATGAAAAGAAAACTTAAAAACTAATTAAAAATAAAAGTATAAAATAAAATTGTCCCTTCGGAACCAAAATGAGGTATTTTAAAATACCTCTCTGCCGAAATTTCGTCTGAGACTACGAAATTACTCGGCGAATAAAATTTTCAAAAGCGAATAAAATGAGAAATAAAAAAAATGTGAGCGCAAAGAGTTTTAAAAATGCAAATTAAATTAAAAATAAATTACGAACGCGACAAGCGTTAAAGCACAGTTAAAATGCAGGTAAAGATGTGAATAAAAGGATTAACGACGAAGGAAACGAGTTTTAAAACGCACAGAAATGAAAATCAAACGGAGGACACTGGTCAAAATTTGGAGTATGACAGATGCCCCTATTTAAGTTTCTTCGTCGCGGAGATTTAAAAAAAAATAAGATTTTTTTGAATCAACGGGTCGAAGAGACTTAAATATCGAATACGCCAAATTTGACCAGTTTGAAAAGACAAGTTAAAAGACAGCACTGGGGAGGAAGGCGTTACCTATTACCCTTGAATTGCCACAATATCAACCTGTTGCAAGAAATAAAGCATTTGCGGAAAATAAAGCATGTTGCAAGAGAATAAAGCATGTCACAAGAAAGTAAAGCATTTGCAGAAAATAAAGCATGTTACAAGAAATAAAGCAATTTACAGGGAATAAAGCAATTTAACAGAAATTAAAGCATGTTGCAAGAGAATAAAGCATGTCACAAGAAAGTAAAGCATTTGCAGAAAATAAAGCATGTTGCAAGAGATGAAGTATTTGCCGGAAATAAAGTGCGTTACGAGAAATAAAGCAATTTACAAGAAATAAAGCACGTTGCAGGAAATAAAGCAATTGCAGAAGATAGAGCGTATGTAGAACATAAAGCATGTTGCATGAAAGTAAAGCATTTTACAGGGAGTAAAGCATTTTACAGGAAATAAAGCATGTTGTTGGAAATAAAGCATTTGCAGAAAATAAAGCATGTTGCAAGAAATAAAGCAATTTACAGGAAATAAAGCATGTTACAAAAAATAAAGCAATTTACAGGAAATAAAGCATGTTACAAGAAATAAAGCAATTTACAGGGAATAAAGCATGTTGCGAGAAATAAAGCAATTTGCAGGAAATAAAGCAATTTAACAAAAATTAAAGCACCTCTGCAGAAATTAAAGCATCTTACAGGAATTACAATATTTTTTGCGAAAATAAGGTAATTTTTGCATGAAGTAAAGCAATTGCGAAAAAAATAAAAAATAAAAAAAAAAAAAAAAAAAAAATAAAGCATCTTTTGCGGAGAATAAAGCATTTTGTAAGAGATAAAGCATTTTGACGAGAAATAAAGCATTTAGCAAGAAAATAAAGCAATTGTGAGAAAGTAAAGCATTGTTGTAGAAAGTAAAGCATTTTGTCGATTACTTTTGAAATAGTAACCACAGGTTTACAGAAAAATAAAGCTTTTGGTCGATTACCTTTGAAAAAGCAACCGAAGGTTTGCAGAAAAAAAGCAACTGTCGACTACTTTGGAAAAAGTAGCCGAAGGTTTACGAAAAACTTTTTGGTGATTGCTTTCTTTGAAAAAGTAAACGGCGGACATGCAGATAATCTGTCGTGCCAATTACTTTTTGAAACAGCAATTCGATGAACATGCAGACACTAAATATGCAAGTAATCAATCTAAATGATAAAACATGAAAAAGTAAAAGAAGACAGAGATAACAGTATTTGGGAAACTGACTGAAAGATGAGACCTGCCACTTGGAATTAAATGATTGGTCGACACTTTGATTAGGCATGAAACGATAAAATGCATACCTATATGGATTTAAAGATGAAATGCAGATGCATGAATGCATGAATATGTGAGATTTTAATAGTGAAAGGTAAAAGTAAAGGACAAGGTCGGGCAGGTTAAAGAGGAAAGTGGCCCGATGTTAACTCATAATCACTTCACCAGCCTTCTGAATATATTCCCTTCCAAAGGATACATCCAGGACTAAACGCCCTACCACTTTGCTGAGTCGACTAAACTTGATCAAAGCCAAAGGCAAAACTGAGGGAAAGCTGGTAATATGCCGCTCTAAATATAATCTCCGTCAGAGTACTGGATACATGACAAAAGAGACCAGGAGTCGCCATTTTTGAACTGAAGTCAGTTATCTCGGAACAAAACCCGCTTTTATAATCATTGCTTCTTTTCTCTTTTTTATATATATCCCTAACTTTTGCCTGGACCGCCCTTTCGGGTTTTCAATCCACCGGGAATGTACTTTCTTTTTTTATATATGCCCCTAATTTTTGCCTGGACCGCCCTTTCGGGTTTTCAGTCCACCGGGGTGCTCAATTTTGCCTTAGATCGCCCTCACGGGTTTTCGACCTAGCGAGCTCTCTTTTTTCCTTCTCCCTTTTTTTTAGCAATGATTATACTTCTTCGTGGAGCAAACTGCTTCTGAAATCACTGGCAACATACTTCCACGATACACTATTCTAAAGTAAGATGCTTGACATTTTGTTTTTTTTTTTTCAAAAAGAAAACAAAAGAAGTTTTTATTTTAGTTCTTGCTTCAAATATCAAAATTTAAACAATGGGAGAAAGATAGCACATGAAAGTAAATAAGAATTCCAAATAAACGGGCTTTGGCTCAATTTGATTTAAAAGAGTGATAACCAGTCCAAAGACATGGCTCCACGGATTACAAAAACTTGGAAAATGGCAATTAATTGGGAAGATACATTGGACATGAATAGTCACCACACTCCCTAATAACTTTGAGTTTCACCGTTTCGACGCTTTGCTTTGGAGTTTTACTAACAGCTGAAGATGCCCCACACACAACTGATGCTTTAATTTTGGATTGATGCAGTTACTTCGTCACTCTTTTTTTTATATATTTTTTTTTTACCTCTAACTTTTGCCTGGACCGCCCTTTCGGGTTTTCAGTCCACCGAGGTGCTCATTTTTGGTTCAAGCCGCCCTTTCGGGTTTTCGACCTGCCGAGCTGCTCATTTTTGGTTCAAGCCGCCCTTTCGGGTTTTCGACCTGCCGAGCTAAATTTATTTAGACAAAGTATTTCTTGACTGCATCTGAATTCACAGGACGAGAAAGCTCATCACCATCCATAGTTGTAAGAATTAAAGCACCACCGGAGAACGCTCTCTTGACTACATAGGGACCTTCATAGTTAGGCGTCCATTTGCCCCTGGGGTCTGGCTGAAAAGACTTAATACTCTTCACCACAAGATCGCCTTCTTTGAATTCACGGGGGCGCACCCTTTTGTCAAATGCTTGTTTCATTCTTGACTGATACAGCTGTCCGTGGCATAGAGCTGCCATGCGTTTCTCTTCAATCATGTTCAACTGATCATATCTATTCTGACACCATTCAGCCTCTGTCAACTCAGCTTCCATCAGTACTCTTAATGACGGGATCTCAACCTCTACCGGGAGTACAGCTTCCATACCATAAACCAAAGAGAAAGGGGTTGCCCCTGTGGAAGTGCGTATAGAAGTACGATATCCATACAGAGCAAAAGGCAACATCTCATGCCAATCTTTGTAAGTGACCACCATCTTCTGCACAATCTTCTTTATATTCTTATTTGCTGCTTCAACTGCACCGTTCATCTGAGGTCGGTAAGGAGAGGAGTTATGGTGCTCAATCTTGAACTCACTGCACAGTTCCCTCATCATATTGTTATTCAGATTTGTACCATTATCGGTGATGATCTTGTTGGGGACCCCATAGCGACTGATGATGTTATTCTTGATGAAACGGACCACCACTTGCTTAGTGACATTAGCGTAAGATGCTGCTTCAACCCACTTGGTGAAGTAATCAATAGCCACAAGTATGAAACGATGCCCATTAGAAGCTTTTGGTTCAATTCGGCCGATCATGTCAATGCCCCACATAGAGAAAGGCCAAGGGGAAGAAATGACGTTGAGCATAGACGGGGGTACATGAATCTTGTCCGCATAAATCTGGCACTTGTGGCACCTTTTGGCATAAAGATGACAATCTGCATGCATAGTGATCCAGTAATAGCCTGCTCTCAATGCTTTCTTAGCCATTGCATATCCACTAGAATGAGTTCCGAACGAGCCTTCATGTATTTCATGCATCAGTAAATCTGCTTCACGTCGATCCACACATCTAAGCAAGACCGCATCAAAATTCCTTTTATACAGCACATCACCATTCAGAAAGAAACTACCGGACAATCTTCTCAAAGTCTTCTTGTCTTTGCGGGATGCTCCTGGCGGATACTCTTGAGTTTGAAGGAAAACCTTGATATTATGAAACCACGGCTTGTCATCAGAAGCTATCTCGGCTGCGAACACATAAGCAGGTCTTTCAAGGAATCGAACGCTGATCGTTGGTACACGATTGGGATGACTAACCTTTATCATTGATGATAAAGTAGCCAAAGCATCGGCCATCCGATTTTCTTCTCGGGGAAGGTGATGTAGTTCAACCTTGTTGAAGAAAGTCAACAACCGCCTTGCGTAATCTCTATATGGGATCAAGCCAGCATGGTGAGTTTCCCATTTTCCTTTGATCTGATTGATCACTAGAGCTGAATCTCCATATATGTCAATTTTCTTGATCCTCATATCAATTGCTTCTTCAATTCCCAAGATACAAGCCTCATACTCTGCGATGTTATTCGTGCAATCAAACTGTAGCCTTGCAGTAAACGGGATGTGGGTGCCTTTAGGAGTGATGAGGGCTGCCCCTATTCCGTTACCATAAACATTTACTGCACCATCGAAAATCATTCCCCATTCCGACTCGGGATCAGGACCTTCACCAAACAACGGTTCATCACAATCTTTCATCTTTAAATACATGATCTCTTCATCAGGGAAATCGAACTTGATTTGCTGGTAATCGTCAACTGGTTGATGAGCCAAATGGTCAGCCAAAATACTACCCTTGATAGCTTTCTGAGTGCGGTAAACAATGTCATATTCGGACAATAACATCTGCCACCGAGCGATCCTTCCTGTTAAAGCGGGTTTCTCAAAAATATACTTGATCGGATCCATTTTAGATATCAACCAAGTAGTGTGATTAACCATGTAGTGGCGAAGTCGCTTGGCAGCCCAGGCCAAAGCGCAACAAGTCTTCTCCAACATTGAGTAACGAGACTCACAATCGGTAAACTTCTTGCTCAAGTAATAAATTGCATGCTCTTTCTTGCCAGTCTCATCTTGTTGCCCCAGCACACAGCCCATGGAATCTTCTAATACGGTTAAGTACATGATTAACGGTCTTCCTTCCACTGGAGGAACAAGAATTGGTGGCTCTAACAAGTACTCTTTGATCTTATCAAATGCCTCCTGACACTCTTCTGTCCAGATAATCCCCTGATTCTTGCGGAGCAACTTGAATATCGGCCCACACGTGGCGGTCATGTGAGAGATGAATCTAGAGATGTAGTTCAACCTCCCCAGAAATCCTCTGACTTGTTTCTCTGTCTTCGGAGCAGGCATTTCTCTGATGGCTCTAACTTTATCGGGATCAACTTCAATACCTTTCTGGCTCACGATGAAACCCAACAGCTTTCCAGATCTAACGCCAAATGTGCATTTATTGGGGTTCAGACGGAGTTTATACTTTCTCAAACGTTGGAACATCTTCAACAAATACTCAACATGTTCTTCTTCTGTACCAGACTTGACGATCATGTCATCCACATAAACTTCAATTTCTTTGTGCATCATATCATGAAAAATCTTGGTCATGCCTCTCTGGTAGGTGGCACCAGCATTTATCAACCCAAACGGCATTACCTGATAACAAAATGTACCCCAAGGTGTAATAAAGGATGTCTTCTCTCTATCTTCCGGAGCCATCCTTATCTGATTATACCTTGAGAAACCGTCCATGAAGGAGAAAACTTTGCATTTGGCGGTACTGTCGACCAATACATCAATGTGAGGTAAAGGGAAATCATCCTTGGGGCTAGCCTTATTCAAATCGCGGTAGTCAACACACATTCTAACCTTACCGTCCTTCTTTGGAACAGGAACTATATTAGCCAACCACTGGGGGTATTCTGATGTAACCAGGAAACCCGCATCAACCTGTTTACGCACTTCTTCCTTGATTTTGAGGGCCATGTCAGGATGCGATCTTCTTAATTTCTGTTTAACTGGAGGACACTCAGGCTTCAAAGGCAAACGATGCTCCACCACTTCAGGATCTAAACCCGGCATGTCTTTGTATGACCATGCAAACACATCTGCAAACTCTTTGAGGAGCTCAATCACTCTTTTCTTAACATCTGCACCCAGTGATGCTCCGATCTTGATCTCTTTCTTGTCCTCCTCAGTACCCAGGTTGACAATTTCTAACTCTTCCTGATAGGGCTGAATAGCTTTCCTTTCTTGCTCCAACATCCATCTGATTTCATCCGGAATCTCTTCATCCTCCTCCACCATAGCTTCATAAACAGGGAATTCAAAGTTGGGAGGGAGCATAGGGCTACCATGTTCAACGGGCTCAGATATGTTCAGTCTGCACATGTTTTATGATTGACCTTAGTGAAATGGAAAGTAATGCAAACCTTTGGTTTTGATAAAAATAAAAGTAAAAGAGAATGTTTTTTTTTTTTAGTTTGGTTTTTTTTTGTGTTGCCATTTTTCCGAGAAAAGCAATAAAAATAAACAGTAAAGCAAAAAGTCATGAGAAAAACGACGATTTTCATTAATAAATGTTGATAAAAGAAACAGGAACCAAGCCCTACAAGATTTCACTTTCGTCTTGGGCAGAACGAAAGGAGTTTTCTTAAAGAAAAGAAAAAAACAAAAGTCAAACAAATTACTTAGATAGCGGAGTCGCAGAAGGAATGTCGACAGCAATCCAATTGCAGCATGTTCCTCCTGGTGTGACAAATGCGGGCGTTTCCTGTTGAGGTGGGTCCCTTATGATCACATTAACTTCTGACGGAGCATTGATAAAACCTGCACTGTGAAATGTACCTCCAGTAGAGCTAATCCCTTTTGCTTTACGAGCATCAAAACCCAATCCTTCCTTTTTCTGATTCTCCGGGAGCTGAACCAACTGTCCCCATCTTGCAGTCTTTCCTTCCTGAACCACCCGTTGGGCATCTTTTAGAGAAGCCATACATGTTTCCCCTTTTCTAGCACTGTTTTCCGCAGAAAGACCTTGAACGGATGATTCTTCCACTTCCCCACCACCGATGTACGAGAAAGCCGACAGGTGACTCACTAACAAAGCGGATTCTCCATTTACAATTATCAATTTTCCATGGCTGACAAACTTCAACTTCTGATGCAAGGTGGATGTTACGACCCCAGCCTCATGGATCCAGGGTCGGCCGAGCAAACAGCTATAAGAGGCCGGTATATCCATTACTTGAAAGGTTACCTTAAACTCCTGAGGGCCTACAGAGATGGGCAGGTCTACATCTCCCAGCACAGTTTTCCTTGATCCATCAAAAGCCCTGACGGATACAGCCGTAGGCCGAAGCTGAATACCCGGATACGAGAATTTTTCCAATGTGGCCAGCGGCATCACATTCAGGGAGGAGCCAGTATCGATTAGCACATTAGAGATAGCATCCGACTTGCATTTGACGGAAATATGCAAAGCCAGGTTATGGCGCTTTCCTTCAGCTGGAAGCTCTTCATCACTAAACCCCAGGTTGTTACAAGCGGTTACATTCCCAACTATATGCTCGAACTGCCCCAAAGTCACTTCATGGTCAACATAGGCCTGATCCAATACCTTCAGCAGGGCCTCTCTATGAGCATCTGAGTTTAGAAGCAAAGACAAGATTGAGATTTTAGACGGGGTCTGCAGGAGCTGATCCACCACTTTGTACTCGCTCCTCTTAATCAACTTCAGAATCTCATCGCTATCCTCATACACCACATCCTTTAGCGGGCCACTGACCTTTCCTTTACCCAGATCTCGTCCCTGTGCAAGTTCACTGCTCTTCTCACGGACAGCTAAAGGGAGCACTCGCCCGCTTCTCAGGATCTTACTGCTTTCAGCAATGTTATCCACCGAGGCTATAGGCAACGAAGATGCTTCTTTCTTAGTGCCATAATCGTATGGGACAGCCTGCGGTGAAGAGTATGGTTTGGGTACATAAATCACTAGCGGCGTACTGGCTGGCTTGCAGGACACTTCTGGGCACCTTTGGTTTTTGAAAACTGGAGTAACTACACAGACACTCTTGTCTTCCCTTTCTACAACGAGTATTTGTGCATCCATCAGACTTTGAATATCACTTTGGACCAAAAGACACCCTCGGGGATTGACGGAACATTTATTGCAGGCAGCGTGGTTATGACTGAAAAGATCAGCCTCACACATCTTTGCATGGATTGGTACCAAAGGAGTCCTGATGTCTTGTACTCTGCGTATACGACCATCCTTTTGATAGCAATCAATCATGTTAACCGCGGGCCCATGGGGAGGCAGTGGATTATGTTGGGCGTTTGGAGGAACATCAGTAAAGGATAGATCACCACTTTCAATCAACCTTTGCACCGTTTCCTTGAAAGCGTAACAATTCTCGATGTTGTGGCCTGGGGCCCCTTGATGAAAATCACAGGTTCTATCTGCACGATACCAATTTGGTAAAGGATTGGGTACACGGGGTGGCTGTCTGGTTTGGGCCAAGCCTTTGGTGAGTACGGAGGGTAGTAAGTCTCTGTAGGGCATAGGTATTGGGGGAAAATATGTTCGGCGAAGGCGGTTATGTTGTTGAGGGGCTTGAGGGCGTGGTTGTGGTTGTTGCGGTTGTTGCGGTTGTGGATAGTATGGTTGTGGGAAAAATTGCTGGGGATTTTGGGGATAGGGTTGTTGGTATAGTGGAGGGTAGTACTGGGGTGGCCTTTGTGGCTGTTGGTTTGGTGCTTGTGGGGCTAGGGCAGGCTGTTGAATGTTGGCAATGAGTGGGTAGGATGGATAGACTGGTTGAGATCCCCCATGGGCCACCATACTGACTTCTGCATTCTTTTTAGGGTAACCATTTCCATACTTCTTGGCATTGTTGGAGGAACCGCTTGATGAACCGCCTGCTGTAGATCCCGACGAACCACTCTCCTTGGTGAAACGTCCTTTTCGGACCCACTCTTCAAGCCTCATTCCTGTATCCACGATGTCAGTGAACTTCTGCGTAGCAACAGCGAACATCTTCTCTGAATAAAAAGGACTCAAGGTTTCAAAGAACAATTCATTCACTTCCCTCTCTTCTAGGGCTGGGCGGACCTGTGCCGACTTCTGAATAAAGCGCTGAGCGTATTCTTTGAATGTCTCCTTGTCTCCCTGAGACATGGCCTGAAGTTCTCTTCTGTTGGGGGCCAAATAAGAGTTATACTTGTACTGCTGGATGAAAGCATCAGCTAGCTCTGAGAACGTAGAAACCCCTCTTAAATTCATATACCACACCGCAGCAGGACCTGACAAACTCTCTTGAAAGCAATGGATGAGCAACGGCTCGTTATCTCTGTGTGCTGTCATCTTTCTCGCATACATAATCAAATGATTCTCTGGACAAGTATCCCCCTTGTACTTTTCAAAGTCTGGCACTTTAAACTTGGGAGGAATCACAACATCTGGGACCAGACATAGATCTTGCATGCTTTGTCCGAAAACCTCTTTACCTTTCATAGTCTTTAACTCTTTTTGCATTGCCTCGAACCTTGCGTCGACCCTCTCTTCAAAATTACCTGCTCGGTCATCCCCTGCCACGCTGTCAGAATGGTAGATCTGTCCTTCTTCATGCTGATTAGTACGGACCAATGGGATCGCAGTAGCATGCTGAGTCGGGTGACCAATTGAGAAATGAGGAGTTGCCCTTTGGCCATGAGAAACATGGGCTTCCGTAGCCCCTGTACGAGCAGCTTCATTAGTTCCGAATGGCATGCCCCAAGGGTAGGCTAGAGACGTGTAGTGATGAGGTGGTGGTGAGAAACCAGGAGGACCAGGGTAGCGAAAACCTTCGTTGTTCCCGTTTGATGCCTCCCCAGCGGAACATCCGGTCAAAACTGCTTGGGTATGGGTAGCTCGATTCTGACCGGCCAACGCCTCTTGGTTCTGGGCAGCCAGAGCTAGAGCAGCCTGATTCTGGGCAGCCAGAGCCTGAGCAGCTAACTCCTGTGCGGCCTGAGCTTGAGCAGCCTGAGCTTGGACAGCCTGTGCCTGAGTAGCTTGAGAAGCCATAAGAGTGTTCATCATGGTTGTCAGTTTATCCAACCCTTCTTTGAGGTTTCCAACCTCCTCCCGGAGTTCCATGTTCTCTTGATTTGTCGCTGCCATTCTCTTCCTATTGAAAGCACGGGTGAAGTGAACACGAGTAGTCGGGTGCTTCTTTTGAGGGGCCACTTTCCTCTATTAGACAAGAACAGAACATGAGACCAAGTTTCAACGCTCTTTATGAATGCGAGAAAAAAAGAAAAAATGCATGATATGCTGTATGCAAGTGCAATTTTATGTGCATGTTTTTTCATATCGAAGGACTTATAACTTAGAACTTTTGTAAACACTGCAGTCGGATTTTACCATAGATGAACTAAACATTACAAGATAATTCCTTTTCTAAACAACAAAGCCAAAGGATAGACTTTAATTTAAACAAAGACAAGATAATTCCCTTTCTAAACAACGAAGTCAAGGGATAGACTTAAGAGTACATAAATGAAAACTAGAAAACAAATATAGTAACGAAACCAAACTAGAACACTCTCAAGGCCTTTGGATCATTACTCCTCAGAATCTGAAGTTGCACTGGCGAAGAATTCCCTACGTCTCCTTCTACTTCCAGGCATCTGGTCAATTATGGCATCTTTCCGTCTAAGGAGATCTCTTAGTTCGGCATTCTCACGTTCTTTCTCCTGCAGCTGCCAAGAGGTTTGCTCTAGAATCCCCATTATGGTATCTTTTTCACACTTAGATGTCTGGTATTTTCTCTTCCAAGTAGCACTTTCAAACTGCGCTTTTGTCAACTGGTCCATGAATTCTTCTCTAGTTTCAAAAGTAATAGGTAAGGATGATGAAACGGTTGACGTAGATGGGCTTCTCTGTAACGGATATGGCATTCCGAACTTGGCCGCTCTCTCGATGACCCACTGAATGTAAGACTCTCGCACCAAACCTGATCTCCTACCTAGCTGTTCTTTTGTTTTCTTATGAATCGCGCGCCAAGCTGCTACAAACATTCCTCTCACATCCGCGCTGTCCGGCTGATTGATGTAGAAGACGGGGTCTATTGCAAGATGATGGGGTTTCTCCATAGGGTAACCAAACTGTCGCCTGGCCAAAATCGGATTGTAGCTGATTCCTCCGCGAATACCAATGAGAGGCACATTACCGAATCCTCCACAACTGTCAATGATGGCTTCAGTGCTACAGGCTGGGACAAACCAAGCTATATCAGACGGGGTAAGTGACATAATCTTCTGGGACCAACGGGTGTTTTCTGGGTTAGCTTCAAAGTTCTCAGGTAGATGTGAGATGAACCACTTGTATAGTAGAGGGGTACAACAGAGAATGGTTCCTTGGCCTTTTAGTGTTCGGTCATGGATGGAATGATAAGTGTCAGCTAGCAAGGTAGGGACGGGGTTTCTTGAAAGGAATATTTTAATAGCATTCTTGTCGACGAGGCCGCCGACATCTGGAAAGAGTATAAGACCATATATAAGCAAAGCAAGGATATTGTAGAAAACATCATAACTGCCCATTTCTTCATGGATGAAAGCTTGTTGGTAGAGGAATTTGGTGGTTAGGCCTTTTTGAGGGGTAAGATTAGCCTTTATGATAGCTGTTTCAAGGTGGAGAGCTGCTGCGATGGCTGCGGGTTTGGGTTCTGGTTCGAGACCATTGAAGGGTTCTTTATCGGATATTGGGATACCGATCAAGTGTGAATACTCCTCAAGCGTGGGGACAAGCTGAAAATCAAGGAAAGTGAAGCAGTGGCAAACAATGTCATAGAACTGAACCAATGTGTTGAGGATTCCTGGTACCATTTTGACCCCGAAGAGATTAAGCAATCTTCCATGACGAACTCGAAAATCTTCTGGACTTGCTACTTTAGATGCTAACTTCCTCAATTCTGATGTATCCGGATCTCTAAAACGAAACTGCCTGGTTTTCCTGATCACACGTTCCATACCCCTACAATGGTTACAAAAGAGTTCTTTTATTTAAGTCCTTCGATATATATTTTTAGAAAAGTTTGTGCATGAATGTATGTATGCATGATTGTGCTGAAAAGAAGATATAACAAGATGGAGTCAAAGGTAAAAACGTCACAAGGTAAGGACTATGGTTTCATAAGCATAAGTAACAAGGTTCTAAGAAGTTCCCAAAGTTGACAACCACTTCCAAACGTTATTGGTTTGCAAGATTACTCTTGGTCCGATAACACTCGTAAGAAAGTCTCGTTTGGGTGTAGTATCGCGTATCAACTAATTCAAGATTACTCTTGATTAGTTATCGCACTACGTTCTAAAAGGCTAAGAGGGGTTAAAGGTAACTAAGGTCCTCAACTTTGACGGTCCCTTGAAAATAATAAAGCTAACATGATTACTCGTGTCAACATGAATTACTTCCAAGATCCCTCCATTGAGTGGGGTTATCACATGAACCAAGACTCAAGATTACTCTTGGAATGGAACTTTGATTATACCCCGTCCTATCTTATTTTTCACTCAAGCCCGGGTGTAGGACTTATCTCACCACTCACGTTCAAAGATGAAAAAAGGCATATAATTACAAGGTATAAGCAAATAATAAGCATAAGAGAGGAAAGGTAAGTTAGGCTTAACCCACTTAGGAAATTAATATCCCCAGTGAAGTCGCCATTTCTGTGCTCGTGATTTCCGGGTATCAATCCATTTATTGGTTTTGATCCGTCAATCTTTGAACTCTCAATTTTTATCCGCGGGAAGGGAAAAAACGAGTAAAAAAACCCTTTAAAGAGATTAAGGTCCGGGGGTTGGTTTCGATTAGGGAAGGTGTTAAGCACCCTAAACGACTTCGGTACTCCGAAGGAGCCTCTTACCTAGATTATCTTATGCTAATCATTTGCTTAATTATTTGTAAAATATAGGCCTAACATCTAAGTGAAAGAATGGAGGGAGAAGATGCATGTTTTTGGTTGTTTTTATTGATTTGGAAGGATAAATCCTTTGCCTACATACCCTTAAAGAAAAAGGGATCAAAATCATGTAGTTCACCTCAAAAATTTCTTTTGGTGAGTTGGGTTATTTTTAATGATTTTGAAAAAAAGGTTTTAAGAAGGAGATTAGAGGCCTCAAGGCATAAGAAAGAAAAAAAATAGTGTGAGGTTGATTCAATTTTAATTATGAAGATAAAGTCTAAGATGAGAATTAAATTCATTAAGTATTTGACTAAGAAAATAAAAGGAAAAAGATCACTTGGTTTGTTTCCAAGGTTTGTTAAGAAAATATTTTTGGTGTTATTGATTATTTGATTTTTTTTGGAAATTGATTTTTTTACTAACGGTAAAACTAAGCGTAAAGCAAAACGAAAAGCGTAAAAAGTAAATAAAGCTCTAACCTAAAAATTTACTAATTGTTCATTTTTAAAGTAATTATAGTCAAGTTTTTAATCCTAATTTGTCACTAGTTCGTTTTTCGCCTCGGTCACGGTTATGACATAAAACGATAAATAAAGTGCGTGATTGTGTCGGTGTATGTGTCGGTGCATTTTTATTATTTTTGATATTTACATGAGGCCTAAATACATTCTAGAGTCTTGCATAAAAATAAATGACGAGAAATAAAATGCGGAAAATTAAATTACATTGAATCCTAAATACATACTAAGAGATGAAAATAAAATGGCAAGAAATAAAATAATGCATGAGATGATGATGGTAAGTAAACAATATGGCAAAAATAACAACTAAATAAATAAACAACGATGATAAAATAAAAAAAACAAGTAACAAGAAGTAAAAAATATTTTTATGATTTTTAGAGGTAAATGAAAAGAAAGTTTGAGTAAAAATATAATGCATAAAAATAAAAAAAAATGGTGTGAAGATAGTGAAAATATAGTGAAAGAAAACTAGTAATAAAAAAAAAAAAAATAGGCCTAAAAAAACCAAAGTATCATGGCTCACAATTTCTGGTATAATCTGAGCCATCTGATTGATCCAGGGGCTCAGATTTGATCTCAGAAGCTAAGATCACAGCCATCAGAATTAAATAATAAAAAAAAAAATAAAGCCAGTAAAACAGGGACCGTCAGATCATAGATCTGACGGTTAGCAACGCGCAGGAACAAAATAAAATAAAAAAAAAGACAAAACACATCAAAGAACAAAGGAGCTAAGGATGCACAGTAGCCGTTAGATCTGCGATCTAACGGCTGTGATGAGAGCTACGGTTTAGAAGAGAGAGCCGGTTTATTTTAAATGAACCGGTCCGGTTCACTCCCTATATAAAGGGGGGAGGGACCGGTTTTTTTCATTTTGTTCAAAACCCTTCTCTCTCTAACCAAAGCTAGTGAGAGAAGGTCTCACCTCTCTCCTCCAACCAGCTCGCCGGAAGTGGGGAAGAAGAAGACCGGACCTTCTCCGGCGCGGTGGCTGGCCGTAGCGCCGCCGCGTCGGAGTTTTTTTTTTGTTTTTTTTTTTTTCGAAAATTTTTTATCAAAAGGTCCCTCTTCTTCTTCTCTACTCGAATCCGTGGTTAAAAATCGAAAAAAAAGGCCTCATACGGCGTAGATCTACATTTGTATTTTCGGAAATTTTGAAACTAAAAGAGAGGAAACGTAAATGGTGGTTACCTCTGTTTAAATCGGAGGAAGAAAACGTTTGGAAACGGAAAACTTCGACTCTTCTTTCGTTCTTTTTGTGAATCCGGTTCGGATTTGAACTATTGTTGTTGTTATTGGAAGCAAACGCGAACTGTTATTGTGTTGTTGGAAGCAAACGCGAACTGTTGTTGTGTTATTGGAAAGGGCAGGTCCGAAAATGAGCTATGGAAGGAATGGTTTCTATGAATCTTGAGTTTGAATGTTCATATTGTTCTTGAATTTTTTTTATTTTTTTTTTGGTTTTTGATTTTGGAAATTGAATTGTGAAGAGGAATTAGGGTTTCTGAAAAGTTTCTGTGGCTGCCAATGACTGCTGACCTCTGACACATGAACAGTGCTTAAATAGTAAAATATCTCTGATACATGGCAAAGTCCAAAATACCCCTGCAGAAACTTGGAGAAAAAGTTGGACAAAGGACCAATAGAGTAGTGACACATGGACAAAGAGATGAGAACAAACTTTTAGCTCTAAAAATGACATAAAAATAAACATTAAACAATAAATACTAAAAAAATAAAAATAACAATAAATAAATAATAATTAAAAACGAAAATTAATAAATAAATGAAAAGAAAACTTAAAAACTAATTAAAAATAAAAGTATAAAATAAAATTGTCCCTTCGGAACCAAAATGAGGTATTTTAAAATACCTCTCTGCCGAAATTTCGTCTGAGACTACGAAATTACTCGGCGAATAAAATTTTCAAAAGCGAATAAAATGAGAAATAAAAAAAATGTGAGCGCAAAGAGTTTTAAAAATGCAAATTAAATTAAAAATAAATTACGAACGCGACAAGCGTTAAAGCACAGTTAAAATGCAGGTAAAGATGTGAATAAAAGGATTAACGACGAAGGAAACGAGTTTTAAAACGCACAGAAATGAAAATCAAACGGAGGACACTGGTCAAAATTTGGAGTATGACATCTGGATTTGTTTGGTGACATATTTTATGCATCAAGTTTGAAAGAGTTCAAATAAACGACATTGGAGATGCAATCAAACTGATGGTTTTTATTCATGGCTTGAGATTTATTGTTAAACAATTTTTTGACTGTATATTTTATATAGTTTACATATATGTGTGGCTACTTCTGGCATTAAGCAGAAAACTTATAGCTAATTGTTATTTTTGTATTTAAGTGATTTAAATGATCCATAGACTTTTCAATCATTCATGATTTTAATAGTGAATTTCATTTTATTATTTTGGTTATACACTTCACTAAGCTTTTTTATATCAATGAATCAATACCCTTTTATGTTTTGCATTAATTACGTGATTTTCATTTGTTACTTGGTTTTTGCTTATACAATGATGACTTATTTCATTATCTTTGTTGGGGTTATGTTTTTTTATTTGATTTTTTATTTTAAAAATCACTTTCCATAAGTTTTCTGCTTTGCTGGTTGAAGATTGCCTCCAAAAGTTGTAAGCACAATATCAATTATTTGTGTAGTTTAATATATCTTATATATAATTTAGATTAATATAAGTACGCTACCTGAATGAAATTTTCTATTTTTCTGATTATTTTTGTTGTCGGCATTTTTGGAATTGTATCTTTTTTTTGTTGTGAAACTGTCGAGAATTTGATGTAAAAGTCTTAAGTTCAATAATGTCAAGAATTTTGTGCAGCATATCAAATTCAATAATTCACAACCAAATAGTATTTGTATGCTTGATATATTTCATGAGAGATTTGATTTTCTTGATATATTCAGATGTTTGGCTATTTTGAGCAAATTTACGTATAGGGAATGCTTTGTAACAATCCTTTTATTTGAAGGTAATCCGTGTCCATAGATAGTAGTGTTTATGGTTGAAATTTCGCTTTTCGTTGTTTAGAGTATCTGATTGATTGCACTGGGTTTCTTAATATGAGGTAGATTGTTCTCTAATTTATTTTACAAGTGTCATGAAATTAAATTTATTGATGATCATATGAATTAGATCATTAACTAAAATCATGTCTAATGTTTCCTATATCTATCAAAGTTTAATTCCTTATGAATTTGAAGATGACTTATCAAACTCATGGGACTACTAGCAACTGTGAAACTGACTTATTAAAACCTATATGAAACTGATGAGTATGTGAAATTGTCATGTGAAACTGATGAGTGGGTATAAGCCTAGAAAAATTAACAATTTACATCCCATGTTCTGACCTTACATGTATGTGTAACTGACTCATTAAGACCATCAAATATGAATTTGGTTATGTGAAACTGCCTTATCAAACTCAAGGGACTAATAGCCACTGTGAAATTGACTTACTAACATATTTAAAACTAATGAGTATGTGAAACTGAGTTTTAAATCAACTTTCTTAGTTTCTAAAGATGTTTATTATTTTGGTCCAATTACTCTATGCAGGGGTTAAGTTTATGTTTGATATTTTTTTGGTTTGTTTTGCTCTCAGTTTTCTATTTTATTTTTAGATATTTACAACAATAATCATCCGCATTATTAAATTTTGCTTATGTTTTAGGAGCCAATTTCATTGATTGGACCTGTAGAGAAGTTGAAGACTAAGCTTTGATGAAACTTTGACTAAGGTGAAACAAGTGTATGTTTAGTCTATGTTAAGTTATATGTTAACTTAAGATTTTGGAATTTACTTTCTATTTTCTGCAAAAATATAGGATTTGCTGCCAAAGTTTGAAGAAGATGTTTCTGAGCCTGACTTGGTAGATATAACTCCCACATTTTCAGGATCTTCACACAGCAAAATGGTTTCTCCCACTAAGTATGATTGTGACATGAATCTTCCACTTAAGAGACTCAAGAGGAGAATCAAAATTGAAAAAATGCATCAAGGATTTGTTTGAACCTATTATGATATGGATAATATGTTTTTTGAACTCAACGAGCTTATGTTATATTCCATCTTAAGTGATGATTAGGTTATGATATCTGTATCATCTGTAATATTTTGGCACTTAATACTTTGGTACTTTGATGGTGTTGTAATGTTAACTTTAGATATCAGACTTAATCTACTTTAGTTATGTCTAACTTTATTGGATTGTGCGATCATTGCATTGCAATTTATGTATTTTATGTTGGATATAGATCTAACTGTATCAAGGTAGTATTTGAATTTTTTAACTCATTTACTGTTATGTGAAGTAAATTGTAGCTTTTACCATTTTCAATTTATCAATCTTTCACTTTCAACTAATCACTAATAAAATTCATTTGTTTTCACAGGTTTTATTGACCAAGATTGCAATACATCATCTGAAGAGTGTCTTAAAAACAATAACTGCCCAAGGTTATTATCTTTATTGCTTTATAACTATTATTTATATTTATTAATATTAGTATTAATTTTTCAAATATAAAGTGACGATTATTTATCATACCTTTTGACAGATTATGATGAATGGAGCAATAGAAGATGAAAGATAGACATTTGACTTATATATTTTCAGTCTACTGCAAACTTAATAGCCTTATTGCTATAGTCATTTAGGTTGCTTAGTGCAATTTCAAATGTTGTAATGTATATGACCTTTGTAACAATGTAATATTATAATATAATAAATATTATTTATTATACAAGAACTTTTGTACTTGCCTATATTTATCAGAGAAAAAATATTACTTTAATTCCTTATTTAAATGAATTTCATGATACTTTAGTGTGATATCAACTGTGATCTGATAATACAAATTCAAATTTGAATGCAACTGCTAGGATTTTTTTACCTTGCAAGGAAAACGCATTAAGGATTTTTATAAAATTGACAAACCTTATATATTTATCAAAGTATATATAAAAATTAAAGTAAATTTATTGGGCCTGATTTTAAGTCTAAACCCGCTAACATAAACCTCTATAAGTCCAATGAAAGTATACAATATACCAATATCAACCTCGCGTTTTTCACGTTTAGTGTGTGTTTGGTTTGGAAGGAAAATAGTGAAGAGAGAAATAGGTGAGAGAGAGCAAGGGAAGAGAGAAATAGAGTAGATTTGATATATTGTTTGGTAAAAAAAAAGATGAGAGAAATAGAAGAGAGAGAAGTTGAATCATTTTATAAATTGACTAAAAAGGCCATCTATAAAAAAACAAACTTTCTTAAAAAAATCAAACTTTTTTTTTGAGAGATAAAAAAAATCAAACTTAAAACATATGGTAGAAAATCAAATTTAATATTCTTTATATTAAGTGTATTATTAAATTAAGATATTTTTGGTCCTATAAATATGTCAACTTTTCGTTTTAGTCTTTCTAAAAAATTTCTTCGACTTTTAGTCCCTACAAAATTTTCCATATTCACTTTTGGTCTCTCCTTTAAAGTAAACTCATATGTAGAATTAATATTTTTGAATAAAATTTTGCATAAATATTTGTAATATTATAAAAATGTCTCCCAAAAAAATTTAGAATTTTTTAACAAACCATGAATTAAATATGAATTTTTATATTTTTTACGGTTAAAAATTCATATTTAATTTATGTTTTGTTCAAAAATTCTAATTTTTTTGGGAGAGATTTTTACATTATTCTACAACTTTTTGCTCATTTTCATTAAAAAAATACAAAGTTTGACTTAAAAATAAGGACCAAAAGTAGTGATTGAAAATTTTATAGGGACTAAAAGTTGAAGGAAAATTTGAGAACGACTAAAACGAAAAGTTGATATATTTATAAGGACCAAAAACAAATTTAACCCTTAAATTAATTTACTGTACATTCCCTAAAAAATTATTTACTGTACATTTAATATTAATTATTTTTTAATCGGTTACTTTATTGTTAATATTTTTGTTCGTTGTCATTTTATTATTATTGAGAGGGTCATTATCATTGTACAAGCTTTTGTTTATCTCCAAGTTACTTACCTAGCATTGTTTCAAAAAAAAAAAAAAATTACTTACCTAGCATGTACACAAGCTCAGAGTGGTCTGATGTGGTGAGGTGCCCTTTATTAAAGTTGTCTACAAGTTTGCATATATTAAGAAATTGATAATTAACACTATTTGTTTAATTTAAATATAGGGAAGGATCTGTATTCCAAGAAATTATTTTTAACAACATCGCAGTGAACTTAACCTTGATGCTCCTGGAATGCTGGTCAATGACGAAGGGACAAACATTGTCACACATTTTGGCAGATATGAGATAGGGGTTTACATGACTCCAGGAATTAGGATTGTTAAGGCGTTTGACTTCCAACATCCAACAAAGGTTAGGCTTGACTACATGGGTGAAGAAAACTTTTTTAGGATGACACATTTGGGAATTGTGCACATTCCAACTGTATTCGGTGTGCAACATGTGGAGGAGGTGGAGGAACTTGAAGATGAACAATTTCAAGATGAGGTGAAGTTCAAAATGTGGAAGAGGTTGGTGGTCTTGGAATCTATTACTTTGAGAAGAAGGTTACAGAAGCATTGTCATCTGTTGAAATGCCTCAATTTTTTTGTTTATACTCTCGACAATCCACTTGCATTTATTAAGTTATAGTATATGTTACAACTCATATAGGTTTGATCCAATGCAATTAGTAAAATTATAAATTACCATTATTCAACTTAAGGATTATGTCAACCATGGATGAATAATATATTAGGAGTGATTAATAATAAAAGGAACATCCAATTGCAATGTTAAAAAACTTTTTGCAGTATGTAAGTGTTGGATTAGCCCAGTTTGCAGTTGTCATGTATTATCATTATAGTCATGGTTAAACGTATGTACATACATTTAATATTATCAAATTGAGGGACAAGATGACAATTGTTTTGCTTAATTCATGTAGCATTTCTCTGATCTAATCTCTAAAAGGGTGTTGAAAAGCAAATACATGAGAATGACTCTTGAAGATGTGGAAACACACAAAACATACGATTGTTGTGTTAGGACTGCCGGAAGGCAAGTCATTAGGAGGTGAATGGTTTGATTTCGTTGTAGATCGTGGGTTAAAGAAGGATGATAAGGTGATCTTTGATTTGGAGGAACCAGCTAAGAAGATGTATGTTGAACATGTTGCGTGGGCAGTAAGAAAGAGGAAGGGCATATGTGTATCTCATATGCTTTTTTTTTTTTTTTTTGGAATGTAATGGTGTCATGTTGTATGACTGTTTTTTGTCCATTAGAAGTTTTGATGCAACAATGACAATGTTTCAAGACTTTGGTTTGGATATTATATTCCAACCATTTTTGTTTCATGACTTAACCACTATAGTGGTCCCAACTTGGTCAGAGTATATTATTATCATGTTACAATTATAGGAGTAGTATTTAATTTAATTTTCTGATGTCAGGTATATAAATAATAGTATAGTTGGTAGTTTACTTCATATGATACAATAGACAATTTATAGGGAAGAAATTCCTTTTCATTCCAACTATTACGACTACAAGTCAAATCACCTTGGAAAAAATTTCATTGGTATTAATCCCAAGGATGGTCTTAGTTCCCTCAGTTCCAGGATTTCCATTCAGGTATGAATATATGTATATATAAGCTTTATGGTCAATTTGATTTATCAAAGATACATTTTAATAATATGCAAAAATCTTTGTTTCATTATGTATATAACTTTGGAGCTATAAAGTGACGATGCATATATATATTGATGAAGGCTTTATTTGAATTAATATTTTGTTAACGCCACAATAATTACATTCTAGCCCGTGCGTTGCACGGGTGGAAATACTAGTATTATAAATTTGTGTTCTGTTATGATTTAAATGTGTAGTTCTTAAGAACTCAAAATCAAATTTACATAAACGGTGACCAAGAAAAATCATTTTTTTTTACGGTCCACAAGAGTGTTTGATATTAAAGTATTAGTTCTTCAGGCACTATGCCACAAATCTTCATGAACAATGATTGAGATAATTCATTCCTTATAGTCCTTCAAGGATACTTTCAATAATATGTTTATTTTAGTTCTTCAAGAGCTATATCACAGATGTTCATAACTAATGATCTTTGAAAAATCATTCTTTAAGCAATCCTTTAAGGATGTGCTAATAATAAACAATTGTAGTTCTTTGAGACTAAATCATAAATTATATTCATAAACAATCGTAGTTCTTTGAGAAATCTTTCATATATGCTTTAATAATACAAGAAATTAGTTCTTCAAAAATATGTCCACAAGGGATAAGAACCAAGCAATGGTAATAATAATAATTACAATAAAAATCATAATTATAAAATCAAACCTAATTAATGACGACATCTCATTTTTAAAGACAAATTATATTACCAAATCAATTGTGTTAATAGCATATCAAGAAATTATTGGCAAATCACAATCAAAGCTACCGAGATAAAAATGTGTAGACATCAAAAACTAATATAATGCAGTAATGAGGGGATATACCTAGAAAAATAATTTCATTGCTAAATACCATTGTCCCCGGTCAACCAAATAATTCAATGTTTGTTACTTATACTAGATTTCTAACCCAAAGTTTTTGGATCTAAAACTAATAAAAATCGAAACACAACGCTAGGTAACAATACACCACAAACAACTCATTTTTGTATTTGAGTTAAAGCATAAAATAAAAAAATACAATAATGCAGGCAACACAAAGTCCACTAATGCTTCAGGTATAAATCGTAATTGATCAAAATTCATTTAACATAGAGAATCAATATAAATCAATTATTTGTGCAATCCTGTAGGGAAGTCTTCATGGAGAATAAAAATTAGTTTTTTAAGTTCTTCAGGAACTATCCAATGGAATTAAACAAGATTAACTCATTTGTACAATCCTTCAGGGATACAACTTTGTTGAATTCATCTGGAAATTCAGTAAAAATTGTGATTTTTAGCAATCCTTCAGGGATGCAAAACCTTTGAATTGGTCAGGAATTCTTTAAAAAAAATTGAGTTTTTAAGCAATCTTTAAGGGATGCCTTTTTTTTTTTTTAATATAGTTCTTCAGGAATTATATCATTGATGTGATCAATCTCTTATGGGATGCATTAGTATTGAATTCTTCAAGAATTTATTTAAGAAAAAATTGTTTATGCAATCCTTCATGGATGCATTAATTGAATTCTTCATGAATTCATTAAAAAATTAAGTTTTTTTTTTTTTTTACAACTATAAGGTACTGATTTCATTTGATGGAATTATAAGTCATGTGCCTTCATAACAAATTATTACTACGGATTCAAAAAACACAAACAATTATCATATAGAAATTCATTTATTATTAAAGAAGCGTATATGAATTCATAAGAACAATTAAACAGGCAAATAGAAACATGAATATCATAATCGAATACCAAGAGAAAACAAAGAAACCAGTTTTTAATGATTCTATGCAATCACGTTAAATAGAAAGAAAATAAAAAATAAAACTATGAATCAGTTAAATAGATTATATCAATACCTTATTTTCTCAGTTGATTATAACGTGTTATGAAATTAAGTAAACAAGGACAATAATAGAGAGATAACATATAGAAGGAGAGGAAGAGAGAATAGGGAGAAATATGTACCTTATAATGTTACAGATGAACTCTATTTATAGGGAAATAGAGTAGCTTATAGACTAAGCCCAATAACCTAGTAGTATGGTCCATTAACTCATTTGTTATTTGGACATCCACTATTAATATTCATAACAATAATAATAATAAAAAAAAGAATTAAAATATCAGCGCGACGAGCGTTAAAATACGGTTAAAAATGCGGGTAAAAATGGAATTAACAGCGGATAAAATGAGTTTTAGAAAGCACATAAAAGATGGTTAAAAGGAGGACCTTGGTCAAAATTTGGGGTATGACACCCTCCTTTAAGGTTAAAAAGTCTAAATTGTCCATAGTGTCATTATTGTGTCAAAAAAGTGTGTCAAGTTATCATTTCTCCTTTTTTTATATCAAATCCCCAATATACACCTCCTTGGGGTGTTATGGACATAATAGTAATTAGCGTTACAAGGGAACAACATGGCAAAATAATGTCTACAAAAATTATAAGTACAATTATTTGTTATATCAGTTTGTTATTGACTCTATTTTTAGTTACAATGGTGCCAATTACAACTTTCTTATTTTGTTACAAATTAATCAATCATATTGTTTTTGAATGACAAATATATTTATACATATATAGATAGACGCACATAAAGACTGACAAGTACCAAAGCAAACTACCACAACATAAAGGGATCTACACAGTTGAATGCCAAACTAACAGGAAATCTAGCCTACTGATGACATCTGTTAATCATGTAATTTTCTATGTAATTTCTGAAGATAGTATGAGTTCACAACAAGTTTGGGCATGTAAAAGGTACAAAAAAGCAGGAAAAATTGAAGTATTTGACCAAGAGACAAACCGTGACATGTTTGGAGCAAATCGGGTCACGAAGACAAGACTAGGAAAGTGGTTGATTCGACATTAAGGAATCGGGACACGATATCATTTTTGTGTCACGATTGAGAAGATTAAGTTTTGACACATGGGCTTGGTAAGAAGGAATCGGGACACGATTACTTGAAATCGTGTCACGATTAGGCGTGTTTTTATACCTATTTAAGTTGAAGCCTGTTCTGAAACAAGGGTTACGAATCCTGGGTAGAGAAAGTGCGATTTTGAGACCTGAAGACTGCAGCAGGGGCAATTTCATCACCTCTTAACCGGTTTATGTATGTTTTAATTCTTTCATTGATTATGTTATTTGTAAACTCAATTATGATAGCTAAATCTCTTAGAGATTATGTCTGATATGATTCTAATATAACCCTAATTTAAACATGTTGTTGTGAAACTCTATTTCATGTGAATATCAATCTAGTTTTATTCAATTCAATTGTTCTTAATGCTTTTTATGTACTGATCACATATAACTTGATTTCATGAGAATGAATGACTATTGCCCATAGCTTTCAACTTAGACCTAAATGAATTGTTCAAATAAATAGGGTTAGTCCTAGGAATGGATAATCGTTTATTTGTGATATTAGGTTAATGTTCTTAAAACCTTCAAATAATATTATATCACCTAAGGAATTAGGGACTATAATCTGAGAAGACGGTCCTAAGTCAAAGGATTGATTATGACTATTTTAGTTAACCATCGTGAAACTAGAGAAATATTCATAGGAAATAGGTGTAGTGTCCCAATTAGGGGAACTCAGAGGATTCGAAAGACCTGGTCTCATCTTTCTCTATATTTTCAAAAACAAATCTTTATTTTCCGTTATTTAATTTTATACAATCAAATCTAGTTCCTAGGGAAACTAAAATAAATTTACACATCCTAGATAATAATCATATTACTAATTTGAGATTAACACAGTCCTTGTGGATACGAACTTAATTTTATTACTTCCATAGTTTTAGTACACATGTTAAAAGTCTATCACCTAGTCCTAGTTCTCTCAAATTAATAATGATATACCAATTATAACTAAATTTTTTAATACTTATTTATCATAAGAGGGTGTTTATTTTAAGTTTAATGGATTTGTTCCTAAAAATAAAGGAATACAATTTATTAATTTATATAACAAACATATGAATGCATATTTAAATCATTTTATTCGAATCTAATATTTGAATCATTTTGTTTGAATAGACACAAATAACTTCATACACATGCACTAATTCTTGTAATTTTATAAGCAACATGTAAAAGATCAATTAGATAAGAAACATAGTCACATGTTCTACAATTATATGCATAAAAAGATTCGAGTCAGATATGTGTATCCAAAACGTAAGAGTTCATTTTCAAGCCTCATTTAGCATATTGTGAGAAAAACTGAGAGAAAACTAGAGTTTAGAGATATATACACTGCACCCATATAGTTGTTGGTCTATCATCTCTTCTCTCTAACCCTCTTTATAAGCATTGGTTAGGGGGAAAAGTTGGACCAAAATATAAGTCATCTTCCGAATTATTAGTTACATATATTGACAAGGGGAAGGACACATAACTGAAGTTGTTACTATTGATGATACCTAGGATGGGGAGATTAACATTACTAGCGAAGGGCCAACTACTATTGTAGTTGGTCACAAGGTTGTATCTAGCTATACTATCTTGAATGCAAATACTATTGTATTTAGGAAAATGTTAACAAGTGCCTTTAGGGCACTTGATAAGAGATTTAAAATAGAAATTTTATCTTGGAATTTTTATATTCAACACATTAAAACATCAAAAAGTAACATTTTCTAAATAAAAGTAATCAATTGTTTTTATTTTTGGGCACTTGTTACCAAAACCGTTGTATTTAATGCCCATACACGAGGTGCTCTAGACCACGCACGTGAGCCTCTGAGAAGAAAAAGCGTCTTGCTGTTTTTTTTTTTCTTTTTATACGGGTCTAAGGAAAAATTTCCGTTTTTCATCCGAAACACAGTTAGAAATCAGGCTAAGAAAAAACTCCTCTCATGTAGAGCGAAGCGGTTCAAGAGAAAGGAAGTCACTAAGAGCAAAATTTTTGTCTTTATAGTATGATTTATATCTTTTGTAATTTGCTTTTAGTTACCACGAGCAACTAAACAATAATAGGAAAGGATTTTATAATGATCCTCTATTTGTGTGTTTGATCTATTTAATTCAAATCTTTTATTCAATTATGTTTTCATATTTATTTTGTTGGATATTTGTATTGACTGCATTGTTGCTAAAACAAATATCCCTGTTCTGTAAGTTGGAACCAAAGTTCCAACATGTGTTTAGGCATCTCTGTAAGATGTTGGTCACGATTTTCCAACATCCTGACACGGTTTAGTGTGCCTGGGTTCATGCCTACTTGTACGCATGCTTTATTGTTTAAGGAAACAATATTTCCTTATCTTGTGGACCAAGTAACGCGCATATCTTTACAAGATCAGTTGTGGAATATTCTTGAAGTAGTTGTTATATTTATAGGAAATATTTGTTATTGATTTGGACGATCCTAAAGATGTTCTGACATTTTAGGACTTTCTAGATTTGTTACTGATTTTGTTTTGTAGATTAACTGAACCGATCTACTTTGTTCTGAAGCCCATCTAAGTATTTAGCCCAAGCTTCTTCAGTATATATACAAGACTCCAAGTCCTAATTGCTCATTCAAGCCATCATACTGAAAAGTTTAGATTTTTAGGGTTTGAGTCTTTTTGTGTTCTACTCTTGTATCGGTCGATGCAAGTTTAGTTCTGAATATTTGTGAGCCTTTCTTGTATCGTTTGTGATACATGTTAAGGACCTAGATCGAGTTGTATACTCATATGTGTGTTGTAACACCCCATTTTCCCAACATGTAAATAACATATAATAAATCAGAGTTTCATCGCAAAACAGGATGTCACATTTCGTTCTTCAAAATATCATCAAATATAAATAGAGTTAAATTCACTATTTATTTAAACAACTCCCTTCGATAATTTAAAATAATGTCGCAGTGGAAAATATTCAACGTTTTAATAAAATCTTGGCACTAAGGCCTCAACATGAGCAACATAATAAAGTTTCAAATCCAAAAGTGGTTCAACAACAACAACTTAAAAAGTACTACGTAACAAGGAAAACAAAACATATAAATATCCTCATCCTGTTACGTATCAGAGCATGACTCCTATGACGACACGAGGAATCAACTCACATCAGCGGTTACTCCTAAGTATCTGCACGTTACCCACGTAGAGGCAACATTCAAACAGAAGGGGCGAGATTTCACATTCAATAATAATAAGCAACAATTCATATAAAGAATTAATCAACTAAAACAACAACTTTTCATCATTAATAATACTTCATATAATTCCAACAACAATTATCATTTAACTTCATTCAAATAATGCAGCAGCAACATCAACAATGCAACAACAACGACTCGACAATGCAACAACAACTACTCAACAAATGCAGCATGATTATGCATGTGGTACCAACAGAGCTACATCTCCCTTCGCTAAAGTCATAATTGGACTTGTCGAGCTACAACCCCCTTCGCTAAAGTCATATTCGACTTGTCAGGCTACAGCCCCCTTCGCTTGACAATGCTATGCAATGACACAACTTAAATGCAACGACATCAACATCATAAATTCATATTAAATCAACCAGAAAAGATCTGCACATCAATTCAAAGCCACTGGAAAGATAAATCATATATCAACAATTGTCATGTTTATGACAAAATCCAATTCAAAACAGAAACGAGTGAAAAAGACACAAGAACGCGAAACGGGCAATTTACCACTGAACAGTTCGCTATGTGAACACAACTACCCGTTCCCTGAAGAAGAAAAAAAATTAAATTTTCAAGTTGAGGGAGCGTTTTGCACATAAATGCAAAACTTCAAGAGAGTAATTGACGAAACTTACAATTTCAGGGGGGTAATTGCCTATTTACTCCAAATCTTTTAGACTTTTACTGAAATGAAATGAAACCGATATGAAGTTTATATATCATTTGAACAAAATATATTTGTCACAAACAATATCATTTTATATTATCAATAAATTATTAATATTTATTTTTCCATTATGCCATTTCTTTAAATATATGTTTTTCAATTCTTTTAATTTATATTTTTCATACCATGAATAAATGATATTTTTGTACTATAACTGCTATTTTTTAATACAATTTTAACTACATTTTTTAATTTATTTGAAATTGCTAATGACATATAATTATAATTTAGGATGGAGGGAGTATCTTTTTAACTTTTACTCGAATGAGACTGAATTAAATCTAAATTGAACTATCCCATATTTAAACAAAATGATTCTGGTTGAACCCAAAAATGGATTTAGATGAGAATTTATTTTTTCACCCTTCCAACTACTACCGCTCCCTTAACTTTTTCATTTTATCCTCATTCATATTCTATAATCCCTTCAGCAGTATGCAATTTTTATTTTAAAAACCATCGAAAATAAGATAAAGTCTAATGCAATGTTTTGTTTAGATTTTTCTGAGAATATCAAGAAAAAAAAAATTAAAAAAAGGGTCTAAAGTCTAATCGATAAAATTTTGGATTTCTAGGAGCAGAGTCACATAAGAAAACCGAAAAGTCGCCAAAAAACTAACTTTTTATTTTTTCAACTCAAAATGTGCACTTTCAAGATCTCAAACACACTAGAACAATGAGTTAGTGTAGCGCGAGGATATTATTATGGTTAGAATGATTATTATAAAATATATAATTTATATAAATATAAAATGACATATATAATGTATATGAATATTGAGGCGTTACGGTTAGAATGATTATTTTGATTCTTAAATTGATTATCACTGTCACAAAAAGAGGTTCGGTTCCATCTTTATAATGATAAACTACATGTTGAGTTAGATATGAGCAATGGGTTGAACATATCACTAAGCCCATAAGCATGAACCATGATTCACTGATATTCCAATTGCATCAGAATATTGGTAGCCGAAGTAAATCACAATTTCCATAAAATCCCTTACCTAGTGCTACAATAACAGATGGAGAGAGTAAATTAATTTTTACAGCTACTTTTAACTCTGTAGAAACCTTAGTGCACACGTTTTATGTGAAAATGCTGAAACCTTCAAATCCATTGGGTCAGTGGTTCGTTTTATTGTTGCGTTGCTTTATTCCTCTTGTCTTCGTTTCTCTCTGCTTCAGGTTAACACCTTCCCCTGTCCTTGTCCTTCTCATTCAATCATTTGTCAATCATATTCTTTTTTTGATCATAAATTTCAACAAACCAATTAACAAAATTGAACTTTGATAGTCATAACAACCCATTTTCTTCTTCTTAGTCATTTACATTTTTGTTAATATATAGTTTATTTTAGTCACAAAAAACTTTAACCCTATAACCTGCAATCTTTGTTAAACCCTAAAATCTTAAAAATCAACTTGAGTTCAGCACCTTTCATCAAAGACGTGTCCGAGTTCGACACCTGTGATTACATTCAAATAATTCATTTACTCAAACTATTAAGGGTGTTGACGTGTCAGTGTCGTGTAAGGTGTGTTTTAGTGCTTCTTAGATTCGGATAGTTTTGTAACGCACCGTTTCATTTATATATATATATATATATATATATATATATATATAATAATACTAAGTTTTTGTAAAAATAAAATAAAATAAAATAAAATAAAAAATAATAAGTTAACCACGGAACCCCACCCCTTTTACCTAATTATTTTTCTCTCACTTGTCCCAACTCTCAATTACCCCTTTCTTCCCTGTTTCGAGAACCTTCTCCATTTTTCTTTCTCTTCACATTTCAATTCACAAGCTCAAAAGTAAACACCCATGAACAATTCTCTCTTGAGAGAAAGAATCTATTCATTCCAAATAAAAGCTTTCTCATACCACACAAGTGCTATGTGGTAATATTTTGGAGTTAGTGTTGGTTCTCTAGGAAAGGAGAAGGATACCCATCTCTTGAAAGTTGCTCATTTAGACTCTATGAGGTAAAGCTTTATGATTTATGGAATTTATAGTGGATGTCTAGCTTGGATGAGTAGTGGAACTATTATAGATAGTAAAATTTTAGTCTTTCATGAGTCCCTTTCAAACATGTATCAATTTGGGGGTTTTATCTTATTCTTTTATCCATTGGTAATGTGATCTTAAATAGGTTTTAACAAGAGCTGAAACCAATGTATGATGTTCAGTTTTGGTGAGAATTGCATGGTGGTTATTCGGAAAGACATTGCTAGGAATGGAGTTGGCTCGTCATATTAGTGAGTTGATAACGATCATTATCACATATTTGCACTATTAATATTATTGATATTTTGATAATTTTCTATGTTAAAGTGTTTATAAAAATAGGGAACACACCCTTTGAACATTTTTCTTCTCATTGATACTTATGTTTCAAGTCACCAATATTATTATGGTCTCTATTTGAATTTATCCATGATTTATTGAGCAAATGATTTGAAAATAGAGGTTTGATTGCATATACTATGACATGAGTTTTGAGATATGGAGAAATACGATTTTGAGATATATGTTTTTGGAAATTTCGATATTAATATATACTGACTTTGACGCTACTTATGATTTATAAAGTTTTGGATTTGAAATGGAGATTTGATTGCATATATTTTGTGCACTAGTTTTGATATGTTCTAAAGCATGGTTTTAGAATTGTGTTTTTTTCGAAGATTTTGGTATTAACATGTACTCGATGTGGATTTGATTTGGATTTACTTATGATGATAAGTAGTAGATTTTCGATTGAGTTTTGGTGAACGTATTTTGGCATAAGTTTTGCTATGTTGCGAAATATGATTTTCAACGTGTATTTTAAGAATGGTGTTTTGAAAATTACGGTTATAATGACGACCTAGGTGCACCTAGTATGTGATTCAATTAGGTAAAGTTACCCCGTTAGATGGAGCCGCCCCTATGGAAAGGCCGCCATTAGGAGGAGAGGGCTATCAATGAGAGGTAAACTCCCTAATTGAAAATGTTTTACACTTTGTTTTGAGTCGAGAGAAAAGAGCTATCCGTTAGATGGAGCCGCCCCATGGAAAGGCCACCATTAGGAGGAGAGGGCTATCAACGAGATGGAGCTAGTTCTCGATTCACCCAATTTGATTATTCTTCACTAAATGGAGTTTTCTATATATTTGTAAAGGCTTTTATTACGATTTTCGGTAATATATTTTTACAGGCTTTTGTATGATTTTCGGTGATATATTTTCTAAAGGCTTGTAATCTAATTTTCACCTCTTTACAACATTGAGATTAGAAATATTCTTATTCATGATATTGATCTTCACGTACAATGATACAAAGTAATTGCAAGCAGAAATATTCATGTTGCTTCTAAATGTTAGATATGTAAGGTTATACCAAAAGGATAAACTCACAGTTTGTTTGTATTGTAAAAATCTCCCTAACAATTTAGTTCATTTTATTACTGTTTGGTTAAACATTTGCTATATCGGCGACATTGGAATCAGAAATATTCTTATGATTTTGGATTAATAGAATTTTATACGGTTACTAGTTTTGTAAATGAACATTAGATTTTGAGAAGCTTAACTACTCGTGCCCATGTGTGTTTCCCTTCTAGTGGTGGTGGTTGTTGTCTCTCACTAAGTCCTTGTGACTTACTCTTTCATTTTTTTTTTCTTTTCAGATTTCCAAGCTGATAGTAGACTCAAGTTCAGCCGCGTCACTCTTTTTGGTAGGCTTCTTTGATGGATGTCTCTTTGTTTATGTATATGTTGAATCAGAGTATCTGCAGCTATTTGGAAGTCTAGGATCTTTTATTCTAAGTTGTACAAGTATGAAAACAAAGATGTTATTTGAGATACTGGCTGATGAAACAGGTTTTTAAAATAGGATTCATATCTTGGAAATGTTGAAAATACAGAGGAAACTCTGTCGAAATTTAAGTGAATATTTTTTTTTTTTTTAAATGAAATTCAAATTGGAATTTTTTTTTATTATAGTTGTCAAGTTTGATTAATAGGCTTGCCGGGCTAGAATGATCTAGTTCGTGCGCCGGTCACGACAAGTGTTTTTGGGTCGTGACAAGTTTTGTTCACAGATTCTGATTCAAGAAAAATGAGATTGTTCTTGACATGTTTAGTTCTTGACGATATAGAAGAAAGGGTTTGGTGGTTTGTTATTGTTAGAAGTAGCACACCCTATTCATCTACAGCTTTTATCTGAGAATGATTATATTAATGGAGAGTTAGTTGGTGTTGTTGGTGATTCATGGCCTTTGAAAACTGATCCTGTTTCTGTAACTCTCGACTCTGCAAATGGTGTGAAAGAAGAAACACATTACGGAATTGTTTCGTTTCTTTTGAACGATGTTAAGGGGATTATTGAGTAAGAAAGAAAATGATAGAAACTGATAGAAAATGAGAGAAAAAGAGTGAATGATTTTCATTGATTGTGAAATCTGTTACAACTTGTTTATATAGGTTGTTAGCTTGGTTACACTATAACATATTGTGCACCAGCTTTACTATATCCTATCTTATTGTTCCTAGAAAAGTGGGAGTTAGTTACAATGTATAACTAACTCTAAACTTAACTAAGGTGTCAATAGCTTGTTGTGCAAGTTACTTCAGTTCTTGTGTTTCTCAGCTTCTTCATTCAATAAGCTTTCTTCCAACTGATTTGTGTTGCATTTTAACAGGGATAAATTCATCTGTCATAACATCTTATTTTTTATGGTAAATTGATCGCAAGGGTTGCAAGGTTGGCTTTAATAGCAGAAGAGGTTTGTTTGCTTGAAGTGATTCCAAAGTTAGAAAGTATTTGAAAGAGATCATTGAGCATTGGCTTGGTGGAATTTTCAAAGAAAATAATGGATTGCATAAATTGGGAGAAATTGTTAGCAAACACGGATGGGCTGACTCGAGTTCTGATTTCGGATCTGAATCTTATAGTTCTCAACTTCATCACTTAGGATATTTCCTTTATGGTACTGCTTTTCTTGTAAACCTTGACCCATATTGAGGTGAACTTGAAGTATAAACTTGAAGTATAAGCTTCAAGTTTATTCACTGATGGAAGATTTTATGAACTTAAGCACATGTTCAAACCTGAATTATACACGCTTAAGGTGTTTTGATCTATATAAGATTCACTCTTGGGCTGGAGGGTTAAAAGAATTCGAAGATGGAAGATATCAGAAGGGAACTAGTGAAGCTATTAATGCATATTATTCTGCTACCTTGATTTGTTTAGCATATGGTGATGCCAATGTTGTTGCTAATGGATCAACCTTAACAGTTTTGGAAATGAAAGCATCTCAAATGTGTTGGCATGTAAGAGAAGGAAGGAATATGTATGAAGAAGACTTTAGATCAGGGTTTGGTTATCTTGGTACTAGAAAAGCTTAATTCTACACAAACCAATCATAAGCCAAAAAAATGTTACCTTGTTATATCCCGTTCTTCGAACATGCTTGATTTGATTATGGGAAATGCTTTGTATAGCGAAAATTGATTTCCCAAAAGCTTCCTGACACACTTAAAACTTCAATTTCTGAATTGTTGCTAACCGCCAAGTATTCATGTGAGAGTTTTTTTTTCCATTCGTGATAAGCTCGGGATAAACTTTGTCGTGATATATAGCATCACCCTTTGATTATAACTTTCTCTGTGCCCCATCAAAACAATTTTCTTTGATTATAACTTTACATTGATTTCATGTCATAAAATTATTACCTTGTTTGCTCAAAAAAATTATTACCTTGTTATATTTTTGTAAGTCCATTTTATAATTTTTCACCTATATGAGTAAAGCATGTTGTCTAATTAATGTGTCCATTTTATGTATAGCAGTCCTTAAAATACCATTTTCTACAGTGAGTAATTTGAAATGAAGCTTATATTTATCAACAAATTTATGTATAAAAATAAAAAGCACTTGTATTTAGGGAGACAGGTAGTAACCAAAAGTGGAGTATTAATAATAATGAGTGCAAATATACCAGTCATAAAACTTCATTTTCATTGGGCATGCTAAGATATGAATGCAACACTGTTCACAATTTCATTATATATTGATAATCATTCAACCACCTGTTTTTTCTCCATTGAAAACAAAGAACCTGCACTTGAGTATTCTTGAACCTAGAACCTGATCATCTTGAGATATTACACTTTCAAATTCCACCCAAATTGCCAATGTATTATAAATTAGAAACAGAGAACATAACATAAATACCATTTTGTATTTCTTTCTCCAAAATATTAGTTGTTCAAAATAGCAATCCTTGTACACAAATACATTGGCGCTGATTAAAAGTGAATACAAATCGAGACAAAATGCATAAAAAGAAAGATATTGTAACGTTATTCTCAATTACTTTCAAAATATCACCTTTCACTCTTCTCAACATTTCAACCTCTACTATGAATCCACCACAAAAGATTAGTCATTGAATCTCCAACCTCAAACCCCTTTAGGCCTTTTATATTCTTCAATGCAACTTCACTGTCATAAATTCCCTGCAAGGCAAACACAAACCCCTTCCATTCCTCACTAATACCATTTCTTTTTAAAGCAGGCAATGTCCACTCCACAAGATCCTTCACATAATCAACATCAGAAAACAAAACTTCAGAAATAGGCATCAAGGGTAAAACTTGAGCACCAAGCCTTGCTTCTCTCCATTCAGCCGGAGCAAACCACAATCCAATGTCTCTCTTGTTAGACCACATAATTCCGAGGATCCTATTGTCTTCAGTAAAATCTTTTTCATATAGTTCCCCGTCCTTTTTAACATGCCACCACATTTTAGCAGCACAAATTTCCAATGCTGCAAGTGTTGATCCAATGGACACAATTTGAGCATCACCATATGCCATTCCCATCAATGCTGCAGCATAGTATGCTTTTACAGCTTCACTACTTGCCATTTGTTCCCTTCCATCTGCAAATTCATTTAACCCTCCAACCCAAGAATGCAACTTATAAAGATCAAAACACCTCAAACGTGTATAATTCGAGTTCAAACTTGTACCCAAGTTCATATAATCTTCCAATAGTGAATAGGCTTGAGCTTTATACTTCCTGCCCCATGCTGGATCAATCTTAACAAGAACAGCAGTTGCATAAACAAAATATCCTAATATACAATGATGATTGTTATAAATTCCAAAACCAAACTCAGCATTAGAATCATTACACCCTTGTGTAGTAATAATCCCTCCCCATTTTTTATCATACACAAATTCATTACCTTTGAAAGTTCCATCAAGCCAAGGCTCAATAGTTTCCTTCAAAAACTTCTTAACCTTAGCTTTTGGAATCATATCATAGAAAAAAACCTCTTCAGCTATCAAAGCAAGCCTTGCAGCTCTAGCAATCAATTTTCCAAAACCATGACATGAAGTAGTTTTAATAGAAGATGAATTTAAACATTCAACATCCTTAAAAAGTGATGAAACAATTTCTTCATAGTGTTTTTCATTCACACCCTTTGTAGAATACCAAGTGATAGAAACACGATCAGTTTTCAAAATCCATGAATCAGCAACAATGCCAACAAGATCACCATCAATGCTTTTATACTTGAAATCATTCAAAACAGTAACATTCTTACAATCATTCTCACATAAAAGCTGAAGATGAAGAGGGTGTGCTAACATCAACAAATCACCCCAGCCCTTCTTCTCCCATTTATACTCAACACAAAATGGTTCTCTAAGTATAGCATCACCTGACACAGGATAGCAGAAACAGTACCTGTCAAGAACAGCCTCGTGTTTTGAATCAGAATCCGGCAACAAAGCTATCCTAACTGTGCCAGAAAAGGCCTCGGAAGTTATCTCGGAACGGCCTTGAGTCAAATTTATTTTTATTGAAGCATATATTATCCATGTTTGACTATTGTTAAACCGAATAGTAAACTTTGTAGAGGACTCATTTGAAGAGAAATAAACGATATCATGAATGGTTGAGATGGAAAGTGGAGCTGGTTTTGTTACAGAAAGAGTCAAATAAGGACTTCCCCTAACAAGAAAGAAAGTCATGTTGGCAGAAGGAATATCCAAAGTTACACTGAGATCACAATACGAAGAGATTACATGTTTTCCGTTAGAACCTTTTTCTTTTTTAGAGGAAGTGATAGTAAGATCAGGTTTGAATACTTGGTGTATGTCTTTGGAGTTGGAAGAACGATTTGGATAACAAACTGAAAGTGATGAGTTTGAGGATTTGATGAGGTAAGGGTGAATGTATTCAGGTTGGTCACCATTTTTTAGAACAAAGTTTTGGAAGAAAGTGTTTGTAGGGAGGGGTGTGGATAGCAGATTTGGAGAGAAGAATTTGGAGGGGTCAGGGAGGATAGTGGAATTGACTTGTGGAAATAGAAAATGTGTGTTCTTATTGTTGCTTGCCATTGCAACTTGCAACCGAGTAGTTTTGTTTCAGTGATAATGATGATTTTGAATGGTGATAGAGTTTTTATAATGTTTGGAGGGATTGTTTGTAACTAGTTTTTATCCGTTATGGTTTGGAATTTGCAGGGTTTGGCTGTTGATTGATGTAATTACTTGTTGGTTGTTTATATTTTCTGATGATTGGTGGGAGTAATTGAATTGAATTGAATTGATTTGAATGGAAGATAGAAAGGTTGGGATTAAAAGTGAGAAGTAAAGTGTATAGGTTCAATGATAATTAAACATGGTTTGCGTAGCTGTCCCTATGGACTACTAGTATGCTTCAAGAGTTAGAAAACGATTGAGTTGGTCTATTTGAAATGTTACTTCATGCTTCATATATTTGAATTCACAAGATTTCAGTGGCTTTGTTAAAATAAAAATAAAAAAAATCTTTTAGTGACTAAGAACTTTCCTTTAGACTTTTTTTTAAATAACTCATGGACTAAAAATTCACGTTTAAAATGAACAGAATGAGATGTCTGAAGTTTGAACATCGACCCTTGCATATATACATCGTTTCTTGTCAACTGAAATAAGTTTACGTTGACTATTCCTTTAGAATTTTACTCAAATATATGACAAATACATATGTCATTTTAGCAAAAAATTTGTCTCAAATTATAGTATCATTTTATAATATCAATAAATCATTAATCGTTATTTTTCCATTATGCCATTTCTGTTAATTTATATTTTTCACACCTTTAATGAATGATATTTTTGTAAAATTAATATTTTCTATACAACTTTAACTACATTTCTTAATTTATTTAAAATTGCGTGACATATAATTTGGGACGAAGAAAGTACTACCTTTTAACTTTTACTCGAATAAACTCAAATGAATGTAAACTAAACTACTCCATGTCTGAACAAAATGATTTGGGCTGAACCTGAACTTAAACATAAATGGATAAGAAAATGATATTTGCTCTCCACCCTGCACATTTTGCTCGCGTCCTGCAGCTCTTTCAATTTTGCCCTTGCGCACCTTAAGTAACGCCACGCATCTTAAGTGACGTTGCGCACCTTAACTAGCGCAGCGCAAGTTAAGTAACGCAGTGTTACTGTTTTCGTACAAAACCCATCAGTCCAAACTCCAAGCACCATTTTCTTTCCTTCCACCTTCAAAAACCCAAAAAGTGCGATTTTTTGGGTCAAAATCCTCATCCCAAATCATTGCAAATCGTCAGGAAGCAAGTTTCTACGCTCATCAAGCACCAAATATCAGGTATTGTATCATCAAAACTCATCTCATTTTGCTGGTTTTTGTGGTAGGTTCGTCTGGTTTTCGTAGGCAATAGGGCTAGGCGCGCAAGTTAAGTTGCGCAAGTGGTAAGGGTCCGCAACTTAAGTGACGCAAGGGTTAATGTGCTGCGTTACTTAAGTGACGCCCCAATGCACAGTCCTGTTTTTCGAATTTTTTGCCACTTTTGTTCTTGGTTAGCTTGTTCCACAAGTAATTTATTTTTTCGTCCTTTGTTTTTTTAGTCAATAGATATATAGGGAGATGGTTGACAATGTCGCGGATGATGACGTTGAACCGAAACCGACCAAAAATGAAGGTTCCGGTGAAGGTTTCGGCGATGTCAAACCAAGTGTTAATTTGAAACTGTTTAAAGTCCAAATTCCAATGCAAACTCGAATTGGTAAAATTGTAGAACCTAAACCGATACCTATCGGTGTTATTTGTAAAGATCGCGACACCGCCACATTTTTTACAACAAATGCAAGATGGAGAGAGCGAGAAGAGTTACTTACTTGGGTTCGTGGACAAGGGGTAAAGGCCGGATTTGGTGTTTGTATAGATAAATCCGTTTTAAAAAGGCCGTACTTGAGGATGCAATGTGAAAGGAGTGGGATATACAAGCCACCTAAGACAAGGAAGAAACCGAACCTTGAAAGCATCGGATCAAGGAAATGTAATTGTCCGTTTAGGCTGAAAGGTTTCTTTGATAAAGATACAAATGATTGGTGGCTTGGAATGCTTTGTGGAATGCACAACCATGACTTGGAGGAGGAGGAGGGAAAGTTACAAGGACACCTAATTGCGGGTAGACTTAGTGCGGAGGAGAAGAAAAAAGTTATTGAAATGACAAAGAGCTTGGCGGTGCCTCAGAATATTCTCACCAATTTGAAGGAAAATAACAACAAAAGTGTGACAACAATCAAGCAAGTGTACAATGTGCGAAAAAGATGGTGCAAGGGGGAAAGAGGTGACATGACGGAGTTGCAATTCTTGATTTCGAAGTTGGTGGAGCATAAATACGTCTATTACACAAGATGCAATAGTGAGGAAACCACTCTTGAGACCAATATGTAACTAATTATATATATATATATATATATATATATATATATATATATATTTATTAAATGAAATGAAATATTTTTTTGGTGGCCGGTTATGTCACACCAATTATTGCTCGCATTACTTACTTTGTTAATAATTATTCAACTACTTATTTTATATCATTTCTCTCATATTTGTTTTTCATTATATTTTTGTGAAGTTTGTGAGGTGAAACATGTCTGAAGATGCACAAACTCCGGTTAAACTTGAAATCCGTTATGTAGATGTGAAAAAGAGGGCTTGGTTCACTGTAAACCCCACCGACAAGTTGGATGAGTTGAAGACAAAGCTTGACGACTTCTTTATCTATATTGGTTCAAATCATAGAACACGTGATGTGATAGTAAATGTGTCAGGCCTGGACTTGGGAGAGGATAAGGAATAGGGCTTCTGGAAGACCGTATATCATCCACTACTCCTCAAAGACGATAGCGACGTTGATTTCATGTTTAGCGTAATGGTTGAGAATAATACTTTGTATCTTTTTGTCTGATCCGTTGAAGTGTAATCCTTATTTAAGTGTAATAGTGTAATGTTTGACCGTTTATGTGAGATTATGTAATTTTATAAATTTATGGACACATTTGTGTTATTTGAATCGTTTATGTGACTTTAAGTGTGTTTAAATGATTACGGGCCATTACCGGCGAATTCGTGTAATTTACACCGTTTCGATTGTTATGAGATTGTGAAAAAACGAGGTTTTAGTGTAATTTTGATCGATTGTGTCGTATTATTCAATAATATTGTTAAACTGGCGTAAGTAGGTTCAATTACGGGCATCTTGAGGTTAACGGTCTGTGATGACACATAACTTGCATTCAATGCAGCGTTCAATAATGCTTGACTTAACTTGCGCAAGTGTTAACACTATGCGTCAGTTAACGCACGCAATGTTTTACACATGCGACAGTTAAGTAGCTCAGCGTGCGTTAACTAACGCATACATTTACACTTGCGTTAGTTAACTAGCGCAAAGGTAAAATTGACATGGCTGCAGGGCGCGAGCAAAATGTGCTGGGTGAAGAGCAAAATTCTAAGAAAATTTTGATTCAGGCTGAACCCGAACTTAAACAGATGCGGATAAAAAAAAATATTTGTCCATCCTACCGGCTTCTAGCGCTCCCTATAATTTTCTCAATTTACACTCATTTCATATAATCCCTTGAGCAGATGCAATTTTTCTTTAGAAATACACTCAAAACCAGAGTAAAAAATGACAAAACCTGTAGAATAAAAGAAATTATTTTTTTGAAGAAATAAAAATAAAAAATATCTTTAAAAAAAATTTAAAAATCAAATAAAGTTAATGAAATGTTTTTTGGATTACTCTAAGCGTATGAAAAAAATTAAGAAAAAAAGTACTAAAAGATAGAATTTTGGATTTTGAGGTAGAGTAGCGTAAGTAAACCGACTTTTTATTTAAGCTTAATTGCAGTTTTGTTCCCCCTATTTTTACCATTCTGCAGTTTTGGTCCCCCTATTTTAAAATTCGTCAATTTTGGTCCTTCTATCAAATATTTTATCTAAAATATTGTGATATGATATGTTTTAAATGAAGTTTTTAAGGGAATTTTGTTACAATTTCACAAATGTTGATCTTTTTCCATCTTCAGATCATATTCCACGACATTTAAAATTTATCACATCACATTTTTATAGTTCAAAAATATGATAGAGAGACCAAAACTATCGAATTTTAAAATAGAGGGACCAAAACTGTAAAATAGTGAAAATAGGGGGACTAAAACTGCAATTAACTATTAAGTCTTTTATTTATGATTATGAAATCCACATATAAACTAAAGTACATGATTATGAAATCCATAAACACATACATGAAGTTGTTACTCCCTCCGTCCCTTAATAGATGATTTAGTTGACAATATACATTATTGACTTAACAAACTTTGACTATATTTTTCTACTAATTCACAAAGATAAATAATATCATGTAAGATGTTGTTGGATTCGTCTCGATGAATATTTTTAAAATATTAAATTTTCATAAATTTGTTTAGTAGAGAATTGAAGATATCAAAGATAAAACATATATTGGTACGTGTGTCGGAGTCAACTAGGTCATCTAATATGAGACGGAGGGAGTAATATCGATGATACGTAGGATAAGGAAATTGACATTGTTAGCAAAGGTAAAAAAAAAAAGAAAAAACCACAGCACTTGAAGCATATTACTGAGTTGACAAAGATTGTTGAGATTTGCAGAATGTTGTTGCCAACTTAGCTAGCTCATCTAGAATTCTGGGCCTCGGCATGAAATGGACATACAATAAAAAGATGTGAACCAATAAAGAAGGGACCAGCTACTTTTGTAGTTGGTCACAGGGTTGAATCTAGCTAAACTATCTTGAATGCAAACACTGTCAAGTTGCTAGAGCAAAGCAAAACCATGAAGGCAACCATTAGCAAGGAGATGACTACGAATATAGTGAGAATCCACATTCAATGGCTTATGAGATAAACTACAAGAATCAAATTGATAACAACTTTGAGGGTTGCTTATTGAGTCTTGGAGAGGTATCTGCGACACAGATTGATTGCAACCTATCTGATATTAACACTGCACCTGGTGAGGCCCCATATTTATACCTAGAATCCATGCACACTGCACTTGATAAGCACTACTGGATTTAACATCTTTAGTAACACTGGTTTGTAACATTTATTTAAATGATACCCATAAATAGCGCTATTTATTTAAAATATATCGTTTATTAACATTTTTTTTTTTGCAAACAATTGCTGCATAAATTGGAAAAAACTTATGGCACTCTAACAAGTTTCTATCATTATTAATTGAGTCACACAATGAGCCTTCATGCACTACAACATAATTGAGATGCAGTAACATTTGAAAAATTTATCTAAATAACGAAAATTGTTACTAATTACATCTAGTAACATGTGAACAATTGTTAGGTAAGACCTATGTTACTTAAGAGTTTCAGTCGCATATTTAGTATTATTATTAGTAACATTTTCCTTCATGCACTACAACATAATTGAGATCCAGTAACATTTGAAAACTGTATCTAAATAACGAATATTGTTACTAATTATATCTGGTAACATGTGAACAATTGTTAGGTAAGGCCTATGTTATTTCTTTAGTATTATTATTAGTAACATTTAAAAAAATGTTATTTCTTTACATCATTTTTGTATCATCATTGGTAACACTAGACTCTTGACCCGTGATACCGCACGGGTCATACCACGTAGAACTTAATCGTATCAGTCGCAAAAATGTAAACATATATAGTTAATAGAAATTTTATAACAATTTAAAAATATGTTCTCTTATAAGACAACAATAGCAACAAAATGAAATGGTAGCATACAAAACAAAAAGGTTTGAACATTAACCATCAAGATACATTACGAAAGACTTCGTGATAATCAACATTCGAGGTCGTATTAGTGTTGTCTCCATCTCCATCAACGATAAGTATTTTCAAACCTTGTTTTGAAGTGACTCTGGAAATTGCAACGTACAACTGACCATGCGAGAACACAGGACTAGGCAAATAAATTCCAACATTTTAAGTGATTGCCCTTGACTCTTGTTGATTGTCATGGCAAATGAAACAGATATTGGAAATTGTCTTCTTTGAAATTTGAAAGGAATTTTAACATCAGACGGTGAAAGAGATAACCTGGGTATGAAAACTTTTTCGCTGATGTTACTTCAAGATATAACCTTTGCTCCAAGTACAAATTTTCCCTTCTCAGTTTCTCTTACACTATCTTTCTCGACTATATGACCAATGACATCTACAACAAAAAAATTGCATTATCATTTACATAAACTGAAAAAAAAAAAAAAACAAATTCGTATAACTAAAAGGTAGGATTTCATACCAGCAACCACGTCCTCTTCCGAAGAGATCAAAATGCCTTTGAAAGACATGAATTCAAACACGTTCTGAGGCACATTGCTTGCATTCACCTTAGTAAATCTCGCATTTCCCATCATGTTAAGTTTGTACTTGTGTGGCAAGAGTTTGTAATTCCCCTCGTTAAATCCTACCATGACATTCTCTAGCTTATATGTTCCTCCTTCTTCAACCATTCTTTGAATCGTTTGCACCAGGTATTTACGAATAGTGGCATGGATCCGTCCTCGCTAAACAAAAATAACATGTCATTAACATAAATCAGAATATATGTAATCGTAGTGGCAACTTGAATTAGTGTTCATGGTTATACATGAAGTTTATATAATATACCTTCTCATCAACCAATATCATGTTCATGAAGATGATATCGTCTGAATTTTCCTTATCACGGATCAACCATATATGGGTCACACGTACAATCAACTTCAAATCCTTCTTCCCACCTGTCACGGCTGAAATGGGGGTGAAAATGTTTGCCATCTTAGCAATTGAAAGAAACAACTATTTTTGCTAAAAGAACAGAATAGTTGTATTCTCACAACTAAGTGGTATTTATATAGGTAATTGGTAAGTTGAATTTGAAACTTTTAAATGTGAATGACCATAGTCTTCTTTGGTAATAATTACTATTCATTGCAACCATAAAAACAATTACTGCATAATGCTTTGTAATGCATTATGACGTTTCCAATTCTAAAAGTTGTTAGTGTCAATCATAAATACCAATACTTGACATTTTGGCGTGGACATTGGTTTACTACTTTACCATATATTCATGACCTGAATTTTCGATTAGCAATAATGATCAAAAAGTTTCTTTTATTCACAATCAAAATATCATTAAGTTTAATTAATATTTGAAATTTGACTTGTAACATGGATGAATGGCAATTTCGAATTCGATTAACAATAACTCCGTGTTAATTTTTCTTTTATTCTTCATGAAATATCATTAAGTTCCATAAAGCTCATTACTTTTTTCTTTTATTCGATTAGCATTACTAACGTCTTCTATTTCGTATGAGCAATAAGTTTCTTTTATTCACAATGAAACATCATTATGTTTCATAAATATTTGAAATTTGACTTGTTAACCATCATGAGCATATGAGTCAAGATTTAACACATTCGATTAGCAATAACTACGTGGTAATTTTCCTTTTATTCTTTATGAAATATCACTACTTTTTTCTTCACCAAATGCATTAATTGAGATGACTTTGTATAGACTAATAATACTCCTATTTTGCACAATTAACGTGACTCAATAAAAAGCAACCCTTCTGATCTTCTTTCCTGGAGCCTTTGTAACCACTTTTTTTGCTCAAGAACTTCTTGTTCTTCTTGGCCAGATATTGCAGCCTGTTTGAAAGCATAGCCATCATCTCAGCAGGATCTTCATAAGAATCTCCATCAGGTGACTCTTCTTCAGATTCTATGACTTTAAAAGATTTTGATGACTTCCCTTTAGATGGTAGAGCAATAGATTTACTCTTCTTAGCAGGCTCATGTTAATTAAGACTTATCTCATGAACTTTGAGAGAGCTGACAAGATCTTCAACACTCAGAGTGTTTAGATCTTTAGCTTCCTTAATAGTAGTAACCTTTGGTCTCCGTCTTGCAGGCAGGCTTCTTAGTATCTTGCTCACATGATCAGAAGCAACATAGCTTTTCTTCAGTATTTGTAGTCCAGAGACTAAGGTTTGAAATCTTGAGTACATCTCCTCAATACTTTCATCATCCTTCATCTTGAACAACTCATACTGATGAACAAGCATAAGTTCTTTGGCTTCTCTAACCTTCTTGCTACCTTCATAGTTTGCACAAAGAGAAGCAAACATAGCCTTTGGAGTAGATCTATCACTCATTTTCATATACTCTGCACGAGGTCTAGCAAGAACAAGTGACCCTCTGATCTTGTGATGTTTCTTGTACATCTTCTTTTGAGCAAGAGTATGTTTCTTTCTATCAACATCAGCTCCTTCTTCATCCAGATCCAAGTCACCAACTCCATCTTCCAGAATATCCCATAACTCTTCATCTAAGCCCATGATATAACTGTAGAAGTTGGTTTTCCACCAAGAGAACTCTTCAGGATATCCATTTAACTTTGGAACTTTTCCTGAGTCAGCTTTCTTATCACTGTAATCATAAGGTACAACATTATGATTACCACCAGAAACAGAAACTGATGATTCACCATACATGTTTTTCTCAGATCTTGGACTGTCACACTGTTAAGTGTTCTCAACAGAACCAAGGCTCTAGATACCAATTGAAGGTGAGAAAAACACAAGAAGGGGGGGGTTGAATTGTGTTTACTTTTTCTTCAATTTCTCTTACTGAAATCACTGATTAGAAGCAGTTAGAGTACAACTTCTGAAGTGATGTTCAGATTCTAGATGCAGCGGATAAAACAGAGAGAGAGAGAGAGAGAGAGAGAGAGAGAGAGAGAGAGAAGAAAGACACAAAGCAATTATATAGGCTCCTTCCACAAACCGGAAGTAGTCCTGTCCCCCTTGCACTTCCAAGGAGAGTTCACTATAATGTAATATCTGATTACAAATGCTCACTGCTAAAACTAGCAAGAGACTTCAAATGCTCAAGCACAACTGCAAGAGACTTCCTATGCTCCTGAACACAATCAAGAGACTTCTATGCTCAAGCAGAACTGCAAGAGACTCCTAATCAAACAGAATTACAAAGAAAAATGTTTGACGTTGAACATTTGATATACAATCAGTGGTGTTCACAATACGAATCAGATACAAACTCTTAAAACTCTAAAATTTCTAAGATATGAACTTTGATAAGAAATTCTAAATGAACTTTTGATGCAGAACAATTTCAGCAGAGGTTTGGCGCTTTTGAATTGTTGTGAGTCTCTTACAATTCTTCAAGTCTTCACTTCTTTATATAGAGGTGTGAAAGAGACGTTCTGAATTGCCATCGCATCAAGATAAGAGTCGTTTGAAGCTTTGATCAATCACCAATGATCTTTTGCCTAATATGGTTGTTGTCCTATGAAAGATCAATTTCAAATCCATTCCAAGTCTGTAGGAACATCGTTGCAGGCAGAGCTATTATTCTTGCCTTGTAGCAGAGACAAAAACTGAGTAGTGGAGGTAGTGGTTGTACACTTCGTACAATTGTACTTTGTCAACGCTCTTTAAAGAACAAGCATCCAATGCCTTCAAGTTCATTTGAATTAGTCGTTGCTTCACTTCTCTGGTCTATGCAATGCTTAAACGAGATTAAATCCATTGAAAAACCTTTGAAGCTTTAAGTCTTGCATCTTCTGATGAACTACAACTTCTAGTGATCTTCAGCTTCTGATGAGATGCTTATGATGAACTTGCTTCTGATGACGTCATCACTACAGGAGCACTTTGACTTTAGGAGCAGTTCTCTTCAGACGCTTTTAGCTTCCTTTTTGTTGATTCCTTTGCTCTCTTTTGTTCTTCCAGAACCTAATGATGCTCTCAAATTTGTTTTGTCTATGGTCCTGTACACTTGAACAAATATTAGCATATCTAATTGACAATTTTTAATACCTTGTTATCATCAAAACTCTCAAGAGGTAGTGTTAAACACATTTTGTTCCAACATCACTGACTTCGAGAGAAGCTTTGATACGCCTAAGATAAACTTGTCTTTAGAAAGTGAGACCAATGTAAAATTACCGGTTTAGGGCTTGTTTGTGAATGACTTGTTATTAAGATGAACCAATAAATCCAAAGGCTCTTTTTATTATTATTTTCTTTCGTAAAAATCAAACCTTTTCAACTAATTTCTCTTTCTAATCATTCTCTAAAGTTAATCAAATTAACCAACTCCCTGTCAAAACGATACTCTCTTTTATTACTACATCGGTAGAACCGTGCACTTGCGATTTTGCTCATTAGGTTTTTGGCGCCGTTGCCGGGGAGTTAACCAATTTGATTAATTTACTTTAGTGGTTAGAATTTTTTTTCTTTTTATTTTTTTTATTCTATTTTTCTCTCTTTTCTTCTTCTTCTTTCTTTCTATTGTTACCGTTAACTTCTTGGGTTCTTGCTCTTTTATGCGAAGATCTAAACGTCTTGGTGAATTTGTTCCCGAGATCGAAAGGTTCCTACATAAGAGAAAAAGAGACGCATGAAATAATACCGCTATGGCTGAACGCACTCTCAAAGAGTATGCTACCCCTTCTACGGAAGAGCCACAAGCTATTATTGTGTACCCAACGGTTGAGGATGACAATTTTGAAATCAAGCTTGCACTACTTTGTTGGAACAAAGGGTGTTTCACAATTTTACCACTTAAGTTTTGATGATAACAAGGTATTAAAATTATCAATTGGATATGCTAAAAGTTTATTCAAGTGTACATGACCATTATCAAAGATTTATTCATAGAGGTTCTGATTGAATGAATTAAAGAGCAAAGGAATTTAAATTGAAGCTTGAAGAGCATCTGATTGAAAGTGCTCCTGAAGATGATATCATCAGAAGCTTAGTGCGTATGAAGAATGCACTTTTGAAGATGACGTCATCAGAAGCTAGTTCTCCAGAAGCAAGTTCATCAGAAGCTATTTCACTAGAGGCTGAAGAGCGTTGACAAAGTACTGTGTACGAAGTGTACAACCACTAAGTCTGCGCATATCTCTGCAACCACCATCTCTGCATTTTGTCTCCTATACAAGACAAGGATAACAACAATATTTGCAGACATTGTTCTTTCTCTATTGGAATGGATTTGAAATTGTTTTTCATAGGACAATCTTCAAATCAGGTAAAAGATCGATGGTGAAGAATCAAAGCTTCAGTCAAGACAAGTTGATGAGCTGGCTAGTTCCCAACGTCTCTCAAATCCTCTATAAATAGGGATAAAGACTTGAATAAAATAAAGAAGACTTTTTCTAAGACGGTGATATTCATATTCTCTCAAAGTCGAAAACGCTGCTCAACAACAACTTAGATAATTCTTACAAAAGTTCATATCCTAGAATTTCTAAGTGTCTAGAAAAACAGAGTCTGTTCTGTTTGTATTGTTTTGTGAATACCTCTGATTGTATATCAAGTATTCAAAACTCTTTTCAATTCCTTGTAATTGTTTAGAAAAGTCTCTTTCTTGTGTGATTGAGCAAAGGAGTCTCTTGGAGTTGTCCTTGAGCATAGAAGTCTCTTTCTTGTGTGATTGAGCAAAGGAAGTCTCTTACTTTTGTGTTTGAGCAACTTGTAATTTGATATTACATTTTAGTGGAACTCTCCTTGGAAGTGCAAGGGGGACAGGACTACTTCCAGATTGTGGAAGGAACCTGTATAAATTGCTTGTGTTCTTCTTTCGTTTCTGCATTCTTACTCTCTATCTGCTGCATTAAGACTCTGAACTCTGATCAGATTTTGAACTCTATCAGACTCTGATCTTGAGAACAGTTGTTGTTTAGTAAGAAAGAAAAGTTTTTTAAAAACACAATTTAACCCCCCCCCCCCCCCCCCCCCCTTCCCCTTATTATGTTTTTCCCCCACCTTCATACTTAACTTGGTGCAATAGAACCAGTTTTCTGGATCCCCCACTGAGTATCCAAACCTATATATTTCTAATTTCTTAAGACTCAATGGAACCGTAAAAGAGAACCAAGAAGCCGTAAGACTTCATCTCTTCCCCTTTTCCTTAAGGGATATAGCTACCTCTTGGTTCCATTCTCTAGAAGTTGGTTCCATCACTTCATGGGATTAAATGAGGCGAGCTTTCCTATCCCGATTCTTTCCCCCTTCTAAAACTGCTAAACTAAGGGACCAAATCACACGGTTCAATCAAAAAGATGGGGAATCTCTCTATGATGTGTGGGAGCGTTTCAAAGAAATGCTTAGAATTTATCCCCACCATGGTTTAGAGAAGTGGCTCATAGTCCACACCTTTTATAATGGCTTGTCTTATACCACAAAAATGACTGTTGATGCAGCTGCAGATGGAGCTTTAATAAGAACTATACAACAACATATGCCTTGATCGAGGACATGGCCCATAATCACTACCAATGGACCAATGAGAGGGCTATAACTGCTTCTACTCCCTATAAAAAAGAGGCAGGTATGTACGAAATCTCTAACTTTGATCATCTTGCTGCTAAGGTTGATGCACTAACCCAAAAAATTGAAAAAATGAATGTTAGTGTTGTCACACCTACTTTTGTATCTCCTCCTTGTGAAATTTGTGGTGTGTTTGGCCATATTGGTGTTGATTGCCAGCTAGGTAGTGATATTGATAATGTTGAGCAAATGAACTACGCTCAATACAACCAAGGAATGAGGCAAAATCAAAACTTTTACAAAAACCCTCAAAATTCCTATGGACAAGTTGCTCCACCCGGCTATGCAAACAACCAGAGAACCCCTCAAAAAATCTGGTTTGGAAATTTTAATGGAAAGTTATGTCATAAATCAATCTAAACAGCTACAAGAGCTTAAAAACCAAACCGGATTTCTGAATGATTCTCTCACCAAACTTAGTGCCAAGGTAGACTCTTTTGCTACTCATAATAAGATGCTTGAAACTCAAATCTCCCAAGTGGCCAAATAGGTGGCCACATCCTCTCAAACACCAGGAGTGTTTCCTGGACAAACCGAAGCCAACCCAAAAGCTCATGTGAATGCTATTTCATTAGGGAGTGGTAGAAAATTAGAGGATACCGTTGTTAAAGCTAGAATCATTGAGGGAGAGAGTGATAAGTGTCAAGGTAAGAAAGCCATAATAGAGAGTGAAAAACTTCTTGACAAATCCAAAATTCTCTTGCCATTAAGGCTTATTAAGCCTTGCTTGGAGGCACAATTCAAAAAAATTGTTAATATACTTAAAAAGATTTGCATTAACATTCCCTTTGCTGAAGCTTTGTCTCCGAAGCCTCTATATGCTAAGTTTATGAAGAAAAGTTTTTGAAAGAAAAAGACTATAAAGCATAATGAGATAATAGCTTGACTAAGGAAAGTAGTGCACTTATTAAGAAGCTTCCTCCAAAGCTTGGGGATCCAGGTAGTTTTTCTATTCCTTGTGTGATTGGGAGTGAGAATATTGATAAGGCCATGTGCGATTTAAGAGCTAGTATTAGTTTGTTACCCTTGTCCCTCTTTAAGAGGATGGGTATATGTGAGTTGAAACCTACCGGGGTGACCTTAAAGTTAGCTGATCATTCCAATATCCACCCCATTGGATTCATTGAGGACATACCCGTCGAGGTTGGAGGGATATATATCCCAACTGATTTTTTAGTTTTAGACATGGATGAGGATGACCAAGTGCCTATACTTCTAGGGAGGCCCTTTCTTGCTACTGCGGGGGCTATTGTTGATGTCAAGGGTGGTAAGATTGCTTTTCGAGTTAGTGATGAAATGGTAGGTTTTGGAATGGAAACTGTTAATAAAGAACCTTTTGATTTTTCTTGCTGCATGATTGATGATCATAGTGTGGAAGAACGCGCGTCATCTACACAATATGATCTCTTTGATCCGTTTTAACAATGTTTCTAACAGTAAAGCTAATGACTCTAAGCGAGCGCTTCGTGGGAGGCAACCCACACATTTAATTGCTTTTATTTTGTTTGTTTTTCGTTGTTTTGTAGGTAATTGTCCAAGTATGATTCAAAGAAACGAAAAAAATTGAGCCTAGGACGTCCTGTACCTTGGCACGACCGTGCCACACCGTGCCTGATGTGGCACCCGTGCCACACCGTGCCTGATGTGGCACGGCCGTGCCACACCATGCCAAAACCAAACCTCCATGTCCAGAAGGTTGGTACGGCTCGTGCCTATATTGGCACGGCCATGCGCGACCCCTATGTTGCCATAAACCAAAATTTTCTCTTCTTCTTCCCTCATTCAATCACTACAACTTCTCTCTTACTCAAAGTTCTTTCTAAAACCTCCATAACCATTCACCTTGAAACCTTCATAACTACCCCAAATCCAAACCAAACCACAAATTCTTCACCAATCTCCATATTTAAACTCAAAAACCTTACTTAAACCTCAACCCCATAACAAAACCAACCTTTCCCACCCAAAATATTCCCAAACCCCAACCTTCACCAAAACTCAAACCAAGTCAATGGCACCCAAGAGGCAAGGAAAGGTAATTTCTAGCTCAAGTGATGGTGGAAGTAGGAAGCAAGCAGCACCAAAAAACCACGACATTAACTTTAAAAATGCCGAGCAATAAAATCGGTATAAATCACTTATCTCTAAACCTTTACATGCTTCTAAGTATCCTGATAATTATGATATGGATAAATTAGGTATTAGAGATAATGTGATTAGGCCGTTGGACAGATTAGGTTAGGTTGAGTTGCTAAGACCTATGAAGGGGTTTGAAAACTTCACATATGAATTCTTAAGCTCTATTGCCTTCACGAAGGATAAGATGAATTTTGACAACCCCGATCATAGAGTCTCCTTCCGACTTATGAACATTGATTATGAGATGTCTCTTGAAAAATTTTGCAATGAGATGGGCTTCGCAAATGCAGGGTTCATCCATGACTCTTGGGATCATGATCTAAGGTCAGATGATTACAACCCTGCTGCCTTTTGGCAACGTATCACCGGTTTACACCAATACAATTCACGTTCCAATAAGGCTAGTAACATTCACAACCCTGTGCTTAGGTACCTCCAAAGGGTTATGGCTTGCACCATTTGGGGAATAAAAGAGGTAGGAACCACTAGGACAGATGAACTCTTCATGTTGTGGGCCATGCTTAATGACCGACCTGTGAATACATGTTTTTACTTGCTTGATCATCTTGCTTCCATAGGTACAAGGTCTGATGGTAAGGGTGAGATAGTGGTAGGAGGTATCATCACCTATATAGCTAGGAAGTTTGGAGTGGGTGAGGACGAAGGGTTAAACCGAATTGAGGGCAACAATAGGCTTAATATAGACACCCTCATTGCTATGAACTTTATTAAGCCTCATTCGCCTGCTATCATAACTTTTGAGCTTCAGCTCCATGTGTCTTTATGTTTAATTATCCTTCCTAACCCATCTCGTACTAAGACCGGGGTGGAAGAAAATTTGATGTTTGTTGGTGATGCCCCACAGGTACATGAGGAGCACGATGTTGTTGAGGAGGAAGGTGCAAACTTGCACCATGATGAGGAGCACCATGACTATGATGCTGACGAGCACTATAATGAAAACAATAACCGGTGGGCATGGATGCAAAATGAGGTTCAACGTATAAGCACCGAGCAACAAAGGCAAGGTGTAGAACTCTTCGAGCTAAGAAACGATGTCCAAAGAGGCAATCGGGTCAATGATGAAAACAACCAAATGCTACGGATGATGATGCAACACTTTCACCTCCAAGGTCCTCCTTATGGACAACTTCTTGTGTTTTAAGTATTCTTGTTATACCCACATCTTGTTTTATTGTGAAACTTCTCTATGAGAAAAGCACAAGTTGCAGCCTTTGAGTAAGTGTATAAGTAGGTATTTTAAGGAACACGTTCTAACTCTAAAGGTAAATTAACCCTTAAAAAATTTCAGAGTAAAAGTAGTATAAGTTAATGTGTGAGAAATATAAAGCCAATTAAATTTGAAGGTTACATCATTGAATCTAGATTGGGGAAGGGGGTAGGCCCTCCGACTTCCTATGTTAAGGTGATGTTATCTTGAGAAACTTAAGGGGGCAGAACAAATACAAATATAAGGGGCACCATTGAATCTAGATTGGGGAAGGGGCTAGGCCCTCCGACTTCCTACGTGAAGATGGTTGTTTTCCATAAATTAATAAAAATTCTGCAAAAACCTCCAAGAATGTGCAAATGGCAAAGATCCAATGATCACGAATACTCCCATCTCTCTTATATGAAATGAAGAAAGAATATTTCTCGGTTGGTTTAGTCTTAAGGTTAGAACCTGTTTCCTCATAATATTTATCTTATACAGGAGCAAGAAAATGGCTGGACTTCACACACACACTCACTTGAAACTTGTTGTTGGGTGGAATAGGTTCACAAGGAATACTTGACGTTGTAATTAGTGTACATTTGAAATGAAACCTTAAAAGGAGACATAAGTTTTTAATTGTATTGTCATATGTTAAATCTTGTTTATGCTGTTATGCTTATGCCTTTTGCTTGAGGACAAGCAAAGATTCAAGTGTGGGGGAGTTTGATGAGTCAATAATTAATGTTTTAAATATAATATTCGAGTCTGTTTTATTTAGATTTGATTTCGTTTTATTTAATATTATTTCCTTTTAGAACTATTTTACTTCAATTGCAAGTTATTTAATTTCAAGAACAAATATTCTAAAGATTCAGTCTTGGAGCAAAAGAAAGAGGATTCGGAGCTGATTTGGGCTGGAAAATACAAAGATTCAACACAAAAATATGATGCCCCCAAGTCAGAAGCTTGGCACGGCTCGTGCCATCATCCACACGGTCGTGCCATGTCGCAGGATTGCTCTTTTGCTGCTTTTGCTTTATGGACAAGCTACCTATTAGTTTATTTCTGACCTAAAAGGCCGTAGTTTCTTATGGAACATTCTAGTGAATATTTCTTAGGGGTTAAGTCATTGTAAACTATAAATAGAGTAGCTAGCTATCATAACAAATCATCTTTTGTTCTTGGAATTCGATAGTGACAATTGTCTTTCTTAATAAAAGTTCTTTCTTTTACTTTCTTGTTATTTTATGTTCTTCTCCTTCTTCACTATGTCTACGATAAACATGAGTCAGTAGACTCTTCTTGTCTTGGGATTGTTGGATAAGTCTTAATGACATAATCCTAATCAAACCAAACCATAAACCATAATTTTATATAACCTCACTTTCTAATCTAATTTCACCGATCTTATAATGAATTAACAAATACCAAACTCATGAAGCGAACGCGGAGGAGTTAGTATTTGTTAATTCATCATCACAAATATCAAAGCGAAGCATCTAAAGAAGAAGTTTTGATATTGGAACAAGTGTAATTAGACAAGGGTAGCGAAACATGAGAATAGTCTAGCAAACCTTGAGACACATAAAATTTTGTTCTTCAAGGATCCTAATAGCAATCAACCATGAGAATAGGCGTGATTGCTAGAGGGACACACTCACTGACTTCGAGAGAAGCTTTGATACGCCTAAGAGAAACTTTTCTTTAGAAAGTGGGACCAATGTAAAATTACCGGTTTAGGGTTTGTTTGTGAAGGACTTGTTATTAAGATGGACCAATAAATCCCAAGGCTCTTTTTATTATTATTTTCTTTCGTAAAAATCAAACCTTTTCAACTAATTTCTCTTTCTAATCATTCTCTAAAGTTAATTAAATTAACCAACTCCCTGTCGGAACGATACTCTCTTTTATTACTACATCGGTAGAACCGTGCACTTGCGTTTTACCTCATCATCTGGAACTTTCTCTCTTAAGCGAGATGAGCTTGCTTAAGCGAGTTTGGCTTGGCTTAAGCGAGATCAATTCGGTCTTGTCCTATTTGTAAAGAAACCTATGAACTTGATGAACGTTTGAAAAAACAATGCACATCATGTCCTAGGATTTCTGGTTAGATCCTGCTTGTAATAACCAAAACCAACCCTCATTGTTTACCAAAAACACCGGTAAACAGCTTCTTCCGAGAAACTAATTCTTTCTCCTTTGTTTCTTCTGACACCATAAATCATTGAAGTTAATTTTCTTCTTTCAATATATGTTTAGAGGCTTATCAGATTTATTATGAGTAAATGAAATTTAACCTTTCTCTAAAATTTTATTTCTCATCAAGAGATTTTCATTTTGTATACTTAGTTTCTTAGATTCCGCTGTCACCAAATAATATTGTCTTTGTAAAACTTTAAGGCTTTTTAATTTGCTAATACAACGGCCTGTAAGCTTTCTGATAGCATTGACCAGCTCTTCATAAGCCAGATCACAAAATACCTCATCATCAGAATCTGCTTCAGATTCTGCATAAGAAGTTGTTGTAGCCATCAGGACCATATTATCTTTTTCATCATCCTATTCAGATTCCGACTCCTTGTCAAATTAATCCCATGTTGCCATAAAATGTTTTTTGAATTTGTTCTTCAAACTTTCTTTCTTTGACATTTCCTTCTGCAATTCTGGACAATCAGTTATAAACTGACCAAGTTTCTTGCAGTTGAAATAATCATTATGATCATCTTTCTTGTCTCTATAACCTGATCCTTTGGATCCACTACTTCTACATGAAAACCTTTTCTTCTTGGTCAAGTATTGAAATCTTTTGGTCAGAAATTCCATCTCTCCAAAATCTGAACCATCATCAGAAGTGTAAAAAAAAAAAAAAGGGTGCATTCTTTTAGTATCAAAGAAGTGTAAAAAAAAAAAAGGCAAGAGGATAGGAACAATGCATTTTTTTTAGTATCAAATAACTGTACAAAATATTTTGTCAAAAAAAATGTAGAACACAAAATAAGAAAATTAGTTGAAAAAAAAAAACTAAGATTAATAAGAAGAAAAGAAAAAAATATATATATGTAGAAGTCGATATGTTTAGCCTTTTTTTTTTAATTTTTGCTATTTATGAATGGATTTGTTTAGGTTTTATTTTTTTTGCTATTAATAAAAACATATTTGATGCATTTTGAGAGGCAAAATTTTAGGATAGATTTGTTGCAAACTTAAAAAGCATTATGGAGGGAAAAAATTAGGGGTTAAGGTTTTTTTTAGAGAAACACGGTTTAGGGTTTAGTATATACTAGACCATTGACCCGTGCATTTTAAGAAGTTAATATTCACCGTTAGAAATAAAACAATGTAGTTCGCTTGAATGTTAAAATTGTCGTAACTCAAATCATAATGTTAATTACCATAGATGTTGGTATTGTTCCATAATTCTAGTACATCGTTCCTGTTACTTTAACAAAGGTGTAATACGTGTGAGCATAGTTTGATGGTTAAAATAAGAAGTATTGCTTATAACGATAATTCCAAAACTGATGCACTTGAAGTGGAATAAAATTAGGAAATGCCCAACATTTTAGGATAAAGATTAATACATAAAATATGAAACTATTATTTTGTTGGGGCACTTGGTTTGACTTTATAATTGGCGTGTAAATAGGGAGGGGGCGCAGAATTAATGACTTCCAAAGTCTGACTTATATTTGAATAAAATAAAGTGGTAATGGCAAAAACAATCTTGAAGAGGTGTACATCACCTACAACTAATTAGGCAAGAAATGTGGATGAAATCCACTACTTGATTCAATCATAGAGATTAGGTTTTGGATTTTTTGTTGTCATAAATAGAGGAAGCGGAGCACATTGTCTGCAACAACAAAAAAATTAGATGAAGATGAAATCTCTTAGTTGATTGAATCAGAGTAATTAAGATTTTTGTTTATAATTACCATAAAAACAGGAAGGACTTGAAGTGCGCATGAAATAATTATGGTTGTTTAAGATATTCTAAATTATTTACGTCGTGGATTATTCGATATTATAAAAAATTTGGTATATAATTGGTTAAACAATAGGTCTAAAAAGTTAAACATATTGTCAAATGTTTCATAAATTAATTGCTAGCAAGTGACCAATATTGAATTTCATGATATATAAGAGAAAAAGAAAATTGATGCGAAGGGAATAAGACAATTAATTTGTTGAGAATCTACTATTTGATTCATGTTACTAAAAGCCATGGTTTGTTACTAAAAGCAGATAATTGTAACTAATAATGTTACTAAAAGTATGTAATTGTAACTAAAAGGTAGAAAATGTGTTTTGAATATTGTTGTCCCCATAGAAATAATATTATGGTTCTGATAAGGGAGGAAAGATGAGGGAAACGTGAATCAGTATAAGATTAAGGAGAATATCCCTGGACGTAAATCGTTTCCTTAAAAGCAGGCAAATAAGTTGAACTTAATCGCAGAAGCAGGAAAATTAGTTGACCACGTGAGACAAAATTATGGGAATTAAATAGGATAGTTAATCGCTTCCAAAGAAGTACGGGAAATCAGTTGACTACATAGCAAGGAAAAATTATGCCAAGAAAAATTGATGCGAATTAAATAGGATTTAATATATGTGATTAATAACATCCAATGCATTAATTTAGGAAATCACGGTTAGGTTTAGGAGGAGGGAAATTTGGCAAAATTTTTAGGTTAAAATTAGGGAACTCGGTTAGGTTTATGAATAAAGTAGGATTTAATATATGTGATTAATAGCATCCAATGCATTAATTTAGGAAATCACGGTTATGTTTAGGAGGAGAGAAATTTGGCAAAATTTTTAGGTTAAAATTAGGGCAACAGGGTTAGGTTTATGAATAAGAGATAGCCAAGTTATGATGGAAATTAGGGTATTATATAAGTCTACAAAATATTGTCAAAAAAAAAGATGCACTTTTTTGGTATCAAAGAAGTGTATAAAAAAAAAAGGAAGAGGATAGGAACGATGCATTTTTTTAGTATTAAATAATTGTACAAAGTATTTTGTCCAAAAAAAGTGTAGAACACAAAATAAGAAAATTAGTTGAAAAAAACTAAAATTAATATGAAGAAAAGAAAAAAAATATATGTAGAAGTCTATCGATATAGTTAGCCTTTTTTCTTTTTTTTTTTTAATTTTTGCTATTTATGAATGGATTTGTTTAGGTTTTTTTTATTTTTGCTATTAATAAAAACATATTTGATGCATTTTGAGAGGCAAAATTTTATGATAGATTTGTTACAAACCTAAAAAGCATTATGGAGGGAAAAAATTAGGGTTAGACTTAACAAAAATTAATAAATAAGGATAAACAAATAACTAAACTATTGTCGCGTGCTGTCGCACGAGTCATATCGACTATAATATACAAAAATAAAATATATCATTTTATAAATTTTAAAAAACAATATTGAATATGAAAACTTTGTCGTCGATATTACTTTCGGATATCACATTTCCTTTAGACATATATTTCTCCATCCTTGCTGTAATCAGTCGTATTCCACTGTTTGGTCATTTTATTTGATCTATATTACTTGATAGCATTACTGACAATCCAACTCTTGATCTTAATTTATGATTTGAAAGTCTCAAAGTAGTAATTATCTTGAGATGCATGGATTTAACATATCTATATAATTTTATGGTTTGATTTACTATTTATTTTATTTTTTTGGACCTAAGGTTGTAAAGGAAGGAAACGCATCATAAATTTGATAAGGATGAAAAAAAAGGAAACAATATTGTTTTGAAAAATATCAGGCAATGATGTTGCATTTTGATAAGGATGAGAAGGCAAGCAAAAATAAAGGAAGACATAATTGAGGAAAAGCATCATAAAAGAAATTTGATAAGTTTGAAAAGGAAGGAAACAATATTGTTTTGAAAAATATCAAAAAATGTTGTTGCATTTTGATATGGATGAGAAGGCAAGCAAAAATCAAGGAAGATATAATTAAATGAACGCAGAAGTAGGAAAAGTAGTTGACTGATATGGTGTGAAATTATGGAAAATTAATACCATTTAATTAATATGCAAATAATATCTTTCGATCCAATTATTCAGGAATGATCAGTTAAGTTAGAGAGGAGGGAAAACTGGCAAAAAAATTTAGGTTAAAATTAGGGTAACAGGGTTAGGTTTAGTAATAAGAGATGTGAATAATATCTTTCAATCCAATTTTTAGGAATGATCGGTTAGGTTAGAGAGGAGGGAAAACTGACAGAAATTTTAGGTTAAAATTAGGGCAACATGGTTAGGTTTAGTAATAATAAGGATGAGAAGGCAAGCAAAAATCAAGGAAGACATAATTTAGGAAACGCATCAGAAAAGAAATTTGATAAGTTTGAAAAGGAAAGAAACAATATTGTTTTGAAAAATATCAAGAAATGTTGTCGCATTTTGATAAAGATGAAAAGGCAAGCAAAAATCAAGGAAGACATAATTAAAGGAACGCAGAAGTAGGAAAAGTAGTTGACTGATAGGGTGTGAAATTATGGAAAATAAATACCATTTAATTTAATATGCGAATAATATCTTTCAATCCAACTATTTAGGAATGATCGGTTAGGTTAGAGAGGAGGGAAAACTGCCAGAAATTTTAAGTTAAAATTAGGGCAACATGGTTAGGTTTAGTAATAAGAGATGTGAATAATATCTTTCAATCCAATTTTTTAGGAATGATCGGTTAGGTTAGAGAGGAGGGAAAATTGACAGAAATTTTAGGTTAAAATTAGGGGAACATGGTTAGGTTTTGTAATAAGAGATGTAAATAATATCTTTCAATCCAATTATTTAGGAATGATCGGTTAAGTTAGAGAGGAGGGAAAACTGACAGAAATTTTAGGTTAAAATTAGGGCAACATGGTTAGGTTTAGTAATAAGAGAAGAGATGTGAATAATATCTTTCAATCCATTTATTTAGGAATGATCGGTTAAGTTAGAGAGGAGGGAAAACTGCCAGACATTTTAAGTTAAAATTAGGGCAACATGGTTAGGTTTAGTTATAAGAGATGTGAATAATATCTTTCAAGCCAATTTTTTAGGAATGATCGGTTAGGTTAGAGAGGAGGGAAAACTGACAGAAATTTTAGGTTAAAATTAAGGCAACATGGTTAGGTTTAGTAATAAGAGAAGAGATGTGAATAATATCTTTCAATCCAATTATTTAGGAATGATCGGTTAAGTTAGAGAGGAGGGAAAACTGACAGAAATTTTAGGTTAAAATTAGGGTAACAGGGTTAGGTTTAGTAATAAGAGATTTGCGAATAATATCTTTCAATCCAAATATTTAGGAATGATCGGTTAGGTTAGAGAGGAGGGAAAACCGACAGAAATTTTAGGTTAAAATTAGCACAACATGGTTAGGTTTTGTAATAATAAGGATAATGATAAGGATGAGAAGGCAAGCAAAAATCAAGGAAGTCATAATTGTGGAAACGCATCAGAAAAGAAATTTGATAAGTTTGAAAAGGAAAGAAACAATATTGTTTTGAAAAATATCAGGAAATGTTGTTGCATTTTGATAAAGATGAGAAGGCAAGCAAAAATCAAGGAAGACATAGTTAAAGGAACGCAGAAGTAGGAAAAGTAGTTGACTGATAGCAGTTTTGGCCACGGCGAGCTGTGATCCTCGCCCCGCGAGTGATGAGCCTCATCGCTCGCCACGGCGAGTACTTATTCTCGCCTCGCGAGTTGCTTCTGGCAGCTCGCCACGGCGAGCACTTCCCTTCGCCTCGCGAGTTGCTTCTGGCAGCTCGCCACGGCGAGCTAACCCACTCGCCTCGCGAACACTACCAGCCTTTGGAAGTTGTGAGGGTTGTGCGATCTGTTCCGTGTGATTTGATTTGGAGGTGTTCCCTGAGTGTTAATTAGGCCTAGTGGTGATGCTGGGAGTCCTGTTCAGAACCTTGTTAGGCATGGATTGTTGGGTTAGGGTAGTAGAGCATGAATTAAGTATTATACCTTATGCAATTATGTTAAAGTTTATATTGCCTTGAAATGTAATTGATATAATAATATCATTCTGTCTTGTGATTTGTATTATGCTGCTGATGTTATCAAACTGAACCGTTATGATATATGTATATGTTATATATGCAATGATAAGTTGTTGTTTAGCTCCAATTTCTTGGATGCATGTCGATAAGGTGATTAAGGATAAATGTTATTTGAGTTGAGTCCATGCATAGCATACATTGAGCTTAGTCCTCACCATGATAGGAGCTTTGTCCTCCGCACGTTTAAAAGTATATTAATACTTATGATGAAGTTTGGTACCACATGCATATAAGGAGTCTAAGAGCATTGTCACATGGTCATATTTATGATGTCATGTTATTGATAAAGAATGAATATATGATTAAGTGATAAGTGTTATTTATCTATGCTACTTGCTTAAAGATGATATGAAATTGATTATGTGATTACGTGCTATATGTTATTAAATGATGCAAGAATGCTATTAATGTTGATGTTAATTGTTATTCCGTATTATGTTGATTAGTATTATTTTGTTATGAAATCTCACCCCTTCTGCTGGAATTGCCGCCTTGTGGGCAAGTGCAGGTGATCGTGCTTAGTGTTCAGGTGGTTCGTGAGTGGCCTTACCTCACAGTGTTGTCTAGGTCGCTCTGATACGTAACGGGATGGGGTTGTCTTATGCATGCTTCATTCTTTACGTGTATTTGATGTTCCTTGCTAACATTTGAGATATTTTATGGGGCCTGCGTGCCAAACGTTTACGAATTTTTAGTAATAATTCCGCTGCAAAGTTTTGAAGTAAATTGGTGAAATAAATTATTATTTAATTGTTTTGGATTATGTTTTATGTAATACTCCGTTGTTGTGTTTGCATACTCTGATAACTGTTTAAGAAATTTTTATGTTGGGAAAACGGGGTGTTACAATTGGTATCAGAGCAAGTCGGTCTGTCCGGCCAATTAGAGAGTCTTGTTGAGTCTTAGTAATATTTGTATTACTAAATCTTATGTTGCTGCTACTGTTTGTTGTAGAATATCAGAATTGCTGGAAGAAACGATACCGCGTTAGCTGCTGCACTTCAAGCTGTTGCCCAAGCTGTGGGACAACCTAATGCAAATGCTGGTGTGAATGCTGAGACGAGAATGTTGGAGACTTTCATGAGGAATCATCCTCCAACGTTCAAGGGAAGGTATGACCCCGACGGAGCCCAGACGTGGCTTAAGGAGATAGAGAGGATCTTCAGAGTGATGCAGTGTACTGAAGTTCAACAAGTGCGCTTTGGTACACATCAGCTGTCAGAGGAAGCTGATGATTGGTGGGTCAGTGTGTTACCTAGCCTCGAGCAGGATGGGGCTGTGGTGACTTGGGCTGTTTTCAGGAGAGAGTTCCTGAGGAGATACTTTCCGGAGGATGTTCGCGGGAAGAAAGAGAGGAAAGCCAAGGGCCAGCAGAGTCGCCCTAAACCTTATAGTGCCCCTGCTGATAAAGGGAAACAGAAGATGGTCGTGGATAGGCAGACCGCGAGGAAGGGTACCCCTGCTGAGATCGTGTGTTTCAACTGTGGTGTGAAAGGCCACAAGAGCAATGTTTGTCCAGAAGAGATCAAGAAGTGTGTCCGGTGTGGCAAGAAGGGTCATTTAGTAGCTGATTGCAAGCGTAATGATATTGTGTGCTTTAATTGCAATGAAGAGGGTCATATTGGTTCCCAGTGCAAGCAGCCAAAGAGGGCGCCTACTACGGGTCGAGTTTTTGCCCTGACTGGTACTCAGACAGACAGTGATGATCGTTTGATCAGAGGTACTTGCTATATTAATAATACTCCTTTAGTTGCTATTATTGATACTGGTGCTACGCATTGCTTTATTGCTTTAAACTGTGTTTCTGCTTTGAGTCTTGCTATGTCTGATATGAATGGAGAGATGGTTGTCGAAACTCCAGCTAAGGGTTCGGTGACTACTTCTCTCGTATGCTTAAGTTGTCCTTTGTCTATGTTTGGTCGCGATTTTGAGATGGATTTAGTTTGTCTACCTTTGAGCGGTATGGACGTGATTCTGGGTATGAATTGGTTAGAGTACAACCACGTTCTTATCAATTGTTTTCGCAAGACGGTGCAATTCTCGTCTCCTGAAGAGGAAAGTGGCGCCGAGTTCTTATCTACTAAACAGCTGAAGCAACTAGAACGTGATGGTATGTTGATGTTTTCGTTGATGGCTTCTTTATCTTTAGAGAATCAAGCGGTGATCGATAAATTGCAAGTGGTATGCGACTTTCCTGAAGTTTTCCCAGATGAAATTCCTGATGTGCCTCCAGAGAGGGAAGTCGAGTTCTCTATTGATCTTGTTCCTGGAACTAAGCCGGTGTCGATGGCACCTTATCGTATGTCTGCTTCCGAATTAGCTGAGTTGAAGAAACAGTTGGAAGATTTACTTGAGAAGAAATTTGTTAGGCCAAGTGTTTCACCTTGGGGAGCGCCAGTGTTACTAGTAAAGAAGAAGGATGGTAGTATGAGGCTATGTATCGATTATCGGCAGTTGAATAAGGTAACTATCAAGAATAGGTATCCACTTCCGAGGATTAATGATTTGATGGATCAGTTAGTGGGTGCACGTGTTTTCAGCAAGATTGACTTGAGGTCGGGTTATCATCAGATTAAAGTAAAGGATGAAGATATGCAGAAGACAGCTTTCAGAACGCGTTATCGCCATTATGAGTACAAGGTTATGCCTTTTGGAGTTACTAATGCACCGGGAGTATTTATGGAGTATATGAATCGCATCTTCCATGCATTTCTGGATCAGTTCGTAGTTGTATTTATTGATGATATCCTGATTTACTCCAAGACTGAGGAAGAGCATGCTGAACATCTAAAGATTGTCTTGCATGTGTTGAAAGAGAAGAAACTTTATGCCAAATTGTCTAAGTGTGAGTTCTGGTTGAAAGAAGTGAGTTTCCTTGGTCATGTTATCTCCGGTGATGGTATTGCAGTAGATCCGTCTAAGATTGAAGCCGTATCGCAATGGGAGACTCCGAAGTCAGTTACCGAGATCAGGAGCTTTTTGGGTTTAGCTGGTTATTATAGAAGGTTTATTGAAGGATTCTCCAAGTTGGCTCTTCCGTTGACCCAGTTGACTTGTAAAGGTAGAGCTTTAGTTTGGGATGTTCATTGTGAGAACAGTTTCAACGAGTTGAAGAAGCGTTTGACGACGGCTCCAGTTTTGATTTTGCCGAAGTCTGATGCGCCATTTGTAGTGTATTGTGATGTGTCCAAGTTGGGTTTAGGAGGTGTGCTTATGCAGGTAGGTAAGGTGGTAGCTTACGCTTCAAGACAGTTGAGGATTCATGAGAAGAATTACCCGACGCATGATTTAGAATTAGCAGCTGTGGTTTTTGTATTGAAGATGTGGAGACACTACTTATATGGTGCGAGATTTGAAGTGTTCAGTGATCACAAGAGTTTGAAGTACTTATTTGACCAGAAGGAATTGAATATGAGGCAGAGAAGATGGTTAGAACTTTTGAAGGACTTCGACTTTGGGTTGAATTATCATCCGGGTAAAGCGAATGTGGTAGCTGATGCGTTGAGTAGGAAGACCTTGCATATGTCTGCTGTGATGGTTAAGGAGTTCGAATTACTTGAGCAATTTAGAGATTTGAGTTTGGTTTGTGAAAGGACGCCTCAGAGCGTGAAGCTAGGGATGCTGAAGATTGATAGTGACTTCTTGATGAGTATAAGAGAGGCGCAGAAAGAAAATGTCAAGTTTGTGGATTTAATGGTTGCGGGTAATCAGACTGAAGATAGTGATTTTCAAGTCGACGATCAGGGAGTGTTAAGATTCCGAGGTAGGATTTGCATTCCTGACAATGAAGAGATTAAGAAGATGATTCTTGAAGAGAGTCACAGAAGTAGCTTGAGTATTCACCCGGGAGCTACGAAGATGTATCACGATTTGAAGAAGTTGTTTTGGTGGTCTGGATTGAAACGTGATGTAGCACAGTTTGTGTATGCTTGTTTAGTTTGCCAGAAGTCGAAGATTGAGCATCAGAAACCGGCTGGCATGATGGTATCTTTAGATGTGCCAGAGTGGAAATGGGATAGTATATCCATGGATTTTGTGACTAGTTTGCCGAATACTCCAAGGGGGAATAACGCCATTTGGGTGGTAGTTGACAGATTGACGAAGTCGGCTCATTTTCTACCGATTAATATTAGTTTTCCTGTTGCTCAGTTGGCAGAGATTTATATCAAGGAGATTGTGAGGTTGCATGGTGTTCCTTCGAGCATAGTATCAGATAGAGATCCAAGATTTACTTCTAGATTTTGGAAAAGTTTGCAAGAGGCTTTGGGTTCTAAGTTGAGATTGAGTTCGGCGTATCATCCGCAGACAAATGGTCAGTCGGAGAGGACAATTCAGTCGCTAGAGGATTTGTTGAGAGTTTGTGTTCTTGAACAAGGAGGAACTTGGGATAGTCATCTTCCGTTAATCGAGTTCACATACAATAATAGTTATCATTCTAGTATTGGAATGGCACCTTTCGAGGCTTTGTATGGTCGGAGATGCAGAACTCCGTTGTGTTGGTTTGAGTCAGGTGAAAGGGTGGTCTTAGGACCGGAGATCGTTCAACAGACTACTAAGAAAGTTAAGATGATTCAGGAGAAAATGAAAGCGTCGCAGAGTCGACAAAAGAGTTACCATGATAAGCGAAGGAAAGACCTTGAGTTTCAGGAGGGAGACCACGTGTTTTTGAGGGTCACACCTATGACTGGTGTTGGACGTGCGTTGAAGTCAAGGAAGTTGACTTCGAGATTTATTGGCCCGTATCAGATTTTAGAGAGGGTTGGAACGGTGGCGTACCGAGTTGGGTTACCACCGCATCTTTCGAATTTGCATGATGTTTTCCATGTGTCGCAGCTTCGGAAGTATGTTCCGGATCCATCTCATGTGATCCAGAGCGATGATGTGCAAGTTAGAGACAACCTTACGGTGGAGACTTTACCGGTAAGGATTGATGATCGGAAAATGAAGACGTTGAGGGGCAAGGATATACCTCTCGTTAGAGTCGTTTGGTCGGGAACGACTGGTGAAAGCTTGACTTGGGAGCTTGAAAGTAAGATGCTGGAGTCTTATCCAGAGTTATTTGCTTGAGGTAATTTTCGAGGACGAAAATCTTTTAAGTGGGGGAGAGTTGTAACGCCCACGTTCGTTTTAGTATTTATTTAAATCGAGTTTAGGTGATTATATTATATTTATATAATATATAAGTGTTATGATATGTTTTGATATGTTTTGATATATTTTGGATGATTTGGTGATAAGTTATAATGCTAAGGATAAGGTTAAGAGACTTATTTTATTGTTAAATAAAATAAGATTTGAAAAGAAAATAAAATATTTAGTTATGGGTTAGTTTTAGATTTTAGAGAGTTATGTGGGAGAAAGAGTAAATAAGATAAGATTTGTTGGCAGTATAAATAAGGAAACTAGGGTTAGGCAGTCAGTAACGTATCAGACTGAGGAAACGGAAAGAGAGAAAAACGCACGCACGTGAAGGAGAAGAGAAGAGTGGACCTGCGATTTGCTGCTTCAATTCAGGTAAGGGTGAGATTCATGATTAAGTGATATTGATTAGCATAATTCTGATCGCAATTAACAAGGATTAGGATTGATTTGAGAGAAGGTGAAAACTAGGTCAAAACCTTATAAATTGATGGATTAACGGTTGGAATAGGTTTAATTGATGTGGAAAGTGTTCCTAGACCTTAGAATATGTTTAGGATGAATTCTGGGATCAATAGCAGGCTTAGAACCATGAGAATTTGTGAGATTTTGGGAGTATAGCAGTTCTGGCCGCAGCGAAATTCATCGCTCGCCACGGCGAGCTGTGATCCTCGCCCCGCGAGTGATGAGCCTCATCGCTCTCCACGGCGAGTACTTATTCTCGCCTCGCGAGTTGCTTCTGGCAGCTCGCCACGGCGAGCTAACCCACTCGCCTCGCGAACACTACCAGCCTTTGGAAGTTGTGAGGGTTGTGCGATCTGTTCCGTGTGATTTGATTTGGAGGTGTTCCCTGAGTGTTAATTAGGCCTAGTGGTGATGCTGGGAGTCCTATTCAGAACCTTGTTAGGCATGGATTGTTGGGTTAGGGTAGTAGAGCATGAATTAAGTATTATACCTTATGCAATTATGTTAAAGTTTATATTGCCTTGAAATGTAATTGATATAATAATATCATTCTGTCTTGTGATTTGTATTTTGCTGCTGATGTTATCAAACTGAACCGTTATGATATATGTATATGTTATATATGCAATGATAAGTTGTTGTTTAGCTCCAATTTCTTGGATGCATGTCGATAAGGTGATTAAGGATAAATGTTATTTGAGTTGAGTCCATGCATAGCATACATTGAGCTTAGTCCTCACCATGATAGGAGCTTTGTCCTCCGCACGTTTAAAAGTATATTAATACTTATGATGAAGTTTGGTACCACATGCATATAAGGAGTCTAAGAGCATTGTCACATGGTCATATTTATGATGTCATGTTATTGATAAAGAATGAATATATGATTAAGTGATAAGTGTTATTTATCTATGCTACTTGCTTAAAGATGATATGAAATTGATTATGTGATTACGTGCTATATGTTATTAAATGATGCAAGAATGCTATTAATGTTGATGTTAATTGTTATTCCGTATTATGTTGATTAGTATTATTTTGTTATGAAATCTCACCCCTTCTGCTGGAATTGCCGCCTTGTGGGCAAGTGCAGGTGATCGTGCTTAGTGTTCAGGTGGTTCGTGAGTGGCCTTACCTCACAGTGTTGTCTAGGTCGCTCTGATACGTAACGGGATGGGGTTGTCTTATGCATGCTTCATTCTTTACGTGTATTTGATGTTCCTTGCTAACATTTGAGATATTTTATGGGGCCTGCGTGCCAAACGTTTACGAATTTTTAGTAATAATTCCGCTGCAAAGTTTTGAAGTAAATTGGTGAAATAAATTATTATTTAATTGTTTTGGATTATGTTTTATGTAATACTCCGTTGTTGTGTTTGCATACTCTGATAACTGTTTAAGAAATTTTTAAGTGTTGGGAAAACGGGGTGTTACAGGCAACATGGTTAGGTTTAGTTATAAGAGATGTGAATAATATCTTTCAAGCCAATTTTTTAGGAATGATCGGTTAGGTTAGAGAGGAGGGAAAACTGACAGAAATTTTAGGTTAAAATTAAGGCAACATGGTTAGGTTTAGTAATAAGAGAAGAGATGTGAATAATATCCTTCAATCCAATTATTTAGGAATGATCGGTTAAGTTAGAGAGGAGGGAAAACTGACAGAAATTTTAGGTTAAAATTAGGGTAACAGGGTTAGGTTTAGTAATAAGAGATTTGCGAATAATATCTTTCAATCCAATTATTTAGGAATGATCGGTTAGGTTAGAGAGGAGGGAAAACCGACAGAAATTTTAGGTTAAAATTAGCACAACATGGTTAGGTTTTGTAATAATAAGGATAATGATAAGGATGAGAAGGCAAGCAAAAATCAAGGAAGTCATAATTGTGGAAACGCATCAGAAAAGAAATTTGATAAGTTTGAAAAGGAAAGAAACAATATTGTTTCGAAAAATATCAGGAAATGTTGTTGCATTTTGATAAAGATGAGAAGGCAAGCAAAAATCAAGGAAGACATAGTTAAAGGAACGCAGAAGTAGGAAAAGTAGTTGACTGATAGGGTGTAAAATTAAGGAAAATAAATACCATTAAATTTAATATGCGAATAATATCTTTTAAGCCAATTATTTAGGAATGATCGGTTAGGTTAGAGAGGAGGGTAAACTTCCAGAAATTTTAAGTTAAAATCAGGGCAACATGGTTAGGTTTAGTAATAAGAGATGTGAATAATATCTTTCAATCCAATTTTTTAGGAATGATCGGTTAGGTTAGAGAGGATGGAAAACTGACAGAAATTTTAGGTTAAAATTAGGGCAACATGGTTAGGTTTAGTAATAAGAGAAGAGATGTGAATAATATCTTTCAATCCAGTTATTTAGGAATGATCGGTTAAGTTAGAGAGGAGGGAAAACTGACAGAAATTTTAGGTTAAAATTAGGGTAACAGGGTTAGGTTTAGTATTAAGAGATTTGCGAATAATATCTTTCAATCCAATTATTTAGGAATGATCGGTTAGGTTAGAGAGGAGGGAAACTGCCAGACATTTTAAGTTAAAATTAGGGCAACATGGTTAGGTTTAGTAATAAGAAAAGAGATGTGAATAATATCTTTCAATCCAATTATTTAGGAATGATCGGTTAAGTTAGAGAGGAGGGAAAACTGACAGAAATTTTAGGTTAAAATTAGGGTAACAGGGTTAGGTTTAGTATTAAGAGATTTGCGAATAATATCTTTCAATCCAATTATTTAGGAATGATCGGTTAGGTTAGAGAGCAGGGAAAACTGCCAGACATTTTAAGTTAAAATTAGGGCAACATGGTTAGGTTTAGTTATAAGAGATGTGAATAATATCTTTCAAGCCAATTTTTTAGGAATGATCGGTTAGGTTAGAGAGGAGGGAAAACTGACAGAAATTTTAGGTTAAAATTAAGGTAACATGGTTAGGTTTAGTAATAAGAGAAGAGATGTGAATAATATCTTTCAATCCAATTATTTAGGAATGATCGGTTAAGTTAGAGAGGAGGGAAAACTGACAGAAATTTTAGGTTAAAATTAGGGTAACAGGGTTAGGTTTAGTAATAAGAGATTTGCGAATAATATCTTTCAATCCAATTATTTAGGAATGATCGATTAGGTTAGAGAGGAGGGAAAACCGACAGAAATTTTAGGTTAAAATTAGCACAACATGGTTAGGTTTTGTAATAATAAGGATAATGATAAGGATGAGAAGGCAAGCAAAAATCAAGGAAGTCATAATTGTGGAAACGCATCAGAAAAGAAATTTGATAAGTTTGAAAAGGAAAGAAACAATATTGTTTTGAAAAATATCAGGAAATGTTGTTGCATTTTGATAAAGATGAGAAGGCAAGCAAAAATCAAGGAAGACATAGTTAAAGGAACGCAGAAGTAGGAAAAGTAGTTGACTGATAGGGTGTGAAATTAAGGAAAATAAATACCATTAAATTTAATATGTGAATAATATCTTTTAAGCCAATTATTTAGGAATGATCGGTTAGGTTAGAGAGGAGGGTAAACTGCCAGAAATTTTAAGTTAAAACCAGGGCAACATGGTTAGGTTTAGTAATAAGAGATGTGAATAATATCTTTCAATCCAATTTTTTAGGAATGATCGGTTAGGTTAGAGAGGATGGAAAACTGACAGAAATTTTAGGTTAAAATTAGGGCAACAAGGTTAGGTTTAGTAATAAGAGAAGAGATGTGAATAATATCTTTCAATCCAATTATTTAGGAATGATCGGTTAAGTTAGAGAGGAGGGAAAACTGACAGAAATTTTAGGTTAAAATTAGGGTAACAGGGTTAGGTTTAGTAATAAGAGATTTGCGAATAATATCTTTCAATCCAATTATTTAGGAATGATCGGTTAGGTTAGAGAGGAGGGAAAACCGACAGAAATTTTAGGTTAAAATTAGCACAACATGGTTAGGTTTTGTAATAATAAGGATAATGATAAGGATGAGAAGGCAAGCAAAAATCAAGGAAGTCATAATTGTGGAAACGCATCAGAAAAGAAATTTGATAAGTTTGAAAAGGAAAGAAACAATATTGTTTTGAAAAATATCAGGAAATGTTGTTGCATTTTGATAAAGATGAGAAGGCAAGCAAAAATCAAGGAAGACATAGTTAAAGGAACGCAGAAGTAGGAAAAGTAGTTGACTGATAGGGTGTAAAATTAAGGAAAATAAATACCATTAAATTTAATATGCGAATAATATCTTTTAAGCCAATTATTTAGGAATGATCGGTTAGGTTAGAGAGGAGGGTAAACTTCCAGAAATTTTAAGTTAAAATCAGGGCAACATGGTTAGGTTTAGTAATAAGAGATGTGAATAATATCTTTCAATCCAATTTTTTAGGAATGATCGGTTAGGTTAGAGAGGATTGGAAAACTGACAGAAATTTTAGGTTAAAATTAGGGCAACATGGTTAGGTTTAGTAATAAGAGAAGAGATGTGAATAATATCTTTCAATCCAGTTATTTAGGAATGATCGGTTAAGTTAGAGAGGAGGGAAAACTGACAGAAATTTTAGGTTAAAATTAGGGTAACAGGGTTAGGTTTAGTATTAAGAGATTTGCGAATAATATCTTTCAATCCAATTATTTAGGAATGATCGGTTAGGTTAGAGAGGAGGGAAACTGCCAGACATTTTAAGTTAAAATTAGGGCAACATGGTTAGGTTTAGTAATAAGAGAAGAGATGTGAATAATATCTTTCAATCCAATTATTTAGGAATGATCGGTTAAGTTAGAGAGGAGGGAAAACTGACAGAAATTTTAGGTTAAAATTAGGGTAACAGGGTTAGGTTTAGTATTAAGAGATTTGCGAATAATATCTTTCAATCCAATTATTTAGGAATGATCGGTTAGGTTAGAGAGCAGGGAATACTGCCAGACATTTTAAGTTAAAATTAGGGCAACATGGTTAGGTTTAGTTATAAGAGATGTGAATAATATCTTTCAAGCCAATTTTTTAGGAATGATCGGTTAGGTTAGAGAGGAGGGAAAACTGACAGAAATTTTAGGTTAAAATTAGGGCAACATGGTTAGGTTTAGTAATAAGAGAAGAGATGTGAATAATATCTTTCAATCCAATTATTTAGGAATGATCGGTTAAGTTAGAGAGGAGGGAAAACTGACAGAAATTTTAGGTTAAAATTAGGGTAACAGGGTTAGGTTTAGTAATAAGAGATTTGCGAATAATATCTTTCAATCCAATTATTTAGGAATGATCGGTTAGGTTAGAGAGGAGGGAAAACCGACAGAAATTTTAGGTTAAAATTAGCACAACATGGTTAGGTTTTGTAATAATAAGGATAATGATAAGGATGAGAAGGCAAGCAAAAATCAAGGAAGTCATAATTGTGGAAACGCATCAGAAAAGAAATTTGATAAGTTTGAAAAGGAAAGAAACAATATTGTTTTGAAAAATATCAGGAAATGTTGTTGCATTTTGATAAAGATGAGAAGGCAAGCAAAAATCAAGGAAGACATAGTTAAAGGAACGCAGAAGTAGGAAAAGTAGTTGACTGATAGGGTGTGAAATTAAGGAAAATAAATACCATTAAATTTAATATGTGAATAATATCTTTTAAGCCAATTATTTAGGAATGATCGGTTAGGTTAGAGAGGAGGGTAAACTGCCAGAAATTTTAAGTTAAAATCAGGGCAACATGGTTAGGTTTAGTAATAAGAGATGTGAATAATATCTTTCAATCCAATTTTTTAGGAATGATCGGTTAGGTTAGAGAGGATGGAAAACTGACAGAAATTTTAGGTTAAAATTAGGGCAACAAGGTTAGGTTTAGTAATAAGAGAAGAGATGTGAATAATATCTTTCAATCCAATTATTTAGGAATGATCGGTTAAGTTAGAGAGGAGGGAAAACTGACAGAAATTTAAGGTTAAAATTGGGGTAACAGGGTTAGGTTTAGTATTAAGAGATTTGCGAATAATATCTTTCAATCCAATTATTTAGGAATGATCGGTTAGGTTAGAGAGGAGGGAAAACTGCCAGACATTTTAAGTTAAAATTAGGGCAACATGGTTAGGTTTAGTTATAAGAGATGTGAATAATATCTTTCAAGCCAATTTTTTAGGAATGATCGGTTAGGTTAGAGAGGAGGGAAAACTGACAGAAATTTTAGGTTAAAATTAAGGCAACATGGTTAGGTTTAGTAATAAGAGAAGGGATGTGAATAATATCTTTCAATCCAATTATTTAGGAATGATCGGTTAAGTTAGAGAGGAGGGAAAACTGACAGAAATTTTAGGTTAAAATTAGGGTAACAGGGTTAGGTTTAGTAATAAGAGATTTGCGAATAATATCTTTCAATCCAATTATTTAGGAATGATCGGTTAGGTTAGAGAGGAGGGAAAACCGACAGAAATTTTAGGTTAAAATTAGCACAACATGGTTAGGTTTTGTAATAATAAGGATAATGATAAGGATGAGAAGGCAAGCAAAAATCAAGGAAGTCATAATTGTGGAAACGCATCAGAAAAGAAATTTGATAAGTTTGAAAAGGAAAGAAACAATATTGTTTTGAAAAATATCAGGAAATGTTGTTGCATTTTGATAAAGATTAGAAGGCAAGCAAAAATCAAGGAAGACATAGTTAAAGGAACGCAGAAGTAGGAAAAGTAGTTGACTGATAGGGTGTAAAATTAAGGAAAATAAATACCATTAAATTTAATATGCGAATAATATCTTTTAAGCCAATTATTTAGGAATGATCGGTTAGGTTAGAGAGGAGGGTAAACTTCCAGAAATTTTAAGTTAAAATTAGGGCAACATGGTTAGGTTTAGTTATAAGAGATGTGAATAATATCTTTCAAGCCAATTTTTTAGGAATGATCGGTTAGGTTAGAGAGGAGGGAAAACTGACAGAAATTTTAGGTTAAAATTAAGGCAACATGGTTAGGTTTAGTAATAAGAGAAGGGATGTGAATAATATCTTTCAATCCAATTATTTAGGAATGATCGGTTAAGTTAGAGAGGAGGGAAAACTGACAGAAATTTTAGGTTAAAATTAGGGTAACAGGGTTAGGTTTAGTAATAAGAGATTTGCGAATAATATCTTTCAATCCAATTATTTAGGAATGATCGGTTAGGTTAGAGAGGAGGGAAAACCGACAGAAATTTTAGGTTAAAATTAGCACAACATGGTTAGGTTTTGTAATAATAAGGATAATGATAAGGATGAGAAGGCAAGCAAAAATCAAGGAAGTCATAATTGTGGAAACTCATCAGAAAAGAAATTTGATAAGTTTGAAAAGGAAAGAAACAATATTGTTTTGAAAAATATCAGGAAATGTTGTTGCATTTTGATAAAGATGAGAAGGCAAGCAAAAATCAAGGAAGACATAGTTAAAGGAACGTAGAAGTAGGAAAAGTAGTTGACTGATAGGGTGTAAAATTAAGGAAAATAAATACCATTAAATTTAATATGCGAATAATATCTTTTAAGCCAATTATTTAGGAATGATCGGTTAGGTTAGAGAGGAGGGTAAACTTCCAGAAATTTTAAGTTAAAATCAGGGCAACATGGTTAGGTTTAGTAATAAGAGATGTGAATAATATCTTTCAATCCAATTTTTTAGGAATGATCGGTTAGGTTAGAGAGGATGGAAAACTGATAGAAATTTTAGGTTAAAATTAGGGCAACATGGTTAGGTTTAGTAATAAGAGAAGAGATGTGAATAATATCTTTCAATCCAGTTATTTAGGAATGATCGGTTAAGTTAGAGAGGAGGGAAAACTGACAGAAATTTTAGGTTAAAATTAGGGTAACAGGGTTAGGTTTAGTATTAAGAGATTTGCGAATAATATCTTTCAATCCAATTATTTAGGAATGATCGGTTAGGTTAGAGAGGAGGGAAACTGCCAGACATTTTAAGTTAAAATTAGGGCAACATGGTTAGGTTTAGTAATAAGAGAAGAGATGTGAATAATATCTTTCAATCCAATTATTTAGGAATGATCGGTTAAGTTAGAGAGGAGGGAAAACTGACAGAAATTTTAGGTTAAAATTAGGGTAACAGGGTTAGGTTTAGTATTAAGAGATTTGCGAATAATATCTTTCAATCCAATTATTTAGGAATGATCGGTTAGGTTAGAGAGCAGGGAATACTGCCAGACATTTTAAGTTAAAATTAGGGCAACATGGTTAGGTTTAGTTATAAGAGATGTGAATAATATCTTTCAAGCCAATTTTTTAGGAATGATCGGTTAGGTTAGAGAGGAGGGAAAACTGACAGAAATTTTAGGTTAAAATTAGGGCAACATGGTTAGGTTTAGTAATAAGAGAAGAGATGTGAATAATATCTTTCAATCCAATTATTTAGGAATGATCGGTTAAGTTAGAGAGGAGGGAAAACTGACAGAAATTTTAGGTTAAAATTAGGGTAACAGGGTTAGGTTTAGTAATAAGAGATTTGCGAATAATATCTTTCAATCCAATTATTTAGGAATGATCGGTTAGGTTAGAGAGGAGGGAAAACCGACAGAAATTTTAGGTTAAAATTAGCACAACATGGTTAGGTTTTGTAATAATAAGGATAATGATAAGGATGAGAAGGCAAGCAAAAATCAAGGAAGTCATAATTGTGGAAACGCATCAGAAAAGAAATTTGATAAGTTTGAAAAGGAAAGAAACAATATTGTTTTTAAAAATATCAGGAAATGTTGTTGCATTTTGATAAAGATGAGAAGGCAAGCAAAAATCAAGGAAGACATAGTTAAAGGAACGCAGAAGTAGGAAAAGTAGTTGACTGATAGGGTGTGAAATTAAGGAAAATAAATACCATTAAATTTAATATGTGAATAATATCTTTTAAGCCAATTATTTAGGAATCATCGGTTAGGTTAGAGAGGAGGGTAAACTGCCAGAAATTTTAAGTTAAAATCAGGGCAACATGGTTAGGTTTAGTAATAAGAGATGTGAATAATATCTTTCAATCCAATTTTTTAGGAATGATCGGTTAGGTTAGAGAGGATGGAAAACTGACAGAAATTTTAGGTTAAAATTAGGGCAACATGGTTAGGTTTAGTAATAAGAGAAGAGATGTGAATAATATCTTTCAATCCAATTATTTAGGAATGATCGGTTAAGTTAGAGAGGAGGGAAAACTGACAGAAATTTTAGGTTAAAATTAGGGTAACAGGGTTAGGTTTAGTATTAAGAGATTTGCGAATAATATCTTTCAATCCAATTATTTAGGAATGATCGGTTAGGTTAGAGAGGAGGGAAAACTGCCAGACATTTTAAGTTAAAATTAGGGCAACATGGTTAGGTTTAGTTATAAGAGATGTGAATAATATCTTTCAATCCAATTTTTTAGGAATGATCGGTTAGTTTAGAGAGGAGGTAAAACTGACAGAAATTTTAGGTTAAAATTAGGGCAACATGGTTAGGTTTAGTAATAAGAGATGTGAATAATATCTTTCAAGACAATTATTTAGGAATGATCGGTTAGGTTAGAGAGGAGGGTAAACTGCCAGAAATTTTAGGTTAAAATTAGGGTAACAGGGTTAGGTTTAGTAATTAGAGAAGAGATGTGAATAATATCTTTCAATCCAATTTTTAGGAATGATCGGTTAGGTTAGAGAGGAGGGAAACTGACAGAAATTTTAGGTTAAAATTAGGGCAACATGGTTATGTTTAGTAATAATAAGGATGAGAAGGCAAGCAAAAATCAAGGAAGACATAATTGAGGAAAAACATCAGAAAAGAAATTTGATAACTTTGAAAAGGAAACAAACAATATTTTTTTGAAAAATATCAGGAACTGTTGTTGTATTTTGATAAGGATGAAAAGGCAAGCAAAAATCAAGGAAGACATAATTAAAGGAACGCAGAAGTAGGAAAAGTAGTTGACTGATAGGGTGTGAAATTATGGAAAATAAATACCATTTAATTTAATATCCGAATAATATCTTTCAATCCAATTATTTTGGAATGATCGGTTAGGTTAGAGAGGAGGGAAAACTGCCAGAAATTTTAAGTTAAAATTAGGGCAACATGGTTAGGTTCAGTAATAAAAGATGTGAATAATATCTTTCAATCCAATTTTTTAGGAATGATCGGTTAGGTTAGAGAGGAAGGAAAACTGACAGAAATTTTAGGTTAAAATTAGGGGAACATGGTTAGGTTTAGTAATAAGAGATGTGAATAATATCTTTCAATCCAATTATTTAGGAATGATCGGTTAAGTTAGAGAGGAGGGAAAACTGATAGAAATTTTAGGTTAAAATTAGGGCAACATGGTTAGGTTTAGTAATAAGATCCAATTTTTTAGGAATGATCGGTTAGGTTAGAGAGGAAGGAAAACTGACAGAAATTTTAGGTTAAAATTAGGGCAACATGGTTAGGTTTAGTAATAAGAGAAGAGATAAGAGATGTGAATAATATCTTTCAATCCAATTTTTAGGAATGATCGGTTAGGTTAGAGAGGAGGGAAAACTGACAGAAATTTTAGGTTAAAATTAGGGAAACATGGTAAGGTTTAGTAATAATAAGGATAATGATAAGGATGAGAAGGGAAGCAAAAATCAAGGAAGACATAATTGTGGAAACGCATCAGAAAAGAAATTTGATAAGTTTGAAAAGGAAAGAAACAATATTGTTTTGAAATATATCAGGAAATGTTGTTGCATTTTGATAAAGATGAGAAGGCAAGCAAAAATCAAGGAAGACATAGTTAAAGGAACGCAGAAGTAGGAAAAGTAGTTGACTGATAGGTGTGAAATTATGGAAAATAAATACCATTTAATTTAATATGCGAGTAATATCTTTTAAGCCAATTATTTAGGAATGATGGGTTAGGTTAGGGAGGAGGGTAAACTGCCAGAAATTTTAAGTTAAAATTAGGGCAACATGGTTAGGTTTAGTAATAAGATATGTGAATAATATCTTTCAATCCAATTTTTTAGGAATGATTGGTTAGGTTAGAGAGGATGGAAAACTAACAGAAATTTTAGGTTAAAATTAGGGCAACATGGTTAGGTTTAGTAATAAGAGAAGAGATGTGAATAATATCTTTCAATCCAATTATTTAGGAATGATCGGTTAAGTTAGAGAGGAGGGAAAACTGACAGAAATTTTAGGTTAAAATTAGGGTAACAGGGTTAGGTTTAGTAATAAGAGATGTGAATAATATCTTTCAATTCAATTTTTTAGGAATGATCGGTTAGGTTAGAGGGGAGGGAAAACTGACAGAAATTTTAAGTTAAAATTAAGGTAACATAGTTAGGTTTAGTAACATGAGATACTAAACTAAAGGGAACATCATACCCTATCCTGTGGTCTGCATTTTAAGGCCAAACCACCGTTGCAAGGACCTATAGGAAGTCTGAGCTGAAATGCATCATGACGGGGTTCATTGAAAAATGAGTTTGATTTGCGATATAGAAGACACCGAACCTGAGATTGGACCAAGTCCTTCTTAGCCATATTGTTAAAATATTTTTATAGTGATCAAAATTTCAATACATATGTTGTTATTTTTTATTCACAATCTTATTAACATTTAATTTTCAACCCTATTATATAATATGAAAAAAATTAAAATATGTGAAAAATTACTAAAGTCTATAAAGTATGGTTATTTAAAAGTGAATTTTGTACTTTAAATTATAAATTTAATAACAAAATATTTAAATTTAATTATCATTAACATTTAAATTATAAATAAATGAATTTATTTTTCTTAAATGGTGGTTTAAAATTAGTATAGTGCAAATTTAATTATTAAGAGAGGAGGTTGTAATTCAAACACTTCATAATAGAAGTCGGTATAAATTTTACTTTTTAAAGGAAGTGAATGTATATTTTAACATAAGCGAGAATATGAGTATAATTCAAACTTCTCTTAGAAAAAGAGAATAAAGTTTACTCAATTTATTAATGGATTAAAATAATCGTATAGTAAAGAAATCATTCAAAAATCATACAAGCCAAAAAAAATAAAGTAATTTTAAAAGTAATTTAAAAAATCATTCAAAAATCTTACTAGCCAAGTAATTTACTCAATTACTCAAACTGATGGAATAGTGTTGCACTTAGATTTATAGCCAAGTAATTTAAAAAGTAAAAATCTAATTTAATCTTTTAAACAAAGAGGCAGACGGTACCTTCTTAATTTTAATACTCCAATCAAAACATTTGCTTAATAATAAAGTGTACCACATCGTGCTTCTATAAGACTATATACTTATAGCCACTTGATTCAGAACAATATAATATTCTCATGTGGTTTCCTGTAAATAGTTGTCTTGCTTATTCTATTTGTGTGAATCAAAATTTGATAAAAACATGGCCTCTTCATACTCACTAGTATTACTTCTACTTAAAATGATGATAGTTACCACTGTCGTGGGTGCTGGAAGGTCTAATATGATTGGATATCCAGATTATAGCACACCAGATTTTGGATATCCAGATTATAACTTATCAGAAATAGAAGATGAATGGTTTCACTTATTTTGTGACCCACATGACATTATAATGGCCGGAAAGCGTGTAAGATTTGCATGTCCGCCACCTACATTTGTTCCAGAAGAAGATTTGTGGGACTTCGATTCTTTCCATTGAAATTTGTTTCAAGTTTTTTTTATTGTCAATCTCTATAATTAAAATATAGCAACCATTTTTTTTATAATTTAATTCTTACTTTTTTTCATATTTAATGGTTGAGATTCCATTCGAGAAAACTTGAAAAAATCTCACTTGAGAGAATCTTCCGAAAAGAATAATTATTGTTATACTGTTTTTTTTTTTTTTTATCAAATCCCCAATATTCACCTTCATATGGTGATACATATTAGTAATTTCATTAGCATTACAAATCTTTATACTAACAAATTAGAGTTGTTAGAAATAGCCCATTCCAAGATCCTTTACTCTTAAGATGTCCACCTCACCATTCTCCTACATGGCATTTGTTCCTCAAATTTTTCGTTATTTTTAATTCATGTTAAATGATTATAATATTAAAAAAAACCGTTTTTATAATCAAATAATTATTAAAATTTATGTTACATTAAAAAAATTGGTACGTTACAAACAAATAATTATTAACATATAAATCTTAATTGAAAAAACACTAATTACATTAAAAATTTGTACGTTACAATCAAATAATTATTAATATAATTATTATTTCGATTAACATTTATACGGTACATTAAAAATTTGGTACGTTACAATATTATAATAAATAACTTGAATAAATTATATTCTTAATTTTGGTCTGTTACACTATCACACTAACTTACTAATTAAAAATTTGTATGTTACAATCAAATAATTATTAATATAATTATTATTTCGATTAACATTTATACGGTACATTAAATATTTGGTAGGTTACAAAATATTGTGAAGTTAATTTTTTGTATGTTACATGAAATATAATCTAATCGTTTAATGCACGTTTTATAAAATTAACGATGTTGATAATATTAATTTTAAAACGGTCAAATTAATAAGTATTAATCGTTATGATACTACTTTTCTATATAAATAGTAGTGCTTTTGGGTACGAGTACAAAACAATCACGAAATACAATTCTTATTTTTCTGTTCTCTGGTTCTCTGATATCTATATTATAAGTTATTTCTGTAATTTTTCCTTATTTCAAGAGAAATGTCTACAAAACACAACTTCATCTCTGATGTTTCTCCAAGAAAACAATCGTGGACATTGGTTGTGAGGGTTGTGAGGGCTTGGTTTGTTCAAGACTACAAAAATAAAAAACTACCATTTTCCATGGAGTTGGTTCTAATGGATCGAAAAGTGCTTTTTCCATATTGTTTTTTTTTTTTTTTGTATTTTTGTTTAAAGTATAGTGTTTTAATCTTTGTTATCTAGGGTGATCGAATTGGTGCGTCTATACGAAGAACATTGATCTACAAGTTCAAGGAGCAGCTCCAAGAGGGAATGGTGTTCACGATTTCCTCATTTGATGTTGCTTGCAACAGTGGTTCCTATAGACCATCACGCAGCGAATACAAACTTAATTTTACAATCAACACAAAAGTCAAACTATCTAAAACTGCTTTGATACCAACAAACGTGTATTCGTTTACACCTTCACTTGATGTTTTCAATGAAAAGTACGACAGCAACTACTTGGTTGGTAAGTGACTATAATTTTTGGTGAAAATAGTTTTATTTTTCAATTTTACTGTTTATATTCTTATAATAATAAATTGTAATTTGATCGATATATTAATTTATGTTATATATGCAGATGTAATTGGAGTCATGACTGGAGTTGGTGTTGAAAGAGAGTATGAAAGAGAAGGTGTAAAAACTAAGATGAATGTCATTGAATTGGATTCAAATGGGTAGGTTTGATTTTTTTGTAATTGTTATTTTCTAAGACCTATATTATCGTACTTTTATTAATATTTATATAATATTTGACAATTTTAAATAGGTATCGTTTTAAATGTACTCTTTTTGGAGAGTATGTTGAGGAGTTGAACTCTTTTCTATCGTCCGGTGAATCTGAAAATGCTGTTGTAGCCATTATGTTGGCAAAAGTTAGATTGTTTCAAGGTAATAGTTTATTACTATCAACTGTGATTGTTATATATATATATATATATATATATATATATATATATATACTTGATTGATATACTTTTGTATCTTAATGGTAGGAAAACCAACATTGCAAAATACATTATCTTCAACTAGAGTCACCTTCAATCCTGAAATTGATGAAACAAAGGAACTAAGGAAAAGGTATATATTTTTACAAAAAAAATTAATATTTTTTATTAAATTTTAATATTATTGACAAATATTTTTTATTTCAACTTTCTTATGGCAAATACAAATTCTCCAGCATCGGGATTGATCCAGTTACCAGATTCATCTCGCATACCTATAGATGAAGAGTTTCTCAAACTTACTCCTAGGACCACTATTGAGGAGTTGAAGAATGTTAATAAGGTTTTTTGTTTTATTAGCAATCTACCTTGGTAAAGTTTGTAACCCTTTTAGTATAATGTTATTTTGTATGGTGATGCAGGGCACCTCTTTTATTGTTTTGGGAACAATAAATGAGATTGTTGATGAGGATGGATGGTGGTACACCGCTTGCTCATGCAACAAAAAGGTGTATGCTGATTCAAACATGTACTTTTGTGAAAAGTGTGATCGTCATGTTGTGCATGTCACACCTAGGTATATGTTAACTTAAATTTGTTGATATTTTTCAATTTGCGTAAAGCGCTATCTTTAAGTTTTTTAATACACATCCAAGTGTTTGATGCAGGTTCAAAATCATGATTCGAGTAATTGATGACAGCGGAAGTGCACTTTTTGTTTTATTTGATCGAGATGTTTCTGGATTGCTTAATAAATCATGTTCTGACATTATTGAGTCCAACAACGTTGTCGTAAGTATTTTTTCAACCCTTTTTAACAATACAAAGCTTTACTATTATATTTACTTTGGATACATTTTAAATGATACACAAATAAAAATAACAATTTTAAAATACTTTTATTCTTATGCTATTTTGGCAGGGTGATCCATCTCATGATTTACCCAATGAGATTACACAATTGGTTGGTACTGAGTTGTTGTTCAAGGTTGACGTGAGTGTTGGATTCAACTCTAGGTATGAGAGTAGCTATTGTGTTATGAAGCTTAGCAACGATCCAAATATTCTTTTAAAGTTTAAAAAGGTTGAGACACTTCAGGTATCCTAACACTAATTGTTTGAAACAATTTTTGAACACAATAGTTTCCTTAATGTATTACAAAATTGTAAATTTTTTATTGTTTGTGTGCATGTTTAAACAAATAGGATGATTTGGTTGAACCAGCATTTCATAGCCGATATGCTTTGAAGACAATTGGTCTCGAGAAAGACAGTGTTGTCATGGTATTTAACAACTTTTTGAAGTTTATTTTATTTGATTTTTCGAATGAAAAATAAATGGGATATTGTAATTATAATATATTATTATTTTACTCTAAATTGACATATTTTTTATTACAGGACTTAATGGATAAGTTTTCTGAAACAAGTCCCACAACTCCATCGTTTGTGGACCCAAAAGGTGTTATTGAATTAGATTCTGAATCATTTGCACCTCCTAAAAAGAGAATGTTACCAACAGATGAAGATTGTGGAACAACTAACTAAATTGTTCAACCTACTAAAAAGATTGTGAAGATAGAGAAATAGTATGTTTAAGTGACTTTGTTCTAATTTTAATGTACCAAAATAAGGTCCATGTCATTGACAATGGAATTACTATTTTCAATAAGGAGCAGCTCCAAGAGGGAGTGGTTTTCACGATTTCCTCATTTGATGTTGCTTGCAACAGTGGTGTGTATAAACCATCACGCAACGAATACAAACTGAATTTCATAATCAGCACAAAAATGAAAATATATAAAACTGCTTTAATCAATATTTTAATTTGTGTTATATATACAGATGTAATTGGAGTCTTGACTTGAGTGGGTGTTGAAAGAGAATATGAAAGAGATGGTGGAAAAACTATGATGAATGTCATCGAACTCGATTCAAATGGGTAAGCTTAATCTTTTGTATGTTTGTTTTTTTAAAACATGTATTATGGTATTTGACTAATATTTGTATACTCTTTTGACAATTTTTATGATAGGTTTTAATGGATAAGTTTTCTGAAATAAGTCCCACAACTCCGCATAGTGTGAACTCGAAAGATGTTATTGACTCAGATTCTGAATCATTTGCACCCTCCTAAGAAGAGAATGTTGCCAATAAACGAATATTGCGGGACATCTGACGCAATTGTTCAACCAATCATAAAGATTGTGAAGATAGAGTAATAATATTTTCAAGTGACTTGGTTACGTTTAAGTTGTTTATCCATTATGTCAATGTTATGTGTTTGTGTTTAATGTAGTAGAATAAAGTTCATGTCATAGACAATGAAAATACAATTTTCAATTGAATAAATCACTACTGTTGCATGTATTGACACATCAATGAAAAAATATTTTAGTTTCCATATTATCAATTTATGATTTACTTATGTCTTAAACTTTACACAAATTCAAAAATAAATATAATATTTAAATGAAGGATTCAATGAAAGAAGTTATATATTGAACAAAATACACCTTATCTCTCTTAATCCAATTAACCTTTTTAGATTCCTTACACCCTCCACACACAAAAAAATAAATAAATAATTAAGGATTAAGTGCAAGAAGTTATACTTTGTGGGAGCTTTGAAGAAGGGAATAAATTAAACCAACTGAGTTGAGTATTGAAAGAGAATACAAAAGATACAATACAAGAACTAAGATGAATGTCATTGAATTAAATTCGAATGAGTGGCCTTTATTTGTTTTTTATTTTATTTTTAAGATATAATATACTATGGTATTTAATTATAATTTTGATTATTTGTGAATTCATTTTGAAGAGATATCGGTTTGAATGTACTCTCTTCGGATATTTTGTTGAGGAATTAAACTCTTTGTTTATCTTCCGCTGAATCTGAAAAGGCGATTATGGCAATTTTGTTGGCAAAGTTTAAGTTGCTCTAAGGTAAATGTTTATAACTATCAACTCGATTGTTTAATATGATTGGGATGTAAAAATCTATTTATTTACTTAAATCATTTTATTTGTTTCCTTAGGGATAGGAAAATCAAGGTCACAATTTTTTTTTCATCAACTAGGATCACATTCAACCCTGAAATCTTTATACTAATAATTTAGAGTTGTTAGAAATAACCCATTCCAAGATCCTCTCCTCTAAAGATGACCAACTCATCATAATCCTACATGGCATTTGATCCTCAAATTTATCCTAATTTTTAATACATGCTAAATGATTATAATATTAAAAAAACCGTTTTTATTTGACATTAAATTGTACATAAAATACATAGTTGGTTACAATCGAATAATTATTGATATAATAATTATTGTTTCGATTAAAATTTAAATGTTACATTTAAAAATTGGTACGTTACAAACAAATAATTATTAATATAGTTCGTGTTTCAATTAAGATTCATACGTTACCTTATTACATTAAAAATTTGTACGTTACAATCAAATAATTATTAATATAATGATTATTTTGATTAACATTTATACAGTACATTAAAAATTTGGTAGGTTACAAAATTATAATAAATAATTTGAATAAATTATAACTTTAATTTTGGTCGTTACACTATGACAGTAACTTACTAATTAAAATTTTGATTGTAGTGATTAGTTTTTAAGGTTATATAATTAATTTTTATTCGTTACATAAATATATTACTTAATTATTTGTAAGATATTATTAAATTTCAAATGTTATGAAGTTAATTTTTTTTTAGGTTACATGAAATATAATATAATCATTTAATGCACATTTTATAAAATAGTAGTGCTTTTGGGTACGAATATACAACAATCACGAAATACAATTCTTCTTTTTATGTTCGTTGGTTCTATGATATCTATATCCTTAGTTATTTCTGTAGTTTTTTCTGTTGCAAAGATAAATGTCTACGAAACATGACTTCATCTCTGATATTTCGCCAAAAAAATAATCGTGGATATTGGTTGTGAGGGTTGTTCGTGCTTGGTTTGTTCAAGACTACAAAATAAAAAACTACCTTTTTTCATGGAGTTGGTTCTAATGGATCGAAATGTGCTTTTTTCATATTATTTTTGTTTTTGTTTTTTGTATTTTTGTTTAAAGTGTAGTGTTTTAATCTTTGTTATGTAAGGTGATCGAATTGGTGCATCTATACGAAGAAAATTGATCTACAAGTTCAAGGAGTAGCTCCAAGAGGGAATGGTGTTCGCGATTTCCTCATTTGGTGTTGCTTGGAACAGTGGTTCGTATAGACCATCATGCGGCGAATACAAACTGAATTTCACAATCAACACAAAGGTCAAACTATCTAAAACTGCTTTGGTCCCAACAAATGTGTATTCATTTACACCTTCACCTGATGTTTTCAATGAATCTTACAACAGCAACTACTTGGTTGGTAAGTGACTATAATTTTCTTCCTGTAAATAGGAAGAAATATTATTGTTTGCTTACAAAAGTAACATAATAATTTCATTATTTTTTTTGTAAAAAAAGATTTATTTTTCAATGTTACAGTATATATTCTTATAATAATAAATTGTAATTTGATTAATATATTAATTTATGTTATATATGCAGATGTAATTGGATTCATGATTGGAGTTGATGTTGAAAGAGAGTACGAAAGAGAAGGTGTAAAAACTAAGATGAATGTCATTGAATTGGATTCAAATGGGTAGGTTTGATTTTTTTGTAATTGTAATTTTTTAAGAGCTATATTATCGTATTTTTATTAATATTTGTATAATCTTTGACTATTTTAAATAGATATCGTTTTAAATGTACTCTTTTTGGAGAGTATGTTGAGGAGCTGAACTCTTTTCTATCGTCTGGTGAATCTCAAAATGTTGTTGTATAAACAAAATATATATATATATATATATGTATAAACAAAATGTCACAATTGATAGTAATAAATTATTACCTTGAAACAATTTAACTTTTGCCAACATAATGGCTACAACATTACAATATAGTTGAATGATATACTTTTGTATCTTAATGGTAGGAAAAACAACATTGCAAAATGCATTTTCTTCCACTAGAATCACCTTCAATCCTGAAATTGATGAAACAAAGGAACTAAGGAAAAGGTATATATATTTTTTAAATTTAACCTTTTTTATTAAATTATAATATTATTGACAGATATTTTTTATTACAACTTTCTTAGTGCAAATACAAATTCTCCTGCATCGGGATTGATCCAGTTACCAGATTCATCTCGCATACATATAAATGAGGAGTTTCTCAAACTTACTCCTAGAACCACTATTGAGGAGTTGAAAAATGTTAATAAGGTTTTTTGTTTTATTAGCGATCTATCTTGATAAAGTTTGTACCCCTTTTAGTATAATGTTATTTTGTATGGTGATGTAGGGCACCTCTTTTATTGTCTTGGGAACAATAAGTGAGGTTGTTGATGAGGATGGATGGTGGTACATCGATTGCTCATGCAACAAAAAGGTGTATGCTGATTCAAACATGTACTTTTGTGAAAAGTATGATCGTCATGTTGTGCATGTCATACCTAGGTATATGTTAACTTAAATTTGTTGATATTTTTAATCAACGTAAAGCGTTATCCTTAAGTTTGTTATAACACATCCAACCGTTTGATACAGGTTCAAAATCAAGATTCGAGTAGTTGATGACAGCGGAAGTGCAATTTTTATTTTATTTGATCGAGATGTTTCTGGATTTCTTAATAAATAATGTTCTGACATTATTGAGTCCAACAACGTTGTCGTATGTATTTTTTCAAACTTTTTTTATAATACAAAGCTCTAATATTATATTTACATCGAAAACATTTTAAATGGTACACAAATAATAATAACAAATTTATGATACTTTTAGTATAAAGATTTATTTTTAATATACAATATACTATGATATTTTATTATAATTTTGATTATTTGTCAATTCATTTTGAAGATATATCGGTTTGAATGTACTTTCTTCGGATATTATGGTGAGGAATTAAACTTTTTGTTTATCTTTCGTTGAATCTGAAAAGGCGATTGTGACAATTTTGTTGGCAAAATTTAAGTTGTTCTAAGGTAAGTGTTTATAACTATCAACTTGATTGTTTAATATGATTGGAAAGTAAAAATCTATTTATTTACTTAAATCATTTTATTTGTTTCTTTAGGGATAAGAAAATCAATGTTACAAAATCATTTTTCATCAACTAGGATCACGTTCAACTCTGAAATTATAGAGGCAAATAAACTTAAAAAAATGAATTATTATTTTGGTAGAAAGAATTTTTTTGTCACACTTTACCTATGTCTTTTTGTGCTTCATATTTTGGTCACACTTTAACTTCAAAAGGTACCATATAGATTATGATATTAGATGAGTTCAGTCTTTATAATGGAAAACAATTATACATGCAATTGAGGGAGTTGACACATATCTTATACCTTTTTGTTCCCCGTGTTTGGGTTTGTGGGTTTCAATTAGGAATTTGAGAAGAAGGGATGGTTCTTTTTGAAAAATGGAAAATAATGATTTGAAAATCAGAATTACGGTAAAGTAAAAGAAGATTAATTTAGAGAGTTTTAATTTGTGACCCTTGATCTCCAATAAAATAAAATTGAGGAAAGATATTAAAGAAAATTATTTTCTCATTATTTCTCTCTTCATAGATAATTTGTTTCCAAGAAAAATACTATCTCCAATATTTTTTTAGGGACTCTTTTCAATCTTAAATATAAATAAATAAATAAATAATTTTTTTAATCTCAAATAACATATAACTTACTTTGTCTCTATTCAATGTTGTTTATCCTATGTGGTATTATAGAAATAATCAGATTCAATAACTCAAGACTTTTGTAACAAAGAAAACCCAAGACTTACCAGAAATGCAATTATTGCTATGATCACAACTCAAGATTCTCTATCTGGTAATCTTACAAAGCTAACAAATGGTACAACTATCTCTGATTTTGTTATTTTGAAAGCTTATAAAATGGTTACTCATCATCAAAGAACACCAAAATTATTGAGGTTATTTGACAGCCACCAATCCATAGTTGGATAAAGTGTAAAACTGATGACATTTCTTAAGGCAATCCAAGACCAACAACTTTTGTAGGTATCTACAAAAACAATCATGGAGAGAGTATTAGTTGTTTTGTTTCAAACCTTGCAATTTGTAATGCTCTGTTTGCTTAGATTATGGGAGTTATTCTTGCAATGGAATGTGCTTACCAGAAAAATTGGCATAATCTTTGGATTGAAAGTGATTCAAAATTGGTTACCTTAGCCATCAAGTAATTCAAATTGTTTCGTGGCGTAACAAAAATAGATGTCTTAATTGTCTTACTCTATTGCAATCAATGAATTTCATGATGTCCTATAAGTTCAAATAGAGAAACTATTGTGAAGATAAGTTAGGTACTTTAGGCCTATCTATCAATGATTTTATTTGGTGATCTTCCACACATGTTCAGATTAGGGAAGATTTAGTTAAGAATAGACAAGGTCTTCTATGTTATAGATTTTTTTTAACATTTTGAAAGTTTAGTTTGCTCCCTCCTTTTTTTTGGATCCTACTTTTCATTTTAATACATCTATTGTGTGTCCTTCATAGGCCGTCAACTTATTGAAAAAAATGTTATGTATCCTAAAATATATTTTAATTCATGTAAGTTTATTTTTATTGTATTCTCATGAAAGAAAATTTTAATAGAAGACACTTTTTAAAATGTTGTATTATTTATGAAACCAAGAAAAATAATTGATACAACAAGTTTTTTAATTTAGGTATTTTTGTTTATAATTGAGATCAGAGAGTATTGAAATTTTGCAAAAAAATAAATAATTTTATTAAGAGTGAAAAATTGAAACATAGGTAATCATATCCATTTGATAAATGGATATATTGAATGACTTATAAACCATGAACTCTTACTAATTTTCCTAAAAAAATGAACTCTTACTAATTGGTTAATTTTTTAGGAATATGTTAATTATTGGCTAAATTGTATTTTTGGTCCCTTAACTATTTATATAGTATCGGTTTGGTCCCCTAACTAAAATTTGATTTATTTTGGTCCCGTAACTTCTCTCCGTTACACATTTTGGTCATTTCCGTTAGTTTTAATTCAAAAACGTTAGGTTTTCTTCATCTTCTTCTCCTCTTTTTCATCTTCATATCATCTCCATCAACATTCAACAACAAGAATCCCAGAAGAAAATGAAGAAAACCTAACGTTTTTGAATTCAAACTAACGAAAAGGATCAAAATATATAATCGAGAGAAGTTAATGGACCAAAATAAATCAAATTTTAGTTAGGGGATCAAACCAATACTAATTAAATAGTTAAGCGACCAAAAAGATAATTTAGTCTTAATTATTTATAGTGTTCTTATCTTTTAGGCTTAATTGTCCTTTTGTTAACTATTTTATCACTTTTCACAAAAGTAGTCATCTTTTTATAAATTTTAACATTTTTGACCTCAATAAATAATGATTTATTGTTTCAATTTTAAATATAAAGATAAAATACCACATAACGCGGAAATTATGGATGAAAAGAAACAAAAACAATGATACTTAAAAAATCTGTTAATATATAAAACCTATTAAATACTTTTAAATAAAATATATCCCGTGCTTGGCACGGGGCGTTACACTAGTGTACTACATGGTAAAGCTGTGTCTACTAAAATTATATTTATAATAACAGTTGTTTGTCATAGAAGAATTTTTTATTCCATTGACGTTTGAAATTCTTTTATGTCTCTTTATATTTTATTCTATTTTCAGCTATTATGGAGCCAATTACCCGTGGTTTTATCTATCATTACCATTTTCTTATTTTCTACAAATAAATCAATCATATTGTTTTTGAATGACAAATAGATAACCTGGGTGTTTGTCGAAGAACCACTCGCACGAGAGGAACTAAATCCTATACACTAAGAAGTTCAACCTCAATTAACTTAATTTTGCATATTCTAGAGGATCCACACGGTCAAATAAATAAATTATGATATGACAAATTAACAAACCTTGCAATAGTTATAACGAAAAAGTTTAATACTTATTGTTCTTAAGAGGGTGTTTATTTTATGTTTACTTGATTTATTCCTGTAAATAAAGGAATACAATTTATTAATTTATATAACAAACATGTGAATACATATTTCAATCATTTTATTCGAATCTACAATAAAAATAACTTCAAACAAATGTACCGTAAATAGAAACGAGTCCTTTCTCTCTTCTCTCTCTAAAAACTACGCTCACTTTTCCACCGCTCTACACCACCACATGCTCTCATCCCCTTTTAAGAAGTAGATTCCCGGTTTCGGTGGTGCACTAGCCCCTCACGGCCGCACCACCATTGTTTTTGGCAGGAACTGTTAGAGCTAACAATCTAATTTCTCTTTCGGTTTAGATTCGCTATCAGATTTTTCACGGTTTACCCTTTCACGAGTTTTGGTGGTGATGATGTGGTGGTTCGGGTGGAGGTCTTCGTTTGGTGGTGGTGATCTAGTGGTGGTTTGCAGGTGATGATAGAGTGTCGTCGGCAGTGACAGCGGTAATAGTGGTTGTTGGTGCGGCAGTTCATTGTGGACGTGTTGGAGGCTCACGAGATGGGTCAAATAGTGTTGGTTTTCCTTAGTTGTTGTTGTGGTGGTGGTAGCTGTGCTGTGAGACGGTTAGGGGAGGTAGTGGAGGTGTATGCTAGTGTGGTGGTTGTAGTGGTGTGGTTTTGGATGGGGTGATTGTGGATAATCTGGTTTTGGCGTCGGAACGTTCCGTGTACGGGAGATGATTAAGAGGGGGTGGTAGACATAATCAAGGTAGGGAGGTCAAAGTTTTAAAGGAGTTTTGTGGGTGGTGAGGTTTTGGTGTTTTTGTTGTAGGCCGTCTCTATTTTGGATTCATATTCGTCGTCGCTAGATCTTGCTGCTTTTGTGTTTGGGTGCTTCTAGTGTGGGTGGTCTTCAAGTTGAGTCTTTTACTTTTCTGACAAAATTCATAGTTGCACCACATTCGAATACCTTACATATTTGTGTTTTGGATTCTAGTGGACCGTTAGCTTTTGATTTTAGATCGGGAGTTAGTGTTTATTTGCAAATTTGTTTGGCTGGTTTTGGTGTCTTCTCCCGTGGATCGGGGAGTGTGAGCTACCTTACTGATTTGTTTATGGAGTTTAGTGGGCTGATCACTTTTGATTTGAGATCAAGAGTCAGTTTTTGGATTTAAGTTTGCTTTGAGCTATTTATGGTGTTTTTCTTTGGTAGGCCAGGGGTAGAGAGGTGGTGGAAGTCTATAACCTTATAGCCACTTGATTCAGCACAATATTCTCATTTGATTTCCTATAAATAGTCGTCCTGCTTATTCCATTTATGTGAATCAAAATTCGATAAAAACATGGACTCTACATACTCACTAGTATTACTTCTACTTGAAATGATGATGGTTACCACTGTCGTGGGTGCTGGAAAGTCTAATATGTTTGGATATCCAGATTATAGGACAACAGATCTAGAAGACCGTTTGCCTCCATCATTAAAATAAAACAACCGTTTTTTATAATTTAATTCTCACTTTCTCTCTCATTTTAAATGGTTGAGATTTTATTTGAGAAAATTTGAGAATAATTTCAAATGAGAGAATCTAAATCCATATTTACCACACAACTAATAAGAGATCATTTGTATACGAAACAACATCTGCTTGGTTTAGTCTACCTTCCGAAAAGAATAATTATTGTTATACAACTTTTTTTTTAATCCCCAGTATGCACCTTCATGTGATGTTAGAGACATTTTAGTAATTTCACTAGCATTATGTTGAAATTAAATATATCATTATCATTTTTATTTTCTTATTTACGATTAACAATCATAGGAAATAGGTGCAATATGCCAAATAGGGGAACTCATAGGATTCGAAAGACATAGTCTCATCTCTCCATATATTTTCTAAACAAAATTTATTTTCTATTATTTACTTTTTATGCACACAAACCTACTGCCTTGAGCACTAAATAATTTACACATCCTAGATAGTAACTTTATTGCTAATTTGGGATTGACATAGTCCTCGTGGATACGAACTTAGAATTATTACTTCGATAGTTTTAGTACACTTGCTAAAATTCTAACAATATTGTTCACACTCGGAAGTAAGTACCGTTCATGTGATGCTGTTCACGCGGGGGGGGGGGGGGGGGGGGGGACGCAGGTTACTGTTCATAAAAAAAAAAAACCTTTGAATGGTAACTTGCTGCTTTTTGAGTTACACGGATTGAAAAATGAAGCGGATGAATAAATCAAAGTTCGAAAGAGAAGAGGCACGACAAAAGGTGATAATGGGCAACTCAATTTTCAACTCATCAATTTGTGCACTCCAAGCTACTTCTGATCAAGAGGCACGATCTTCCTCAAAGGCATTTCCATTCACCAAGGAACAGTTAGATAAATTGTATGAACTTCTTGAGCCACAAACACCTACCTCCTCCATAGCCCAAAAAGGTAACTTCTCAAATTCCACCCACCGTGTCATTCCTAATCATACATGGATTGTTGATTATGGAGCCACCGATCACATGGTCGGAGAATCTAGTTTATTTTCCTCATATAAACCATGTGCAGGAAATTTCAAAATTAAGGTTGTTGATAGCTCTCTTTCAGCTGTGGCAAGAAAAAGTTCTATTTTTTTTTGTCTCCCCTACTAACCATCCATGATGTACTACATGTCCCAAATTTGTCTTGCAACTTGTTATCTGTCAGTAAGCTAACCAGAAACAAAAGTTGTCAAACTTTATTCTTTGATAATCACTGTGTATTTCAGGATTTGATCTCGGGACAAATAATTAGAAGTGTTAAGCAGAGTGGTGGACTCTACTACTTTGAAGATGAACCAGAAACCAGACATTAATCTGGACCAATAATTTCTTCTATTAAATCTTTTTTTATTTCAAACTAGTTACAAACCCGTGCTTTGCACGAGTTGAATAAAGTATTTTGTAAAAAAAATTTATAAAGGAAAATAATCAAATTAGGGGAGATAGTTGCATTTTTCTAAGAGATTGTTGTTGATTATAAACTTGAGAATTATGTAAACATATTGCACAAACATTAGAAATGTGCACCTTTTTAAAATAATTATCGAAGCATCAAAAGAGCATATACTACAATCAACATTCGAGATAGTAGTCAGGTCTATCTATTTAGATACACCACTAATTATCTCAAATAGCTAAAATAAACCCGTGTATATACATTAGCGACATTGAAGAGATCTAAAGACAATCGAATTTTACAGAGTAAAAAATCAGCTACGATTATGAAGGGCCCATTCCTCATAGATGGCTTATCTTCTGAAAACTTCTTGTCCTCAGATCCAATCTTAGGTTTCTCCACAGAGCTAGTAACTTTTTCCTTCTGCTTTTAACTTTCCTTGACCGGCTAAAATTTGCACCTGCAATAAAAATCTTACCTGCACAAAGCAGCCAGTATAACACCATGTTTTGTGGAATGTGAGTTGCTTCTAATAGCTGCTCATTCCCTTTAATTGCAGCATCTGTGCCAGTTGATATTCCCACTTCCTGGTCATCCGCTTCGTCCTTCTCCACCAAATCGACCACCACCACTCCTTCCACCTCCACCTCTACCACCAGAACTTTGACTATCTCTAGGTTTAGCTTCATCCGCTGACAACTGATAACCATCAAGTTCACTTTCATGAAGTTCAAGAGCTTTTCTTAAGCTCTCAGAATCTGTGAAGTCCATATATGCAAACTTGTGAACAATCCATGAAGTAAGTAAAGTTTTTAATGCAACATTAGGAGAAACAGTGGTATGCCAATGGAATTTGGCAAAGAAACATACCCCTTGGAGTAACCAGATACAAAATATTTTGGGTTGACATGCTTGTAACTTCCCCACAAGTACCAGAATGCTCCTTCAATTTAGCTCTTATCTGAAAATACATAATAAAATAAGAGGTGTTAGCTACAAACAATTTAAGTCGGGCAAAATTACTCAAATAATAAACAGGAGGGCACATAATCATTGTGGACTCTTGAAACAGTGTGATGCTAGTATAGTGAGGAAAAAAAAAACACACTTAACCAAGAATCACTTTTTCTGGCAGTTACATCCCTTGATCTCAGTTTGGAAAAGAGAAAACTAAACAAACATGCACAACATTAAATAACTTATGATGCAAGTCACTGAAACAAACATAATTCATATTGCACACACTCACACACTCTAATTCAGCTATACTTATGATAAAAGAGAGAGGAAAATTTTGTTCATTAATAATCATTTTGTACTATATAGCGTATCGCGGGTTTGTCCAAACTCTGCTACACTTAAGTGTGGAATATAACACAACTAAATTTAATCATATGTCCTCATACCCTACTCATATATACTTATCTGTTACCCTACACATACCCAACAGGGATGAGAAATCGAATCACATCCTCGTGTCCAACGGGTTCGGGTATCCCCGCCCCAACCCCATTCCCGTGGTGAATAATATTTTTTAATAAAAGTAAAAGTATTTTTCATCCCCGAACGCAGTGTTGTAATGCATTATCCAACAAAGAGATAATGTCGATCAATGACTATGGTAATGGAGAAAAGAGAGGCCGAAAGTGTGAGATATGAAAGGAGAAAAGAGTGAACTATAATAAGTGAGTGTCATCTGAAAGACTGAGACTATGACCGTGTAAGTGAAATGGTTTAAGGTTTGTGTTTTTATTTATATAAACAGGGTAATAAATTGATTTTGTCCAAATTTCACATTAATTATAAAAAGAGCAGAATTAATCACATAAAACTTATCTTGTTTCATTTCATTTATGACTTAATCAGAAGATAGAAAAGATGAGGATGACTAGTTTGCCTCATACGATGCCGTTAATATGACCTTACATGAAGAACAGTGTCAATTGTCAAAAAAAAAAAAAAACGAATGGTGTTAAGAGGATGTATCAAACACTGTGACTTTCAAATCAGTATTTGAGCGAGAATGTGGATTAAAGATGTAATATAGCATACTTTGGAGGACTAGAAAAGTCCTCATATATAACCTTATAAAATGAGGGAATCAAATTTAACATAATGAGAGAGTGTATGCTTAAAAAATATAGGAATTTATTAGAGCAAATTACAATTCAGTCTCTTAAAAGAAGCTTGAATTACACTCTCATATCCTCTTGGCTCTTACGTTAAAATATTTTTTTTTTCCTCTTATTCAAAACATATTAAAAATTAATTCACCCCCTCCCCCGAGAAAAGTTTGAATTACATTTTCCTTCTCTCTTATGTTAAAATCTACACTTTACTCCCTTAATAATTTTTACTTTATTTTTAATAATCTAAAAAAAAATATATAATAATCTAACACACTTTAAAAAAGATTGTATTGCAGATCCATTTTAATATGATAGAAATTTCAATACATATTTTTCGCTATTTCTTATTCACAATTTCATTAACATATAATTTCAATCCTATTATAAAATATTAAAAAACCAAAAATAAAATTAAATTATGTGAAAAATTACTAAAGTCGATAAAGTATGGTGATTTAAAAAAAAAATTTATACTCTAAATTATAAAATCAATAACAAAATGTTTAAATTTAATTACCATTGACATTTAAATTATAAAGAAAAAAATTTATTTTAACACAAGCACCTCATATGAGACGTGAGTATAAATTTTACTTTTTAAAGGAGGGGAGTATATATTTAAAAAAAAAAAATGAATGTAGTTGAAGTTTCTCCTAGAAAAATGCATTTATTAATGGATTACCATTCAAAAATCATTCAAACCGATGGAATAGAGAAAACGTTGCTGCACTTATATTATTCATACTAGCCAAGTAATTTAATAAGAGAATCTAAACTAATCTTTTAAACAAAAAGGCAAACGGCCTTCTTAATTTTAACGTTCAAATCATAACATTCGCTTAATAACAAAGTGTACCACATCATGGTTCTATAAGACTATAACCTTATAGCCACTTGATTCAGCACAATATTCTCATGTGATTTCCTATAAATAGTTGTCTTTCTTATTCCATTTGTGTGAAACAAAATTCGATAAAAACATGGCCTATATACTCACTAGTATTACTACTATTTATGGTTACCACTGTCGTGGGTGCTGGAAAGTCTAATATGTTTGGATATCCAGATTATAGCACAACAAATCTAGAAGATGATTGGTTTGACCACCCACATGCTAGTATAATGGATGGAAAGCGTAGAAGTTTTGGACATCCGCCGCGCCCTGCATTCGATCCAGAAGTAGATTTGTGGGAACGTTGGTTACCTTCATTGAGATTTCTTTAAAGTTTTTTATTGTCAATTTCCATCATTAAAATAAAACAATCGTTTTTTATAATTTAATTCTCACTTTCTCTCTCATTTTAAATGGTTGAGATTTTATTTGAGAAAATTTGAGAATAATTTCAAATGAGAGAATCTAAATCAATATTTACCACACAACTAATGAGAAATCATCTGTATACGAAACGACATCTGCTTGGTTATTCTACTTTTCGAAAAGAATAATTATTGTTTTACAACTTTTTTTTTTAATCCCCTATATGCAACTTTTATTTCATCATTAGAAGATGCTCAGATTGTTAGATCAATTGGCTCTTGGAATTTATCACCTGGTTTTTTGAAAGTATTTGCTTGGACAAAAGATTTCAGTCCTAATGTTCAAACACAGTCATCTGCACAAGTTTGGCTTAGGATTTATGGCCTCTCTCAAGAATATTGGAGACCGAAAATTTTTATTTGCTATCGCTAGTAGTGTGGGAACCCCAATTTGTACTGATCAGATAACCAACATACCTAAATTTGAAAGAGAATTTGGTCATTTTGTTCGGGTCCTTGTTGACATGGACATGAGGAAGGAACCAAAATACAGGGTTTTGGTTGAAAGAGTGGGTTATGCTTTTTTTGTAGATTTTGATTATGAAAGTCTCCCAGATTATTGCTTCTTTTGCAACTGTATTGGTCATGCTCAAAGTTACTGCAAGAAAGCCAAAGCTAGTACTGAACATGATAAGCCAGATACTGATAAGCCTCATAGAAATGTTAATGCTCAGATACCTAAAAAGGCTTATCAGGTAGTCAAGGACAAAAGGAAAGATGAAACTACTATCCTTGTAGCAGATGAACAAAATCCTAATATTATAGAACCTGAACACAGAACTGATAGCTTACACAACCAGTCACAAAATCAGCCCATTGATAACAACAGAAATAAAAACTGGCAGATGGATAATGACAATGACTCTACATCATCTAAATTTGTAGATGCAACTCATCATGTTGATGAAGGGATAGATGACTTCGAGAACCCTCTAATACTTAACCAGCAAAATACCCCACAAACTTCCAAAACACCAACACTTAGTACCACCCAGTCAAAACCATCTAGCAGTGCTAGGACCAATACACAAGAAAGAATTACCAAGAATATGCAATTTCTACAAAGCTCTTGGCCCAACCTTGCTGACCAAGAACTTGAGAATGAATGTAACAATTTACTGCAGAACAATGATACAATTGATAAAGATCAAACATGGAATTCAGAGGAAGAACTACAAGAAGAACCATACAAACTTGTCACTCATAGAAAGAAAAAGAAAGTTGTTCAAAGTGTTCTCAAAAGCACATATAATACCAAGTCAAAGGCTGTTAAACTCAACCTTTCCAACTGAAGTGTCTCTTTTGGAACTTGAGGGGTATAGCCAATCCCCCAACAAAACTGGCTTTAAAAAGACTACTTAAGTTATACAAACCTGATTTTTGATTTATAGCTAAGCCTTGGATGAATTTGGCTAGATTCCCTGTCAATTGGTTTTCTAGACTCAATCTGAAAGTCTTTGTTGTTAACAATAGAAATAACCTAATCCCAAATCTTTGGTGCATATGTAATATAAACCTTATCCCTCAAATTATAACCTTAGATGACCAACAAGTTACTTTTACTATCACTGAGGATAACAAAGTTTTTGCTATCTCAGCAGTTTATGCCTCAACATGTTACATCAAAAGAAGACTTCTCTAGCAAGCTTTATCTGACACTCACACTTCCCTGAACCTACCTTGCATACTAATTTGAGACTTTAATACCATTCTAGGAGCTCATGAACAAAGAGGTTCAGACAGACCTGCCAGGCTTCCTATGGAGGATTTTGTCACATAGACTGATGCTAATCAATTACTACACTTACCTACTACTGGCTATACTTACACTTGGTCAAATGGCAGAGAAGGTGCTAATCATACAGAGAGGAGATTAGACAAAACAATTTGTAACCAGCTTATGATCAATGCCTACTCCTCCTTATCTTGCTCAACTCTTACCAGACATCAATCCGACCATTTCCCCATCCTGCTGGATTTCCATATATCCAACCTCAGGTATACTTCTAACTTTAGATTTTTGGAAATGTGGTCAATCCACTCTAATTGCTCCAATTTTATAAAACTAGTCTGGAGCAAACAAGTTTTGGGTTCCCTTATGCATATTCTAAGCCAAAATCTTAATGAGGTCAAGAATGTTGTACATAAGCTTGACCTCATTCAACATGAATTTTTTTTGAATGGTTACAATGACACTTTGATGCAACAAGAGAAAAGTGCCAAAATTGATCTTGATAAGGTTCTAAGTATGGAAGAAGCTTTTTGGAAGGAAAAAGCTAGGATTGATTGGCATGCTGAAGGTGATAGAAACACTGCATTTTTTCATAGAACTGCAAAGATTAAGCAAACCTATAAGAAGATCAATTCTTTGAGAATCAATGATACCATTTTACTGACCCTGATCAAATTTCCACTCATGTAGTCAATCATTTCACTTTTTACCAGTTCCAACACAACTCATGTCAACAATTTGATTGAAGAAACCATCCCTTCACTAATATCAGAGACCACAAACAACCTTCTAACCATGCTTCCATCAACTGAAGAAATAAAAAATGTAGTTTTCTCAATGAACAGAAATAGTGCACCAGGACCTGATGGGTTTGGTGCCTTCTTTTACCAAACTTATTGGGAAATTATCAGAGAAGATGTCAATGCAGCAATATTGGAATTCTTTACCAATAATCATATCTTTCCAAACATGAATGCAAATATTGTGGTGTTAATTCCAAAGGTTCCAGAAGCTGACAACATTAGCTAGTTCAGACCCATTGCTATGGCCAACTTCAAGTTCAAAATAATCTCAAAAATTATTGCTGATAGGTTAGCTCTCATATTGCCAGATATTATTTCAAAGGAGCAAAGAGGATTCATAAAGGGAAGACATGTCAAGGATTGTATTTGTTTAATCTCTGAGGCCATCAACTTGCTACACAAAAAATCCTTTGGTGGCAATCTTGCAATCAGACATTGCCAAAGCATTTGATACAATTGATTGGTCCTTCTTAATCAATGTATTACAGGCTTTTGGTTTCAACAATACTTTTTGTCATTGGATTCAAATTATACTTCATTCTGCTAAGCTTTCAATATCAATTAATGGACAATATGAAGGTTACTTTGCTTGCACTAGAGGTGTCAGACAAGGAGATTCATTGTCTCCCCTCCTTTTTTGTCTGGCTGAAGAAGTTTTAAGTAGGGGCCTATATTATTTTCTTCTGGAAAGCTTACTCTCATAAAAGGAACCAAAACCTCTTATGTGCCATCCCATATTCTATATGCTGACGATGTCATGCTATTTTGCAAAGGCACAACTTTCTATCAAAATTCTTCACGTCTTATGCTCAGGTGTCTGGACAAGTAATCAACCCTCAAAAATCTACAATCTATGGAGGATCCATTTCTCAAAGTCGGCAAACCACCATTGCCAACTCCTTGGGGTTCACTGTTGGTACCCTTCCTTTTCTATATCTAGGTGTTCCCATCTTCAAAGGGAAACCAAAAACTGTTTATTTCCAACCAGTAGTTGATAAAATCAAGAGCAAGCTGACATCTTGGAAGGCCTTACTTCTTTCTTATGTTGGTAGATCACAATTGCTAAAAAGTGTCATCCTTAGCATGACTATTTACTCCATTACTATATATGCCTGGCCTGTCAGTCTCATCAAGCAACTTGAAAGACTGATGAGAAACTTTCTTTGGAGTGGTAATTTTGAAAACAAGAAGCTGGTCACAATATCTTGGAAAGTTGTTTGTTCTCCGATTAAGGAAGGTGGTTTTGGTCTGAGATCTCTGTCAAAGTTCAATGAAGCTTCTAGTTTAAAATTGGGATGGGAATTGATGCACTCCCAAGATCAGTGGGCCTCATTTCTTAGAAGAAGAGTTAAAAGAGGCAAGCATTCTTTACAATATCACATATATTCTTCAATTTGGAGTGGTATCAAGGAATATATGCAAGTTATATCTGAAAACTCCACTTGGCTCTTAGGCAATGGTAACTCAATTAATTTCTGGTTAGACAATTGGTGTGGGGATACTTTGGTTAATCTTCTCAATATTCCACCTAACCTGCACCATCACCTCAAAGTTTATGTTAGTGACTTTATTCATGATTTTCAATGGTGAATTTCTGCTTATCTTCAAGACATGTTCCTTACACTGCTACAACATGTTACTTCAGTTGATATCCCCCTTTCTCAGAAGGAGGATGAATATATGTGGAAACATAACACTTCTGGGACCATGACCATGAAAGAAGCTTTCCAATTTATTTCCCCTATTGGTATTTGATGACAGTCAGTCATTTGCTATTTTTAGTGTTATGTTCATGATATTTTGAGTTCACCAGCAAGTATAAACAGCAAGAAAAGCAAGAAAAACTGAAGAATTGTCAAGACCTTGAAAATACAAGAATAAAGAATAAAATGAAGATTCAAGAAGCCTTAGAAGACTTACAAATGAGAGGAATTTTGTTCCCATGTTCTGAGGCAATATAAGGTATCCAGAGGTGTGAAAAGAAAATCAGGAGGTTCTGTAAGCAAGGAATCGTGGCGCGATTTTCTGTGGCGTGCCACGATTTTGTGATTTTGTGACCAGAATGAAGGTTTGGTTCTGCCACTGAAATCGTGGTACGATTTTATGTGGTGTGGCGCGATTTTGCTGAAGGATCTGGAAGGATTATAGGGTTTCAAAGCAATCGTGGCACGATTTTATTTGGCGTGGCGCGATTTTTCACGCAGAAAATATTTCCTATTTAAACAGATAGGAATCTTGGAGAACAAAGTGAGATTTTGACATCCTGAGACGGCTAGGAGGGCGAATTCTTCATCCTTTTATCAGTTTATGTATGTTTTAATTCTTTCATTGATTATGCTATTTGTAAACTCAATTATGAGTAGCTAAATCTCCTAGAGATTAGGTCAAAGATGATTCTATGTAACCCTAATTGATCAATGTTGCTGGGAAACTCTATTTATTGTGAATGACAATCTAGTTTTTATTCAATTCAATTGTTCTTAATGCTTTTTATATCCTGATCAAATATAAACATGATTTAGTGAGAATGAATGACTACTGACTCTAGCTTTCAACCAGGTAGTAATTGTGAAGGGAAGAAAGAGGTGATCAACATAGATTACAATACTCAACTTCAAAATATTTTAGATGATTTCTTGGTGTCAAATCATATTTCATTTGAGAAGTGTGATCTTTAGTGTAGTGATCTTGTTGAGAAAGCACATGAGTCTCAGAGGAAATTGGTTCAGATGGAGATTGAGTGTCACAAGGTTGTGGTGGAAGAAAAACCCAAAGTGAGGAATGTTGATATTTTTCCGAAGTCTGAACCAACTGGGGTTAAGGAAATCAATTGTGTGCAGAAAGATGCATGTCCTTCTCTAAGGTGAGAGAGTTCAAATTCTAAAGGTTTAACAGTGGGTGCATGGGAGTATCCGATTCTTTGTGTCAAATTCATGGAGTTCCTACCAAACAAGAGCAAGAAGAAGGATGATATATTCTTTCTATCATATTTTCCACCCTAACAGTGGTTGAATCGTCAAGCTAAATGACGTAAAAGAAAGCGTTTGGTGGGAGGCAACCCATCCTTTTTTATTATGTCTTTATTTTCAGTATTTTATTTCTATTGTTGAGTCAAACAATTTGTCTTTAATTTTCATGTTGGTTTAACTCACCCCCTCTAATGTAATTGAATTTGCACTTGTTTATTATTGATGAATTTGCTTGTTTATTGACTTTTTCCAGTTTAGTAACAATTTTTTGTTCAAGTGGTATTCCAAAAGTTCATACGGAGGAGTGACTTGGTATTTCAAAGGCGAAGTGTACGTCATTTATGGGATAAAACTGCAAGTGCCCGGTTCTACGGATGTAGTAATAAAAGAGTATCGTTCCGATAGGGAGTTATGAATTCAATTAACTTTCAATAATGATTAGAAAAGAGTTTTAGTTGAAAGGTTTGGATTTTTAATTAAAAGAAAATAATAAAAATAAAAGAGCCTTGGGATTATTGGTTCATCATAACGAAAAATCTTTCATAAACCAAAACCTTAAACCTAGAACCTTATGTTAGACCTAATTTCTAAAGACCGGTTTCCCTTTAGCCCCTCACTTTTCCTTTCAGTCCAGTGAGAGTTTTCTTTTAGCAATCAAACCTATTTCGCTGATTTGATTACTAGAAGAAGCTTTTAAGGTTTGAAACTACTAATGTCTCAAGGATTGTAAACACTATTTCGCTGCCTTTGCAACCCTTGTCTAAATTCACTTGTTCGAATATCAAGACTCCACTATCGTTTTATGAATTGATATTTGAGATGATTGATTAACAGTTATCAAACCCTCCACTTTCGCTTCTACAGTTTGATAATGGTTAATTCATGTTAAAACAGTGAATTTAGATTAGAAACTAGGGTTACATAAGATTATGGTTAAAGCTTGGTTTGATTAGGATTATGTCATTAGACTTATCCAACAATCTCAAGACAAGAAGAGTTTACTCACTAACGTTCATTATAGACATAGAAGAGAAGAAGAAGAAAAAGAACATAAAAGTAAATAACAATAAAATAAAGGTGAACTTTTATTCCAAGAAGAAAAGATGAATATTTGTGATGGCTAGCTACTATATTTATAGTTTACATTCGACTTAAAATCTAAGCAATTACATCACTAGAATGTTCCACAAGAAACTGCGGGCTTTTTGGTAAAAACTAAAACAGAGTAGCTTAAAATTTAAGCAAAAGCAGGAAAAGGTAGTTCTGGGAGGTGGCACGGCCGTGCCAATGTTAGCACGGGCCGTGCCAAGCTTCTGACTTGGGGGAAATATATTTTTGCTCTTAATCGGCTCCAAACCCCTTTCTTTTGCTCCAAGACTCAATCCATCAAATATTCATTCCTGAAATATAATAATATGCAACTGAAGCAAAATAGCTCTAAAAGGAAATAATATAAAAATAAAATAATCTTAAATCTAATTAAAACGAAACCAAATATTATACTAAAACTAACTAATTATTGACTCATCAAACTCCCCCACACTTAAATCATTGCTTGTCCTCAAGCAAAAGGCATAGACATAGCAACATAAAACAAGATTACATATGACAATTCAATTAAAACTCATGTCTCCTCAAAGGCTTTTATTTCAAGCGTACACTAATCACAAACTCAGGCATTTCTTGTAATCTTTATTCAACCCAACAATCAAGTTCTAAGTGAGTGTGTGTGTAGTTCAACCCTTTTCTTGCTCCTGTATAAACAGATATTACGAGGAAACAAGTTATAACCTTAAGACTAAATCAACCGAGAAAAATTCTTTCTTCATTTCATATAAGAGAGATGGGAGTATCTGTGATCATTGGATCTTTGCCATTTGCACATTTTTGGGGTTTTAGCAGAATTTTTATTAATTTTATGGAGACAACTCCTTCACGTAGGAAGTCGGAGGGCCTACCCCTTCCCCAATCTAGATTCAATGGTGCCCCTTATAATTGTATTTGTTCTGCCCCCTTAAGTTTCTCAAGATAACATCACCTTCACGTAGGAAGTCGGAGGGCCTACCCCCTTCACCAATCTAGATTCAATGTTGCAATCTTAGAATTATTTTGGCTTTCTAAACTCCCCCACACTAGCTTATACTACTTTTACTCTGAAATTTTTTTAGGGTTAACTTACATTTAGAATTAGAACGTGTTCCTTAAAATACCTATTCATACACTTACTCAAAGGCTGCAACTTGTGCTTTTCTCATTGGAGAATTTTCACAATAAAACAAGATGTGGGTATATCAAGAATACTTAAAACACAAGAGTTCACTTTCATGTACGAGAAACAAGTTACCAATTTAGAGGAGACAACAAAAATTTATGTCATAATTTTAAATAAAAACAAGCTACTTAATCATGCCTTTCGCAATTAAAGAAAGCAAAAGAATAAAGTTCAAGGGAGTTTGGAACACTACGACTCAAGACACTTTATTAGCCCCCCCCCCCACCCACCCACCCACACACTTAGGAAAAGGATTGTCCTCAATGATTCAAAACAAGATAAATAAAAGGGAAGAAGAAGAAGAAGAAGTAGGAGTAGGAGGAGAAAGAGATAAGAGATAAGGGAGGAGAGGAAGAAGAAAGCTCACATTATCATTGAGGTCCATAAGGAGGACCTTCGAGGTGGAAGTGTTGCATCATGTTCTGAAGCATTTGATTATTCTCTTCGGATATGCGGGTGCCCCTTAGGACATCATTTCTTAGCCCAGATAATTCAACACCTTGCCTTTGTTGCTCGGTGCTTATCCGCTCAACCTCAGTTTGCATCCATGCCCATCTTTCATTTTCAAAGTTTCCTCCGGCGTCATGGTCATGGTGCTCCTCATTATGGTGCAAGTTTGCACCTTCCTCCTCACCTTGATTATGCTCTTCATTAACCTGTGGGGCATCACCAACATACAACAAATTTTCTTCCACCTCGGTGTTAGTCTGAGATGGGTTAGGAAGTATAATCAAGCACAAAGGCACATTGAGCTGAAGCTCAAAAGTTATGTTAGCAGACGGATGAGGCTTAATAAAATTCATAGCAATGAGGGTTTCTATATTAAGCCTATTGTTGTCCTCAATTCGGTTTAGCCCTTGATCCTCACCTACTCCAAACTGCCTAGCTATAAAGGTGATGATACCCCCTACCACTATCTCACTCCTAACACTAGATTTTGCGCCTACAGAAGCAAGATAATCAAGCAGATAAAAGCATGTATTCACAGGACGGTTTTTAAGCATGGCCCACAACATAAAGAGTTCATTCGTCCTAGTGGTTCCTACTTCTTTCCTACCCCAAATGGTGCAAGTTATAACCCTTTGAAGGTACCTAAACACAGGGTTTTGAATTCAACAGCCTAATCACATGTTCATCTATTCCTAGTCTATCCATAACATTAACATCAGGGTACCTGTAAGTAGAGATAGTTCTAGAGATTAGAGAATTATACATATTCCTTTGCTCTTGACCTTTGAATTGGATCTCATGATTGCGGGCTGTTGATTGCATCTTGCTTGCACCACTTCCGGAGCTTTCAATCTCCTTACCTTTCCTCTTTGATGCCATTTGACCTTAGTTGACTTGGTGTGGGTTTGGGTGAAGGTTAGGGTTTGGCAAGGTTTTGTGTGGGAAAGGTAGTTTAGTAAGGTTTTTGAGTTTAATGATGGAGATTGGTGAAGAAATTATGGCTTTTGGGTTGGGGTTAAAGGGATTACGAATTTGGTAAATTTGTGGTTTGGGTGGATGAATGTTGGTTTTGATGGTTGGTTTATGTTTGAAATGATGTTTGGAGATGGTTTGGGTTAGGAATTGTTTGATTTGGTGGAGTTTTAAGAGAGATATGGAGGTTTGAAGGTTGATGTTATGGAGGTTTAGAGAGAGAAGTTGAAGGATGAGGGAAGTTTGTGTTTGAGAATGAAGGAGGAAGAAGAAAGAAAGAAAAAATTGGTAAAAGGCCTTGGAACATGGCACGGCCGTGCCAATATATTCCCACGGGCCGTGCCAACCTTCTAGAAATTGAGGGTTTGGCTTGGAGTAGTCAGGCACGGTTGTGCCACTTCAGGCACGGGTCGTGCCAAGGTTCTGGTCATCCTAGGCTCAATTTTTTTTGTTTTCTTGAATCATGCTTGGACAATTACCTACAAAACAACTTAAAACAACAAAAAGAAAACAAAATAAAAGTAGTTAAATGTGTTGGTTGCCTCCCACGAAGCGCTCGTTTAGAGTCAATAGCTTGACGATTGAGAGGTTTCTCTACCCTATACCCAATCTTTCACGAAGGGACAATGGCATCAAACTGACACTATCTCCCAAGTCACACATGGCTCTTTCTATAGTCTCGGATCATATGACACATGGTATGGAATAACTCTCTGGATCCTTAAGTTTAGATGGCAATTTGTCTTGAATGATTTCAATAAGTTTTCTAAACTGCTCATCTAACTTGGACTAATCAAACCCTTGTGGTAAAGGAATGTTTGGATTATATGGTGGAGTGTTAAGCTTTTCATTCTCTACTACAACTTTCTCACTTTGTGGTTTTTCACTCTCTACCCCAACCTCAATTGTCTTGGTTTCCACAACAGGGTCCTCTAATTTCTTACCATCCCTAATTGTAATAGCATTTATCGGGCCTTTGGGGTTGGTTTCAGTTTGACTCGGAAAGACTCCGGAGGGTTGTGAGGAAGAGGTTACTTGTTGGGCTACTTTGAAGATTTGAGTCTCTAGCATTTGTTGTGAGTACAAAATAGTATCTAATTTTGATGAAAGCTTAACAAGAGAATCAGTCAAAAATCCAGTTTGATTCTTAAGCTCTTGGAGCTGCTCGGATTGATTTATAAAAAAATTTCTAACAAAAGTTCCAAGCTGGATTTTTGAGGGACTCTTTGGTTGTTTGAAAAACTAGGTGGTGTTGTTTGTTGTCCAAAAAGATTTTGAGGGTTTTGAATATAAAAATTTTGGTTGTTCCTAAATCCTTGGTTATATTGAGCGTGGATTACTTGCTCAGGACTTCTAACAGCACTACCTAGTTGGCATTCAACATCAGGTAGAAAAAAACGGTTAAAGGTAGAAAATAAAAAAGAAAAAGAAAAAGAAATAACTATATATATATATATATACATATATATATATAGAGAGAGAGAGAGAGATAGATAGATTTAAATATATAAATATTATTATATATATTTATTTTTTGAATGCAGAAAAATAAAAATAAAAAAATAAAAGAAAAAGAAAAAGAAATATTATATTTTTATTTTTTATTTTTTTTATTTTATTATATATATATATATATATATATATATATATATATATATGTATGTATTTATTTATTTTTTTCTAACCACTATTAAAAAAAAAGTTAATCAAATTGCAATAACTCCCCGGCAGCGACACCAAAAACTTGATGGGATAAAACCGCAAGTGCACGGTTCTACCGATGTAGTAATAAAAGAGTATCGTTCTGACATGGAGTTATGAATTCAATTAACTTTCAATAATGATTAGAAAAGAGTTTTAGTTGAAAGGTTTGGATTTTTAATTAAAAGAAAATAATAAAAATAAAAGAGCATTGGGATTATTGGTTCATCATAACGACAAATCTTTCACAAATCAAAACCTTAAACCTAGAACCTTATGTTAGACCTAATTTCTAAAGACCGGTTTCCCTTTAGCCCCTCACTTTTCCTTTCAGTCTAGTGAGAGTTTTCTTCTAGCAATCAAACCTATTTTGCTGATTTGATTACTATAAGAAGCTTTTAAGGTTTGAAACTACTAATGTCTCAAGGATTGCAAAGACTATTTCGCTGCCTTTGCAACCCTTGTCTAAATTCACTTGTTCGAATATCAAGACTCCACTCTCGTTTTATGAATTGTTATTTGAGATGATGGACTAACAATTATCAAACCCTCCACTTTCGCTTCTACAGTTTGATAATGGTTAATTCATGTTAAAACAGTGAATTTAGATTAGAAACTAGGGTTACATAAGATTAGGGTTAAAGCTTGGATTGATTAGGATTATGTCATTAGACTTATCCAACAATCTCAAGACAAGAAGAGTCTACTCACAAACGTTCATTGTAGACATAGAAGAGAAGAAGAAGAAGAACATAAAAGTAAATAACTATAAAATAAAGATGAACTTTTATTCCAAGAACAAAAGATGAATATTTGTGATGGCTAGCTACTTTATTTATAGTTTACATTCGACTTAAAATCTAAGGAATTACATCACTAGAATGTTCCACATGAAACTGCGGGCTTTTAGGTAAAAACTAAAACAAAGTAGCCTAAAATCTAAGCAAAAGCAGCAAAAGGTAGTTCTGGGAGGTGGCACGGCCGTGCCAATGTTAGCACGGGCCGTGCCAAGCTTCTGACTTGGGGGAGATGTATTTTTGTCTCCAAATCTTCGTATTTTTGCTCTGAATCGGCTCCAAACCCCTTTCTTTTGCTCCAAGACTCAATCCATCAAATATTCATTCCTGAAATATAATAATATGCAACTCAAGTAAAATAGCTCTAAAAGGAAATAATATTAAAATAAAATAAACTAAAATCTAATTAAAACAAAACTAAATATTATACTAAAACTAACTAATTATTGATAGGTAGTCACAACTCCCAAAAATCTAATACTGTAAGGTTCATATCCAAATTTTATTTTTCAATTTACTTATATAAAGTGTTCCATGCAACTACATTTCTAGAACTTGCATTGTTTCTTTACTGTTGATTGATCTTTGTCATATACACACTGAGGCAAAAGTGCTTAGTCATGTGAGCCTTTTGAAGCTTACCTTGATTTTAATTGAATTTATCCTTTTTGAAAGCCAAATTGAGCCGGTAGGTTTTGTAACACCCCGTTTCCCAATATGACGTAATAATAACAGTAACAATAATCATAATCAGAGTTATCCAACAAACAACGGAGTATTACACTACTTTTTCAAAATTATTTAAATAGAATATAAAAACTATTTAAAAGCATCAACAAATTTCATCATATTAAAATTCTGCAGCGGAAAATCTTTGATTTGAATCATATTCAACAACTACATCATATCCTTGGCACAAAGGCCATCAACATAGTAAAATTATTCAACAAATAAATCTTCAACAACATCTTCTTCAAAGAAATGATACATAAAGGAATGCAAGAAAGACAACGATTCCCCATCCCTGTTACGTATCAGAGCCTAGGACACAAGAGCCAACAATCTAACTAGTCTTCATTACCTGCACTTGCCCACAAGGCGGCAATTCCAGCAGAAGGGGTGAGTTCACAAATCAAAAGTAATATATAGATATATGAATCATCAAAGTAAATTGAAAACAACAACAAATAATAACAACCAACAGCAACATTATCAACAATATCACCTCAACATTATAATTTTAATTCATCTTTGATTAACATCAACAACAACAACCCTTGTGGCGACATCTCGCCAACAACGACTATGCAAAGACCTCAACTACTAATGCAATATGCATGTGGTACCATACTACGCGCGTTGAATGCTAAGCATTCCAGGGCAATAAGCCCCCAACAGTTTGGATGGTTAAAGCATCCCAGGGCAATAAGCCCCCAACAGGTAAACGATAAAGCGTTCCAGGGCAATAAGCCCCCAACAGGTGAATGATAAACATTCTAGGGCAATAAGCCCCCAACAAATGCATATGAGTATGAATGACTCTATGGTGTATATCTGCATACAACCCAACAACATCTAATGGTGCATATCAGCATGCAACCAACAACAACTACTTAGGACATCAACTAATGTGTCTAACAACTAAGACACCCTCCCCAACTGGGTAACACAACTCAACATCATCAAAAGCAACTCAAGTTTAGCAAAATATAATTATTTTCATGGAAACATACATTAATCCATCTTAACCTTCTTCATATATAAGTTTTACCATCTAAACAATTCTAAATAAATCCAACAAACAAGTTGGGAAGCTTAGGTTTGGGTTTGGAACACTTTGAAAAATTACACAAAATGGTCGCACAGGACCCAGCTCGCTTAAGCGAGCAGCTGCTCGCTTGAGCGAACGAAAAGACGTAAGTTAGAGTTTCGCTTGCTTGAAGCTCGCTTACAGTTCGCTTAAGCGAATGGCCAATTTTCTAAAATCTGGGCAAAGTCTGGCGTCTCTCGCTTAAGCGACGGGAATTTCACTTAAGCGACGCAAATGACGAAAGTTGGGATTTCGCTCGCTTAGCGTTCGGTTGGCTCACGCTTGAGCGAACGGCCAAAATTCTGAACTGGGCACAAAAAGGTGTCGCTCGCTTGAGCGACGGCTGGCTCGCTTGAGCGAGAGTTCATCTGGGCAGAATTACAACTACGATTTTCTAAGCCCTAAATCATCCAAAAACCCAATTTTGATCCCCCAAACACCCAAAATGAATTAGAACAATGTTTATGGGTTCACTACACATCAAAACAACAGAAACATCTCATAGAAACATCATCAATCATACATAATTCATCAACAATGGCATTTTTCATATTTCTTAAACCTAATACAACAATCACCATTTTCAATCCATTTTCATGAAATCATATGCATATACATTAGCAATTGAAAAGTAAACCCACCCTTACCTTAATTCAGCAAATTTCCTACAGCAATTGGACAAGTTCTCTCTTCCTAGATCTTCCCTTGGCTTCCCTCAAAAAATCTTGTTTTCTTTGTTTTCTTACTGATACGTACAAGTTGTCTGACTTCCTATTTCCTTACCAACCAAAACATAACATCTATTTTCCTCTTTACTCCCCTCCTTAATTTCAATTAATTCTCATCACCCCCCTTAATTCTAATTATTATTATATTACTCCTAATTCACTTAAATAATAAAAATCATTACTAATTTTTATATAATAAAATATAATAAAATAGCAAACACCAATAATTCACATAAATCAACATAAATAATTTTAAAGCACATAAAACACACAAAAATCAACTAAAATAAATAAATAGCAACTAGGGCGTTACAACGCTCCCCAACTTAGAAAATTTCGTCCTCGAAATCTTACCTCAAGCAAACAACTCAGGATAGGATTCTTGCATCTTGCTCTCCAATTCCCAAGTCAAACTTTCACCAGTCACACCACCCCAAACAACCCTCACCAAAGGAATTTCCTTGCCCCTCAGCTGCTTCACCTTACGATCATCAATCCTTAAAGGTAAAGTCTCAACGGTAAGATTATCCCTAACTTGCACATCATCTCTAGGAATAACATGCGAAGGGTCTGCTATATACTTCCTCAACTGCGACACATGAAACACGTCATGCAAGTTCGATAGATGTGGTGGCAATCCAATCCGATATGCCACGGTTCCAACTCTCTCTGAAATCTGATAAGGACCAATGAACTTTGGAGTCAACTTCTTAGACTTCAATGCACGTCCTACACCCGTCAAAGGAGTAACCCTCAAGAACACATGATCACCCTCCTGAAACTCAAGGGCCTTTCTTCGCTTGTCATGGTAACTCTTCTGACGATCTTGCGATGCTTTCATCTTTTCTCTTATCAACTTGACCTTCTCTGTAGTCTATTGAACCAACTCTGGTCCCAAAACCACACTTTCACCCGACTCAAACCAACACAAAGGAGTTCTGCACCTCCGACCATACAAAGCTTCGAACGGTGCCATACCAATACTCGAATGGTAACTATTGTTATATGTGAACTCTATCAACGGTAAGTGGCTGTCCCAAGCTCCACCTTGCTCGAGTACACACACTCTCAACAAATCCTCTAAGGATTGGATAGCCCTCTCCGACTGACCATCTGTCTGCGGATGATAAGCCGAACTCAACCTCAATTTCGAACCCAAAGCATCTTGTAAACTCTTCCAAAACCTCGAAGTGAACCTCGGATCTCTATCTGACACAATACTAGACGGAACGCCATGCAACTTCACAATGTCACGAATATAAATCTCCGCCAACTGAGCTACCGGATAACTGATATTGATCGGAATAAAGTGTGCCGACTTAGTCAACCTGTCAACAACAACCCAAATGGCGTCATGCCCTCTTGGAGTATTTGGTAAACTCGTCACAAAATCCATGGAAATGCTGTCCCACTTCCACTCAGGCACATCTAAAGGAGTCAACAGCCCTGCAGGCTTCTGATGCTCAACCTTGGACTTCTGACAAGTCAAACATGCATACACAAACTGAGCAACATCTCTCTTCAAACTGGACCACCAAAACAACTTCTTCAAATCATGGTACATCTTTGTAGCTCCCGGATGAATACTCAAGCTACTCTTGTGACTTTCCTCTAAAATTAACTTCTTCAAACCCTCATCATCAGGAATACAAATCCTTCCTCTAAACCTCAACACACCTTGGTTATCAACCTTGAAATCACTATCCGCATTTTGATCACTAGCAGCCATCAAATCCATAAACTTAATATCAATCTTTTGCGCCTCCTTGATACTATTCAAGAAATCACTATTGATCTTCAACATGCCCAACCGCACACTCTGAGGCGACCTTTCACAAACAAGACTCAAATCCCTAAACTGTTCAAGCAACTCGAACTCTTTCACCATCATAGCCGACATATGCAATGTCTTTCTACTCAACGCATCCGCAACTACATTGGCTTTACCAGGATGGTAATTCAAACCAAAATCATAATCCTTAAGCAACTCAAGCCACCTCCTCTGCCTCATGTTCAACTCCTTCTGATCAAACAAATATTTTAAACTCTTATGATCACTAAACACTTCAAATCTGGAACCGTACAAATAGTGCCTCCAAATTTTCAACACAAACACCACGGCTGCTAACTCTAAATCATGTGTAGGATAATTCTTCTCATGGATCCTCAACTGCCTAGAAGCATAAGCTACTACTTTCCCATCTTGCATCAAAACACCACCTAAGCCCAGCTTAGATGCATCACAATAAACAACAAAAGGTTCTTCTGGCTTCGGCAAAATCAAAATAGGAGCAGTCGTCAATCTTCGCTTCAACTCGTTGAAACTACTCTCACATTGAGTATCCCACACAAATGTTTTTCCCTTACAAGTCAACTGTGTCAAAGGAAGGGCTAACTTCGAGAATCCTTCAATGAACCTACGATAGTAACCATCCAAACCAAGAAAACTTCTAACCTCGGTAACTGACTTCGGTGTCTCCCACTACGACACAGCATCAACCTTCGAAGGATCTACAACAATACCATTACCAGAAATGATGTGGCCAAGAAAACTTACTTTATTCAACCAGAACTCACACTTGGATAACTTGGCATACAACTTCTTTTCTTTCAGCACTTGCAATACAATCTTCAAATGCTCTGCATGCTCTGCTTCAGTCTTAGAATAAATCAAAATATCATCAATAAAGACCACCACGAACTGATCCTGATATTCATGAAAAATTCTGTTCATGTATTCCATAAACACACCAGGCGCATTAGTAACACCGAAAGGCATCACCTTATATTCATAATGACCATATCGCGTCCTAAAGGCCGTCTTTTGCATATCCTCATCTTTCACCTTGATCTGATGGTAACCCGACCTCAAGTCAATCTTGCTAAATACTTTTGCACCCACTAACTGATCCATCAAGTCATCAATCCTCGGAAGTGGATACCTGTTCTTGATCGTCACCTTGTTCAACTGACGGTAATCTATACACAACCGCATGCTACCATCCTTCTTCTTTACCAACAACACCGGCGCTCCCCATGGTGAAACACTCGGTCTCACAAACTTCTTGTCAAATAAGTCCTCCAACTGCTTCTTCAACTCAGCTAACTCAGAAGCTGACATACGGTAAGGAGCCATCGACACAGGCTTCGTACCCGACACAAGCTCAATCGAAAATTCAACCTCCCTCTCTGGTGGCACATCTAGAATCTCATCAGGAAAAACCTCAGGAAACTCTTTCACAACAGGCAAACCATCAATCACAGCTTGGTTTTCTACCGACAAGAACGCCAACAAGGAAAACATCAACACGCCGTCTTGGTCTAACCGCTTCATCTCCTTAGTGGACAAAAATTCTGCTCCACTCTCTTCTTCAGCAGAAGAAAATCGCACCGTCTTGCTAAAACAATTAATCAGGACATGATTGTATTCTAACCAATTCATCCCCAATATTACATCCATTCCCACCAATGGCAAACAAACGAGATCAACTTCAAAATCTCTACCAAAAACAGACAACGGACAACTTAAACAGACAAGGGAAGTAGTTACTGAACCCTTAGCTGGAGTTTCAACAACCATCTCCCCATTCATATCAGACATAATCAGACCCAATCTTTTTGCACAATCAATAGCAATGAAACAATGCGTAGCACCAGTATCTATAATAGCAATTAAAGGAGTACCATTAAAGAAACAAGTACCTCTGATAAGTATCTATAATACTCTTCCACTGGTCTGCGCCTTCTTAGGCTTAGTACACTGAGAACCAATGTGACCCTCCTCATTACAGTTGAAGCAAACAATATCCCCACGCTTGCATTCGGTGACAGTATGGCCCTTCTTCCCGCATCGGAAACACTTCTTCTCATCTCGGTTGCAAGCATTACTCTTGTGGCCCTTCACACCACACTTATAACAAACAGCATCAGCCGGAGCATCTCTACGTGCAGGCCTCCTCTCATCAAGCATCCTCTGTTTGCCCTTATCAGCTGGGGCACTATAAGGCTTCGGGCGACTCTGCTGCCCCTTACCTCTACGGTCATTCATCACCTTGTAGTGAGCTTTAGTGTCCTCTTCATAGATCCTACAACTGCTCACCAACTCAGAAAAGTCCCTGATCTTCTGATAGCCAATGGCCCGCTTGATATCAGCTCGCAGGCCATTCTCAAACTTGATACATTTGGAGAACTCAGCAGTCTCTGTAACACCCCGTTTTCCCAACATAAAAATTTCTTTAAAAAGATAATCATGCATCAGAGTAAGCACATAAACAGGGCATCACATTTCTAAAACCTCTCATGTTAATGAATAAATAAACATTAAATCTTCATAAAATATTAATCATTATCGCAACGGAAAAATCATAAGGAAAAGCATCTCGAAAGTCTTTGGCATGCAGGCCTCATCAACGTCTTATTAACAAAATCTTCAAAATAAACATAAGCATGTAAAATAACTTAATACGCAAGGAACAGAGAAAAATAAAGAAGATCCCCTATCCCGTTACGTATCAGAGCACCTAGACTCGACTGCAGAAATCCTCACACGTCTGCACCTAATCTTGGTTACCTGCACTTGCCCACAAGGCGGCAATTCCAGCAGAAGGGGTGAGATTCACAAATAATTATATTAAACATGTAATTAAATAATCACAATTCAACAACCAAACATAATTCAACATATCGCAGATAAACATCTTAGTAAACATCTTAGACGACTCGACTCGACATCATCACTTGACTATGCAACCCTACGTCTTATATGCATGTGGTACCAATCCAGGGCATGAGCCCTCGTCGCTATGAGCATAAATATACTCCAAGGCATAAGCCTTCGTCGCTGGTGAGCAAAGCTCCAGGGCATAAGCCCTCGTCGCTGGTGAGTAAAAACTCCAGGGCATAAGCCCTCATCATAGAATGAGTATGCATGAGACTCAACACTTTTAACTTAAGCAAGTTAACATCTTAAACGTCGCAAAACATCTTAATCATCAAGGACTGACACATGCAGCAACTATACATACGTAGACAGCAACATGGCAGCAAGTACTTCATAAGGTATAACATTAATATGGCAAACATCGCATGTAATTCAAGCATTCATCACTTATTCAACTCATATATCACATATAGGCTTCATGTAATCATCACAAGCAGTCTCAAACAACATGTATCATCATCACAGATTACATTAAACATCATTAAAAGTCTCATAAGCTACCCAAAGGTCATCTCCCAAGGTCATATGCGTCTACAGGTCGCAAACAGAACAGGTTGGAAAATCTGTCATAACTCGCTATGGCGAGTGGGATTGCTCGCCTCGCGAGTAGCTATAGGTTCTGCTCGCTATGGCGAGTTGGGATTGCTCGCCTCGCGAGCCCTAGGGGACTGCTCGCTATGGCGAGCTGGGTTGCTCGCCTCGCGAGCGATCTAGGTCTGCTCGCCACGGCGAGTTGCATAGCTCGCCTAGGCGAGCGATGAACAGACTGCTACGGGTTCTGCGAAAATCACACAAAAGGGTCCCAAATTCATCATCTAAATCATCTAAACTCTCAGAAACAACATTACTAAGGTTAACTTACGTTCTGTACTCAATTTCTAACTCTGTTTCACAGCTTCATAGCCTAATTCATGGTTTTTCTCAATTTTAACCTAATTTCAAATTCTCTCAAAAACAGCCCTATGATTGTTCAATCCTGACTAGATGAATTACAGAGTAATATAATCAAATGCTAGGCTCACCCTTACCTTACAATTGCAGAATCGCAGCCCTCTTTCTCTTCTCCCTTCACGTGCTTGTTTTTCTCCTTTTTCCAAAACTCTGTACGCGTACTACTGACTTCTCTCTTGACCTAATTTCCCTTTATATACTCCCAACAAATCTTATCTTATTTACTCTTTCTCCCACATAATTCTCTAAAATCCAAAACTAACCCACAACTAAATATTTTATTTTATTTTCAAATCTTATTTTATTTAACAATAAAATAAGTCGCCACGTCACATAAAATCATCATAAATCTTAATTCACCATCGCATAATATATTAATAAATATATAACAACTTCTCAAATAATTCAAATAACTAAATAATAAAAAATGGGCATTACAACTCTCCCCAACTTAAAAGATTTTCGTCCTCGAAAATGACCTCAAGCAAACAATTCTGGATATGACTCCAGCATCTTACTCTCTAACTCCCACGTCAAGCTTTCGCCAGTCGCTCCCAACCAAACGACTCTAACGAGAGGTATCTCCTTGCCCCTCAGCGTCTTCATCTTTCTGTCATCAATCCTTACTGGCAAGGTCTCAACCGTAAGGTTTTCTCTAACTTGCACGTCATCACTCTGGATCACATGAGACGGATCCGGAACATACTTCCTCAGTTGCGACACATGGAACACGTCGTGCAAATTCGATAAATGTGGTGGCAATCCAATACGATAGGCCACCGCCCCAATCCTCTCTGATATCTGATATGGACCAATAAACTTCGGGGTTAACTTCTTTGACTTCAACGCGCGGCCAACACCGGTCATAGGAGTCACTCTCAGGAACACATGATCTCCCTCTTGGAACTCAAGGTCCTTTCTACGCTTGTCATGATAACTCTTTTGCCGACTCTGCGACGCTTTCATCTTCTCTTGGATCATTCTTACTTTTTCAGTAGTCTGGTGAACAATCTCCGGTCCTAACATCACCTTTTCGCCTGACTCAAACCAACACAACGGAGTTCTGCATCTCCGCCCATACAAAGCCTCAAAGGGTGCCATCCCAATACTCGAATGGTAACTGTTGTTGTACGTGAACTCTATCAATGGAAGATGACTATCCCAAGTTCCTCCTTGCTCAAGTACACACACCCTCAATAAATCCTCCAACGACTGGATCGTCCTTTCCGACTGACCATATGTCTGCGGATGATAAGCCGAACTCAACCTCAACTGAGAACCTAAAGCCTCTTGCAAACTCTTCCAAAACCTAGAAGTAAATCTCGGGTCTCTATCTGATACGATGCTCGAAGGAACACCATGCAACTTCACAATCTCCTTGACATAAATCTCTGCCAACTGGGCAACAGGAAAGGTAATATTAATCGCTAGAAAATGAGCCAACTTCGTCAATCTATCAACAATCACCCAAATAGCGTCATTCCCTTTAGGAGTATTCGGCAAGCTCGTCACGAAATCCATGGATATACTATCCCATTTCCACTCTGGCACATCTAAAGGTACCATCATACCAACACGTTTCTGATGCTCAACCTTCGATTTTTGACAAACCAAACAAGAATATACAAACTGTGCCACGTCACGTTTCAAACCAGACCACCAAAACATCTTCTTTAAATCATGATACATCTTCGTAGCTCCCGGATGAATACTCAAGCTACTTCTATGACTCTCTGCAAGAATCATCTTCTTCATTTCCTCATTATCAGGAATGCAAATTCTACCTCGAAATCTCAACACTCCTTGATCATCAACTCTAAAGTCACTATCTTCCGTCTGATTACTAGCAACCAACAAGTCCACAAACTTGACATCTTCTTTCTGCGCCTCTTTGATACTTTTCAAGAAATCACTATCAATCTTCAGCATTCCCAGCTTTACACTCTGAGGTGTCCTTTCACAAACTAAGCTCAAATCTCTAAACTGTTCCAACAACTCGAATTCCTTCACCATCATGGCGGACATATGCAAAGTCTTCCTACTTAAAGTATCTGCAACTACATTAGCTTTGCCCGGATGATAATTCAAACCAAAGTCATAATCTTTCAACAATTCAAGCCACCTTCGTTGTCTCATATTCGATTCCTTTTGGTCAAACAAGTACTTCAAACTCTTGTGATCACTAAACACTTCAAACCTCGAACCATACAAGTAATGTCTCCATATTTTCAATACAAAGACCACAGCTGCCAGCTCTAAGTCATGCGTCAGATAATTCTTCTCATGAATCCTCAATTGCCTTGACGCATAAGCTACCACTTTACCATCTTGCATAAGCACACCACCTAAACCCAACTTGGACGCATCACAATATACCACAAAAGGTTCATCGGGCTTCGGCAAAATCAAAACTGGAGCCGTCGTCAAACGTTTCTTCAACTCATTAAAACTGTTCTCACAATGAACATCCCACACAAAAGATTTACCTTTACACGTCAACTGCGTTAATGGAAGAGCCAACTTAGAAAATCCCTCTATAAACCTTCGGTAATAACCTGCTAATCCCAAAAAGCTTTTAATCTCTGTAACCGACTTAGGAGTCTCCCATTGCGATACCGCTTCAACTTTAGACGGGTCAACCACAATGCCATCGCCAGAAATAACATGGCCAAGAAAACTCACCTCTTTCAACCAGAATTCACATTTAGACAACTTAGCAAAAAGCTTCTTTTCTTTCAACACTTGCAAGACGATCTTCAAATGCTCAGCATGCTCTTCTTCAGTCTTAGAGTAAACCAGAATATCATCGATGAACACCACAACAAAGCGATCCAAATAAGCATGGAAGATCCTATTCATATACTCCATAAATACGCCAGGTGCGTTAGTAACACCGAAAGGCATCACCGTAAACTCATAATGTCCATATCGCATTTTAAACGCTGTCTTCTGCATATCCTCATCTTTCACTTTAATCTGATGGTAACCCGATCTCAAATCTATCTTGCTGAATACACAAGCACCCACCAACTGATCCATCAAGTCGTCAATTCTCGGAAGTGGATACCTTTTCTTTATCGTTACTTTATTCAACTGACGATAGTCGATGCACAACCTCATACTTCCATCTTTCTTCTTGACTAACAACACTGGAGCTCCCCACGGTGAAACACTTGGTCTCACGAACTTCTTATCAAGCAAATCCTCTAACTGTTTCTTCAGCTCCGCCAATTCAGAAGCTGACATACGATAAGGCGTCATAGACACAGGCTTCATTCCAGGAACAAGATCGATCGTAAATTCAACTTCTCTCTCAGGAGGCACATCAGGAATTTCATCTGGGAAAACTTCAGGAAAGTCGCATACCACTTGCAGCTTATCAATCACTGCCTGATTCTCAATAGATAAGGACGCCATCAAGGAAAACATCATAATTCCATCGCGTTCCAGCTGCTTCAACTGTTTAGTAGATAGGGACTCTGCGCCACTCTCTTCCTCGGGAGAAGAAAAATGCACCGTCTTGCTAAAACAATTAATAAGGACATGGTTGTACTCTAACCAATTCATCCCCAAGATCACATCCATCCCAACCAATGGTAGACACACTAAATCAATCTCAAAATCGCGACCAAACATAGACACAGGACATCTTAAACATACAAGGGAAGTAGTCACCGAACCCTTAGCTGGAGTTTCGACAACCATCTCCCCATTCATATCAGATACAACAAGATTTAACTTAGCATCACAATCAAGAGCAACAAAACAATGTGTGGCACCAGTATCAATAATAGCAACTAAAGGTATATTATCAAAATAACAAGTACCTCTGATCAAGCGATCCTCGCTCTCCGTCTGCGTACCAGTCAAAGCAAAAACCCTCCCAGTAGTCTGAGCCTTCTTAGGCTTCTTGCATTGTGAACCAATGTGACCCTCTTCACCGCAGTTAAAACACACAATATCACCATGCTTGCAATCCGCAGTAGTATGACCCTTCTTGCCACAACGAAAACACCTCTTCACCTCTCCAGGACAAGCATTACTCTTATGGCCTTTCACGCCACAAGTATAGCAAACTATCTCAGCAGGAGCATCTTTCTTCACAGGTCTCCTCTCATCATTAACTCGCTGTTTGCACTTATCTGCAGGAGCATTGTAGGGCTTAGGACGACTTTGCTGCCCTTTTCCTTTCCTCTCATTAACCACCTTGTAATGGGCCTTAGTGTCCTCCTCGTAGATCCTGTAACTACTCACCAGCTCGGAAAAGTTCCTAATCTTCTGATACCCAATAGCCCTCTTGATATCAGCACGCAATCCATTTTCAAACTTAATGCATTTAGAAAATTCAGCAGTCTCTGGGGTATAATGTGGGTAAAATTTTGCCAGCTCCACAAACTTTGCCGCATACTCTGTCACGGACATGTTCCCTTGCTTTAGCTCCAGGAACTCAATCTCTTTCTTGCCCCGAACATCCTCTGGAAAATATCTGTCGAGGAACTCTCTTCTGAAAATAGTCCAAGTAACCTCAGCACCACCTTGCTCCAGAACAGGTAGAAGACTAATCCACCAGTCATCAGCCTCCTCAGCCAGCATGTGCATACCAAAACGCACCTTCTGCACCTCCGTGCACTGCATCACTCGGAACACCCTCTCAATCTCCTTGAGCCAAGTCTGGGCTCCATCTGGGTCATATCTCCCCTTGAAGGTAGGAGGATGGTTTCTCAAGAAGGTCTCCAGCATACGGACCTCCGCACTAGCACCAGCACTCGCATTCGGTTATTGCCCCACCGCTTGAGCAACAGCTTCCAAGGCAGCAGCAATCGCAACATCGTTTCTTCCAGCCATCTTAATCCTCTACAAAGCAAACATAAGTTAGAATAATACAATAATAGTATTCTAACTCTAAGACAACGTCACTCGACTCTCTACTTGGCCGGACGGACCGACCTGCTCTGATACCAATTGTAACACCCCGTTTTCCCAATATAAAAATTTCTTTAAAAAGATAATCATGCATCAGAGTAAGCACATAAACAGGGCATCACATTTCTAAAACCTCTCATGTTAATGAATAAATAAACATTAAATCTTCATAAAATATTAATCATTATCGCAGCGGAAAAATCATAAGGAAAAGCATCTCGAAAGTCTTTGGCACGCAGGCCTCATCAACGTCTTATTAACAAAATCTTCAAAATAAACATAAGCATGTAAAATAACTTAATACGCAAGGAACAGAGAAAAATAAAGAAGATCCCCTATCCCGTTACGTATCAGAGCACCTAGACTCGACTGCAGAAATCCTCACACGTCTGCACCTAATCTTGGTTACCTGCACTTGCCCACAAGGCGGCAATTCCAGCAGAAGGGGTGAGATTCACAAATAATTATATTAAACATGTAATTAAATAATCACAATTCAACAACCAAACATAATTCAACATATCGCAGATAAACATCTTAGTAAACATCTTAGACGACTCGACTCGACATCATCACTTGACTATGCAACCCTACGTCTTATATGCATGTGGTACCAATCCAGGGCATGAGCCCTCGTCGATATGAGCATAAATATACTCCAAGGCATAAGCCTTCGTCGCTGGTGAGCAAAGCTCCAGGGCATAAGCCCTCGTCGCTGGTGAGTAAAAACTCCAGGGCATAAGCCCTCATCATAGAATGAGTATGCATGAGACTCAACACTTTTAACTTAAGCAAGTTAACATCTTAAACGTCGCAAAACATCTTAATCATCAAGGACTGACACATGCAGCAACTATACATACGTATACAGCAACATGGCAGCAAGTACTTCATAAGGTATAACATTAATATGGCAAACATCGCATGTAATTCAAGCATTCATCACTTATTCAATTCATATATCACATATAGGCTTCATGTAATCATCACAAGCAGTCTCAAACAACATGTATCATCATCACAGATTACATTAAACATCATTAAAAGTCTCATAAGCTACCCAAAGGTCATCTCCCAAGGTCATATGCGTCTACAGGTCGCAAACAGAACAGGTTGGAAAATCTGTCATAACTCGCTATGGCGAGTGGGATTGCTCGCCTCGCGAGTAGCTACAGGTCCTGCTCGCTATGGCGAGTTGGGATTGCTCGCCTCGCGAGCCCTAGGGGACTGCTCGCTATGGCGAGCTGGGTTGCTCGCCTCGCGAGCGATCTAGGTCTGCTCGCCACGGCGAGTTGCATAGCTCGCCTAGGCGAGCGATGAACAGACTGCTACGGGTTCTGCGAAAATCACACAAAAGGGTCCCAAATTCATCATCTAAATCATCTAAACTCTCAGAAACAACATTACTAAGGTTAACTTACATTCTGTACTCAATTTCTAACTCTGTTTCAAAGCTTCATAGCCTAATTCATGGTTTTTCTCAATTTTAACCTAATTTCAAATTCTCTCAAAAACAGCCCTATGATTGTTCAATCCTGACTAGATGAATTAAAGAGTAATATAATCAAATGCTAGGCTCACCCTTACCTTACAATTGCAGAATCGCAGCCCTCTTTCTCTTCTCCCTTCACGTGCTTGTTTTTCTCCTTTTTCCAAAACTCTGTACGCGTACTACTGACTTCTCTCTTGACCTAATTTCCCTTTATATACTCCCAACCAATCTTATCTTATTTACTCTTTCTCCCACATAATTCTCTAAAATCCAAAACTAACCCACAACTAAATATTTTATTTTATTTTCAAATCTTATTTTATTTAACAATAAAATAAGTCGCCACGTCACATAAAATCATCATAAATCTTAATTCACCATCGCATAATATATTAATAAATATATAACAACTTCTCAAATAATTCAAATAACTAAATAATCAAAAATGGGCGTTACAGTCTCCGCAGCATAATGTGGATAAAACTTGGCAAGCTCCACAAACTTTGCAGCATACTCGGTGATAGACATATCTCCTTGCTTCAGCTCAAGGAACTCAATCTCTTTTCTACCACGGACATCCTCCGGAAAGTACCTTCTCAAGAACTCCCTTCGGAACAAAGCCCACGTAATCACAGCACCTTCAGCCTGAAGAATTGGTTGAGTGCTTACCCACCATAACACTACCCAATTCTCCCAATCCTTTTTAACTGAAGAGGATGAATTTTTAGAGGAGTCAGAAGTATTTGCTGCTGCCTTTGAATTTTGCTCGGTCATTCTACCCTTACTTTTCCTTCTTTTTTTATTTAAATTTTTTAAAATATCCTTTCTATCAACATCCGACATTCTCGCTATTCTTTTCATAAAGCCAACATAATTTTTTACGGATCCCTTTTGCTTCTTCTTAGTTAAAACTTTCGAAGGCAAAGCATTATATTTCTCCATTTGTGCATCGGGTTCAGCAATAAAATCAACAGAACGAGTAGAAGTAAAAGCACTACCACCTTCCTTGATAGGAACTTTCGACAACCAATTAAGACTCCAAGGTCCCGTTTCTTTAACACTGTTCGTACCTGGAATTTGTTGAGATGGAGATTCGCGAACTGGTGAAAGAACTGTTACATTGTCTGGTACTTGCGATTTTGAGGTAGATACAGACATCAAATGTTGCTTTGTCAGTATCAACCCATCAGCATGATTTGTCTGTTGTTTCTTAATTGAATTTTGTTTTGCTTTAGACCCAACATTCTGCCCTTCATGATCCCCCAATTCTCTATGCAAATCAGTAACCAAGTCATCCAACTCCCACTCCCCTTGCACCTCCTCTAGATCATTCATATTACTTGATTGCGATAATGTTTCCGGTCTTGAATCGATCACCTCCTCCGTCATAAATGCATCCTCACCCAAATTGCATCCCCACTCCTCCACCAACTTAACGACGTAATTACAATTATCAATAAGAAATTCAGCAGTTATGTTCACAATTTCTATAAGTGGTGTCGAAATAAGAACATGTGCAAAAACCAACCTTCTCTTGTCGACCGTGCATTCATCGGAACGTATAAATCTGCCTGTATCCAAGACACATAATCTGAAGAAAAAAAATCCTCCGTCCAGGCATGAATAGGAACTCCATAGATACGCAACCAAGCTCCCCGTTCATACTTAAACTCTGATGGCGACCACTTTCTAATTGTACTAAACAACATACCAAAGAAATGAACAACATCATTGAAGACTGTCCAAATATCCTCCCCTTCAATACAATGAAGAAACACACGATCCCCTCATTGGTGTAACGACAACATTGGGGAAACCGGCATCCTCCACTTTTTGTAGAATAACCAATGCCGATTCCTCCTCTGACATCGTTGCAACCATACCAGAATGAGCCCACTTCAGGTCTTGGCTTCGTGAATTAAAAATTGGGACATAGCGTGAACCTTGCTGCTCCTTCACCTTATCAGTTATTAACGTTCCAGCCTCCCTCCTCTTCACCCCACCGCGAACAAGCTTGCCAGGACCAGCCATGCCTTTCGCCTCGCCAACCTGAACCTTACTCTTGCTCACTTCTGCCACCATATCCCCTCCTGCATTCTTCCCCACCACCGCCACCTTCCTAACCTTCGCTACCTTCTCCTGGCCTCCCACCATAACCTCCACATCCCCCACCCTCAACACCATCGCCCCCTCAACATGGAAACCCTCCTTCTGTTTTGCTATTCTTATATTTTTTATTCCCTCACTCTTAACCATAATCACAGTTGATTCCTTTCCTCCTTCCTTCTTTCCTACCACATTCGAAACCCTATCTTCCCGACCAATATGAGCAAACCTGTCAAACCTCGCTTCACGTGCCCAGACTCGACAATCACCGAACCAAACATTTTTCAAAGCCTGTGACAATTTTTCCTTATTTTCACCTTTACGTACCTCACAAAACCAAATTCCTACGCACGAATATTATGGTGCCTTGCTATGAAAACATTTGTTAAAATCCCACATACTTCGAAAGCTTGTCTCAAACGGAACAACGACATATTATCAGGAAAACTGGTAACGTAGAAGGATGCCTTGTTCCTGTACTCGACGACATCAGAGTTGTGCCATTCTGCAGAAGCTGCACGACTCCCATACTCATTGGAAACCCTACCATCGAATTGCACCTTATCATCATGTTGCAGCCCTAACCTACCATTGAAAACCCTAACCGTGTCCTTATTCCGCACCTGACCATCGCCAGAAACCGCTCCCGCATGCCTGTCTGATATCCATAGCATGTCCTGTCCCCTGAGCTCCGGTTCTGTCGCTTTCCTCTTCCTCGACCGCACCACAGTCCAATCTCCCCTATCCCCCTCAATTTCTGCCACCCTGGCTGGACCCCAACCCCTCCCATTGTTTCTCTCCGTCGGGGAAAAGCTCTGGCGCGGCTGCCCTAGGTATGCTTAGAGAAACTGCCTCTCACTCTCTCTCTAGCTCTAATTTTTTTTTTAAGGAAATAGTGCATATTTAATTATCAAAGAAGGATGTTGTAATTCAAGCACGTCATAGGAGACGGGAGAGAGTATAAATTTTACTTTTTAAAGGAAGGGGGGTGTATATTTTAACATAAGAAAAAAGATGAATGTAATTCATGTTTCTCTTAAACAAAGGAGTGTAATTAACTCAATTTATTAATGGATTAAAATAAACGTATAATAAAAAGGAAAATGCTATTATGCACGACAACATTTGTCGTGTAAAACACACGACTGAAAACTCACCACTATTCAGATACTTATTTTCAATGTTTTCTAAATTCAATTTAATCTAAAGTTACTAATATAGATTCTAGTACCACTTTTACATTGAAATTCATCTCTTCTTGTGTTGTTCATATTGTGTGTTGTAAGTTTGCCATGATGACAACAAGGCAAATCATGTGATGGTGGTGGGCTAGTGGCAATATACAGAAATACACATTTTAAAAGATGGATCATACGTGGACAATATAGTATGTTGTATATTCACTTTCATTTCAATATTTGTGTGATATTTTGCTTTTAACTTAAGTTATAGCACATTCGTTCAATTTGCACGACAAATGTTGTCGTACCATATAACATTGCCCTAATAAAAATATCATTCAAAAATCATCCAAACCAATGGAATAGAGAAAACATTATTGCACTTATATTATTCATACTAGCCAAGTAATCTAATAATTAAGAAAATCTAATATAATCTTTTAAACAAAGAGGCAAACGGCCTTCTTCATTTTAACTCCAATCAAAACATTTGCTTAATAACAAAGTGTACCACATCATGCTTCTATAAGACTATAACCTTATAGCCACTTGATTCAGCACAATATCCTCATGTGATTTTCTATAAATAGTTGTCTTTCTTATTCCATTTGTGTGAATCAAAATTTGATAAAAACATGGCCTCTACATACTCACTAGTATTACTTCTACTTGGAATGATGATGGTTACCACTGTCGTGGGTGTTGGAAAGTCTAATATGTTTGGATATCCAGATTATAGCACAACAGATCTAGAAGACGATTGGTTTGACCACCCACGTGCCATTATAATGGGTGGAAAGCGTAGAAGGTTTGGACGTCCGCCGCCTACATTGGATCCAGAAGAAGATTCGTCGGAACTTGGATTTTCCCCATTGAAATTTCTTTAAAGTTTTTTGCATCGTCAATCTCTATCATTAAAATAAAACAACTGTTTTTATAATTTAATTCTCATTTTCTCTCTCATTTTTAATGGTTGAGATTTCGTTTGAGAAAAATTTCAAATTAGAGATCATCTGTCTACATGACGACGTCAACTTGACCCAATCTACCTTGCGAAAAGAATAATTATTGTTATACAACTTTTTCTTTATTAAATCCCAATAGGCACCTTCATGTGGTGCTAGAGACATTTTAGTAATTTCATTAGCATTACAAGTGATCAACATGGTAAAGTTGTGTCTACTAAAATTATAATTATAATTATAATAATAATAATAATAGTTGTTAGAAGTTTTCTTTTCTTTATTTTTAGTGTATCTATCTCTTCTCTCTGACCCTATTTATAATCATTATAAGTCATCTTCGGAATTATTAGTTACACTTATTGACGAGGGGCGTGACACATACCTGAAGTTGTTGCTATTGATGATACCTAGGATGGGGAGATTGACATTGCTTGCAAAGGTAAAATAAGAAGGAAAAAAATCACAGCACTTGGAGAATATTACTTGGTTGACGAAGAATGTTGAGATTGTAGAGGGGAAGAGTAAACCCTTGGTGTTCAAGGATTGCAGAATGTTCTTGTCAACTTGGCTAGATCATCTAACCACATCTATTATCATATTTATTAATTTAGACCCTCAAATTAGTTTGTTGACATCTCATCACTTCAAATGCTCTAAGAAAAATGTATGGTTCAAGTTTGGTATTTTTATTTCTCCACTCTCTTGATTTTTTTGGTTCAACAAGAATCAATATACATGTTGGATCGATCGGTGCAAATTACTTTAAACCACAAGTATAAACAAGGCTAAAGTTTATTTAAAAAAAATTAGAATTTTGGCCCCTTTCGTTCCAAAATTGCTGAGAAGACGCCACGTGTCCCAAAAAAGGAGTCATAATCGCAACTTTTTGAGAAGATAAGGGGTCAAAAGATCATATTTCCCTTATGTTAGGGGGTCAAAAGAGCATATTTCCCTAAACATAGGGGGTCACTTTTGTCATTTTTTTTCATAGGGGGCCAAAATCGCAACCTTTTGAAAGATAGGGGGCCAAACATGCACTTTAGCCTATAAACAATTATCATAACAAATTTATTCTGTCTCTTTTGTTCATTGCAATCGCTATGTTAGTAACCATAGAATTCCAAGGATAAAGGTCGTAGTAACCAACTAAAAAAAAGTATAAGAGGATTCATATGAGAGATATATATAGACACTCATAGTAGGATGAATTAGATTGATAAAAGAATAATAAAAAAGTATAAGTGTGAGTTAATATAACCAACTCCTGAATACCTAACCAACCAACTAACTTATTCACTAGTACCTACATACATTCACATGCAGCTACAACTCTTTATAAAGATAAAGTGGAGAATCCATCAAAGTGAAACATTCAAATTATAACTGATAGGTGACCACCATTAATTATAGCATAAAAATGAGTAAATGGTCGCTTTGGTCTCTGCCTTTGCACCTCACTGTCAAAAGTCATTGACTCTGGATTAAATACAAATACATTTATGACTTCGCACTTCCGTTATCACTTTAGTCTCTGATGTTAAATAATTTTGTTAATGTGACACATGTTTTATGCTGAAAATGAGTATGAGGTGTCACAGGGAATAAAGGGAAAATAGAAAACGGTCAATTTGGTCCCTAAACCGAAAATCATTATCTCTAAATTGAATCTCAAATCCCTAAATCCCTAAATCTCAAATCTCTAAATGTCATTTAATTATCTCTTTTTTCAAAATCAATCTTCCATTAAACACCACTTACTGTTAGGTCCTTAACTGTAAACACGAAATTTTACTAAGGTCCTTTGCAAGTTGTTAGTTTAACATGCTACCTACTGACAGCAATAAGGTATATGTGTTAAATGAAGATTTCATAATGGAATACCAAAATGTTTTCATAACATAACTATTAAGTCATTACATGAAGGTCAACCATGGAGTAATCAAAAGATTGCACTACATTTGGGCATATAATTCAATAAGTCATTGAAGGTGAGAAAAACACAAGAAGGGGGGGTTGAATTGTGTTAGCTTTTTCTTCGATTTCTCTTAAGCTGAAATGCACAGACCAGAAGCAGTTCAAGAACAGCTTCTGAAGTGATGTTCAGAACTAAGTTGCAGCGGATAAAACAGAGACAGAGACAGACAGAGAGAGAGAGACAGACAGAGAGAGAGAGAGAGAGAGAGAGACAAAGCAATTATACAACTTTCTTCCACAAACCGGAAGTAGTCCTGTCCCCCTTGCACTTCCAAGGAGAGTTCACTAAAATGTAATATCTGATTACAAATGCTCAAGCACAACTGCAAGAGACTTCCAATGCTCAAGAACACAATTAAGAGACTTCTATGCTCAAGCACACAAGCAAGAGACTTCCTATCAAACAGAATTACAAAGAAAAATGTTTGACACTTGAACATTTGATATACAATCAGAGGTGCTTACAATACAAATCAGATACAGACTCTTTAAGACTCTAGAATTTCTAAGATATGAACTTTGAAAAGAAATTCTAAGTGAACTTTTGGATGTTGAACAATTTTGACAGAGTTTTGGCGCTTTCAAATTGTTGTAGAGTCTTGCATACGTTCTTCAAGTCTTCACTCCTTTATATAGAGGAGTAAAATGAACGTTGAGTTGCTAGCACATCCAAAAAGAGTCGTTTGAAGCTTTGATCAATCACCAATGATTCATTGCCTGATATGGATATTGTCCTATGAAGGATCAATTTCAAATGCATTCCATGTATGGAGGAACATTGTTGCAGGCAGAGCTGTTATCCTTGTCTTGTAGCGGAGACAAACTCTGTGTAGTGGAGATAGTGGTTGTACACTTCGTACAATTGTACTTTGTCAACGCTTAACAAAGAAACAAGCAGCCAATCCTTTTGAGTTAGTCGTTGTTACTCTTTTCCACTCTTTCGCATTATTAAGACGACATTGAATCCATTGAACAACTTTTGAATCTTTAGGTTTGCATCTCCTGATGAACTTTAGCTTCTGGTGATATTCAGCTTCTGATGAACTTGCTTCTGATGACATCACCACTTCAGGAGCGCTATGTCTTCAGGAGCACTTTTGACTTCAGGAGCAGTTCTTCTTCAGATGCTTTTAAGCTTCCTTTTAGATAAATTCTTTGCTCTCTTTTGTTCATCCAGAACCTATAAGTGGTCTCAAAAATTTTGTCTATGGTCATGTACACTTGAACAAATATTAGCATATCCAATCAACAAATTTTTTAATACCTTGTTATCACTCAAAACTTTTAAGGGTAATGTTAAACACATTTTGTTCCAACAGTCATTACTTAATGATTCAACAAAATATTAAACAAAATACTGCGCCACAGTTATGCCTATAATTTAGAAACTTCGGTACATAAATAAACTAATGAACATCACATAGTTGGCCTTGGACCCCTTGGAGTTGACATGAAAGATGTAAGCATTTGTTGTTTATTCAGACGTGCATTTTAATTTTGACCCCTAATAGGTGGTGGCCTAACTCCAGCTGGTGTTAGATCAAAAGTTCACTGTCCAATTCTTGTTGGTTGTGGTCCTTGCACATCCACATCAAATAATTTCTCTTGTGTTTGTGGGGCAGATTGTAATAAATCTAAAGCAACTTGTTCTCCTTGACTCTCATTGTTGAGAGGTGGTGATGGTGGAGCCCAATTGGGAGGCATGGGTATCACACCTTGATTAGTGCAACCGAACCTATTGTGGTTACCTTCTAGACCACACCTTGAACATGTTAGTACTAGATATGACCTCCAAACATTACCTGAAACTGGAAGGACCCTCGGATGCATCTTTCCTTTTTTGTTTCTTTGGCCTTCTAGGTTGTCTCCTTTTCAGTGCAGGCACCGGTTTCACATAATCAGTGTTTTCCCAAAACTCTTCACCTTGTGTTGATTTTATGAAATGAACTTAGGTTGCGTTGTATGAGCCCAAAGTAAGCCACCCATGACAATAATTGTCAAGTTTGCCATGCCTCCATGCAATGGCTGCTACCATGAACACATGGTATCCCTAAAACAAATTCGAATAAATTCATCATTATATCAAATACATCATAATTTAAATAAACTACATTATATGATTCGTAAAACAATTAAGAAAATTATGTAACTTGTCTACCATATCAAACCAATGTTTCAAAAAATAAACCAAATATCAAACCAGCAAGAGGCCTACACATATCAAACCAAATATCAACAATCAATTAAGTTTCAGCTCGAGGCCTACACATACTTTTTAAGTACACATCCTCTTCTTGGTGTGTTGATACCTATCTTGCATTTTGATTATTTAATTTTTTTTGCTTCATAGGTTTCATCTTTTCTTCATTTTATTGCTTTCCTGTTTTCAATAATTTTTCTTCCGTAAACTCTTCTATGGTTCAGTATTTATTTAGAATTGTCATATGTTAGTTCATGTCATTGAAAATTTTGAGAAGAAATCATAATGTGAATCACCCTTCATAATGAAAATAGCTGTTAGTTGCATCTTATCTCCTCGGCGTATGGTCAGAACAGGTTTGGTTCTATATTTTTGTTAATACATGTGTTGTATTTTAAACAAGAGGTATCATATGTTCCTTCAAAAAAGAGGTATCATATGTGTGATTTATCTATACCAATTGGAATTCACATTAACAAGAGGTATATCATATATGTGATTTATCTACACCAATTGGAATTCACATTAACGTTGGTTGATTAAGGAATATTTAAGCTGCCATTTTGTTTGCGGTTCATGAGCATCTGGAAGATGAAGGCAGTTACCATTAAAATTACTTTTTTCACAAAAATTTGTGAAGGCAGTTGCCCATACAAGGCCCTATCTGCCTCCGCCATTGGCCATATTACCACAACCATTTTAAGATTTGCTACAGCATTGCATACGCAAAAAATTTGATATCTTGTAAATGACGGCTAAAAGTTTACATACAGGTTCCATGTTTATTGTCTTTACCATATCATTTATTACAAAAGTTCTCTTTGTTATACTAGTTAATTTCTAGCGCGCAAGTGATGGCTAAAAACTCTCTAAAACCCAAACTCTATTTCATTTCTTTAAAATTGAGGGCTTGAGAGTAACTCAGACTTCTTGAGGGTTATATCATATTGTTGAAAGTGATCTTTTGATTAAGTATATGGGGGAAACTACTAACTACAGATGGTATAGAAGCAAATAACCATAACTATGTGATAGCTTATGCAATTGTTGAAGTAGAGAACAAGAAAAATATGAAGTGGTTCTTATCTTTATTGGATGTTGATGTGGGACCCTATGGAAAACGTAGATTGAACTTCATGAGCGACATGCAAAAAGTATGTAAAGAATTATAGTGCTTATTTAATTTTTATAGTTGAAATTGTACATTGTCAAAGACTTTAGTAACAATAAGTGTGTGCTCTAAGAGACCTTAATGACAGTAAATATGCAGATTCAGGGAATGTTTATCTCCCGTTCATAGAATTACATGTTCAACATCTTGACCCATACGCACAACATACACATTGATTTTTTTTTTTTATCTCTAATTTAAAGTGGAAAAAAGAGATGAGATTGGAAAATCAAATTAATTTTTTATAAATTATATAATTATGCACTTTTATATTATTTTATATTTACAAAAGTTAAATTATCAAACATTTTAATTTCAATTAATTAACTTTTCTATTATAAGCCATCAAATATATTAGAATTTGTCTATTCGATCTCTAAGAAGTATATAAAAAAAAGTTTTTTTAATACAAAATTTACCTATTTTTTTCCTTAAAAAGTGCATTAGGGCATTAGTTAGCATAACTTTTTATTATTATTATTATTATTATCAAAACAAACAACAATTCAAACTTGCTCAACTTATAAAAAAAAAAGTGCAAACTCATCGGCCCACACCCACAACCAAAGAAATGATACTAAACTTACACCTACTCTCATCTTCATTCTTCTATTTTCTAATCTTGTCTCTCTAGTCTTCTTCTCCCTTTATTCTACTCTATATTCCTCCATTACCGTTTTTCTAAGAGGTAAATCTAAAATCTCATTATTTTAAATTTTAATTTTATGATTTCAATCTTATGCATTTTTTGTTACAAGTTAATACATATATGATGCCCCCACCATGAATATCTTGTGAGTTAAACAAGCAATAATTTCAACAGTTTATTTGGTGTATCATGCTTTAATTGAGTTTTGAATATCAAAAAGCATAGAAACAAAGCGAACCTTGATGGAATAACCTATCATCATTCTGTTCAAAAAAACAAAAACCTATCATCATTCACTCATCCTTAGAGAAGTTTTCAAAATTTAATTTCATCGTATCATATACTAATAAAAACAGCAAGAAAAAATTGCATCGAGTCACAAACTTTAATGCTTGCAAGATCCAAGATGAAATAAGAACCAGTTTAGAAAACTGAATTGAAATCAGATAACTTTCTACATAATTCATGCGATGGAACCAAGGTTTGTCGATTCTTTCAGCACTGTTATTTCTCCAATTGTAGAGAATTGCTTGGCTTTCAAGATTGTTTGTCAATAATAGTGTATCACTCTTCTCCGAAATGCATAAAGGCAAAAAGTGAAACTCCAAATCATTCAAGTGATCACATATTTGAAGATTAAGGGAAAAACAAAGACAGTCCTTTAATACACTTAGATTCGGTACAACAATTGGTACTTCAGTGAAACCTTGAGGTGGTAGAACCGTAGAAGCTGGGAATGTGTCCCAATGCCCAAGTCAAGGGAAATTATCACAGATTGTTGAATAGTGATATTCTTGCAATCATAAAGACTAGAGTAATTGTGAATCGCCAACCAACTAATAAAGCCACTCAGATGCACAGCATTCATTGAGTAATCATGAGTAATAGGAGAATTTTGAATATTTTTCCAAAAATTATGGTGCAAACTGAAAACATTTACGTTTTTTGCATTTGGAACTAAATACACCACCGTATACGAGTTGGTTGATGTGTATCATAACCCAACGTCAAATTAGGATAGAAATATAGCTCATAATGGCGAGAATGCCCTAATTTTTTAGATAATGTCCTTGTGGCTGGATTCCAAAAACGAAGCCACGTCACACTATTAAAATTGGAGGTGAAAACCTGACCAAACAAGCAGATTAAGCATTGCATGAACCAACAATGGATTAGGGTCAAAGAACTAAACTACACTAAATCAAACACCTAAATTAAAGGAGAGATTTGACGAGTAGGGTCAGAGAACTAAACTACATGTTAACTACAACAGGACACCTATTGTTGAAAGGATCTCAATATTTTACCCAAGTATGATGTTCTCATACCAGGATATTCGAAGAAACCCACAACCCTAAAGATGCTAAGACTTTGGTGTACCAATTTGCAAGGCGAATTTATGCCAAGGGGATGTAGCAAATCCTAAAGATCTTGTGAGTCTTTTACAGTTTAAACAAACAATACAACAATAATTTTAAAAAAAAAAACACAACTTAAGCTAAAAAAAACATATCAAAAAGCGAGAATTGCTTTGAGTCATAACAAACACAAGTTTTAATGCTTGCAAGATCCATGCGGTAAATAAGTACATGACTTATACATGGATTGATGATTTTTTTTCTTTCATGTCATTGATGAAACATACATTAAAACAAAAGACTTTGAAAAGAAACATTTCTTGCATATACTCGTTAAGCTAGCCAAAGATCGAGGCAATTAACAAAACCACAATTTATAAAACATAATAGCCTATTATACTTCTTTATGAAGCATGTAATAAAATAGATGAATTAAGTTGTCTTGTCTCCATATATAAAATGAATCAAGGATCAAGAAAACTGAAGTACAAAGCATACCCGAGAAAGTGCAGAAAGATACAACAACTTTGCAAATAACAGCAAAAGTGTGAAAAATAGAAACCAAAAGCAAACTACATAGAAACAAATCCACACACACCTCACAGTTTACAAAACACAAACTCCGCCAGCAGCTTGAAACAAAACCGTAGCAGAGATGAGAGATTTAACACTGATCCCAAAACCATGGAAGAGAAAATAACACAACAAGCTACCACACCCCAACACTAGCTGATGAGCAGATCAACGTTGAAGTTCTGCAACAACCTTCAATTGTGCTCCCAAGAATACAACCCTACACCGCAGGTAACATTAGGGCTATGTTATTAAAGATTAAATGTTGTAGCAATATCATTATCCAGTATAGAAACAAATAATCAGTAATAATTCTTGTTTCCCTAATCAATGTGGATGCACTAGGTCTAAACACAATCAAAACAATAATATCCAATATATATTAATTTGCATAAATATCTTTACACTTCAATTATTGATAAGATCACTCGTGCATACTATCTGCAACAAAATCTATATGAAAAGGAAAGTAATACAAGTTTGAATTTTTCATATATTGATTTGTATCACTTGTTCATTAAAATGTTGTCTAAGACCAACCTACTAAATAGCATTCTAGTTATAATGAATATCTTTTTGGAAGCATTACCGAAAAAATTCAACTTTTAATTACTTATAAATAATATTCTGCAAAACATATTCAATAGAATTTGGATTGTCAACCTGCCTGCAACAGCTAATCATAATGATTCAGAAATACAATCAAGTCAAAGTCATAATGAGTTAATTATAAAACAATTAAATCAAACTCAAATAAACAAATTGTTGTAGAGAAACTTACTTTCAAGAGAAACCAAACTCTCAACATAATCCATGGGATTGAACCAAGGTTTGTGGATTCTTTCTACTCTATTATATCTCCAATTATAAAGAATTGCCTCACTTTCAAGAGTACTAATCAATAAAAGTGTATCACTCTTCTCTGAAAAGCATTATGGTAACAAGCGAAAGTCTAAATCATTAAAGTGATCATATATTTGAAGATTGTGATAGCTAATGTTAAAAAGCTGAATCCAAGAATCTTCAACTCCAAATTCCTTCATTTGCCATACTACCAAATGAGTTTGTTTCCAATCATGTGAAAAACAAAGACTGTCCTTTAACAAACTTAGATATGGTACAACGATCGGTACTTCAGTGAAAGTCTGAGGAAGTGAAAGTTGATAATGTGTCTCAGTGTCCAAATCAATAGAAACAATCACAAATTGGTCAATAGTAATTTTCTTGAAATCATAGCGAGCAGAATAATTGCGAATTGCCAACCAACTAATACAATCACACAGATTCACAACATTGATCCAGTAATCATGATCCACGGGGGAATCTTGAGTAGTTCTCCAAATATTATCGCCCAAACTGAAAACATATACATTTGTTTCATCTGGAACTAAATATACCACCTTGTAAGTATCAGTTGAATTAACGTAAACAAACGTCAAATTAGGATGGAACCATAGGTCTTTATGAAGAGAATACCCTAACTTTGGAGACATTTTCCTCGTGGCTGGGTTCCAAAAACGAAGCAACGTCACACTATGAAAATCAGAGGTGAAAAACTGATTGAACAAACAAAGTAATCCATTGCAGGAACCAACAACAAAGAGACAACCCTTGTCTGTAAGTTGATGGTTAGGATCTTCTGGTAGATTGATAATGATTGGAGGGTTCTGGAGCAAACGAAAAACAGTAAAGAATGCAACATTGCTATCAGAGGTAGATACAAGTGTGAAGTCCGCATCCCTTGCAGATCGAGTAAGGTGCAATTTGATAAAGGTGGGATCAGAGATGAGAGAGTCAAGTGACTTACTCAAGCACCTAAATCGAAGGAGAGATTTTACAGGAAGGAAGGAAAGCAAATCGGGGATGTTCTCGTTAGGAATGAACCTTGGTGACCTGATGGTAGGACGTCGTGATAGAGATAGGAGATTCATGATGGTATTTGTGTTACAAATGTGGTGTTGCGCCTTTGGAGAATTGGATAGTAGAAATGTTGAAAGTTGTTAACACTTAATACACAAAAACCAAGGGACACTTCTTGGCATTTATTTCGGTCAAACTTTATATCATTTAACTATGGAAAAGTCTTGTATGGTTTGACAAAAATACATATCAATTGACTACTTTAAAATCTCACATTATTTTATCCTAAATATATGATATATTTTTTCTTTCTGCTTTTTCTCAAATGTTTGTATGTGGCTAAATAGATTATCTAAAACCTAAGAGCGTTTTTTGTCAAAAAAAAAAAAATTAAGAGCGTTTAGATAAGATGACACGGACTTGTGCTATCTTAATCAAAATTTTGGATTTGAATTCAACATTGGACATGCAACAACGTTACAACTTGTAGGAAGAATTTACTTTTCATTTGGTCACACATGACTCGAAAAATTAATCTTTACAATTACACGCACGGAGATAGTCATTTACACCAAAAATAAAATAGAGTATCAAAATAACTGATATAACATATATTTAATTCTTTTTTTGGAAAATATTTTATTCTTTTCTCCTTCAACTTTTTCTTTATTTGTAATTTATTCTAAAAGTAATATTTTGTAAAGAAATTCCTCAAAACAATATTATAAAAAAGTTTTAAAATTGGCACAAAATTATTAAACATCCTAATAGGAATTTATTTTTGACCAACTTTAATAGGAAGTTTTTTGTGAACGACCTAAAAGAATATATGAAACAATGGTGAGAATCATACATGCAAAAGGTGTGCAAAATATAGACTCAACAAACTTAGAGTAGAGATAAACGAATGAAAAAAACCACAAGCCAATAAAACGGCTTTTAAGTATAGAATAACCCATACAAACGACTGGGTTAGACCACCACAAACTGAAATCCAAGGAAAAAAATATTGTTTAATGTGTCTCATCACCAAGAATAAAGTTCAATCCTTTCTAGCACATGATTGGAAGATAAAACTTTGTTTTCTTTTTTAAGAAAACTAGTTAAAAACCCGTGAACATTATTATTTTGAAAATATTTGTTATATGTTTGAATAAGTTAATATGTTGTCAACCGATTAATTCAAATCTATGTTTACTAATGTGATTTTTTTTTACGCAATGCACTATATCTTATAAACAAATAATTGCTTGAATTTTAAACTTTTGATTTTGTCAAAGACATATCTTGAAACTGACATCAACGATAATGTAGCACCTTTTTATTCTCCTCTTTAAAGGGCTGACACAAAGCATTATAAAGCTTTGCTGCATAAAAAATGCCTCTTTCATTCTGATCAAGAGAAACTGGTGCAACTATAGTAAACATTCTCATGTTTTTCAATGATTAAGATTAGGTGTCATTGCATGAAAGTTATATTCTATAGTTTGTAACATCATTGTTTCTACAAATGTGTTTCCATGGAATGCTATAAACATTTTTATCTTTAAATGTATGCATCCTGTTTCAGCAATTTTTTACAGAAATGTTAATTTCCATTTGTTTCAACAATGTTGATGTATTTTCTCTAAGAATATAGGTTAAGATCATAGGCGAATCAATTGAGTGACATATTGCACTAATAAAGTTAATATTATCAGTCCTATGCAACAAACTATAAGAGTTTAACTTTTCTTGTTAATTTGTGACCATATTCAACCAATTTTTTTTTAAAGAGGTAGAAATTTAAATCATAAATTATGACCAATCCTATTTGTTTCACATGCTAAAAAACTTTAAAATTCAGAAAATGTTGTTCAACTTACATATATGATTACTTTATTAGGTTAGATTTTGGAAACAACCTTTATTTTCTAGTTAGAGATCCTGACTAACATCTCAGAACCTAATTACACATGCAAGTCAAATAATTTCGCAAGAGTCGATAACATATTTTCAAAAAAGCAAACAAAGAAAAGGTCAATCGGTCATTCTTGATGTGTTTGGTCAACTTAGTGGAAGACAATTGCATTGGATTATAGGATGTTATCTTGGTATTTTTCTGAGCACTCGACATAAGCATTGTTCTTCTCGAGAATGAATGATTGGGTTGGATTATCACAATAATGAAATTGAAAACCAAATATAAAAGACAGAAAAAAGAAAAAAAAAAGCAGTCAAATCAATTATAAAAAAAATAAAATAAATAACATGACAGACACAAAGAACCTCATCAAGTTATTACTCCTCTGGCTGAATTTCATGGGGCTGAATATGAGACTTAATTTTCTTGATGACAACAGGATCACGTGAAACACCTAAAATGGATGATTGATGATAGTATGGCTCATACTTGACACGTAACGCAAACTCAAGGTCGAGTAGTTTATATAGATGTTTTGGATATATTTTAAGATCATCATCACTGACCTTCATAGATAAATACAATTACATAAGTTACAATACCTATCAACCATGCGGAAAATAAGATGAAAACTAAATTAGGGATACCTCTTGCATAGTATTCCTAAGAGTTTGGGCAGTAATACCAATAACCTGAAGACATTCACTATCCTAAAACACAAATTAATCCTTGTGACCATCATGAACAACTTGCACAACTACCATGTATCTGATAAAATGGATAGATTTAAAAACATATCAGAAATGTGCCAAACAAAAAAGAATTAATCCACCACATGAAATTTTAAATATGTAACCTAGTTAATGGAGCATCAACATCCTGTCCGCAAGTACATCTATAGGAAGCGCCATTTAACTTTGTTGCCTTTGGACATTTGGTGCAACTCTCATAATACTATCCAAACTGGTTAGGATTGAATTTAGTTGTTTTCTCAATAGTGATGCAGTATGTATCCTAACACAAATTATGCAAATGAAATAAAGAATAAATGTATTTGTAATTTGTGCGTAAAAAAACTCAAAGCATGTTTTTGCATAAAAAAAAAACAGACCTTGACTAAGTCCCTAAATTCAGCAATTGCCCTAACTTGAGACGGATTGAAAAAATCGTTGTACGAAGTACGTTGAGAAGAAGTTTAACCCTAACTTAAGTTATGACTAAAGCTTTGACTCTAAGCTTGAGAAGTGTTAAGGTCACGACAACTATTCAAGAAACATGGTCAAAAAACAATCAAATCAGATTGTGAAATAATAAGTTACTCTAACACTGTATCGTGAAATCATAATGCAAACTTACCAAGTCTTAAACTTCTCAACAACTGGGTGATGTAGGTTGATGAGCAGTCTCGAACTTGACCAATTGTTACATATATTTGGCTTGCCATTGTCTATAAAATCAAAGCAAAGAACTCAAGTTAAATAGATGGTACATGACAAAGCTATTGACAAAAATAATAAATGTATATCACATTGACCTCCAAGTATGCATTGAGCATGAGTCAATATTAAAACAACAGGCCCTACATCCTTTCGATCAGCAAGAAGATTCATCAAAGCTATGGAGTATTTTTCCCATAGTGTTACATCAACCATATTCCCACTGCATAAGGAAAAACAACTTTCAAGTCATTATCAAACTTTTATAAAATCATATCATATGATGCTGACAAATTAAAAAATAATACCTTTCATACCTCAACACAATGTTCGTACACGGTTTCTTTCCAGTCCCAATTGGCATTGTCTTGAGAATCTCATGAAGAAGCCCGATGATTTCTTTAAAAAAAAAAAAATTACATCTATACGAACCTTATAATCGGAGAAAACACATAATTAAATTAAAGCACATAACTATATCATATATAACGTCAGTTTTGAATTTTCCATCTTGAATTTCCTTAAATGACTTAAAGCGAAATTCATGAGTATGAATGTTAGTTAACTTGTCATCATTCTGCACCTTTGTACCAGAACCAAAAACAACCTTAAAAGGATGGTTAACGGGCTCAAATGCAATGTCATTATCAAACACATGACAATACTAAGTTAACGGGCTCAAATGCAATGTCATTAGCTAAGTTGATAGCGGACCTTGCATATATTTATGCATTGTCGCTATCAACTTAGCTAAGCTCATGAGGACAAAATGTTGAATTTATTATGAATTAACACAATAAATAAATAAATGTTTAAGAAAATTTGAAGGGTAAAAATGTTTAAAATATAAAAGATATTTTTTTACAAATACTGTACTTACTCAATGACATTTATTTTATGTAACATGAATACAAATTTGTATCATCATATAACGGGCTTGTTAAATATTTGAATAGCAGAAATAATTTAAGGAGACTCAAATAATAACACAAATAATATCAAAATAGTTGGTTTTTTCTTTTTCAATTATACTCTATAACAAAAAGATAAGAATCTATATTATACGATATTATATTTGTTACATTGTTGGTGTCTGTCTTTGAAACATACATGTTTTGTTTTTTGAATAAGAAAAAGATATGCATAGTTTGTTACAATATAAGGGTGCAAAATATATATAACTATAATTTCTTTAGGCATCTATACTTGTACTTTTAATTAAAACCAAAATTTGATAAAAATAATTATACGCATTATGCAACGCTAAAAAAAATTATACGCATTAGCGTAACAAAAAAACAGACAGACGAACATAAAGTATTACTCTAAACCTATGAAGCCTGCATTCGGATATGAGTGTGGCTACTACGATACGATACAATTACGTGGATATGCAGATTTTTTAAAATTTAGGATAGGATACGGTTAAGATACGTTAACAAAAAAATTTATACTAAACTTATTTCTATGTAAAATACTTTAAGAAAATAAATATCGAGAAACATAATACATGTGATCATAGTAAAAAAATGTAAAGCTTTCTTATAAACCATATCATACTTTCATGTATTGGGATATCGAGAAAAACATCATTAAAAGAACTCAACGAATTTTATCTTCTGTTGATTAACTGAATTACCTCTCTCTCATTACCTTCATCCACAAGAAGTATAATTTTAAGTGGTTCATCGAGAACCAATTCTACTGATGCATATCTAAAATTGAATCATATACATCTTTAATGAATTTTCACAACATTATCTCACTTTTTACCTCCATCTTTTTCTAGGATACGTATTAGTAAAGTATCTTATAAATATCATTGTGTATCTGTGGAGTATCATATAAGTATCCGAATGAAATATAATATTAAAAAATAAAAGAAAATGTTCTCAACGTGAGTTGAAGAGAAGTGTTTGTGAAATAAATTGTCGAGAAGTAGTTTTTTGAAGTAGCATTCAACAACTTTTGGCCAAAGCTCATTCCATTCAATTTTATGCATTAAAAAAAATACTTTTTTTAGTAAGTACTTAATTGATATTGCGTTTGACCTAACTTCTCCTTACAAATGTAAAGGAGTGGAAAAAATCGGGTGAAACGGTACCTGAAATAGCCTAACTGGCGAGGTGGCACAAAAAAATTGGAAGGCCAAATTCTAGTGAGGTGGCACTAATTTTTTTTTAAGAGGTGGCACTCCCAAAACTTAAAACAATTATTGAATGACCAAATTGCCTCTCTTGAAGGCAAAAATGAAAATTCATGATGCATTTCCCTCTGTGCTTGCGATTTTTGGGTGTCAATCCATTAATTGGTTTTGAACCTTCAATCTTTGAACTCTCAACTTTTATTTGTGGGAAGGGAAAAAGTGAGTAAAAACCCTTATGAGATCAAGGTCCGGGGGTTGGTTTTGAATAGGGAAGGTGTTAAGCACCCTAAACGACTGCGGTACTCCGAAGGAGCCTCTTATCTAAATTATCTTGTGCTAATTACTTGCTTATTTATTTGTAAAATATTGCCTAAAGTCTAAGTGAAAGAATGGAGGGAGAAGAAGTATGTTTTTTGTTGTTTTTATTGATTTGGAAAGACAAAGTCTTTTGCCTACATACCCACAAGTGGGATCAAAATCATGTAGTTCACCTCAAAAATTTATTTGGTGAGTTGGGTTGATTTTAAAATTTTTAGAAAAAAAGGTTTTTAGAAGGGTTGCGAGACCTCAAGACATAGAAGAATAAAATGGTGTGAAGTTGATTGATTTTAATTACATGAAAGCAAGTCTAAATATATTAAAATTGATTAAAAGTTTGATTAAAAAAATAAAGGAAAAAGATCACTTGGGTTAAAATCCAAGGTTTCTTAAGAAAATATTTTTGGAGTTTTGAGTATTAGATTTTTTTTGGGAAAATGATTTTTTAACTAACGGTAAAGAAACTATACGTTAAACGTAATAGAAAACGTGAAAAATAAAACCGGGATATTGGATCCCATAGTAAAATATCAACCTAAAATTACTAATTAGTTGATTTTAAGGCACTCATATTAGTCGAGTTTTTAATCCTAGTTTGTCCCTAATTCATTTTTCATCATCGATTGCGGTTATGGCATAAACGATAAACGAGTGTGTGATAGTGTCGATGTATGTGTGGTGCATATTTTATTTAAATGATTACATGGTTCCTAGATACATTTTATGGTCTCAAGAGAAATATAATGGCAAAAAAAAAAATGCATAAAAATAAATTACATCAAATTCCCTAATTATACACACTAAAAATAATGACAAGAATTAAAATATGCATGAGATGATGAAGAAAAATAATGAAAAAAAATGCAAATATACTAAAATAATAATAATAAAAAAAGTAATTAAACAATTAATATCAAAACAAAATTTTTTTGTAAACTTTTTTTAATATATATATATATATATATATAAGTAAAGGGGGTGCAGAAAGTAAAGCAGGGGTGTGATTAGCAAAAAGGTAGAGAAAAAAGTGGGCTCAAACCCAGTTCAGATCTGAACCGTCTGATTGATCAGAAGGCTCAGATTTAAATCTAGGGGATCATATCACAGCCACCAGATTTGGATCAAAAGGTAGATAGAGCGAGGGAGCACAATAAGAAGAGGGTGAAGCGCGCACCAGACACAAAAAAAATAAAAGAAAAATGAAATAAAAAAAAGGAAGTACGGTTTTTTTTACTTATTCTTCATAACTCCTTCTCTCTCTAAGTTTAACTTAGAGAGAGAAGCTCTCCCTTCTCTCTAAAAATAGTCCCGTCGGAGAAGAAGAGTGGTGGTCAGAGTCGCTCCGACGCGGTGGTCGGCCGGAGAACCGCCGCGTCGGAGCTTCTTTTTTAAAAAAATTTTATGTCATCCGACTCCTCTTCTTCTCCTCTACATGAATCCATAGCTAGTTTTCACAAACATACACATACAAAGCCTAGATCTACATTTTTATTTTTGAAATTTTTTTGAAAAGGAACAAACAAAAACTAAACGAAAAGAAACAGATGCTACCTTCGGTTTGAATCAGAGAAAAAAGGAAGAGATGAGATGTAAAACTTCTATTCGAACCGGTTGTGTAGGTTCGGTTTCTTCTTCACGAATCTGAGCCTCCTCCTTCTCAAATACCGGTTCGGTTTTGGCTCCGTTTGTTAGTGTTGTTGCTGTTGATTTTTGATCTTTGATTTTGTAATGTTATTGTGCTATATGTGATGTTTGGATGGGAAATTTCGGTGGAATAATTACTGGAGAACGAAGTTGAAGTTCAAAGTGTTCTTCATGTTCATCTTATTTTTTTGTGATTTTTCTTATGTTTGATTCACAATTCTAGAGAAAGAAAGGAAAAAAAGGTGTTTGCTTGGGAACTGTGTGGCTGCGGCTACAGTGTCTCGTGAACAGTGCACAATTTATGACAATCTATTTATAGACTGTCACTTGAGGGTTTCTCTGACGCGGACAAAAGACTAAAATGATAGCAAGACAGACCTGGACCAATCATAGACTGCCATGTGGACAAAAGATAAAAAACTTGGACAATAATAATAAAAACGAAAATAAAGAATAAAAAGTAAAGATATATAAATAAATAAAAAAGATAAATAAAATATGAGACATTAAAAAAAGATTAAAAATAAATAAGATAAAAAGAAATAATAAAAAACTTAAAACTGTCCCTTCGTAACCAAAAATGAGGTATTTTAAAATACCTTTTTGCTGAAATTTCGTTTGAGACGACGAAATTATTCAGCTTTTGAAACACGAACGAAACTTTTTAGAAGCGGATAAAGACGAGAAATAAAATGCAAGTGCAAAGAGTTTAAAAATTAAATTGAGAATAAAAAGCCGGTGCAACAAGCGTTAAATTACGAACAAAATGCAAATAAAATTGAGAATAAATAAATAATAAAATAAAAAAATGCGACGAGCGTAAAAATGCAAATAAATAAATAATTGTTATGAAATTAAGTAAACAAGGACAATAATAGAGAGATAACATATAGAAGGAGAGGAAGAGAGAATAGGGAGAAATATTCTTATACACTGATGTACCTTATAATGTTACAGATGAACTCTATTTATAGGGAAATAGAGTAGCTTATGGACTAAGCCCAATAACCTAGTAGTATGGTCCATTAACTCATTTGATATTTGGACATCCACTATTAATATTCATAACACTCCCCCTTTGATGTCCATTGAGGATATGCCTCATTAAAACCTTACTAGAGAAAAACTTAATAGGAAAAATATTCTAGTGAAGGAAAAAGAGTACAATATCCCTTTTGTGTGTGATAATATGTTGCGTTAAAAACCTTACTAGGAAAACCCAATGGGACAAAACCATGGTTAAGGGAAAAAGAGTGCAAAACACATTTATGTCTCCCCCTCATAAAGACGAACCCCCACTCTCTTCTCCCCCCCCCCCCCCCAAGGCCCCTCACATTATAAGACAAAATTTTCATTGACACCACCCTCCACCCTAACGCCCTCCAACTCCCTCACCCTCAACACCACTCTACGGCACCCCCACAACCGCCAACACCCTCACTCCCTAACTCGCTAACACCTACTGCTCGCCAGTCCTTTCTCCCATCTTTAGTCAACAAATTGAAACTATTAAGAGTATCAAAATTATACTTCACCCCAACGACCTTTCCAATGTCTCTGACATCTTCCGCCACCACCTTTAGATTACCATGTAACACTACCCAATTCTCCCAATCCTTATTAACTGAAGAGGATGAATTTTTAGAGGAGTCAGAAGTATTTGATGCTGCCTTTGAATGTTGCTCGGTCATTCTACCCTTACTTTTCCTTCTTTTTTTATTTAAAATTTTTAAAATATTCTTTCTATCAACATCCGACATTCTCGCTATTCTTTTCATAAAGCCAACATAATTTTTTACGGATCCCTTTTGCTTCTTCTTAGTTAAAACTTTCGAAGACAAAGCATTATATTTCTCCATTTGTGCATCGGGTTCAGCAATAAAATCAACAGAACGAGTAGAAGTAAAAGCATTACCACCTTCCTTGATAGGAACTTTCGACAACCAATTAAGACTCCAAGGTCCCGTTTCTTTAACACTGTTCGTACCTGGAATTTGTTGAGATGGAGATTCGCGAACTGGTGAAAGAACTGTTACATTGTCTGGTACTTGCGATTTTGAGGTAGATACAGACATCAAATGTTGCTTTGTCAGTATCAACCCATCAGCATGATTTGTCTGTTGTTTCTTAATTGAATTTTGTTTTGCTTTAGACCCAACATTCTGCCCTTCATGATCCCCCAATTCTCTATGCAAATCAGTAACCAAGTCATCCAACTCCCACTCCCCTTGCACCTCCTCTAGATCATTCATATTACTTGGTTGCGATAATGTTTCTGGTCTTGAATCGATCACCTCCTCCGTCATAAATGCATCCTCACCCAAATTGCATCCCCACTCCTCCACCAACTTAACGACGTAATTACAATTATCAATAAGAAATTCAGCAGTTATGTTCACAATTTCTATAAGTGGTGTCGAAATAAGAACATGTGCAAAAACCAACCTTCTCTTGTCGACCGTGCATTCATCGGAACGTATAAATCTGCCTGTATCCAAGACACATAATCTGAAGAAAAAAAATCCTCCGTCAAGGCATGAATAGGAACTCCATAGATACGCAACCAAGCTCCCCGTTCATACTTAAACTCTGATGGCGACCACTTTCTAATTGTACTAAACAACATACCAAAGAAATGAACAACATCATTGAAGACTGTCCAAATATCCTCCCCTTCAATACAATGAAGAAACACACGATCCCCTCATTGGTGTAACGACAACATTGGGGAAACCGGCATCCTCCACTTTTTGTTGAATAACCAATGCCGATTCCTCCTCTGACATCGTTGCAACCATACCAGAATAAGCCCACTTCAGGTCTTGGCTTCGTGAATTAAAAATTGGGACATAGCGTGAACGTTGCTGCTCCTTCACCTTATCAGTTATTGACGTTCCAGCCTCCCTCCTCTTCACCCCACCGCGAACAAGCTGAACCTTTCGCCTCGCCAGGACCAGCATGCCTTTCGCCTCGCCAACCTGAACCTTACTCTTGCTCACTTCTGCCACCATATCCCCTCCTGCATTCTTCCCCACCACCGCCACCTTCCTAACATTCGCTACCTTCTCCTGGCCTCCCACCATAACCTCCACATCCCCCACCCTCAACGCCATCGCCCCCTCAACATGGAAACCCTCCTTCTGTTTTGCTATTCTTACATTTTTTATTCCCTCACTCTTAACCATAATCACAGTTGAGTCCTTTCCTCCCTCCTTCTTTCCTACCACATTCGAAACCCTATCTTCCTGACCAATATGAGCAAACCTGTCAAACCTCGCTTCACGTGCCCAGACTCGACAATAACCGAACCAAACATTGTTCAAAGCCTGTGACAATTTTTCCTTATTTTCACCTTTACGTACCTCACAAAACCAAATTCCTGCCCACGAATATTTTGGTGCCTTGCTATGAAAACATCTGTTAAAATCCCACATACTTCGAAAGCTTGTCTCAAACGGAACAACGACATATTATCAGGAAAACTGGTAACGTAGAAGGATGCCTTGTTCCTGTACTCGACAACATCAGAGTTGTGCCATTCTGCAGAAGCTGCACTACTCCCATACTCATTGGAAACCCTACCATCGAATTGCACCTTATCATCATGTCGCAGCCCTAACCTACCATTGAAAACCCTAACCGTGTCCTTATTCCGCACCTGACCATCGCCAGAAACCGCTCCCGCATGCCTGTCTGATATCCATAGCCTGTCCTGTCCCCTGAGCTCCGATTCTGTCGCTTTCCTCTTCCTCGACCGCACCACAGTCCAATCTCCCCTATCCCCCTCAATTTCTGCCACCCTGGCTGGACCCCAACCCCTCCCATTGTTTCTCTCCGTCGGGGAAAAGCTCTGGCGCGGCTGCCCTAGGTATGCTTAGAGAAACTGCCTCTCACTCTCTCTCTAGCTCTAATTTTTGCTTTAAGGAAATAGTGCATATTTAATTATCAAAGAAGGATGTTGTAATTCAAGCACGTCATAGGAGACGGGAGAGAGTATAAATTTTACTTTTTAAAGGAAGGGGGGTGTATATTTTAACATAAGAAAAAAGATGAATGTAATTCATGTTTCTCTTAAACAAAGGAGTGTAATTAACTCAATTTATTAATGGATTAAAATAAACGTATAATAAAAAGGAAAATGCTGTTATGCACGACAACATTTGTCGTGTAAAACACACGACTGAAAACTCACCACTATTCAGATACTTATTTTCAATGTTTTCTAAATTCAATTTAATCTAAAGTTACTAATATAGATTCTAGTACCACTTTTACATTGAAATTCATCTCTTCTTGTGTTGTTCATATTGTGTGTTGTAAGTTTGCCATGATGACAACAAGGCAAATCATGTGATGGTGGTGGGCTAGTGGCAATATACAGAAATACACATTTTAAAAGATGGATCATACGTGGACCATATAGTATGTTGTATATTCACTTTCATTTCAATATTTGTGTGATATTTTGCTTTTAACTTAAGTTATAGCACATTCGTTCAATTTGCACGACAAATGTTGTCGTACCATATAACATTGCCCTAATAAAAATATCATTCAAAAATCATCCAAACCAATGGAATAGAGAAAACATTATTGCACTTATATTATTCATACTAGCCAAGTAATCTAATAATTAAGAAAATCTAATATAATCTTTTAAACAAAGAGGCAAACAGCCTTCTTCATTTTAACTCCAATCAAAACATTTGCTTAATAACAAAGTGTACCACATCATGCTTCTATAAGACTATAACCTTATAGCCACTTGATTCAGCACAATATCCTCATGTGATTTTCTATAAATAGTTGTCTTTCTTATTCCATTTGTGTGAATCAAAATTTGATAAAAACATGGCCTCTACATACTCACTAGTATTACTTCTACTTGGAATGATGATGGTTACCACTGTCGTGGGTGTTGGAAAGTCTAATATGTTTGGATATCCAGATTATAGCACAACAGATCTAGAAGACGATTGGTTTGACCACCCACGTGCCATTATAATGGGTGGAAAGCGTAGAAGGTTTGGACGTCCGCCGCCTACATTGGATCCAGAAGAAGATTCGTCGGAACTTGGATTTTCCCCATTGAAATTTCTTTAAAGTTTTTTGCATCGTCAATCTCTATCATTAAAATAAAACAACTGTTTTTATAATTTAATTCTCATTTTCTCTCTCATTTTTAATGGTTGAGATTTCGTTTGAGAAAAATTTCAAATTAGAGATCATCTGTCTACATGACGACGTCAACTTGACCCAATCTACCTTGCGAAAAGAATAATTATTGTTATACAACTTTTTCTTTATTAAATCCCAATAGGCACCTTCATGTGGTGCTAGAGACATTTTAGTAATTTCATTAGCATTACAAGTGATCAACATGGTAAAGTTGTGTCTACTAAAATTATAATTATAATTATAATAATAATAGTTGTTAGAAGTTTTCTTTTCTTTATTTATAGTGTATCCATCTCTTCTCTCTGACCCTATTTATAATCATTATAAGTCATCTTCGGAATTATTAGTTACACTTATTGACGAGGGGCGTGACACATACCTGAAGTTGTTGCTATTGATGATACCTAGGATGGGGAGATTGACATTGCTTGCAAAGGTAAAATAAGAAGGAAAAAAATCACAGCACTTGGAGAATATTACTTGGTTGACGAAGAATGTTGAGATTGTAGAGGGGAAGAGTAAACCCTTGGTGTTCAAGGATTGCAGAATGTTCTTGTCAACTTGGCTAGATCATCTAACCACATCTATTATCATATTTATTAATTTAGACCCTCAAATTAAGTTTGTTGACATCTCATCACTTCAAATGCTCTAAGAAAAATGTATGGTTCAAGTTTGGTATTTTTATTTCTCCACTCTCTTGATTTTTTTGGTTCAACAAGAATCAACATACATGTTGGATCGATCGGTGCAAATTACTTTAAACCACAAGTATAAACAAGGCTAAAGTTTATTTAAAAAAAATTAGAATTTTGGCCCCTTTCGTTCCAAAATTGCTGAGAAGACGCCACGTGTCCCAACAAAGGGGTCATAATCGCAACTTTTTGAGAAGATAAGGGGTCAAAAGATCATATTTCCCTTATGTTAGGGGGTCAAAAGAGCATATTTCCCTAAACATAGGGGGTCACTTTTGTCATTTTTTTTCATAGGGGGCCAAAATCGCAACCTTTTGAAAGATAGGGGGCCAAACATGCACTTTAGCCTATAAACAATTATCATAACAAATTTATTCTGTCTCTTTTGTTCATTGCAATCGCTATGTTACTAACCATAGAATTCCAAGGATAAAGGTCGTAGTAACCAACTAAAGAAAAGTATAAGAGGATTCATATGAGAGATATATATAGACACTCATAGTAGGATGAATTAGATTGATAAAAGAATAATAAAAAAGTATAAGTGTGAGTTAATATAACCAACTCCTGAATACCTAACCAACCAACTAACTTATTCACTAGTACCTACATACATTCACATGCAGCTACAACTCTTTATAAAGATAAAGTGGAGAATCCATCAAAGTGAAACATTCAAATTATAACTGATAGGTGACCACCATTAATTATAGCATAAAAATGAGTAAATGGTCGCTTTGGTATCTGCCTCTGCACCTCACTGTCAAAAGTCATTGACTCTGGATTAAATACAAATACATTTAGTCTCTGATGTTAAATAATTTTGTTAATGTGACACATGTTTTATGCTGAAAATGAGTATGAGGTGTCATGGGGAATAAAGGGAAAATAGAAAACGGTCAATTTGGTCCCTAAACCGAAAATCATTATCTCTAAATTGAATCTCAAATCCCTAAATCCCTAAATCTCAAATCTCTAAATGTCATTTAATTATCTCTTTTTTCAAAATCAATCTTCCATTAAACACCACTTACTGTTAGGTCCTTGACTGTAAACACGAAATTTTACTAAGGTCCCTTGCAAGTTGTTAGTTTAACATGCTACCTACTGACAGCAATAAGGTATATGTGTTAAATGAAGATTTCATAATGGAATACCAAAATGTTTTCATAACATAAATATTAAGTCATTACATGAAGGTCAACCATGGAGTAATCAAAAGATTGCACTACATTTGGGCATATAATTCAATAAGTCATTGAAGGTGAGAAAAACACAAGAAGGGGGGGTTGAATTGTGTTAGCTTTTTCTTCGATTTCTCTTAAGCTGAAATGCACAGACCAAAAGCAGTTCAAGAACAGCTTCTAAAGTGATGTTCAGAACTAAGTTTCAGCGGATAAAACAGAGACAGAGACAGACAGAGAGAGAGAGAGAGAGACAGACAGAGAGAGAGAGAGAGACAAAGCAATTATACAGCTTTCTTCCACAAACCGGAAGTAGTCCTGTCCCCCTTGCACTTCCAAGGAGAGTTCACTAAAATGTAATATCTGATTACAAATGCTCAAGCACAACTGCAAGAGACTTCCAATGCTCAAGAACACAATCAAGAGACTTCTATGCTCAAGCACACAAGCAAGAGACTTCCTATCAAACAGAATTACAAAGAAAAATGTTTGACACTTGAACACTTGATATACAATCAGAGGTGCTTACAATACAAATCAGATACAGACTCTTTAAGACTCTAGAATTTCTAAGATATGAACTTTGAAAAGAAATTTTAAGTGAACTTTTGGATGTTGAACAATTTTGACAGAGTTTTGGCGCTTTCAAATTGTTGTAGAGTCTTGCATACGTTCTTCAAGTCTTCACTCCTTTATATAGAGGAGTAAAATGAACGTTGAGTTGCCAGCACATCCAAAAAGAGTCGTTTGAAGCTTTGATCAATCACCAATGATTCATTGCCTGATATGGATATTGTCCTATGAAGGATCAATTTCAAATGCATTCCATGTATGAAGGAACATTGTTGCAGGCAGAGCTGTTATCCTTGTCTTGTAGCGGAGACAAACTCTGTGTAGTGGAGATAGTGGTTGTACACTTCGTACAATTGTACTTTGTCAACGCTAAACAAAGAAACAAGCAGCCAATCCTTTTGAGTTAGTCGTTGTTACTCTTTTCCACTCTTTCGCATTATTAAGACGACATTGAATCCATTGAACAACTTTTGAATCTTTAAGTTTGCATCTCCTGATGAACTTTAGCTTCTGGTGATATTCAGCTTCTGATGAACTTGCTTCTGATGACATCACCACTTCAGGAGCGCTATGTCTTCAGGAGCACTTTTGACTTCAGGAGCAGTTCTTCTTCAGATGCTTTTAAGCTTCCTTTTAGATAAATTCTTTGCTCTCTTTTGTTCATCCAGAACCTATAAGTGGTCTCAAAAATTTTGTCTATGGTCATGTACACTTGAACAAATATTAGCATATCCAATCAACAAATTTTTTAATAACTTGTTATCACTCAAAACTTTTAAGGGTAATGTTAAACACATTTTGTTCCAACAGTCATTACTTAATGATTCAACAAAATATTAAAAAAAATACTGCGCCACAGTTATGCCTATAATTTAGAAACTTCGGTACATAAATAAACTAATGAACATCACATAGTTGGCCTTGGACCCCTTGGAGTTGACATGAAAGATGTAAGCATTTGTTGTTTATTCAGACGTGCATTTTAATTTTGACCCCTAATAGGTGGTGGCCTAACTCCAGCTGGTGTTAGATCAAAAGTTCACTGTCCAATTCTTGTTGGTTGTGGTCCTTGCACATCCACATCAAATAATTTCTCTTGTGTTTGTGGGGCAGATTGTAATAAATCTAAAGCAACTTGTTCTCCTTGACTCTCATTGTTGAGAGGTGGTGATGGTGGAGCCCAATTGGGAGGCATGGGTATCACACCTTGATTAGTGCAACCGAACCTATTGTGGTTACCTTCTAGACCACACCTTGAACATGTTAGTACTAGATATGACCTCCGAACATTACCTGAAACTGGAAGGACCCTCGGATGCATCTTTCCTTTTTTGTTTCTTTGGCCTTCTAGGTTGTCTCCTTTTCAGTGCAGGCACCGGTTTCACATAATCAGTGTTTTCCCAAAACTCTTCACCTTGTGTTGATTTTATGAAATGAACTTAGGTTGCGTTGTATGAGCCCAAAGTAAGCCACCCATGACAATAATTGTCAAGTTTGCCATGCCTCCATGCAATGGCTGCTACCATGAACACATGGTATCCCTAAAACAAATTCGAATAAATTCATCATTATATCAAATACATCAAAATTTAAATAAACTACATTATATGATTCGTAAAACAATTAAGAAAATTATGTAACTTGTCTACCATATCAAACCAATGTTTCAAAAAATAAACCAAATATCAAACCAGCAAGAGGCCTACACATATCAAACCAAATATCAACAATCAATTAAGTTTCAGCTCGAGGCCTACACATACTTTTTAAGTACACATCTTCTTCTTGGTGTGTTGATACCTATCTTGCATTTTGATTATTTAATTTTTTTTGCTTCTTAGGTTTCATCTTTTCTTCATTTTATTGCTTTCCTGTTTTCAATAATTTTTCTTCCGTAAACTCTTCTATGGTTCAGTATTTATTTAGAATTGTCATATGTTAGTTCATGTCATTGAAAATTTTGAGAAGAAATCATAATGTGAATCACCCTTCATAATGAAAATAGCTGTTAGTTGCATCTTATCTCCTCGGCGTATAGTCAGAACAGGTTTGGTTCTATATTTTTGTTAATACATGTGTTGTATTTTAAACAAGAGGTATCATATGTTCCTTCAAAAAAGAGGTATCATATGTGTGATTTATCTATACCAATTGGAATTCACATTAACAAGAGGTATATCATATATGTGATTTATCTACACCAATTGGAATTCACATTAACGTTGGTTGATTAAGGAATATTTAAGCTGCCATTTTGTTTGCGGTTCATGAGCATCTGGAAGATGAAGGCAATTACCATTAAAATTACTTTTTTCACAAAAATTTGTGAAGGCAGTTGCCCACACAAGGCCCTATCTGCCTCCGCCATTGGCCATATTACCACAACCATTTTAAGATTTGCTACAGCATTGCATACGCAAAAAATTTGATATCTTGTAAATGACGGCTAAAAGTTTACATACAGGTTCCATGATTATTGTCTTTACCATATCATTTATTACAAAAGTTCTCTTTATTATACTAGTTAATTTCTAGCGCGCAAGTGATGGCTAAAAACTCTCTAAAACCCAAACTCTATTTCATTTCTTTAAAATTGAGGGCTTGAGAGTAACTCAGACTTCTTGAGGGTTATATCATATTGTTGAAAGTGATCTTTTGATTAAGTATATGGGGGAAACTACTAACTACAGATGGTATAGAAGCAAATAACCATAACTATGTGATAGCTTATGCAATTGTTGAAGTAGAGAACAAGAAAAATATGAAGTGGTTCTTATCTTTATTGGATGTTGATGTGGGACCCTATGGAAAACGTAGATTGAACTTCATGAGCGACATGCAAAAAGTATGTAAAGAATTATAGTGCTTATTTAATTTTTATAGTTGAAATTGTACATTGTCAAGGACTTTAGTAACAATAAGTGTGTGCTCTGAGAGACCTTAATGACAGTAAATATGCAGATTCAGGGAATGTTTATCTCCCATTCATAGAATTACATGTTCAACATCTTGACCCATATGCACAACATACACATTGATTTTTATTTTTTTTTATCTCTCATTTAAAGTGGAAAAAAGAGATGAGATTGGAAAATCAAATTAATTTTTTATAAATTATATAATTATGCACTTTTATATTATTTTATATTTACAAAAGTTAAATTATCAAACATTTTAATTTCAATTAATTAACTTTTCTATTATAAGCCATCAAATATATTAGAATTTGTCTATTCGATCTCTAAGAAGTATATAAAAAAAAGTTTTTTAAATACAAAATTTACCTATTTTTTTTCTTAAAAAGTGCATTAGGGCATTAGTTAGCATAACTTTTTATTATTATTATTATTATTATTATTAAAACAAACAACAATTCAAATTTGCTCAACTTATAAAAAAAAAGTGCAAACTCATCGGCCCACACCCACAACCAAAGAAATGATACTAAACTCACACCTACTCTCATCTTCATTCTTCTATTTTCTAATCTTGTCTCTCTAGTCTTCTTCTCCCTTTATTCTACTCTATATTCCTCCATTACCGTTTTTCTAAGAGGTAAATCTAAAATCTCATTATTTTAAATTTTAATTTTATGATTTCAATCTTATGCATTTTTTGTTACAAGTTAATACATATATGATGCCCCCACCATGAATATCTTGTGAGTTAAACAAGCAATAATTTCAACAGTTTATTTGGTGTATCATGCTTTAATTGAGTTTTGAATATCAAAAAGCATAGAAACAAAGCGAACCTTGATGGAATAACCTATCATCATTCTGTTCAAAAAAACAAAAACCTATCATCATTCACTCATCCTTAGAGAAGTTTTCAAAATTTAATTTCATCGTATCATATACTAATAAACACAGCAAGAAAAAATTGCATTGAGTCACAAACTTTAATGCTTGCAAGATCCAAGATGAAATAAGAACCAATTTAGAAAACTGAATTGAAATCAGATAACTTTCTACATAATTCGTGCGATGGAACCAAGGTTTGTCGATTCTTTCAGCACTGTTATTTCTCCAATTGTAGAGAATTGCTTGGCTTTCAAGATTGTTTGTCAATAATAGTGTATCACTCTTCTCCGAAATGCATAAAGGCAAAAAGTGAAACTCCAAATCATTCAAGTGATCACATATTTGAAGATTAAGGGAAAAACAAAGACACTCCTTTAATACACTTAGATTCGGTACAACAATTGGTACTTCAGTGAAACCTTGAGGTGGTAGAACCGTAGAAGCTGGGAATGTGTCCCAGTGCCCAAGTCAAGGGAAATTATCACAGATTGTTGAATAGTGATATTCTTGCAATCATAAAGACTAGAGTAATTGTGAATCGCCAACCAACTAATAAAGCCACTCAGATGCACAGCATTCATTGAGTAATCATGAGTAATAGGAGAATTTTGAATATTTTTCCAAAAATTATGGTGCAAACTGAAAACATTTACGTTTTTTGCATTTGGAACTAAATACACCACCGTATACGAGTTGGTTGATGTGTATCATAACCCAACGTCAAATTAGGATAGAAATATAGCTCATAATGGCGAGAATGCCCTAATTTTTTAGATAATGTCCTTGTGGCTGGATTCCAAAAACGAAGCCACGTCACACTATTAAAATTGGAGGTGAAAACCTGACCAAAGAAGCAGATTAAGAATTGCATGAACCAACAATGGATTAGGGTCAAAGAACTAAACTACACTAAATCAAACACCTAAATCAAAGGAGAGATTTGACGAGTAGGGTCAGAGAACTAAACTACATGTTAACTACAACAGGACACCTATTGTTGAAAGGATCTCAATATTTTACCCAAGTATGATGTTCTCATACCAGGATATTCGAAGAAACCCACAACCCTAAAGATGCTAAGACTTTAGTGTACCAATTTGTAAGGCGAATTTATGCAAAGAGGATGTAGCAAATCCTAAAGATCTTGTGAGTCTTTTACAGTTTAAACAAACAATACAACAATAATTTTAAAAAAAAAACACAACTTAAGCTAAAAAAAACATATCAAAAAGCGAGAATTGCTTTGAGTCATAACAAACACAAGTTTTAATGCTTGCAAGATCCATGCGGTAAATAAGTACATGACTTATACATGGATTGATGATTTTTTTTCTTTCATGTCATTGATGAAACATACATTAAAACAAAAGACTTTGAAAACAAACATTTCTTGCATATACTCGTTAAGCTAGCCAAAGATCGAGGCAATTAACAAAACCACAATTCATAAAACATAATAGCCTATTTTACTTCTTTATGAAGCATGTAATAAAATAGATGAATTAAGTTGTCTTGTCTCCATATATAAAATGAATCAAGGATCAAGAAAACTGAAGTACAAAGCATACCCGAGAAAGTGCAGAAAGATACAACAACTTTGCAAATAACAGCAAAAGTGTGAAAAATAGAAACCAAAAGCAAACTACATAGAAACAAATCCACACACACCTCACAGTTTACAAAACACAAACTCCGCCAGCAGCTTGAAACAAAACCGTAGCAGAGATGAGAGATTTAACACTGATCCCAAAACCATGGAAGAGAAAATAACACAACAAGCTACCACACCCCAACACTAGCTGATGAGCAGATCAACGTTGAAGTTCTGCAACAACCTTCAATTGTGCTCCCAAGAATACAACCCTACACCGCAGGTAACATTAGGGCTATGTTATTAAAGATTAAATGTTGTAGCAATATCATTATCCAGTATAGAAACAAATAATCAGTAATAATTCTTGTTTCCCTAATCAATGTGGATGTACTAGGTCTAAACACAATCAAAACAATAATATCCAATATATATTAATATGCATAAATATCTTTACACTTCAATTATTGATAAGATCACTCGTGCATACTATCTGCAACAAAATCTATATGAAAAGGAAAGTAATACAAGTTTGAATTTTTCATATATTGATTTGTATCACTTGTTCATTAAAATGTTGTCTAAGACCAACCTACTAAATAGCATTCTAGTTATAATGAATATCTTTTTGGAAGCATTACCGAAAAAATTCATCTTTTAATTACTTATAAATAATATTCTGCAAAACATATTCAATAGACTTTGGATTGTCAACCTGCCTGCAACAGCTAATCATAATGATTCAGAAATACAATCAAGTCAAAGTCATAATGAGTTAATTATAAAACAATTAAATCAAACTCAAATAAACAAATTGTTGTAGAGAAACTTACTTTCAAGAGAAACCAAACTCTCAACATAATCCATGGGATTGAACCAAGGTTTGTGGATTCTTTCTACTCTATTATATCTCCAATTATAAAGAATTGCCTCACTTTCAAGAGTACTAATCAATAAAAGTGTATCACTCTTCTCTGAAAAGCATAATGGTAACAAGCGAAAGTCTAAATCATTAAAGTGATCATATATTTGAAGATTGTGATAGCTAATGTTAAAAAGCTGAATCCAAGAATCTTCAGCTCCAAATTCCTTCATTTGCCATACTACCAAATGAGTTTGTTTCCAATCATGTGAAAAACAAAGACTGTCCTTTAACAAACTTAGATATGGTACAACGATCGGTACTTCAGTGAAAGTATGAGGAAGTGAAAGTTGATAACGTGTCTCAGTGTCCAAATCAATAGAAACAATCACAAATTGGTCAATAGTAATTTTCTTGAAATCATAGCGAGCAGAATAATTGCGAATTGCCAACCAACTAATACAATCACACAGATTCACAACATTGATCCAGTAATCATGATCCACGGGGGAATCTTGAATAATTCTCCAAATATTATCGCCCAAACTGAAAACCTATACATTTGTTTCATCTGGAACTAAATATACCACCTTGTAAGTATCAGTTGAATTAACGTAAACAACCGTCAAATTAGGATGGAACCATAGGTCTTTATGAAGAGAATACCCTAACTTTGGAGACATTTTCCTCGTGGCTAGGTTCCAAAAACGAAGCAACGTCACACTATGAAAATCAGAGGTGAAAAACTGATTGAACAAACAAAGTAATCCATTGCAGGAACCAACAACAAAGAGACAGCCCTTGTCTGTAAGTTGATGGTTAGGATCTTCTGGTAGATTGATAATGATTGGAGGGTTCTGGAGCAAACGGAAAACAGTAAAGAATGCAACATTGCTATCAGAGGTAGATACAAGTGTGAAGTCTGCATCCCTTGCAGATCGAGTAAGGTGCAATTTGATAAAGGTGGGATCAGAGATGAGAGAGTCAAGTGACTTACTCAAGCACCTAAATCGAAGGAGAGATTTTACAGGAAGGAAGGAAAGCAAATCGGGGATGTTCTCGTTAGGAATGAACCTTGGTGACCTGATGGTAGGACGTCGTGATAGAGATAGGAGATTCATGATGGTATTTGTGTTACAAATGTGGTGTTGCGCTTTTGGAGAATTGGATAGTAGAAATGTTGAAAGTTGTTAACACTTAATACACAAAAACCAAGGGACACTTCTTGGCATTTATTTCGGTCAAACTTTATATCATTTAACTATGGAAAAGTCTTGTATGGTTTGACAAAAATACATATCAATTGACTACTTTAAAATCTCACATTATTTTATCCTAAATATATGATATATTTTTTCTTTCTGCTTTTTCTCAAATGTTTGTATGTGGCTAAATAGATTATCTAAAACCTAAGAGCGTTTTTTGTCAAAAAAAAAAATTAAGAGCGTTTAGATAAGATGACACGGACTTGTGCTATCTTAATCAAAATTTTGGATTTGAATTCAGCATTGGACATGCAACAACGTTACAACTTGTAGGAAGAATTTACTTTTCATTTGGTCACACATGACTCAAAAAATTAATCTTTACAATTGCACGCACGGAGATAGTCATTTACACCAAAAATAAAATAGAGTATCAAAATAACTGATATAACATATATTTAATTCTTTTTTTGGAAAATATTTTATTCTTTTCTCCTTCAACTTTTTCTTTATTTGTAATTTATTCTAAAAGTAATATTTTGTAAAGAAATTCCTCAAAACAATATTATAAAAAAGTTTTAAAATTGGCACAAAATTATTAAACATCCTAATAGGAATTTATTTTTGACCAACTTTAATAGGAAGTTTTTTGTGAACGACCTAAAAGAATATATGAAACAATGGTGAGAATCATACATGCAAAAGGTGTGCAAAATATAGACTCAACAAACTTAGAGTAGAGATAAACGAATGAAAAAAACCACAAGCCAATAAAACGGCTTTAAGTATAGAATAACCCATACAAACGACTGGGTTAGACCACCACAAACTGAAATCCAAGGAAAAAAAATATTGTTTAATGTGTCTCATCACCAAGAATAAAGTTCAATCCTTTCTAGCACATGATTGGAAGATAAAACTTTGTTTTTTTTTTTTAAGAAAACTAGTTAAAAACCCGTGAACACTATTATTTTGAAAATATTTGTTATATGTTTGAATAAGTTAATATGTTGTCAACCGATTAATTCAAATCTATGTTTACTAATGTGATTTTTTTTTACGCAATGCACTATATCTTATAAACAAATAATTGCTTGAATTTTAAAATTTTGATTTTGTCAAAGACATATCTTGAAACTGACATCAACGATAATGTAGCACCTTTTTATTCTCCTCTTTAAAGGGCTGACACAAAGCATTATAAAGCTTTGCTGCATAAAAAATGCCTCTTTCATTCTGATCAAGAGAAACTGGTGCAACTATAGTAAACATTCTCATGTTTTTCAATGATTAAGATTAGGTGTCATTGCATGAAAGTTATATTCTATAGTTTGTAACATCATTGTTTCTACAAATGTGTTTCCATGGAATGCTATAAACATTTTTATCTTTAAGTGTATGCATCCTGTTTCAGCAATTTTTTACAGAAATGTTAATTTCCATTTGTTTCAACAATGTTGATGTATTTTCTCTAAGAATATAGGTTAAGATCATAGGCGAATCAATTGAGTGACATATTGCACTAATAAAGTTAATATTATCAGTCCTATGCAACAAACTATAAGAGTTTAACTTTTCTTGTTAATTTGTGACCATATTCAACCAATTTTTTTTTAAAGAGGTAGAAATTTAAATCATAAATTATGACCAATCCTATTTGTTTCACATGCTAAAAAACTTTAAAATTCAGAAAATGTTGTTCAACTTACATATATGATTACTTTATCAGGTTAGATTTTGGAAACAACCTTTATTTTCTAGTTAGAGATCCTGACTAACATCTCAGAACCTAATTACACATGCAAGTCAAATAATTTCGCAAGAGTCGATAACATGTTTTCAAAAAAGCAGACAAAGAAAAGGTCAATCGGTCATTCTTGATGTGTTTGGTCAACTTAGTGGAAGACAATTGCATTGGATTATAGGATGTCATCTTGGTATTTTTCTGAGCACTCGACATAAGCATTGTTCTTCTCGAGAATGAATGATTGGGTTGGATTATCACAATAATGAAATTGAAAACCAAATATAAAAGGCAGAAAAAAGAAAAAAAAAAAGCAGTCAAATCAATTATAAAAAAAATAAAATAAATAACATGACAGACACAAAGAACCTCATCAAGTTATTACTCCTCTGGCTGAATTTCATGGGGCTGAATATGAGACTTAATTTTCTTGATGACAACAGGATCACGTGAAACACCTAAAATGGATGATTGATGATAGTATGGCTCATACTTGACACGTAACGCAAACTCAAGGTCGAGTAGTTTATATAGATGTTTTGGATATATTTTAAGATCATCATCACTGACCTTCATAGATAAATACAATTACATAAGTTACAATACCTATCAACCATGCGGAAAATAAGATGAAAACTAAATTAGGGATACCTCTTGCATAGTATTCCTAAGAGTTTGGGCAGTAATACCAATAACCTGAAGACATTCACTATCCTAAAACACAAATTAATCCTTGTGACCATCATGAACAACTTGCACAACTACCATGTATCTGATAAAATGGATAGATTTAAAAACATATCAGAAATGTGCCAAACAAAAAAGCATTAATCCACCACATGAAATTTTAAATATGTAACCTAGTTAATGGAGCATCAACATCCTGTCCGCAAGTACATCTATAGCAAGCGCCATTTAACTTTGTTGCCTTTGGACATTTGGTGCAACTCTCATAATACTATCCAAACTGATTAGGATTGAATTTAGTTGTTTTCTCAATAGTGATGCAGTATGTATCCTAACACAAATTATGCAAATGAAATAAAGAATAAATGTATTTGTAATTTGTGCATAAAAAAACTCAAACCATGGTTTTGCATAAAAAAAAACAGACCTTGACTAAGTCTCTAAATTTAGCAATTGCCCTAACTTGAGACGGATTGAAAAAATCGTTGTACGAAGTACGTTGAGAAGAAGTTTAACCCTAACTTAAGTTATGACTGAAGCTTTGACTCTAAGCTTGAGAAGTGTTAAGGTCACGACAACTATTCAAGAAACATGGTCAAAAAACAATCAAATCATATTGTGAAATAATAAGTTACTCTAACACTGTATCGTGAAATCATAATGCAAACTTACCAAGTCTTAAACTTCTCAACAACTGGGTGATGTAGGTTGATGAGCAGTCTCGAACTTGACCAATTGTTACATATATTTGGCTTGCCATTGTCTATAAAATCAAAGCAAAGAACTCAAGTTAAATAGATGGTACATGACAAAGCTATTGACAAAAATAATAAATGTATATCACATTGACCTCCAAGTATGCATTGAGCATGAGTCAATATTAAAACAACAGGCCCTACATCCTTTCGATCAGCAAGAAGATTCATCAAAGCTATGGAGTATTTTTCCCATAGTGTTACATCAACCATATTCCCACTGCATAAGGAAAAACAACTTTCAAGTCATTATCAAACTTTTATAAAATCATATCATATGATGCTGACAAATTAAAAAATAATACCTTTCATACCTCAACACAATGTTCGTACACGGTTTCTTTCCAGTCCCAATTGGCATTGTCTTGAGAATCTCATGAAGAAGCCCGATGATTTCTTTAAAAAAAAAAATTACATCTATACGAACCTTATAATCGGAGAAAACACATAATTAAATTAAAGCACATAACTATATCATATATAACGTCAGTTTTGAATTTTTCATCTTGAATTTCCTTAAATGACTTAAAGCGAAATTCATGAGTATGAATGTTAGTTAACTTGTCATCATTCTGCACCTTTGTACCAGAACCAAAAACAACCTTAAAAGGATGGTTAACGGGCTCAAATGCAATGTCATTATCAAACACATGACAATACTAAGTTAACGGGCTCAAATGCAATGTCATTAGCTAAGTTGATAGCGGACCTTGCATATATTTATGCATTGTTGCTATCAACTTAGCTAAGCTCATGAGGACAAAACGTTGAATTTATTATGAATTAACACAATAAATAAATAAATGTTTAAGAAAATTTGAAGGGTAAAAATGTTTAAAATATAAAAGATATTTTTTTACAAATACTGTACTTACTCAATGACATTTATTTTATGTAACATGAATACAAATTTGTATCATCATATAACGGGCTTGTTAAATATTTGAATAGCAGAAATAATTTAAGGAGACTCAAATAATAACACAAATAATATCAAAATAGTTGGTTTTTTCTTTTTCAATTATACTCTATAACAAAAAGATAAGAATCTATATTATACGATATTATATTTGTTACATTGTTGGTGTCTGTCTTTGAAACATACATGTTTTGTTTTTTGAATAAGAAAAAGATATGCATAGTTTGTTACAATATAAGGGTGCAAAATATATATAACTATAATTTTTTTAGGCATCTATACTTGTACTTTAAATTAAAACCAAAATTTGATAAAAATAATTATACGCATTATGCAACGTTAAAAGTAACAAAAAAACAGACAGACGAACATAAAGTATTACTCTAAACCTATGAAGCCTGCATACGGATACGAGTGTGGCTACTACGATACGATACAATTACGTGGATATACAGATTTTTTAAAATTTAGGATAGGATACGGTTAAGATACGTTAACAAAAAAATTTATACTAAACTTATTTCTATGTAAAATACTTTAAGAAAATAAACATCGAGAAACATAATACATGTGATCATAGTAAAAAAATGTAAAGCTTTCTTATAAACCATATCATACTTTCATGTATTGGGATATCGAGAAAAACATCATTAAAAGAACTCAACGAATTTTATCTTCTGTTGATTAACTGAATTACCTCTCTCTCATTACCTTCATCCACAAGAAGTATAATTTTAAGTGGTTCATCGAGAACCAATTCTACTGATGCATATCTAAAATTGAATCATATACATCTTTAATGAATTTTCACAACATTATCTCACTTTTTACCTCCATCTTTTTCTAGGATACGTATTAGTAAAGTATCTTATAAATATCATTGTGTATCTGTGGAGTATCATATAAGTATCCGATTGAAATATAATATTAAAAAATAAAAGAAAATGTTCTCAACGTGAGTTGAAGAGAAGTGTTTGTGAAATAAATTGTCGAGAAGTAGTTTTTTGAAGTAGCATTCAACAACTTTTGGCCAAAGCTCATTCCATTCAATTTTATGCATTAAAAAAAATACTTTTTTTAGTAAGTACTTAATTGATATTGCGTTTGACCTAACTTCACCTTACAAATGTAAAGGAGTGGAAAAAATCGAGTGAAATGGTACCTGAAATAGCCTAACTAGCGAGGTGGCACAAAAAAATTGGAAGGCCAAATTCTAGTGAGGTGGCACTAATTTTTTTTAAGAGGTGGCACTCCCAAAACTTAAAACAATTATTGAATGACCAAATTGCCTCTCTTGAAGGCAAAAATGAAAATTCATGATGCATTTCCCTCTGTGCTTGCGATTTTTGGGTGTCAATCAATTAATTGGTTTTGAACCTTCAATCTTTGAACTCTCAACTTTTATTTGTGGGAAGGGAAAAAGTGAGTAAAAACCCTTATGAGATCAAGGTCCGGGGGTTGGTTTCGAATAGGGAAGGTGTTAAGCACCCTAAACGACTTCGGTACTCCGAAGGAGCCTCTTACCTAAATTATCTTGTGCTAATTACTTGCTTATTTATTTGTAAAATATTGCCTAAAGTCTAAGTGAAAGAATGGAGGGAGAAGAAGTATGTTTTTTGTTGTTTTTATTGATTTGGAAAGACAAAGTCTTTTGCCTACATACCCACAAGTGGGATCAAAATCATGTAGTTCACCTCAAAAATTTATTTGGTGAGTTGGGTTGATTTTAAAATTTTTAGAAAAAAAGGTTTTTAGAAGGGTTGCGAGACCTCAAGACATAGAAGAATAAAATGGTGTGAAGTTGATTGATTTTAATTACATGAAAGCAAGTCTAAATATATTAAAATTGATTAAAAGTTTGATTAAGAAAATAAAGGAAAAAGATCACTTGGGTTAAAATCCAAGGTTTCTTAAGAAAACATTTTTGGAGTTTTGAGTATTTGATTTTTTTTGGGAAAATGATTTTTTAACTAACGGTAAAGAAACTATACGTTAAACGTAATAGAAAACGTGAAAAATAAAACCGGGATATTGGATCCCATAGTAAAATATCAACCTAAAATTACTAATTAGTTGATTTTAAGGCACTCATATTAGTCAAGTTTTTAATCCTAGTTTGTCCCTAATTCATTTTTCATCATCGATTGCGGTTATGGCATAAACGATAAACGAGTGTGTGATAGTGTCGATGTATGTGTCGGTGCATATTTTATTTACATGATTACATGGTTCCTAGATACATTTTATGGTCTCAAGAGAAATATAATGGCAAAAAAAAAATGCATAAAAATAAATTACATCAAATTCCCTAATTATACACACTAAAAATAATTACAAGAATTAAAATATGCATGAGATGATGAAGAAAAATAATGAAAAAAAATGCAAATATAGTAAAATAATAATAAAAAAAAAAAGTAATTAAACAATTAATATCAAAACAAAATATTTTTGTAAACTTTTTTTAATATATATATATATAAGTAAAGGGGGTGCAGAAAGTAAAGCAGGGGTGTGATTAGCAAAAAGGTAGAGAAAAAAGTGGGCTCAAACCCAGTTCAGATCTGAACCGTCTGATTGATCAGAAGGCTCAGATTTAAATCTAGGGGATCATATCACAGCCACCAGATTTGGATCAAAAGGTAGATAGAGCGAGGGAGCACGATAAGAAGAGAGTCAAGCGCGCACCAGACACAAAAAAAATAAAAGAAAAATGAAATAAAAAAGGGCAGAGACACAGTGGCCGTTAGATCCAAGATCTAACGGCCTACAACTGAAACCGGCTGGGTTTGCAAAGAATGGTCCGGTTCAGGAAACAAACTGGTCCGGTTTTTCTTGTTTATAAAAAGGAAGTACGGTTTTTTTTACTTATTCTTCATAACTCCTTCTCTCTCTAAGTTTAACTTAGAGAGAGAAGCTCTCCCTTCTCTCTAAAAATAGTCCCGCCGGAGAAGAAGAGTGGTGGTCAGAGTCGCTCCGACGCGGTGGTCGGCCGGAGAACCGCCGCGTCGGAGCTTCTTTTTTTAAAATTTTTTATGTCATCCGACTCCTCTTCTTCTCCTCTACATGAATCCATAGCTAGTTTTCACAAACATACACATACAAAGCCTAGATCTACATTTTTATTTTTGAAATTTTTTTGAAAAGGAACAAACAAAAACTAAACGAAAAGAAACAGATGCTACCTTCGGTTTGAATCAGAGAAAAAAGGAAGAGATGAGATGGAAAACTTCTATTCGAACCGGTTGTGTAGGTTCGGTTTCTTCTTCACGAATCTGAGCCTCCTCCTTCTCAAATACCGGTTCGGTTTTGGCTCTGTTTGTTAGTGTTGTTGCTGTTGATTTTTGATCTTTGATTTTGTAATGTTATTGTGCTATATGTGATGTTTGGATGGGAAATTTCGGTGGAATAATTGCTGGAGAACGAAGTTGAAGTTCAAAGTGTTCTTCATGTTCATCTTATTTTTTTGTGATTTTTCTTATGTTTGATTCACAATTCTAGAGAAAGAAAGGAAAAAAAGGTGTTTGCTTGGGAACTGTGTGGCTGCGGCTACAGTGTCTCGTGAACAGTGCACAATTTATGACAATCTATTTATAGACTGTCACTTGAGGGTTTCTCTGACGCGGACAAAAGACTAAAATGATAGCAAGACAGACCTGGACCAATCATAGACTGCCATGTGGACAAAAGATAAAAAAACTTGGACAATAATAATAAAAACGAAAATAAAGAATAAAAAGTAAAGATATATAAATAAATAAAAAAGATAAATAAAATATGAGACATTAAAAAAAGATTAAAAATAAATAAGATAAAAAGAAATAATAAAAAACTTAAAACTGTCCCTTCGTAACCAAAAATGAGGTATTTTAAAATACTTTTTTGCTGAAATTTCGTTTGAGACGACGAAATTATTCAGCTTTTGAAACACAAACGAAACTTTTTAGAAGCGGATAAACACGAGAAATAAAATGCAAGTGCAAAGAGTTTAAAAATTAAATTGAGAATAAAAAGCCGGTGCAACAAGCGTTAAGTTACGAACAAAATGCAAATAAAATTGAGAATAAATAAATAATAAAATAAAAAAATGCGACGAGCGTAAAAATGCAAATAAATAAATAATTGTTATGAAATTAAGTAAACAAGGACAATAATAGAGAGATAACATATAGAAGGAGAGGAAGAGAGAATAGGAGAAATATTCTTATACACTGATGTACCTTATAATGTTACAGATGAACTCTATTTATAGGGAAATAGAGTAGCTTATGGACTAAGCCCAATAACCTAGTAGTATGGTCCATTAACTCATTTGATATTTGGACATCCACTATTAATATTCATAACACTCCCACTTTGATGTCCATTGAGGATATGCCTCATTAAAACCTTACTAGAGAAAAACTTAATAGGAAAAATATTCTAGTGAAGGAAAAAGAGTACAATATCCCTTTTGTGTGTGATAATATGTTGCGTTAAAAACCTTACTAGGAAAACCCAATGGGACAAAACCATGGTTAAGGGAAAAAGAGTGCAAAACACATTTATGTCTCCCCCTCATAAAGACGAACCCCCACTTTCTTCTCCCCCCCCCCCCAAGGCCCCTCACATTATAAGACAAAATTTTCATTGACACCACCCTCCACCCTAACGCCCTCCAACTCCCTCACCCTCAACACCACTCTACGGCACCCCCACAACCGCCAACACCCTCACTCCATAACTCGCTAACACCTACTGCTCGCCAGTCCTTTCTCCCATCTTTAGTCAACAAATTGAAACTATTAAGAGTATCAAAATTATACTTCACCCCAACGACCTTTCCAATGTCTCTGACATCTTCCGCCACCACCTTTAGATTACCATGTAACACTACCCAATTCTCCCAATCCTTATTAACTGAAGAGGATGAATTTTTAGAGGAGTCAGAAGTATTTGTTGCTGCCTTTGAATTTTGCTCGGTCATTCTACCCTTACTTTTCCTTCTTTTTTTATTTAAAATTTTTAAAATATCCTTTCTATCAACATCCGACATTCTCGCTATTCTTTTCATAAAGCCAACATAATTTTTTACGGATCCCTTTTGCTTCTTCTTAGTAAAAACTTTCGAAGGCAAAGCATTATATTTCTCCATTTGTGCATCGGGTTCAGCAATAAAATCAACATAAAGAGTAGAAGTAAAAGCATTACCACCTTCCTTGATAGGAACTTTCGACAACCAATTAAGACTCCAAGGTCCCGTTACTTTAACATTGTTCGTACCTGGAATTTGTTGAGATGGAGATTCGCGAACTGGTGAAAGAACTGTTACATTGTCTGGTACTTGCGATTTTGAGGTAGACATCAAATGTTGCTTTGTCAGTATCAACCCATCAGCATGATTTGTCTGTTGTTTCTTAATTGAATTTTGTTTTGCTTTAGACCCAACATTCTTCCCTTCATGATCCCCCAATTCTCTATGCAAATCAGTAACCAAGTCATCCAACTCCCACTCCCCTTGCACCTCCTCTAGATCATTCATATTACTTGGTTGCGATAATGTTTCCGGTCTTGAATCGATCACCTCCTCCGTCATAAATGCATCCTCACCCAAATTGCATCCCCACTCCTCCACCAACTTAACGACGTAATTACAATTATCAATAAGAAATTCAGCAGTTATGTTCACAATTTCTATAAGTGGTGTCGAAATAAGAACATGTGCAAAAACCAACCTTCTCTTGTCGACCGTGCATTCATCAGAACGTATAAATCTGCCTGTATCCAAGACACATAATCTAAAGAAAAAAATCCTCCGTCCAGGCATGAATAGGAACTCCATAGATACGCAACCAAGCTCCCCGTTCATACTTAAACTCTGATGGCGACCACTTTCTAATTGTACTAAACAACATACCAAAGAAATGAACAACATCATTGAAGACTGTCCAAATATCCTCCCCTTCAATACAATGAAGAAACACACGATCCCCTCATTGGTGTAACGACAACATTGGGGAAATCGGAATCCTCCACTTTTTGTTGAATAACCAATGCCGATTCCTCCTCTGACATCGTTGCAACCATACCAGAATGAGCCCACTTCAGGTCTTGGCTTCGTGAATTAAAAATTGGGACATAGCGTGAACGTTGCTGCTCCTTCACCTTATCAGTTATTGACGTTCCAGCCTCCCTCCTCTTCACCCCACCGCGAACAAGCTTTCCAGGACCAGCCATGCCTTTCGCCTCGCCAACCTGAACCTTACTCTTGCTCACTTCTGCCACCATATCCCCTCCTGCATTCTTCCCCACCACCGCCACCTTCCTAACCTTCGCTACCTTCTCCTGGCCTCCCACCATAACCTCCACATCCCCCACCCTCAACGCCATCGCCCCCTCAACATGGAAACCCTCCTTCTGTTTTGCTATTCTTACATTTTTTATTCCCTCACTCTTAACCATAATCACAGTTGAGTCATTTCCTCCCTCCTTCTTTCCTACCACATTCGAAACCCTATCTTCCCGACCAATATGAGCAAACCTGTCAAACCTCGCTTCACGTGCCCAGACTCGACAATCACCGAACCAAACATTGTTCAAAGCCTGTGACAATTTTTCCTTATTTTCACCTTTACGTACCTCACAAAACCAAATTCCTGCCCACGAATATTATGGTGCCTTGCTATGAAAACATCTGTTAAAATCCCACATACTTCGAAAGCTTGTCTCAAACGGAACAACGACATATTATCAGGAAAACTGGTAACGTAGAAGGATGCCTTGTTCCTGTACTCGACGACATCAGAGTTGTGCCATTCTGCAGAAGCTGCACGACTCCCATACTCATTGGAAACCCTACCATCGAATTGCACCTTATCATCATGTCGCAGCCCTAACCTACCATTGAAAACCCTAACCGTGTCCTTATTCCGCACCTGACCATCGCCAGAAACCGCTCCCGCATGCCTGTCTGATATCCATAGCCTGTCCTGTCCCCTGAGCTCCGGTTCTGTCGCTTTCCTCTTCCTCGACCGCACCACAGTCCAATCTCCCCTATCCCCCTCAATTTCTGCCACCCTGGCTGGACCCCAACCCCTCCCATTGTTTCTCTCCGTCGGGGAAAAGCTCTGGCGCGGCTGCCCTAGGTATGCTTAGAGAAACTGCCTCTCACTCTCTCTCTAGCTCTAATTTTTTCTTTAAGGAAATAGTGCATATTTAATTATCAAAGAAGGATGTTGTAATTCAAGCACGTCATAGGAGACGGGAGAGAGTATAAATTTTACTTTTTAAAGGAAGGGGGGTGTATATTTTAACATAAGAAAAAAGATGAATGTAATTCATGTTTCTCTTAAACAAAGGAGTGTAATTAACTCAATTTATTAATGGATTAAAATAAACATATAATAAAAAGGAAAATGCTGTTATGCACGACAACATTTGTCGTGTAAAACACACGACTGAAAACTCACCACTATTCAGATACTTATTTTCAATGTTTTCTAAATTCAATTTAATCTAAAGTTACTAATATAGATTCTAGTACCACTTTTACATTGAAATTCATCTCTTCTTGTGTTGTTCATATTGTGTGTTGTAAGTTTGCCATGATGACAACAAGGCAAATCATGTGATGGTGGTGGGCTAGTGGCAATATACAGAAATACACATTTTAAAAGATGGATCATACGTGGACCATATAGTATGTTGTATATTCACTTTCATTTCAATATTTGTGTGATATTTTGCTTTTAACTTAAGTTATAGCACATTCGTTCAATTTGCACGACAAATGTTGTCGTACCATATAACATTGCCCTAATAAAAATATCATTCAAAAATCATCCAAACCAATGGAATAGAGAAAACATTATTGCACTTATATTATTCATACTAGCCAAGTAATCTAATAATTAAGAAAATCTAATATAATCTTTTAAACAAAGAGGCAAACGGCCTTCTTCATTTTAACTCCAATCAAAACATTTGCTTAATAACAAAGTGTACCACATCATGCTTCTATAAGACTATAACCTTATAGCCACTTGATTCAGCACAATATCCTCATGTGATTTTCTATAAATAGTTGTCTTTCTTATTCCATTTGTGTGAATCAAAATTTGATAAAAACATGGCCTCTACATACTCACTAGTATTACTTCTACTTGGAATGATGATGGTTACCACTGTCGTGGGTGTTGGAAAGTCTAATATGTTTGGATATCCAGATTATAGCACAACAGATCTAGAAGACGATTGGTTTGACCACCCACGTGCCATTATAATGGGTGGAAAGCGTAGAAGGTTTGGACGTCCGCCGCCTACATTGGATCCAGAAGAAGATTCGTCGGAACTTGGATTTTCCCCATTGAAATTTCTTTAAAGTTTTTTGCATTGTCAATCTCTATCATTAAAATAAAACAACTGTTTTTATAATTTAATTCTCATTTTCTCTCTCATTTTTAATGGTTGAGATTTCGTTTGAGAAAAATTTCAAATTAGAGATCATCTGTCTACATGACGACGTCAACTTGACCCAATCTACCTTGCGAAAAGAATAATTATTGTTATACAACTTTTTCTTTATTAAATCCCAATAGGCACCTTCATGTGGTGCTAGAGACATTTTAGTAATTTCATTAGCATTACAAGTGATCAACATGGTAAAGTTGTGTCTACTAAAATTATAATTATAATTATAATAATAATAGTTGTTAGAAGTTTTCTTTTCTTTATTTTTAGTGTATCCATCTCTTCTCTCTGACCCTATTTATAATCATTATAAGTCATCTTCGGAATTATTAGTTACACTTATTGACGAGGGGCGTGACACATACCTGAAGTTGTTGCTATTGATGATACCTAGGATGGGGAGATTGACATTGCTTGCAAAGGTAAAATAAGAAGGAAAAAAATCACAGCACTTGGAGAATATTACTTGGTTGACGAAGAATGTTGAGATTGTAGAGGGGAAGAGTAAACCCTTGGTGTTCAAGGATTGCAGAATGTTCTTGTCAACTTGGCTAGATCATCTAACCACATCTATTATCATATTTATTAATTTAGACCCTCAAATTAGTTTGTTGACATCTCATCACTTCAAATGCTCTAAGAAAAATGTATGGTTCAAGTTTGGTATTTTTATTTCTCCACTCTCTTGATTTTTTTGGTTCAACAAGAATCAAGATACATGTTGGATCGATCGGTGCAAATTACTTTAAACCACAAGTATAAACAAGGCTAAAGTTTATTTAAAAAAAATTAGAATTTTGGCCCCTTTCGTTCCAAAATTGCTGAGAAGACGCCACGTGTCCCAAAAAAGGAGTCATAATCGCAACTTTTTGAGAAGATAAGGGGCAAAAGATCATATTTCCCTTATGTTAGGGGGTCAAAAGAGCATATTTCCCTAAACATAGGGGGTCACTTTTGTCATTTTTTTTCATAGGGGGCCAAAATCGCAACCTTTTGAAAGATAGGGGGCCAAACATGCACTTTAGCCTATAAACAATTATCATAACAAATTTATTCTGTCTCTTTTGTTCATTGCAATCGCTATGTTAGTAACCATGGAATTCCAAGGATAAAGGTCGTAGTAACCAACTAAAAAAAAGTATAAGAGGATTCATATGAGAGATATATATAGACACTCATAGTAGGATGAATTAGATTGATAAAAGAATAAACAAAAAGTATAAGTGTGAGTTAATATAACCAACTCCTGAATACCTAACCAACCAACTAACTTATTCACTAGTACCTACATACATTCACATGCAGCTACAACTCTTTATAAAGATAAAGTGGAGAATCCATCAAAGTGAAACATTCAAATTATAACTGATAGGTGACCACCATTAATTATAGCATAAAAATGAGTAAATGGTCGCTTTGGTCTCTGCCTCTGCACCTCACTGTCAAAAGTCATTGACTCTGGATTAAATACAAATACATTTATGACTTTGCACTTCCGTTATCACTTTAGTCTCTGATGTTAAATAATTTTGTTAAAGTGACACATGTTTTATGCTGAAAATGAGTATGAGGTGTCACGGGGAATAAAGGGAAAATAGAAAACGGTCAATTTAGTCCCTAAACCGAAAATCATTATCTCTAAATTGAATCTCAAATCCCTAAATCCCTAAATCTCAAATCTCTAAATGTCATTTAATTATCTCTTTTTTCAAAATCAATCTTCCATTAAACACCACTTACTGTTAGGTCCTTGACTGTAAACACGAAATTTTACTAAGGTCCCTTGCAAGTTGTTAGTTTAACATGCTACCTACTGACAGCAATAAGGTATATGTGTTAAATGAAGATTTCATAATGGAATACCAAAATGTTTTCATAACATAACTATTAAGTCATTACATGAAGGTCAACCATGGAGTAATCAAAAGATTGCACTACATTTGGGCATATAATTCAATAAGTCATTGAAGGTGAGAAAAACACAAGAAGGGGGGGTTGAATTGTGTTAGCTTTTTCTTCGATTTCTCTTAAGCTGAAATGCACAGACCAGAAGCAGTTCAAGAACAGCTTCTGAAGTGATGTTCAGAACTAAGTTGCAGCGGATAAAACAGAGACAGAGACAGACAGAGAGAGAGAGACAGACAGAGAGAGAGAGAGAGAGAGAGAGAGACAAAGCAATTATACAGGTTTCTTCCACAAACCGGAAGTAGTCCTGTCCCCCTTGCACTTCCAAGGAGAGTTCACTAAAATGTAATATCTGATTACAAATGCTCAAGCACAACTGCAAAAGACTTCCAATGCTCAAGAACACAATCAAGAGACTTCTATGCTCAAGCACACAAGCAAGAGACTTCCTATCAAACAGAATTACAAAGAAAAATGTTTGACACTTGAACACTTGATATACAATCAGAGGTGCTTACAATACAAATCAGATACAGACTCTTTAAGACTCTAGAATTTCTAAGATATGAACTTTGAAAAGAAATTCTAAGTGAACTTTTGGATGTTGAACAATTTTGACAGAGTTTTGGCGCTTTCAAATTGTTGTAGAGTCTTGCATACGTTCTTCAAGTCTTCACTCCTTTATATAGAGGAGTAAAATGAACGTTGAGTTGCCAGCACATCCAAAAAGAGTCGTTTGAAGCTTTGATCAATCACCAATGATTCATTGCCTGATATGGATATTGTCCTATGAAGGATCAATTTCAAATGCATTCCATGTATGAAGGAACATTGTTGCAGGCAGAGCTGTTATCCTTGTCTTGTAGCGGAGACAAACTCTGTGTAGTGGAGATAGTGGTTGTACACTTCGTACAATTGTACTTTGTCAACGCTAAACAAAGAAACAAGCAGCCAATCCTATTGAGTTAGTCGTTGTTACTCTTTTCCACTCTTTCGCATTATTAAGACGACATTGAATCCATTGAACAAATTTTGAATCTTTAAGTTTGCATCTCCTGATGAACTTTAGCTTCTGGTGATATTCAGCTTCTGATGAACTTGCTTCTGATGACATCACCACTTCAGGAGCGTTATGTCTTCAGGAGCACTTTTGACTTCAGGAGCAGTTCTTCTTCAGATGCTTTTAAGCTTCCTTTTAGATAAATTCTTTGCTCTCTTTTGTTCATCCAGAACCTATAAGTGGTCTCAAAATTTTTGTCTATGGTCATGTACACTTGAACAAATATTAGCATATCCAATCAACAAATTTTTTAATACCTTGTTATCACTCAAAACTTTTAAGGGTAATGTTAAACACATTTTGTTCCAACAGTCATTACTTAATGATTCAACAAAATATTAAACAAAATACTGCGCCACAGTTATGCCTATAATTTAGAAACTTCGGTACATAAATAAACTAATGAACATCACATAGTTGGCCTTGGACCCCTTGGAGTTGACATGAAAGATGTCAGCATTTGTTGTTTATTTAGACGTGCATTTTAATTTTGACCCCTAATAGGTGGTGGCCTAACTCCAGCTGGTGTTAGATCAAAAGTTCACTTTCCAATTCTTGTTGGTTGTGGTCCTTGCACATCCACATCAAATAATTTCTCTTGTGTTTGTGGGGCAAATTGTAATAAATCTAAAGCAACTTGTTCTCCTTGACTCTCATTGTTGAGAGGTGGTGATGGCGGAGCCCAATTGGGAGGCATGGGTATCACACCTTGATTAGTGCAACCGAACCTATTGTGGTTACCTTCTAGACCACACCTTGAACATGTTAGTACTAGATATGACCTCCGAACATTACCTGAAACTGGAAGGACCCTCGGATGCATCTTTCCTTTTTTGTTTCTTTGGCCTTCTAGGTTGTCTCCTTTTCAGTGCAGGCACCGGTTTCACATAATCAGCGTTTTCCCAAAACTCTTCACCTTGTGTTGATTTTATGAAATGAACTTAGGTTGCGTTGTATGAGCCCAAAGTAAGCCACCCATGACAATAATTGTCAAGTTTGCCATGCCTCCATGCAATGGCTGCTACCATGAACACATGGTATCCCTAAAACAAATTCGAATAAATTCATCATTATATCAAATACATCATAATTTAAATAAACTACATTATATGATTCGTAAAACAATTAAGAAAATTATGTAACTTGTCTACCATATCAAACCAATGTTTCAAAAAATAAACCAAATATCAAACCAGCAAGAGGCCTACACATATCAAACCAAATATCAACAATCAATTAAGTTTCAGCTCAAGGCCTACACATACTTTTTAAGTACACATCCTCTTCTTGGTGTGTTGATACCTATCTTGCATTTTGATTATTTAATTTTTTTTGCTTCATAGGTTTCATCTTTTCTTCATTTTATTGCTTTCCTGTTTTCAATAATTTTTCTTCCGTAAACTCTTCTATGGTTCAGTATTTATTTAGAATTGTCATATGTTAGTTCATGTCATTGAAAATTTTGAGAAGAAATCATAATGTGAATCACCCTTCATAATGAAAATAGCTGTTAGTTGCATCTTATCTCCTCGGCGTATGGTCAGAACAGGTTTGGTTCTATATTTTTGTTAATACATGTGTTGTATTTTAAACAAGAGGTATCATATGTTCCTTCAAAAAAGAGGTATCATATGTGTAACACCCCGTTTCCCCAAAACAACATAATAATATTAAAACAATCAGAGTTCAACAATAACAGGCATGTCACACTACTTTTCAAAATTATTTAAATAGAAAATAGAACTATTTAAAATACCAACAAAATCTCATTCTTATAAAAATCTGCAGCGGAAATATTTCTTTTAAAATCATCATCATTCAACTTCAACAGAATTCTTGGCACAAAGGCCTCAACAACAAAATATTATTCTTCAACTTAAAATCCAACAACATGTTCAAAATTCGATACATAAAGGAATGAAAGAAACAAAACAACATTTTCCCCATCCCGTTATGTATCAGAGCCCTATGACACTTGAGCCAACATCCTACTAGCCTTGGAAATCTGCACTTGTCCACAAGGCGACAATTCCAACAGAAGGGGTGAGATACACATTCAATAATAATAATATATAATCAATCAAGTTAATGAAAACAACAACAATTCAATGACAAGCATCATCAGGTTCACATATATATACATATATATATAAATACACCAACAACAGAATCATCAATCAACAAAACATCATATAGTCATAGCAAAATAGGCATCATCTAACATCATAATTATCGTCCTAAATCACCTTATACATCATCAAGCACACCATTCACGAAACACGTTAAACGTCAATCAAGAATATCATCACGAAATATCATCAAGAGCTTCAAGGAACTTCATCACGAAGATACCATCAAGAACATCAAAGAACAATCATCATCACAAATGCATCACAAACCATCATAAATCATCGTCTTAACAACCATCTCAAACATCACATCATCATCACAAATCATCGTCACGACATCTCATAAGACACGACTCAACAAATGCAACTCTACGTCTTAGACATCATGCATGTGGTACCATCAGGGCATAAGCCCCCATCGCTAAAGGTCAAATAGGACCTGTCAGGCATTGAGCCCCCATCGCTAAAGGTCATAAAAGAACCTGTCAGGCATTAAGCCCCCATCGCTGACTATGCTATGCAACGACACGACTCAAATGCAACGACACGAGTAAAGACTCAACAATGCACATCTTTAGATGACTCGACAAATACACATCTTTAAATAGCATCATCGTCAAATATCACATATTTAAATATGACATCTTTATATAGCACATATTTAAGTCACACATCTACAAACAACACATCTTGATATAACACATATTTAAATCACACATCTCCGGAAAGCACATATACATTAATCAACTACATTCATATCAAAGTCCAACACATCCTTCAACAAGCAAATCAAGTTTGATCAATAAAACATAAGCCAAATACTCATAAAACACTCCGACTAAATCCCTAATACTTAAGTTTGAAGTTGGGAAACCAACCATAAGTTTTGGACTAACTTGGGATTAGTTAAGCTAAGTTTTCTTAAAAAATTTCTGAAGACCTACTTGGACTATTTTCATCATAATTCAAAATCTACAAATCCTCTTCGAGTCAAACCAGTGCCATTAGAAAGCTAACTTAATTATCTACAACTTTCATGTTTACACCTAAAGCCAATTATGTACCAATCAATACCAGTTTTCATTTCAAATTTGGACAAAGTTGTGCTGAAATTCATAAAAATTCACTGTGACCTACGTTCAGTAATTTGACCATAACTCAAGTTCTATATATCATTTTGACGTCAGACCAACGGCATTAGAAAGCTAACATTCATACCTACAACTTTTGTGTTTACACCAAAAGCTAGTTCGAAACAGAAACTGATGCAAAAGACGCAACAACATGAAACAGGGTATGCTGTCAAAGGTAGCTCTCGGGAAAACTCTATTTTTCACTCAAAAACCCAAATTTCATCTACCCAAATCCCAAATTTGATAGAGAACAATGTTTACAGGTTCTATATACAACATAACAATCAAAACAACACAGAAACATGCATTAAACAACACAATTCATCAACAATCAAAATTATATATACATATTATTGAAGGAATCCCACCCTTACCTTAATTCAGCAAGCAAAAACTCTACAGCAATTGATTCCCTCTTCTCTTAGCCTCTTCTAGGGTTCTCTTCTTTCTCTCCAAAAACTCTCTTTTCTAAAGTTTTGTACGTGAAAAATGAAACAGACTTTTGTTTTTCTGTAAACTAAAACCTCTCCTTTCTCTTTCTATTTTTCCTTAACCTCCCACTTATTTCACTTAACTCCCTCCTTAATTTCTATTAATTCTCATTAAACCCCATAATTTCAAGTAAATAATAATCTTACTTATTTTTATTAAACAATAAAAATAATCATATATTCACATAATCACATAAATACTATATAATAAAATAGTAACACCCCACATATTCACATAAATCATTAAAAAATCATATAAAAGATTTTAAAATCAACCAACGATAATTAAAATAAAACTAGGGCGTTACAATATGTGTGATTTATCTATACCAATTGGAATTCACATTAACAAGAGGTATCTCATATATGTGATTTATCTACACCAATTGGAATTCACATTAACGTTGGTTGATTAAGGAATATTTAAGCTGCCATTTTGTTTGCGGTTCATGAGCATCTGGAAGATGAAGGCAATTACCATTAAAATTACTTTTTTCACAAAAATTTGTGAAGGCAGTTGCCCACACAAGGCCCTATCTGCCTCCGCCATTGGCCATATTACCACAACCATTTTAAGATTTGCTACAGCATTGCATACGCAAAAAATTTGATATCTTGTAAATGACGGCTAAAAGTTTACATACAGGTTCCATGTTTATTGTCTTTACCATATCATTTATTACAAAAGTTCTCTTTATTATACTAGTTAATTTCTAGCGCGCAAGTGATGGCTAAAAACTCTCTAAAACCCAAACTCTATTTCATTTCTTTAAAATTGAGGGCTTGAGAGTAACTCAGACTTCTTGAGGGTTATATCATATTGTTGAAAGTGATCTTTTGATTAAGTATATGGGGGAAACTACTAACTACAGATGGTATAGAAGCAAATAACCATAACTATGTGATAGCTTATGCAATTGTTGAAGTAGAGAACAAGAAAAATATGAAGTGGTTCTTATCTTTATTGGATGTTGATGTGGGACCCTATGGAAAACGTAGATTGAACTTCATGAGCGACATGCAAAAAGTATGTAAAGAATTATAGTGCTTATTTAATTTTTATAGTTGAAATTGTACATTGTCAAGGACTTTAGTGACAATAAGTGTGTGCTCTGAGAGACCTTAATGACAGTAAATATGCAGATTCAGGGAATGTTTATCTCCCATTCATAGAATTACATGTTCAACATCTTGACCCATACGCACAACATACACATTGATTTTTTTTTTTTTATCTATCATTTAAAGTGGAAAAAAGAGATGAGATTGGAAAATCAAATTAATTTTTTATAAATTATATAATTATGCACTTTTATATTATTTTATATTTACAAAAGTTAAATTATCAAACATTTTAATTTCAATTAATTAACTTTTCTATTATAAGCCATCAAATATATTAGAATTTGTCTATTCGATCTCTAAGAAGTATATAAAAAAAAGTTTTTTTAATACAAAATTTACCTATTTTTTTTCTTAAAAAGTGCATTAGGGCATTAGTTAGCATAACTTTTTATTATTATTATTATTATTATTATTATTATTAAAACAAACAACAATTCAAACTTGCTCAACTTATAAAAAAAAAGTGCAAACTCATCGGCCCACACCCACAACCAAAGAAATGATACTAAACTCACACCTACTCTCATCTTCATTCTTCTATTTTCTAATCTTGTCTCTCTAGTCTTCTTCTCCCTTTATTCTACTCTATATTCCTCCATTACCGTTTTTCTAAGAGGTAAATCTAAAATCTCATTATTTTAAATTTTAATTTTATGATTTCAATCTTATGCATTTTTTGTTACAAGTTAATACATATATGATGCCCCCACCATGAATATCTTGTGAGTTAAACAAGCAATAATTTCAACAGTTTATTTGGTGTATCATGCTTTAATTGAGTTTTGAATATCAAAAAGCATAGAAACAAAGCAAACCTTGATGGAATAACCTATCATCATTCTGTTCAAAAAAACAAAAACCTATCATCATTCACTCATCCTTAGAGAAGTTTTCAAAATTTAATTTCATCGTATCATATACAAATAAAAACAGCAAGAAAAAATTGCATTGAGTCACAAACTTTAATGCTTGCAAGATCCAAGATGAAATAAGAACCAGTTTAGAAAACTGAATTGAAATCAGATAACTTTCTACATAATTCATGCGATGGAACCAAGGTTTGTCGATTCTTTCAGCACTGTTATTTCTCCAATTGTAGAGAATTGCTTGGCTTTCAAGATTGTTTGTCAATAATAGTGTATCACTCTTCTCCGAAATGCATAAAGGCAAAAAGTGAAACTCCAAATCATTCAAGTGATCACATATTTGAAGATTAAGGGAAAAACAAAGACAGTCCTTTAATACACTTAGATTCGGTACAACAATTGGTACTTCAGTGAAACCTTGAGGTGGTAGAACCGTAGAAGCTGGGAATGTGTCCCAGTGCCCAAGTCAAGGGAAATTATCACAGATTGTTGAATAGTGATATTCTTGCAATCATAAAGACTAGAGTAATTGTGAATCGCCAACCAACTAATAAAGCCACTCAGATGCACAGCATTGATTGAATAATCATGAGTAATAGGAGAATTTTGAATATTTTTCCAAAAATTATGGTGCAAACTGAAAACATTTACGTTTTTTGCATTTGGAACTAAATACACCACCGTATACGAGTTGGTTGATGTGTATCATAACCCAACGTCAAATTAGGATAGAAATATAGCTCATAATGGCGAGAATGCCCTAATTTTTTAGATAATGTCCTTGTGGCTGGATTCCAAAAACGAAGCCACGTCACACTATTAAAATTGGAGGTGAAAACCTGACCAAACAAGCAGATTAAGAATTGCATGAACCAACAATGGATTAGGGTCAAAGAACTAAACTACACTAAATCAAACACCTAAATCAAAGGAGAGATTTGACAAGTAGGGTCAGAGAACTAAACTACATGTTAACTACAACAGGACACCTATTGTTGAAAGGATCTCAATATTTTACCCAAGTATGATGTTCTCATACCAGGATATTCGAAGAAACCCACAACCCTAAAGATGCTAAGACTTTGGTGTACCAATTTGCAAGGCGAATTTATGCAAAGAGGATGTAGCAAATCCTAAAGATCTTGTGAGTCTTTTACAGTTTAAACAAACAATACAACAATAATTTTTTAAAAAAACACAACTTAAGCTAAAAAAAACATATCAAAAAGCGAGAATTGCTTTGAGTCATAACAAACACAAGTTTTAATGCTTGCAAGATCCATGCGGTAAATAAGTACATGACTTATACATGGATTGATGATTTTTTTTCTTTCATGTCATTGATGAAACATACTTTAAAACAAAAGACTTTGAAAACAAACATTTCTTGCATATACTCGTTAAGCTAGCCAAAGATCGAGGCAATTAACAAAACCACAATTTATAAAACATAATAGCCTATTTTACTTCTTTATGAAGCATGTAATAAAATAGATGAATTAAGTTGTCTTGTCTCCATATATAAAATGAATCAAGGATCAAGAAAACTGAAGTACAAAGCATACCCGAGAAAGTGCAGAAAGATACAACAACTTTGCAAATAACAGCAAAAGTGTGAAAAACAGAAACCAAAAGCAAACTACATAGAAACAAATCCACACACACCTCACAGTTTACAAAACACAAACTCCGCCAGCAGCTTGAAACAAAACCGTAGCAGAGATGAGAGATTTAACACTGATCCCAAAACCATGGAAGAGAAAATAACACAACAAGCTACCACACCCCAACACTAGCTGATGAGCAGATCAACGTTGAAGTTCTGCAACAACCTTCAATTGTGCTCCCAAGAATACAACCCTACACCGCAGGTAACATTAGGGCTATGTTATTAAAGATTAAATGTTGTAGCAATATCATTATCCAGTATAGAAACAAATAATCAGTAATAATTCTTGTTTCCCTAATCAATGTGGATGTACTAGGTCTAAACACAATCAAAACAATAATATCCAATATATATTAATTTGCATAAATATCTTTACACTTCAATTATTGATAAGATCACTCGTGCATACTATCTGCAACAAAATCTATATGAAAAGGAAAGTAATACAAGTTTGAATTTTTCATATATTGATTTGTATCACTTGTTCATTAAAATGTTGTCTAAGACCAACCTACTAAATAGCATTCTAGTTATAATGAATATCTTTTTGGAAGCATTACCGAAAAAATTCATCTTTTAATTACTTATAAATAATATTCTGCAAAACATATTCAATAGACTTTGGATTGTCAACCTGCCTGCAACAGCTAATCATAATGATTCAGAAATACAATCAAGTCAAAGTCATAATGAGTTAATTATAAAACAATTAAATCAAACTCAAATAAACAAATTGTTGTAGAGAAACTTACTTTCAAGAGAAACCAAACTCTCAACATAATCCATGGGATTGAACCAAGGTTTGTGGATTCTTTCTACTCTATTATATCTCCAATTATAAAGAATTGCCTCACTTTCAAGAGTACTGTTATACCCTCATTTTGGACCTAAAAATACTCGTTCAATTTTCTTTGCTATTTTCTGATACTCTCAAATCCACCGTGCTTTCTACTGTGCTCCAGACGCATATTGTGCTATTACTATCTCCAATTTTCTTGCATTTAAAACCACCCAAAATGTTTTCTTGCATTACAAACCATTTAAAAAGGTCTCTAAGACCATTGCATATTTTCCTGCATTTTGCTCCATCACATTTGCATAAAATCATACAAAAGGGTATTTTGGTCATTTCCTACATAGGAACCCATTTTAGTCCCTACAATTTGTCTCTGAGTCTTTGCAACTTGTCTGCATAAATCATCAATCAATCTCTATCTAAAAATCATCTTAGTTCTGCATCTGAGTCAGTCTGAGTCAGTCCGAGTCGTTTTAGTCCTTATGGGCATTTTGGTCTTTTCACATCAAATAAATTTTGGATAGAGAGGTATTTTAAAATACCTCATTTTGGTAGTTTGTTCGTTTTAGTCCGTTTTGTCGTTTTTTTAACCGTTTCACTCTACGTTGTTTTCAAAATTACCTTTTTACCAATTTTATTTTTAACTTTTTGCAAATAGGTCCTTTTTGTTTAAATTGCAAATAAGTCCAAATTTCATTTTTTAATCGCAAATGCGCCCAATTTCAATTTTAAAAACAGCCCAATTCTTTTAATTTTCAAAACAGTCCCAATTTTTTTCTTTTTTGCAGTTCAGTCTTTTTTTTAAAATTGCAGATTAGTCCAATTGCCATGCAGGCTGGTCCAGTCCACATGTCAAAATCTCATTGGTCCAGAGGCCACATGGCAGGCTATATAAGGCCACGCGCTGTCAAAGTCAGGGAGAGCGATAGAATTGGAGCCACATCACACAAACAGAATCAACATTCTCTCTCTTTTCAATTACAGATCAAAATCCACAAATCCACAAAACCTCAAGAACCTTCATGAAACCCTAGCTCAATTCAGGACAATTTCAGCATCAATTCATACAAAATCCACACAAATTCTTCGAATTCACCATTGAATCCAATTCACAGAGACAAACAGAAGCAAAATGCACACAAATTCGATGGAATTTCAAACGGTTCTCAGAGATTCAGAGTGAATCTTCATCATCGAACCATTGTACCTGCAATTCGAACACGAGCACGCCACCGGAGGTAGTGCGCTGCAAGTGTGATCGCGGGATCCGAGCCAGAGAAGAAGAAGAAAAGGTGAAGAAGATCGCAGGATTCGAACCGGAGAAGAAAGAGAGAAGCAATACCGGTTTACCTACGAAGTTCGAAGCCAAGAATCAACAGAACAGAGCCAAATCCAAAGGATCTGCGAAAGAAACGTTTCGAATCTCCAAGTAAAACTCAGGTAACACGTAAACTCGACTTCGTCTTGCTGAAAATCATCACAAATTTAGAGCGATGTGAATCCATGGCAGATTCGAACTGTTTGGTTCAAAACCCTAACCCTAACACAAAAATAATTTGAAAAAGCAAAGAAACACTTCAAGATTCACAACGAGTGTGAATCGGAGTGAGTCCTTGAGGTTTCATAAAGATTTAATTCAGAAAAGCTTCGCAAGAAACCAAACAGTTTGAACCAAAAATATTTCAAGATCTACATTGTTCTGAAGTTCGCATGTGTAAATCAATGGAGGATTTGTGTTTAGAGGTGTGCTACGGCCAGTTTAATGCATGTTTGGTGTGAATCTGAGAGGTATAAGTCAAGGTTAGGGTTAGGGTTCATGACCGGTGCGAGAAGAGAGAAGAGAGAACGAAAGGACGAAGAAAGAGAAACGAGGGGAAAGAGTGAGGGAACCGGGTTGAGAAACAGTTATATAGGCACGATGGATCGGGTTAGGTTAACCCGGTCCATCCTCTTTCAATTCCCGCCGTTAGATTCAATATTGGTTGGATCCGGATTGATTCAACGCCTCAGAGGCTTTAGGATTAATCCGGATCCACCAGTGTGTGGGTTGGACCGGTATCCATTGGGCTTTTAGGTTTCTTTAAGAGTTTTCTTGAATTTCTTGCTAATTGCACTCATTTTCTTGCTATCTGAACCCCTGGCATGCTATAATTTTCTTGCAATTTTCTAGAATTTTTTCTATAGGATTCATGATATGTTTTTGACTGTTTTATGGTATATTTTACGTTTTTTTGATTGATAAAAATATGTGTTAGAGTTTCTTGTTTGATGTGTGTTCTTGAGCACCTTTGTGAAATTTTTTGCATGATTTTTGTGCCAATTCAACGCCACATGATCTCAATGCTTGTTATATGATTTTGTGATGATTTTGCTCATGATTCTATGTCATTGCTACTGTTTGAGTGTTTAGATCTTGATTTCTTATGTTGCAAGTAACTTGAATGGTCTTAAAAGTTGAAATATGCATATGTGATAACTTTGTGCCTAAAATTGCCTTGTAATTCACATTCCTATATTTGAAATGAGTCTCTAAAATCGTGCTAGGATAGATATTTTAGGTCATGTGTTAGATGAGTTTTGCATCTAGGTTTTGTGCATTCTTTTATCATATTTTGCTATTATTTTCACTATGTGTTGCATGCATTTTACTAAGTGTTTCTTGCCATTTTATTTCTCATTCCTTGCCTATCTCTCCACCATTCTATATTTTGTCTACTAACCATCTTATTTCATGTCTCATCCATAGTGCAAGCATTGCATCATTTTCATTTCTTTCTTTAGCTAGTTTTATGCAATTTCCATTAATTCCCATGTAATATTTTAGGGTAGTTTTACTTCCTTTAAATTTCTTGCAAGACCATAGCATGTAAACTAGGGCCAAATGTGAAGGACAATGGACTCTAATGATGTACACCGACACAAGCACCGACACGCACACACGTTGCATGAATTACCGTTTAGATGTATGTTTAGGAAACGCGATACTTAGAAAAGATATCACATTTCCCAAAAAAAAACAAATAACTCCTCACTTGAAAATCATTTTCATAATAATCTTGGAGTCAAAACTCCATAACCTTTTTCCTTTTATTTTCTTAATCAAAATGCAAATGAATCTTAAATTCCAACTTTAACCTTTTTCTTTAACAATTGAAACAACCTCACTTTTTTTTTCAATCTCATGCCTTTAAGGCCTCTTTTCTCTTCTTCAAAATCATTTTCAAAAAAATTAAAAACAAACTAACCCACAAAAATATTTTTGGAAGAGAACTACATGGAGTTTGATCCCTTAAAAGGGTATGTAGGCAAGAGACCAAAATCTCTCCAAGTCCAAAAAAAATAAAACCCAAACACTTCTTTCTCCCCATTCTTAAAAACAACTTTTTCAACAAATAGCATTAAAAATAAAGCGTAAAAGATAAACCTAGAAAAACGGCTCCTATAGAGTACTATAGTCGTTATGGGTGCCTAACACCTTCCCGTAGCAAAAATTGCCCCGAACTTAGAATTTCTAAGGGTTTTCTCAATTTTACCCTTCCCCAAAAAAAATAGAGACATCAATGATTGAAAGGTTCAAGCCTAATTAATGACTTGACACCCGAAAATCGCGACGACAAGTACTAATCAATAAAAGTGTATCACTCTTCTCTGAAAAGCATAATGGTAACAAGCGAAAGTCTAAATCATTAAAGTGATCATATATTTGAAGATTGTGATAGCTAATGTTAAAAAGCTGAATCCAAGAATCTTCAACTCCAAATTCCTTCATTTGCCATACTACCAAATGAGTTTGTTTCCAATCATGTGAAAAACAAAGACTGTCCTTTAACAAACTTAGATATGGTACAACAATCGATACTTCAGTGAAAGTCTGAGGAAGTGAAAGTTGATAATGTGTCTCAGTGTCCAAATCAATAGAAACAATCACAAATTGGTCAATAGTAATTTTCTTGAAATCATAGCGAGCAGAATAATTGCGAATTGCCAACCAACTAATACAATCACACAGATTCACAACATTGATCCAGTAATCATGATCCATGGGGGAATCTTGAATAGTTCTCCAAATATTATCGCCCAAACTGAAAACATATACATTTGTTTCATCTGGAACTAAATATACCACCTTGTAAGTATCAGTTGAATTAACGTAAACAAACGTCAAATTAGGATGGAACCATAGGTCTTTATGAAGAGAATACCCTAACTTTGGAGACATTTTCCTCGTGGCTGGGTTCCAAAAACGAAGCAACGTCACACTATGAAAATCAGAGGTGAAAAACTGATTGAACAAACAAAGTAATCCATTGCAGGAACCAACAACAAAGAGACAACCCTTGTCTGTAAGTTGATGGTTAGGATCTTCTGGTAGATTGATAATGATTGGAGGGTTCTGGAGCAAACGGAAAACAGTAAAGAATGAAACATTGCTATCAGAGGTAGATACAAGTGTGAAGTCCGCATCCCTTGCAGATCGAGTAAGGTGCAATTTGATAAAGGTGGGATCAGAGATGAGAGAGTCAAGTGACTTACTCAAGAACCTAAATCGAAGGAGAGATTTTACAGGAAGGAATGAAAGCAAATCGGGGATGTTCTCGTTAGGAATGAACCTTGGTGACCTGATGGTAGGACGTCGTGATAGAGATAGGAGATTCATGACGGTATTTGTGTTACAAATGTGGTGTTGCGCCTTTGGAGAATTGGATAGTAGAAATGTTGAAAGTTGTTAACACTTAATACACAAAAACCAAGGGACACTTCTTGGCATTTATTTCGGTCAAACTTTATATCATTTAACTATGGAAAAGTCTTGTATGGTTTGACAAAAATACATATCAATTGACTACTTTAAAATCTCACATTATTTTATCCTAAATATATGATATATTTTTACTTCATGCTTTTTCTCAAATGTTTGTATGTGCCTAAATAGATTATCTAAAACCTAAGAGCATTTTTTGTCAAAAAAAAAAAAAAATCTAAGAGCGTTTAGATAAGATGACATGGACCTGTTCTATCTTAATCAAAACTTTGAATTTGAATTCAGCATTGGACATGCGACAACGTTACAACTTGTAGGAAGAATTTACTTTTCATTTGGTCACACATGACTCGAAAAATTAATCTTGACAGTTACATGTACAGAGATAGTCATTTACACCAAAAATAAAATAGAGTATCAAAATAACTGATATAACATATATTTAATTCTTTTTTTGGAAAATATTTTATTCTTTTCTCCTTCAACTTTTTCTTTATTTGTAATTTATTCTAAAAGTAATATTTTGTAAAGAAATTCCTCAAAACAATATTATAAAAAAGTTTTAAAATTGGCACAATATTATTAAACATCCTAATAGGAATTTATTTTTGACCAACTCTAATAGGAAGTTTTTTGTTGAACGACCTAAAAGAATATATGAAACAATGGTGAGAATCATACATGCAAAAGTGTGCAAAATATAGACTCAACAAACTTAGAGTAGAGATAAACGAATGAAAAAAACCACAAGCCAATAAAACGGCTTTAAGTATAGAATAACCCATACAAACGGCTGGGTTAGACCACCACAAACTGAAATCCAAGGAAAAAAATATTGCTTAATGTGTCTTATCACCAAAAATATAGTTCAATCCTTCCTAGCACATGATTGGAAGATAAAACTTTTTTTTTTTTTTTAAGAAAACTAGTTAAAAACCCGTGCTTCGCACGGTTTGAACACTATTATTTTGAAAATATTTGTTATATGTTTGAATAAGTTAATATGTTGTCAACCGATTAATTCAAATCTATGTTTACTAATGTGATTTTTTTTTTTTACGCAATGCACTATATCTTATAAACAAATAATTGCTTGAATTCTAAACTTTTGATTTTGTCAAAGACATATCCTGAAACTGACATCGACGATAATGTAGCACCTTTTTATTCTCCTCTTTAAAGGGCTGACACAAAGCATTATAAAGCTTTGCTGCATAAAAAATGCCTCTTTCATTCTAATCAAGAGAAACTGGTGCAACTATATAGTAAACATTCTCATGTTTTTCAATGATTAAGATTAGGTGTCATTGCATGAAAGTTATATTCTATAGTTTGTAACATCATTGTTTCTACAAATGTGTTTCCATGGAATGCTATAAACATTTTTATCTTTAAATGTATGCATCTTGTTTCAGCAATTTTTTACAGAAATGTTAATTTCCATTTGTTTCAACAATGTTGATGTATTTTCTCTAAGAATATAGGTTAAGATCATAGGTGAATCAATTGAATGACATATTGCACTAATAAAGTTAATACTATCAGTCCTATGCAACAAACTATAAGAGTTTAACTTTTCTTGTTAATTTGTGACCATATTCAACCAATTTTTTTTTAAAGAGGTAGAAATTTAAATCATAAATTATGACCGATCCTATTTGTTTCACATGCTAAAAAACTTTAAAATTCAGGAAATGTTGTTCAACTTACATACATGATTACTTTATCATGTTAGATTTTGGAAACAACCTTTATTTTTTAGTTAGAGATCCTGACTAACATCTCATAACCTAATTACAAATGCAAGTCAAATAATTTCGCAAGAGTCGATAACATGTTTTCAAAAAAGCAGACAAAGAAAAGGTCAATCAGTCCTTCTTGATGTGTTTGGTCAACTTAGTGGAAGACAATTGCATTGGATTATAGGCATCATATGCAATGTCATCTTGGTATTTTTCTGAGCACTCGACATAAGCATTGTTCTTCTCGAGAATAAATGATTGGGTTGGATTATCACAATAATGAAATTGAAAACCAAATATAAGTGACAGAAAAAAGAAAAAAAAAAGCAGTCAAATCAATTATGAAAAAATAAATAAATAACCGGACGGACACAAAGAACCTCATCAAGTTGTTGCTCCTCTGGCTGAATTTCATGGGGCTGAATATGAGACTTAATTTTCTTGATGACAGCAGGATCACGGGAAACACCTAAAACGGATGATTGATGATAGTATGGCTCATACTTGACACGTAACGCAAACTCAAGGTCGAGTAGTTTATCTAGATGTTTTGGATATATTTTAGGATCATCATCACTGACCTTCATAGATAAATACAATTACATAAGTTACAATACCTATCAACCATGCGGAAAATAAGATGAAAACTAAATTAGGCATACCTCTTGCATAGTATTCCTAAGAGTTTGGGCAGTAATACCAATAACCTGAAGACATTCACTACCCTAAAACACAAATTAATCCTTGTGATCATCATGAACAACTTGCACAACTACCATGTATCTGATAAAATGGATAGATTTAAAAACATATCAGAAATGTGCCAAACAAAAAAGCATTAATCCACCACATGAAATTTTAAATATGTAACCTAGTTAATGGAGCATCAACATCCTGGCTGCAAGTACATCTATAGCAAGCGCCATTTAACTTTGTTGCCTTTGGGCATTTGGTGCAACTCTCATAATACTATCCAAACTGGTTAGGATTGAATTTAGTTGTTTTCTCAATAGTGATGCAGTATGTATCCTAACACAAATTATGCAAATGAAATAAAGAATAAATGTATTTTTAATTTGTGCGTAAAAAAACTCAAAGCATGCTTTTGCATAAAAAAAATAAAAAATAAAAAAGCAGACCTTGACTAAGTCTCTAAATTCAGCAATTGGCCTAACTTGAGACGGATTGAAAAAATCGTTGTACGAAGTACGTTGAGAAGAAGTTCAACCCTAACTTAAGTTCTGACTGAAGCTTTGACTCTGAGCTTGAGAAGTGTTAAGGTCACGACAACTATTCAAGAAACATGGTCAAAAAACAATCAAATCAGATTGTGAAATAATAAGTTACTCTAACACTGTATTGTGAAATCATAATGCAAACTTACCAAGTCTTAAACTTCTCAACAACTGGGTGATGTAGGTTGATGAGTAGTCTCGAACTTGACCAATTGTTACATATATTTGGCTTGCCATTGTCTACAAAATCGAAGCAAAGAACTCAAGTTAAATAGATGGTACATGACAAAGCTATTGACAAAAATAATAAATGTATATCACATTGACCTCCAAGTTTGCATTGAGCATGAGTCAATATTAAAAGAACGGGCCCTACATTCTTTCGATCAGCAAGAAGATTCATCAAAGCTACGGAGTATTTTTCCCATAGTGTTACATCAATCATATTCCCATTGCTAAGGAAAAACAACTTTCAAGTCATTATCAAACTTTTATAAAATCATATCATCTGATGCTAACAAATTAAAAAATAATACCTTTCATACCTCAACACAATGTGCGTACACGGTTTATTTCCAGTCCCAATTGGCGTTGTCTTGAGAAACTCATGAAGAAGCCCGATGATTTCTTTAAAAAAAATTACATCTATAAGAACCTTATAATCGGAGAAAACACATAATTAAATTAAAGCACATAACTATATCATATATAACGTCAGTTTTGAATTTTCCATCTTGAATTTCCTTAAATGACTTAAAGCGAAACTCATGAGTATGAATGTTAGTTAACTTGTCATCCGTCTACACCTTTGTACCAGAACCAAAAACAACCTTAAAAGGATGGTTAACGGGCTCAAATGCAATGTCATTATCAAACACATGACAATTATACAAAGTATAAGTCTTGCTTTCCTGGATCAAAGCATTCCAATGCTCCTATTCTCTATATCGAGTTATTGCATGAACTTGATCACCCTAAATCCGAGAAAGAAACAAAAAAAAATGTAGACTAATAAGCAACATTGATAAATCATAAAGGAAATTACAACAAATCTTAACTAACTCCTCTAACCTTTGCATCATAAATACCGAGCTCCATATGTTGATTCTCATTGCTACCAATCACAATCCAAGAATCAAGCACTCTAAATCCTATTTTCCAAATGTCTAGATCCTTTTTTAGATTCTTAATGTAGTCATAATCCCTTGATATTGAAATCTCTATATAGAAATATAACAATACATCATTTAATTTTATTCCCTTTGTTCATTCTGATATCGAAAGAAGCTGACATATTTATGTGTGATCAATTTTTGTATCATCAAATCAACTTGATCTTAAATGCACAAATTCCTGTATCATAAACTTTTTGGTCCTCAATGATATGACCAAAACAAATTCACACCAATCAACTTTCGTACGTCTCAATGATATAAGAAAGAATAAACCAAATATAAAAATTGTTACACCTTTAGGAATACTCACAAAACCAAACAGCTAATCAAGGTTCTTTATAATCAATTTAAAAATTAAATGTCACAGGTTAAAGTATTAGTTGTATTATATCTTTAGCACCACCCAAAATTGAATCACCAAAATAATGACATCAATCATGATATACCAATATCATAATCCACATGCATCAATTTTTTTCAACTATAGTACAAGAAGCTAAAATAACAAATGTGTCAAAACCTTACCATGAGCTAAAATTCAATCATCATGACCTCTACTATAATCCACTCGCATGCATTTATTTATACCAGGAAAAAAAAATAACAATTGGGTCACAATTTTACCATCACCTAAAATTCAATCATCGTGACATTTACAATAATCCACATGCATGCATTTATCTAGACTATGAAAAAAATGCATCAAATGCAAAAACAGAATTGCAGCAACAAACATGCAAACATGACAACCTCAACTAAAAAAATCTATCTTTCTTGAAAACAAACCCAAAATGAAGAACAAAACACCTGAGATCAAAGGAAGTTTTTTCTACAGCCATGCAACAAAACAATCTCTGGTACATAATCCACTAACAATCGAAAGAAGAAAAAAAGTAAAAAATAAAATCCTTAAAATACATAATCATGAAAATGGAAGAAAACCACATACGATAAAGAAGAAACTAAAACTGTGTCGAAAAATGAACCCCTCAAAATGCAAATCAAAAGAAACAACAAAAAATGCATAAAAATCAGTCAACGCAAGTCATGCATGGCCTCAGAACCATAAAAAAGGAAGAAAATGACCTCTTATGAAGAAGAAAGTGAAACAATGTTCCTAGCTGAAAGGTATCGTTTGGCCAAGCTTTTTTACGGTCTAAAAGCTACTTCAAAACAAAGTTAAATAAAGGTCTTTAAGAAAGAAGCTAAAGTTGTATGGTTTTATTGTGTTTTTTAGTTTTACAGCTATTTTTAAGTTAAAAGTTGTTTGACAAAATATTGTACAAAACTTTGAATTTATTATTTTTTTGATGGTGTCTGGGGTTCGAACCCCAAACCTTGCATTGTCTCTATCAACTGAGTTAAGCTTACGAGGACAAAACTTAGAATTTATTATTTTTTTGATGATGTTCGGGGTTCGAACGACGGGCCTTGCATATATTTATGCATTGTCGCTATCCACTTAGCTAAGCTCATGGGGACAAAACTTTGAATTTATTATGAATTAACACAATAAATAAATAAATGTTTAAAAAAGATTTGAAGGGTAAAAATGTTTAAAATATAAAAGATATTTTTTTACAAATACTGTAATTACTCAATGACATTTATTTTATGTAACTTGAATACAAATTTGTATCATCATATAACGGGCTTGTTAAATATTTGAATAGCAGAAATAATTTAAGGAGACTCAATAATAACATAAATAATATCAAAATAGTTGGTTTTTTCTTTTTCAATTATACTCTATAACAAAAAGATAAGAATCTATATTATACGATATTATATTTGTTACATTGTTGGTGTATGTCTTTGAAACATACATGTTTTGTTTTTTGAATAAGAAAAAGATATTCTAGGTGCAACATATATATAACTATAATTTTTTTAGGCATTTATACTTGTACTTTTAATTGAAACCAAAATTTTATAAAAATAATTATACGCATTATGCAACGCTAAAAAAAATTATACGCATTAGCGTAACAAAAAAACAGACAGACGGACATAAAGTATTACTCTAAACCTATGAAGCCCGCATACGATACGTGTGGCTACTACGATGCGATACAATTACGTGGATATGCAAAATTTTTAAAATTTAGGATAGGATATGGTTAAGATACGTTAACAAAAAATGTTATACTAAAACTTATTTGTATGTAAAATACTTTAAGAACATAAACATTGAGAAACATGATACATGTGATCAAAGTAAAAAAATGTAAAGCTTTCTTATAAACCATATCATACTTTCATGTATTGGGATATCGAGAAAAACATCATTAAAAGAACTCAACGAATTTTATCTTCTGTTGATTAACTGAATTACCTCTCTCTCGTTACCTTCATCCACAAGAAGTATAATTTTAAGTGGTTCATCGAGAACCAATTCTACTGATGCATATCTAAAATTGAATCATATACATCTCTACTGAATTTTCACAACATTATCTCACTTTTTACCTCCATCTTTTTCTAGGATACGTATTTGTAAAGTATATTATAAATATCATTGTGTATCTGTGGAGTATCATATAAGTATCCGATTGAAATATAATATTAAAAAATAAAAGAAAATGTTCTCAGCGTGAGTTGAAGAGAAGTGTTTGTGAAATAAATTGTCGAGAAGTAGTTTTTTGAAGTAACATTCAACAACTTTTGGCCAAAGCTCATTCCATTCAATTTTATGCATTAAAAAAAAAATACTTTGTTTAGTAAGTACTTAATTAATATTGCGTTTGACCTAACTTCTCCTTACAAATGTAAAGGAGTGGAAAAAATCGGGTGAAACGATACCTTAAATAGACTAACTGGCAAGGTGGCACAAAAAAAATGGAAGGCCAAATTCTAGTGAAGTGGCACTAAATTTTTTTAAGAGGCGACACTACCAAAACTTAAAACAATTATTGAATGACCAAATTGCCCCTCTTGAGGGCAAAAATGAAAATTCATTCTTTTAATATATAGTAAGTAGATAGAAGATAAATCCTTGTTGGAAGTTAAGTGAAGATATTTCTTAAAAACAAATATCCCTAAAATAAAATTGTAAATCAGATACACAATATTAACACCCTATAAAGAAGTTATATGGGGGAAAATATATATTAATATAATACGACCTCACAAATGAAAATTAAAATATATATATATATATATATATATATATATATATATATATATTTGTTTCGACAAAATTAAACCTCACTAATCAAAACAAAATTAAGCCTCTATCATGGCCTCAATCCACCAAATCACACCCTCAATCCCCTCACCTTCAACCAAATCAACCTCAAACGTGACCCATCCATGCCCGAGTTATGGCCAATAGAGCTCCATCTTCAGCTAGCCATGTTAGTGGAGAGACCGTTTTGGTACTAAAATACCAATAATTTCATACGGGCATGGTTGAGTTTGTTGCTCCCATATAATAATGATTATTTGGCTAATATATATCAGAAGACACATGATTATGTTAACTAGCCTTTTGGATCAAATAACAATAGACGTCTATATTCTGGAGTGCTTGTGGTATTATGATTTTAGTCAAATATAGAAATTTGTATTTATTTTTTTCATGTACATTGTATTCTGGAGTTAACTTTTCTAACATTATAGATGTTTTAAACTGTAAGATTAAGAGAAATTAGGATTCTTTAGTTGCTGGACATGATATATGTGGTGTGAGAATTAGATGCTTGTAGAGTCATTATGATATTATTACACACAATATGATATGTTGAAACTATAATAGTTTATATTTTAAGTTAATATCTTTGGCTCACATTATACGCTTACATTAGTAACTGTGTCTCGCCCCACCTTTACTCTTTGAAAAAGAGCATGCTCAATTTTGCTTGTCATCATCCGTAATCTATGAAGTACAGACACTACTCGAATTATGCATATTTTGGTGTGTCAGACACGTGTCGTATACAACGTCGACACATATAATTACAATGAATTATTTAATTTTCTTAAATCATTAACAATGTCGATGTGTCAATGTTAGTGTCTGTATCCTAACCCTTCCTTCTTTCGTTCGTTGTTTCTATTTATATTTTTTATTTTAATTTATTCTAAAATTAATATTCTAAAATTTAATTTTTTAAAGAAATCCCTCTAAAAAATATTATAAAATAAAGTTCTAAAAATAGCATAAATCTATTAACACCCTATTAAGATCTTTACGAATGACCCTAATAGGAAGTTGTGTATAGATTTTTCTTCAAAAATATAATCCAAAAATTAAGTTGTAAGTCAGATACGTAATTATATATATATATATATATATATATATATATATATATATATATATATATATATATAACAAAGGAGAGATTTGATGGAAAGGATCGGAGAATGAAATGTAGGTAAACTACAACAAAATACTCGTTTACAAGATCCCAATTTTTTGCGCATGTATGATGTTCTCATACCAGGATGTAAGAACAAAATCATATTCCTAAAGATCTTAAGACATTTGGTCTACAATTTTGGAAGGCACATTTATGCATAGAGGATGTAGCAACTCCTAAAGAACTTGCGAGTTTAGTACAAGTTAAACAAACAATACAACAAAATTTTCAACTGTACCAATAACATGTCAGCAAAGAAACAATACAACATTTAAGCATAGAAACAAGCCAGCATTCATTGCATCCTCAGGGAAGTTTTCAAAAGTTAATTTGATCTGATAAACTAAAAAAAACATAACAACAAGAAAAAATTGCTTTGAGTCATAACAAACGCAAGATTTACTGCTTGCAAGACCCGTAAAGTAAATAAGTACATGACTTGTATATGGATTGTAGATGATTTTGAAGACAAACATTTCTTGTATAACCTCATTAAGCTAGCCAGAGATCAAGGCAATTAACAATACCACGATTTTTAAATTATAATAGCTTCTTTTACTGCTTTATGAAGCATATAATAAAATAGATGAATTAAGTTGTCTTGTCTCCATATATAGAATGAATCAAGGATCAAGAAAACTGAAGTACAACAACTTTGCAGGTAACAGCAAAAGAGTGAAAAACAGAAACCAAAAGCAAACTACATAGAAACAAATCCACACACACCTCACAGTTCACAAAACCTATAAAATCAAACAATGACAACAGTTCAGCATAAAACCATCAACAAGAACAACTAAAAGAGAGAAAGACTCAACACAAACTACACCACCAGCTTGAAACAACACAACAAGCTATCGCACCCCAACGCTAGCTGATGAGCTGATCACCGTTGAAGTTCTTCAAATTGTGCTTCCATGAATACAATCCTACACCACAGGTAACATGAGGAGTATGTTATTAAAGGTTGGATTTTATAGCAATATCATAATGTAAATCGGTAATAATTCTTCCTTCCCTAATCAACGTGCATGTACTAGGTCTAAATATCTTTATACTTCAATTATCGATAGATAATCAATTATTGAATTTCGCATTAAAATGTCGTCAAAGACCAAACCAATAAAGAGTATTCTACATATAATGAATTTCTTTTTGGGAGCACAACAATAGACTCAGTTTGAATTTCTCATCAAATTGAAATAAATAATTTTTTGTAGAGAAACTTACTTTCAATAATACGAAACCAAACTTTCAACATAATTCGTGCCATTGAACTGAGGTTTGTGGATTCTTTCTACTCTATTATTTCTCCAATTATAAAGAATTGCCTGACTTTCAAGACTATTTGTCAATAAAAGTGTATCACTCTTCTCCGAAAGGCATAATGGTAACACCCGAAAGTTCAAATCATTAAAGTGATCATATATTTGAAGATTGTGATAGCTAATCTTAAAAAGCTGAATCCAAGAATCTTCAACTCCAAATTCTTTCATTTGCCATACTACCAAATGAGTTTGTTTGTAATCATGTGAAAAACACATGCAATCCTTTAACAAACTTAGATACGGTACAACAATAGGTACTTCGGTAAAACCCGGAGGAGGCGATAGTTGAGAATGTGTCTCAGTGACCAGATCAAGAGAAACAATCACAAATTGTTGAATAGTAATATTCCTGAAATCATAATGAACAGAATAACCGCGAATTGCCAACCAACTAATACAGTCACTCAGATTCACAACATCTATCCAGCAATCATGATCCACAGGAGAATCTTGAATAGTTCTCCAAATATTATCGCCCAAACTGAAAACACTTACATTTTTTGTAGTTGGAACTAAATACACGACCTTGTAAGTGTCGGTTGAATTAACATAGCCAAACGTCAAATTAGGATAAAACCATAGGTCTTTATGAAGAGAATACCCTAATTTTGGAGATATTTTCCTCGTGGCTGGGTTCCAAAAGCGAAGCAATGTTACACTATTAAAACTGGAGTTGAAAAACTGACAGAACAAGCAGATTAATCCATTGCATGAACCAACAACATAGTGACAATCCTTGTCTGTAAGTTGATGGTTAGGATCTTCTTGAAGATTGGTAATGATTGGAGGGTTTTGGAGCAAACGAAAAACAGTAAAGAATACAACATTGCGACCAGAGGTGGATACAAGTGTGAAGTCCGCATTCCTTGCAGATCGAGTAAAGTGCAATTTGATGAAGGTAGGATCAGAGATAAGAGAGTCATGAGACTTACTCAAGCACCTAAATCGAAGAAGAGATTTGACGGGAAGGAGGGAAAGCAAGTTGGGGATGAGGTCGTCAGGAATGAATTTTGGTGACATGTTGGTAAGATGTCGTGATGGAGATAGATTCATGATGGGATTTTTGTTACAAGTATGGTCTTGCACTTTTGGAGAATTGAAGAGTAGAAATTTTGAACGGTGATAAGTGATAAGTGATAACACACAAAAACCAAGGGACACCTCTTAGCATTTATTTTTGTCAAACATTATCATTTAACCATGGAAAAGTCTTTTTTTTAAGGGCACCATGGAAAAGTATTGTATGGTTAGACAAAAATTCATTCAGTTATATATGTTTTAACTACTTTAAAAATTAATATTTTTTTATCCTAAAAATGAGATTTATTTTCTTTCTACTTTTTCTCAAATGTATGAACGAGCCTAATTATAGTATCTAAATAATTGTGGTAAAACAAATATCTAATTCTTTTTTAGGGGAAATTTTTTATTCTTTTCTCGTCCAACTTTTTCTTAAATTGTAATTTATTCTAAAAGTAGTATTTTATTTTGTAAAGAAATCCATCAAAACAATATTATAAAAAGGTTCTAAAACTGGCACAAAATTATTAACATCCTAACAGGAATTTATTGACTAACCCTAATAGGAAGTTTTTTTTTTTAAGGACCCAAAAGAATATATTAAAAAAATGGTGAGCGCCATACAAGCACAAGGTGTGCCTAAAATGGGCAAAAGTTATGGTGCATAAGGAAATCCTTATGCACCGTGCATAAACACTTCACAACCATCAGATCTAGTGTACACGTATAATAATAAGTCCCCTAAAATGTACTCAACAAAGTCAAAGTACAGATAAAAAAAATTAAAAAACAACAAGCCAACAAACCGGCTTTAAGGTATAGTGTAACACATGATTAAAAAAAACTTAATCCTATCCAGTACATGACTAAGAGATAAATCTTTTGTTGGAAAAGATACCTGAGCTTAGCCCTAGCACTACCACAAACTCTCGATTTTCCTACGGAATTACCGGCGGATTTTAGGTATATTTCCGCAGGAAAGCCGTTTCCTGCGGAATTTTCCAAGGATTCAGGTTCTCAGCTAATACCTTTGTGGGTAACTGTTTCCTGAGGATTTCAGGAACCGCAGGAAAACCACCTGGGAATATTTCCCCTGATAATCCGCAGGAAATTCTGGGCAGCGATTTGTGGGATTTCCTGCCCGTCTCCCTGTTTTCTGAAAAATATCCGCAGGTACGTCGGCAGCAAATAACATAGCAATCCGTAAGAAATTCCGCAGGAAATTGATATATTATTTTTTAAAAAATTATTGCAGAAAATACAATCCTTATTTAAAATCATTTTATTTTATTTTACAGTAGATGCAATTTTTAAACAATCCACTAGGTAAAGTTTTTAACGAGGCAAATATATTGAATATTATATTATTTTTCCTTTACTAGGACTTTTTCCCTACAATGTTTTTTTTACCTCTTAATTAGTAAGGTTTTAATAAGTCATATTCTAATGGACATTAAAGGGGGAGTGTTATCAATAATAAACTCAGTGGAAGTCCATCCTAATCTTCCGTCTTCCTATAAACTCCGTTAGTGAATGTATGTTAGTGACCTTTAATTGCTTTGATCATTCACTTGCTCATTTATATCCTATAAATAGGACTCATATTTTTGTGCAATGACATACTTATAAAAGGAGTAATACAAAAGTTATCATCTTCTCTATTTTCGATCTTGTCATTTAGTTTATTTCGTAATATAGTGTTTATTTATTATAAATTTACTTCCATCTTTTGAAAGTTGTTCTCCCATAAAAAGATTACTTTTTGAGAAATTACTCTTAATTGCTTCTCTTTTGTGGTCGTTTTCTAATTCTTTTTTTAGATCTAATTCATTTTCATATATGCGAGCTTGATATACCCTGGCTATAAAAGAAAAACGATATTTGATCACTTTTTTATGATTGTTTAGGTTCTACTTTCGTATATCTCGTAAGAAATAAAAGTGATGTGCTTGACATGGTCAAAAGAATTGTGACTAAAAATGAAAATCAGGTCAATGAAAAAATTGAGTGATTTTGTAATGATAGATGCACAAAATTTATTTCACATGTTTTCAATGAGTTTTATAAAGAGCACGAATAAAGAAAGAATAGAATTTTTATTAAGTTAGTTGTTGCAGTTATGTTTAATTGCATAACTGCATCTTATTAGTAGGGGAAATCTTATTAACTGTTTTTGTACTAAATTATAAAGTGCCTAAGTCTAAGAAAAAAATTCTCCTCTTGAAGTTATTAATAATAGACATTCAAATTTGTTTTGTTTTTTTAACTTGGGGTGGTCTACCTATGTTCAGATTCCATACTCGTATAAAGTTAAACCTACCAATAAGTCAATGAGTGTGTACTCATTGAGTATGATGTTTGACAACAACACATATAAGTTTTATGATCAAAATGATAAAGTGATCATAATAAATGTGTTGATTTTTATGAAAATAAATTTCCCTTTCTATTGAGAAATAGTGGTAGCACTAGTTGGGGTACTGCAACTGATCACATTCATGTAATCATAAGTGTTGATGAGAATCAAACAAGATGTAGTAGAACCTTGAAGAGATGAGGGAACAATAACATTTCAAAAGGGTTTAAGAGTGGTTCTAGCATCGTATTAGAGTGGTTCTAGTATCGTATTAGAGTGGTCTTACCATTATATCTTAATTTGTAATTCTAGAACGAATCATTTACTAACAAAAAAAAAACACTAGAACAGATCCTACAATACAGTAAGACTCTGATACAGTTGTTGTTAAATTGTTCTATCCTATAGACATCATTGTTTATAGTATATTTGCAGAGTTTTAGACAAAATCATCAACTAAAAAGAACGGTTTAATACGCAACTCATCCTAATAATCTATTTGGTGACTAAAACCATATTGTGCCTGTTTTTGACTATATATATTCCTACAGGAAGCATCTCAAAGTGATCAACAACTCGTCTCTCACGATCGTCATCCGGCTTACAATTATGATCCCCTAACCAAGCATATTAATATGTTTATAAATATTTTATAACCTGCACTTATGAACAAATTTTGTGTTTCTATCACCATTCACACGCTAGATCATATTAGCCTTTTCTTGTTAGTTTGATTTTAAAATTAAACTAATTTAGCAATCAAATAAAAACTTTATTTAGAAGATTGAACTTTTCTTCTTTCAAAACCGATCTAATATGGTGAAAACATCTATCTCGTAGTTGTATGACGAAGAAAACAAAGGAACAATACAACTAGTTATTTTCTCACTTTGTAACAATAATATTTTTTTCTATTAAAAAAACATCAATTTTTTTCCTATAAAGCCAAAGCATAGGATATCTTTCCAAACTTGTAGTAAATTCTGAGATTGGGCGTAAAATCCGAAGGACAGACACAATAAAATGGTCATACATGAAGTGCAAAAAAAACAAACAAGAGCACTAGTCAAATAAAAATCTATATTTTCTCTATTGTTTTAAAACTTATTTTGTTTTTTTAATTATTTTTTTTTCAAGTAGTCTAGTAGTTAGATTCACACATATAATATGTAGAGAAGTGAGAAATCCGAGATTCGAACTCCGACCCCTACAGAAATTATTAGGCATGGCAACAAAACTCATATCTGTGGTTACCCACCCGAACCAAACTCAATTTGACGGGTTTTCCCCGTTTTGACTGGGTTTGGGTATGAGTTTGGGTTTTCCCCGATTTCAAAACATGAGTATGGGACGGGTAACGGATATATAGGTACCCATCCTGAACCCATACCCAAACCCGTCCCAAATGCAAAAAAATTACTTTTATGTTGATATGCGATGTTATTTGTTTGATAATTGTCGTGTTATAAAAACTACCATTGATATTTAAAATTGATGCTTAAATGGACAACTAAATCAATCGGTCTAACAAATGTTAAAGTGAGCATATTGCTGGATAATGTATTACAACATTTCTCTAGGGGTTGTAAAAAAATTTCTATTTTTATTAAAAAAAAATTGAATGCGGAGACGGGGATGGGGCGGAGATACCCGAACCCATCGGAGATGGGGATGTGGTTCACTTTCTCATCTCTGTTGGGTATAGATAGGGTACCGAGTAAGTATATGAGAATCAGGTATGGAAACGGGAATGTAAAACCCATTCCCACCCTTCCTCATTGCTATGCCTAGAAAATATCCCTAGCAAGTGAGCTATAGTTACGAGACTTTTGTTTTTTTAATTTAATAATTGAGTTTGTGTTGTGTAAATGTGTATGGTTAGTAGGGTCCAATAAAGCCAACCTAACGTGGAGGTCACCCACATAAAAGAGCCACCTTAAACATTATTACACTATCGTGCATCCACGTAACCCACAACAACTAGTCGGTGACATTGGAGAATCACCAAATAGCATCTTCCTTGTTTTATTTTAGGTGGTAAAATAAAAAGAAGAGAAAAACTATACACATTTTTGTTTAGTATATGTTAACAGTTTTATTATTTGTTAATATTTTTTTTGAAACATTGATTTGTTAATATTTGTCGAGGGTGAGTCCCCTGTTTTATAAATATTAATACAATAGCATAAATATTACAGTACTTGTTAATATACTGCTATATTTTTTTTTAAAAAAGGTTAAAATTGATTAAAATCTGAGACCCTTGGATTTTTAGCATAAGAAATGCTGAAAATCATGATGAAAGGTTCACATTACATCAAAAACCAATAAAAAAGAGAACGAAAGAGGACAAACTTAACATTAATACAATGTAATTCATAAACAAGCTAATGGATAGAACCAGTTAAAAACGAAAGAAATTCTATTTGATTTCAGCCATCAATTGTTAAAACGATAAATGCTAGTAGTTATGGTTTCATACTCGAAGTGAGGATCGAACTCTTGACTTTCTTATGAATCCACTTCTAAATCCTTCATACCAACCATAAACATAATTGTTTTAATTTAAATAATCACAGTCAATCTAGTTGTGATGTTTTCTATTATGAAATTCTAGCACACTAGTTTTAAGATATTCCAACCTCAAACGCACAGATAAGAAATATTTCGTCTAATGTTCCAACATCATACAAATAAACAATAAAATGCACAAAAGTAAAAGACAAGAAAGTAAAGAATACAGAAAGTTTGTTGACCCAGTTCAGTGACAACACACCTGCTCTGGGGGCTACCAAGCCAGGAAGGAAATCCATTAGTGTAGTCTTTATTCTAAAGTTCTCAGCAAACCACGTTTACAACTTAAGACCTAGGACCTACCCGTCTAGATTTCAACCTAGGAACTCCTAGATCTGAGATCCCATCTCATTATCCTACAATCAATCACAACCCTTGTGATTTTCAAATTCAAACACAAATGGTGAAGTTGCCTTCAAACACAAACTACAACTGTGCTTAAAAGCTTTGTTGTAGCACACGAGTTACAACTCAATAAACAATCATTAACATGTATCAAGGTGATACAAGAAAGGCTCACAATTAACAAATAGTCCTAGACTTGCATCAAAACGATACAAGAGAAGAACACACACGACTCAAAACCCTAAAATTATTCTTTTTGAATGACGGCTTGGATACTTGATTATGTCTTGAAGTCTTCCTTATATACTGAAGCAATATGGGCTAACAAACCTTGTTGGGCTTCAGAACAAAGTAGATCGTTCAGTTGATCAACGCAACAAGAATCAATAACAAATAAGGAAAGTCTTAATATGTAGGAACATCTTTAGGAACTTCCAAACATTCCCTAAAATATTGTTACTCCTTTAGGAATAAAGGCACAACTGATTATGAACAAATATGCGCGTTGCTTGGTCAGCAAGATATGATGACATGGATTTCCTAATAAGATAAAGTGCACGTACAACAAGGCATAATTAAAACAAGGCACATTGAACCGTGTCAGGATGTTGGAACATCATATCCAACATCTTACAGAAATGCCTATAACATGTTGGAACATAGTATCCAACATCACATTCATATAAATATTTGTTTTAGCAATAATGTAGTCAATACAAATAACCAACATATTATTTTTTATGTCATTATTCTCTTAATTTACCAAAATAAATAACACGTCATTATCAAGTGTGTATAAACCTTGCATTTTTTTTTTGTAAAGAAGTCAAACTAACCAACTGAAATTGGCATAAGAAATAATTGAACTTAAAATCGTGAGAGGAGCATATTCCAATAACACCACCAAAATAAAATATAGATATCTTATCTTTTATAATGTGCCCATCAAACACATGATAAATGTTTATCTTTTTTTGACAAAGTTTATCTTATCATATAATATGTTTGACGCGTACTTGATAACAAAATAAAATATCATCTCATATTCTGATCATTCCCCATGAGTTCAAATGTTAAAAAGATTATTACATTTTTGTTTTGACCATCCGGTAGTAATGAAAAGGAAACCTTGATAATATAAAGTTTGTCTGTGAGATAAATATAATCTGACCAATAATTATTCAACTTTGAAATTAAACTTGAATTCTTCCAAACAAATATATTATTATACTCCCTCCGTCCCTTAATATAAGCACCTATTGCTTTTTTCACATTTCTTAAGAAATGTTGTTGGTGTAGTTAATGTGTCTGTTTTATAGTACAATTTTACAAAATTAACCTCATTAAAGAGATAAAGTGAAAAGTCAATTTATTGTACTTTTAGAATTAGTAGTAGTATTAAATAAGGGTATCTATGGAAAAAATAATTAATGTGTGTTGTAATTTGAAAAGGAGGTTATATTTAGGGACAAAAAAAAAAACAAAAGGGGGTTATATTAAGGGACGGAGGGAGTATATATTTCATGATAACCTTCACATTTGCGCAAAATAAAAAATCCAAAAAAGAAAGTCATTTACAATTTTTAATATAGTTTTATTCATTTTTTCCAAATCTTTTTTTTTGAAGAAATTAAAATGAGATATATTAATAATGGCGATGAGAGCTCTCTAGTATAAGATGTACCAAAAAGTCCACCCCAAATCTATCTTCTATTAATATTGTCTGCATCACTCTCAAGTTATTATTTTCTCTTACATTTATGAAGATAAAAATATACTAATAAGTAATAAGAATAATATTTAATTACGCTTTTGTCCCTCTATTTTATCAAGTTCATGAAAATAATCCTTCCATTTCTATTTTTTTTAATGAGAATGCTAATAACACACATTTTAATATACATTTTTCAACACACTTTTTTTAAATGGATAAAATTGACATAAGACTTATCAAATTTATGAGATCCACATGATTTGATGAGACACATGTGAATCTTAACCAATCAAAGAGAATGTGTGGAAGAATGTATGTTGTTGGCATTCCTCATATTTTAATTTTAACCACACTTACTTTTTGTTTAGATTCATAAAAAATGTTTTCGTAAGCTTATCTCAATTTGTAGGGACAATGCATAATATATGCAAATTACAGGGTTCGAACCTAAAAAAAATTCATAAAAAATATGTGTTCCCTCTACTTTATCAAATACATGAAAATAGTCCCTCCATTTCTACATGCATAGCAATTTTAAATGAATCTACTTGTTTAGATTTTGAAATGATTTATTTAAAAGAATTGTTTTTTTTTTTGAAGGTATTTAAAAGAATTGTTGTTTTTTTTTTCCTTGTGAAGATTTCATGCGTACATGACTACGTGTGAAAATTGGTCGGCATATTATTGGACATCACAGCTCTTCTGATTGTACCTTTTTTTGGGTACAACTAATTGTACCTCATTGGATGCAACGTTTACCTGAAGTTTGTCCGTTTAGTTGAATCTGTTTGGTTAATCATTTCATTATAAAATAATACACTTTTTCGTCGTTATTACAAGTAAAAACCAATATTTTTAATACATTTATTAAATGATTGTATGTAGTCTTTATTATAGATTACATATATCATTTAATGAATGAATCTAACATATTGATTTTTGCTTATAATAATGACCAGATGATATAGATAGATAAGATGATAATCTTTTTTAAAAAAAGTAAAAAAATAGAACGAGATTAATTGTATCTTTGCTTCTTTATTTCCGTCTATTCTATTGGTAATCCTCTTTTAAAATTCAGTATTTTTAGTGAAAGGACGTTGCATAATAATATATACAATTTGCGTACTTTAGAACATTATATTTGTTCACTTTAGAAAATGTAAATTTCTATCCACAAAATTATTTTAAAAAAATAAAAAAATGATTTTCAAACTATTTGCGTACTTCAACCAAGGTTTTTTTTTTAAGCAATTCAACCAAGGATTTTATAGAAAGTTTCACAACATAAATCTCATTTGAATGGACCACATTTGATTGCAGTAACTCTTTACAGTAACAAAATCATCACGACGCTATGACTATGTTGTGTCAGTTATTCAAATGAAAAACTTGATTTAACTATTAACCATAAAACATATCTTTTTCTAAAGGAACCATAAAAATATATCTTATTTCTTATAAAAAGAATAAAACACATCTTATTATTAAACAAATCCTAGTTCAATCAGAAAAATACCAAATTGTAGAACTAAACATCACGATCAAGGTTTAAAACTTTAACTTCTTCATTTATATATATATATATATATATATATATATATATATATATATATATATAAGTTCTTAAATAATTATTGATATTTCATCTATTTAAAAAACATATTTTCATTATATCTATTATTTTTATTTTTGACAAGTTCACACATTAAAAAAAAGTGAAGAAGTCACTTAATTTCACCAATTTAACCGATATTTTTTTTTCGTTCTATGGACAATATAGTCCGTGAAGACGCACTTACTTGATTACAAATATAAAGCAATGAATTTAAGCAAACTGATATAAAGCATTGAAATATGAAAAAAAAAATTATATATATTTTTGAAATAATTAAATTTTAGACAATTTATAAGTGTGTTTGAATAGACATTTACCCCTGTAATATAGGTTATTTTTAGTTTCCCTCCTGTGAAATTTTTTTGTCAGATTTCGTCTTTGTAAATTTTTTTTGTTTTAGAATACCCCTTTGCCAGCTGACTGTACATTTTCGTTGACGTGACACGCTGAGTCACATTTTTTTGATGACGTGACGCGCCAATTGTATAATTAATTTTATTTTTTTATGGGTACACGTGGCATTTATGATTTTTTTTAAAAAAATCTAAATTTTTTTTTGAATTTTTTTAAAAAATAATGAAAAAATTTAAAAAAAGATTAAAAAAATGAAAACAAATCTGGAAAAATTAATAAAAATGAAAAAAAAATCTGGAAAAATAAAAAATTAATAAAAAAAATCTGTAAAAATGAAAAAATTCTGGAAAAATTTATATATTTAGAAAAAAATTCATATTTCCAGAATTTTTTCAATACCGGAAAAAGTATTTTGAATTTTAAAATAATAAGAAAATATATTTCGAATTTCTTTTAAAAAAGTTCAGATTTTTCTTTCGAAATTAAAAGGTTTGTTTTTTTTATTTTATATACAAAAATTAAAAATATTGGAAAATGTAACATAACATTATATCATAATTAAAAAAAGATAAAATTAGATCATGAAGAATAGAATTAAGGGCTTGTTATTCATCAATATAACATGACTTATACACCAGTGTCAATCAATATCCATTGTATCCTCTTATTCATCTAGATTATATTTTTAAATAAAATAAAATTCTGGAAATTAATTTTCAAAATCAAAATAATTAGTTAATATTAAATTTTCAAATTTTTTATAATTTAAATTTAATTCAGATTTATTTATAATTTTTTTCGAAAATTTTGATATATTTTAATTTTTAAAAAAATTTCCAGATTTTTATTCAAATTTTTATTAAATTTTCCAGATTTTTTTTTATTTTTATTGATCTTTCCATAATTTTTATTAATTTTTCCTGAATTATTTTAATTTTTTCGGTACTTTTGTCATTATTTTTCAATTTTAGATATTCTTTTCGTTTTTTTTAAATTTGTAAGATTTTTTTTTAAAAAATAACAAATGCCACATGTACCCCATGAAAAAATAAAAAAATAAAATTAATTATACAGTCAGCGCGCCACGTCATCAGAAAAAGGTGACTCAGCATGCCACATCAACGAAAATGTACAATCACCTGACTTAAGGGGTATTCTAAAACAATTTTTTTTTACAAAGACGAAATCTGACAAAAAAATTTCACAGAAGAGAAAACCATACGAGATCTATATTAAAGGGGACAAAGGTCTATTAAACTTAATTTTAATTTGGTTCTTGACCACAAGTATTTCTTATAGCCACATTGGAACCTATGTACCAACCTAGTAATTTAGGTAGAAATAGATTTTACCGACTATTTTACCTGATGACACTGTGGTACTTTCTTTTTAGAAAAAAAAAAGGTAGGATTTTTTAATTGATTGAGATGTATATTTGACAAGTACTTAAAGCTGGAGAAGACACTTAATTTCACCAATTTAACTTAAAACCTTTTTTGCTATATTTCTTTTTAAGGCAGAGCTGATTTTTTACCGACTATTTGACATACTATTTACACCGTGGAACTTTCTTTGTAGAAAAAAGAAAGAAGGTAGAATTTTCAATTGATAGTACTCATTTGATTTGAAAAGTAAAAAGCACTAAAATGAAAGCAAAGAAAAGATATTTGGAAGCGTGACTGCAGAACAAAAAAAACCAAACTATTCCTATTCCCACCCTTTTTAGCATACAATCCGCCACACTCAATCACCGCCCAATCCCATTAACAAACTAAACTATATTACGTCTGCCTGCAGTCAAGTGCCAGCAACACCACCAACCAACCAACCCAACAGCCGCCGTTACCTTACCTCCATCGGCCGTTGCACGCCGCTTTTGATAACGACACCCCCCCTTCTCTTTCGCGGTTTCGTACCGAATTCGATACTCTCTAACGCGCCATTTCTATTCTATTGAATTGGATTGGATCTCAGAAAGCGATATATACATTTTAATTTTTTTCTCCTTCTCTCTTCTTCTTCTCTCTTCAGGTATATATATGTATAAAACGACGCCGTTTTGATTCGTTTTCATGAACGCAATGCTGTTTTTTCCGATCATGAATTGATTGATCTACGATTTTCGGTTAATGCATCTTTTTTTTTTTTGTTTTGATCAAGCTTGATTATGGTTATTCGATTTCAATTTTCATTGAATTTGGATCGTTTCAATCTGGATGCATCTTTTTTGTTAATAATTTGTTTTGATCAAGCTTAATTGTGGTTTTTCGATTTCAACTTTCTTTGAGGGCGGATCGTTTTAATATTGATGCTTCCGTTTTTGTTAATATATTGGTTATGTGGATTTGTTTTGGGTTTAATTCAGCTTAATTGTGGTTTTTATGATTTCAATTTTCAGTGCTTGGATTGTTTCAATCTCGTTGGATTTTTGTGTTTCTCTATTGATTTTCAATATTTTTGGAAAGTGTTATAGATTGAAACGAGTTTTGAATTTTGATTTGGTTTTTTGTTCTTTGATCGTGGAATCATGTTAATTTTTATGATTGATCCAGCTGAATATGTTAAATTTTGTTAATTTGGGGATTTGATCCAGCTGAATGGTGGTGTTTAACTTTGTTACGTGTTGAATTCTTCAAATTTAAATCAACAATATCTAAATCCGCCCCCAAAAAACGCGGAGATGTACCGGAATTGTGTTTTCTGATCTTTAAATATTAACTATGGAATCTTCTAAATCCGCCCCCAAAAAACGCGGAGGTTTTGGAATCGTGCTTTCTGACATTTAAGTATTAACTATGTAATGTTAATAGTTTCTCTAGAGTCTGCATTTGTCCATAAGGGATTTAATTTAATATAATCCAGCTGAATATGCGGTTGTGTTATGCTTCAATTACTCGTAAATGAAATGTTAGGTTTTTATTCATATATTCCATTATTAAATGTAGTTCTTGCTTTCTTTTGATGCAGAGGTAATTGAGGCGCGAATTGTTTGCGTCTTGAATAGAATGCAAGGTACAAAGTCTAAGTCTTATTGTGTGTGAGTTTCAATGGTGTTTGTTATTTCGTCTATGGACAAAACAAAAATTAAGTCTTATTTGATTTTGAGATGTTGATTTGATTGTACAAATATTCGTTATGGCGACTGACGATTATCGTTTTAGGAGAGGGATTATTAGTTCAAGAAGATGAGAGGAGTAGAAGTTTGGAGCCTGAAACTTCTGAGGATGAGTGGCGGAAGTCTCGAGCTAGATCTCTTAGGAGAAGAGCAATGACTGCTTCAACAAGACTCACTTATAGTCTCAGGAAGCGTAATAAACGTGTAGCAGATTATCAATTCGATTCAATTTTCATTGAAGATGTTCGGGATGCCAAAGAGGAAGAAGCAGTGAATTCGTTTAGACTGGCATTACTTACAAGAGATCTGCTTCCAGATTCCCATGACAATTATCACACAATGCTGAGGTAATTCGTCTGATTGAAGTTAAATTTACTTCTCATTTGGTGGCTTAATTGATCACTTCAAATAAATGGAAATATCATTGGTTATGCTATTTGGATCTCATTGATTCAAATGTCAAAGGTAAAAAAAATTATTTTATGATAGTCATGGAGAATTAATCACACAAAGGTGCAACTTGAAGCACATTTCTGGAGAGATATTGTAGTTTCTGCCTCTTTAATATGATTTTTCTTTCAAATTGGAGTATTCTTTTTTTTTTGATAGAAAGCATTCTTCCTGTTTTAACATAGGTTTGGAAGACAATTTAATCTAATGAATTATTTATCGAGATTGCCGTTCTTTGATTTTTCAAAACTTTTTCCAGAAACTTCTGGCAAGGAGAATTGATTTATTTTTAACAAGGCGAGTAGAATTAAAAAAAAAAAATTATACTAGTTTTGTTCAAAAAGAAATTCTTTACACATGTAGTATATTACAGGCTGCTGCTGGTTTAATGCTGCAGGTTCCTGAAGGGCAGAAAATTTGACATTGATAAAACGGTCCAGATGTGGGAAGATATGCTCCATTGGAGAAAGGAGTATGGAGCAGACTCTATTTTACAGGTAAAGTTTGGTAGTAGTTGGTTTTCCCTTTACTTAATAGGGAAGCTAGTCTTTACTTATTTGTGCACAGAGATTGTAAGAGCTTATTTGAGTTTTCAACTCGAAACAGCCACCCAAAGCAAGTAGTTGTAGTGAGGGAAAATCTAACAGGAGATTTTTCCAAATATTATATGTTTGATTAGGAATTATTTTAATCTTTTCATCTGAAGGAACACTAAAACAATAAATAATATGTAGGATTTCGTATATAAGGAGTTTGAAGAGGTTCAGCGTTATTACCCTCATGGTATGCATGGTGTGGACAAAGAGGGGCGGCCAGTGTACATTGAGAGACTTGGCAAAGTTGATCCCATCAAGTTGATGAATGTCACCACAATAGATCGATTTTTAAGATATCATGTTCAGGGATTTGAAAAATTGTTGAAAGAGAAATTCCCTGCATGTTCTATAGCAGCAAAGCGGCACATAGATAAAACAACTACAATAATTGATGTGCACGGCGTGGTAAATTCTATGCTTATAACAACAATTCAGAATAGCCTACATTCAGTCGAAATCGAAGTTTATTGTTCCTTTCTATATTTTGCAGAATTGGTTGAGCTTTAGACAAATTGCAACTGAACTTGTTATGCGCATGCAAAAAATTGATGGTGATAATTACCCTGAGGTAACTAAATGTCGTAGTATCTTTAATTTGACTTGCTAAGAAAATCACATTAGTGATCTTTAAATTGGCAATCTCAATTATTCAACTCCGAGATTCTTAAAAAGATAAAGAAGAAAGTATGCAAGTAGTTTCTATTAATGATAGCTTAAAAAAAATGCAATTTTGTACAAATTAGGGTTGTATGTTTTTATGTTCCTACTAAGTTCACTGTTCGTGTTTCTTTTGACATTATACAATTCATATTTGTCATGCATATGTTGACATGGGTGCATGCATGTATGTGAACTCAAATACATGTCAAAAAGGAACCTGAATTAGGGATAGAAATCATACAATGCACTGTACCCTTAGTGCAAAATGAAAGTTACATTTGGTAATTTTGGTAGCTCTTCTTTTTTCAGACATTAAACCAGATGTTCATTGTCAATGCTGGTAGTGGGTTCAAGCTAGTATGGAATACAGCGAAAGGATTTCTTGATCCGAAGACCACAGCCAAAATAATTGTATATACTTTCTTTCTGTGCTTTGATTTGACTTTAGAAAGGAATGAGAAGAGTCTAAATGATTCATGCTGGATTTACAGGTTTTGGGCAACAAGTTTCAGAGCAGATTGTTGGAGGTTATAGACTCATGGTTTGTGTTGTTTTTTTACTGTCTCAGCCAATCAACTGCTTCTATGTCTGTAATAATGAATATTTTACGAGCATTTCCTTTTGAACAGCCAACTTCCTGATTTTCTGGGTGGAAGTTGTTCATGCCCAAATGATGGAGGATGTCTTAGATCTAACAAGGGACCTTGGAATGACCCTTCCATTTTGAAAGTATGACATCATTAGGATTCTTGCTCCTGCATTTGTTTGAATTCTATCAAGAATTACTGCTCAAACCTACAGCTAATACTCCTTTGTGCTATGTACAGTTGTTAAACTCTAGAGAAGCAACAAAGCCAACGAAATTTGGAAGTTCTTCTGTTGCTGATGGATTAGACACCGACTCATATCCTAGCATGGTCACACATAAACTGGTTAAGTTTGAGTCCAGTATTCTTTTTCTTTTTGTCCAGTTCGCGAGTCACATTCGTGCTTTTTTTGCATAATGTGAAGCTTTACTCATGACTATTTCTCCACAGGTTACAAGCACTGAAATATCTGAACCTGGATCAACAACAGAAGCAACATTGATTCCTTCAACCTTTATGCAATCAGTTCCTTCTAGTGAGAATGTGAGCTGTTTTTTTATTTTCTTGTTCAAGTGTTTTATCTTTTTTTACATGTAGAAGTTATAGGGTTCAGGTATAGAGATTAGAAAAAGGATACTAAGAATTATAAAATTGGGGAAATGTTGGAATCAAATTCTTTCCAAATACTCACTTGTTTGGAAAAGTTTATGCGGGTCCCATTTCCGGCGGGACAAACTACCATATTTGTGGACCCACATGGATTTCACCAGAGAATGAAGAATATGTTAGATGGTGGTGTTGTTGGCATTTTTCATTTATATCATATAATGTGAGTGGTATGCTGCATTTTATTATAGAAGAGAACATATTAATCTTTATTTATTCCAATTCTACTGTTAATCCTCTTCAATTAATCTTGATATTTAAAGACATATGAAAATCAATCCTAAGAGAGTAAGAGGTAACTTGTTAAAGAAATATGTAAATGGTATGCTGGCATATGTTAAATATTTTATGATGAAGTAATAATGTGAGATGTTTTTCTAGACATCCTCTGACAATACATCTCATGATATTTATGAAACCTGGACACTTAACATGAACACCAAATACAACATTGACACATGCAATGTCTATAATATAGGACATCAGGATATAGTACACTCACATGCATATACATGTACATATAGGAAGTGTAATGGTTGTGATAATGAGCGGAATTAATCTCGACCGTTCACTTGTAGTTGTATTGTGAAGCTTATCTCCTCACATATACATATACCCACTTCATACAACAACCAAGCCTTATCCCACTAAGTGGGGTCGGCTACATGGATCAAATTACTTCATAGTGTTCTATTCTATTATAAACAATATTTTGAGCACAAAGGTACCATAATGTAAGGGGTGTGTATAAAAGAAATTTGACAGTCAGACCGTATTTGCTTAATTTTGAAAGTAAAAGGATTGGTTTACTCGAAAAATATTTGAGGTCCAAAATCACACACACTACAAATTAGAAGGATCACAAGTGTTATTAAGAACTTCTTTTTCTTTCTCTTGGAACATCGAGCTTTCACATTTTATTTTTATCTAGAGTTTCTCTAAATAAAGTAGATAGTTAGTGAAACACTTCATGGGTTCCACACTAAAGTCTGTCATTTTTGTCACAAATATTTGGCGGGATGCTTTTGTTGCCAAATTAAAAATTTGAGGATACTTAAACCAAGATAAGATTTCAAACATAATTGGAAGTTTGTATGATATTTAATTTTTTTTTCTTAAATTTATTAATCAGCAGGGAATGTGAGGCCATTTTCGGCCCTACAACAACTTCGGCTTCCATAAAGGTTGATGGAAATATTATTGTCAAATACCATAGTTACCAAATTTTGAACTTAATGGAAAGAAGGAAAAAGTTTTGGAATAAAACTGAAAGTCAATATAACCTTTAATATTAAATAGATAGTTAAAAGTCAATTTTCAGTAAAAAATAAAAATAAAATTGGTGTATGGGGAATTTTTTATGAATTTAAGTGGCACCAATAGGCCTTTTACAACTGTCCTTAAGGGGACTCGAAGTCAACACCTTGAGATTACAAGGCTAGGATCTAACCACTGAATAATATATTATTTTATATTGTCGCATTGTTTATAATATTGAATAACTGCAACTCATGTATGATATGGAACTATATTGCAGAAAAGGATGAGAGACCGTGCACCTATCTGCAACCTAGTTGAGCCAAACAATGATGCCAGAGAAGTTGGTGATGTTAATTTACCAAGTACGTAATCCAAAATCATGCGTATTAAAATTAGGGATTTTTTTTTTTTTTTGACTAATGGTTTGCGTTTTATTATGGTAAGTTCCCAAAATATGGTAAAGTTTGGTTTTAGTTCCTAAACTTTAAAAAGTATATTTTTTGTCCTTTGTTTCTTGAAATGTACTATTTGTGGTCCACTGATCCTTGTTGTGAACTTTGTCTTATTAATTTTTGATGTTTCAAATGGAGTGCCACCTCAGTTTTGTTCACATAGCCAAAAATCCTTATTGGCTGCAGATGTGTTTAAAAACGCCTCCACCTCACCAGTCTAAGTCATTTCTGCAATATACCAGTTGAAAATGAAACCCTACTCTTCCTCGTTTGTTTTCCTTCCTCGTCGATCCAACAGAGTCCTAATGCCGACACTCCTTACCCGTCAGAGTTTGCACAGGCCCAGTAGTGATAGAATACCAATGTGAACCCCCATTGGATCAATATTCTCAATCGAACAAATAATTACTACGTTATCAACTAAATCCCTCTTAACCTCAAGCTCATATTCTTTCTAATCAAAGAATTTCAATCAAAACTTGATTGGTGAACTTAACACCCAACCTGGCTAAGAAAATTTCCACCGAACCTTTTCTAGTGGAGGTCAGACTCCCGATCAACAGAAACTGTTCAATTTTGTTGTTTACATGGAGGCACTCTTTGAGGTTGGTTCTAATACCAGAAGGTGGGGTTTTAATCCCCTTACTCTTCTTTGTTTGTTTGAACAACTTTTTGTCCTCATCTTTCTTAATGGCTCTGAGTTTCTCCCTAATTAGTTCCATGTCGCATGTTTACAATGCGCCGCTCTCCGCAAATGTCACGATGAGATTGAGTGTCCTCTGCAACCCATGTTTGGAAAAAGGATGCTGATCGCTTTTATTCGAGAACCTGCTCCACCAAATGTCACGGGCATGATATAGGTCCTGCCAGCCATTTTGTCATCACATCGTTTCTTTCCTTCTGGATACAAGGTTTGAGAATTAGTGTCCTTTCCCAACATTGGAAAACAATGCCGAAATACACTTCCTAGTTCCCACCTAAACTTTGACCAGTCTTTGTTAAATCGACGAGGAAGAAGAAATAACCTATGAAGAAGACTAGAGTTTCATTTTCAATTTAGTAAATTGGGGAAACGATGTGGCTTGGTGCGGTGGAGTTGTTTTAAACACATCACCAGTCCACAGATATTATTTTCCCAAGTGTACAGGTCAGAGAACTCCATTTGACACTGAGCTGTTAATGAGATGAATTCCACAACAAGAACAATGAATAGTACATTTTAGGAAATGGAGGAAGAAAATATACTTTTTGAAGTTCAGAGATTACGACTCTAGTTTATATTCTGGGGGACTAGTAATTAGTTAACCCTTTTACCGTATTTAGCAGATGATGCTCTTGTTATGTGCTCTATATGATAATATAATATGTGACATAACCTCATAGCAATCTTTGCTTACATGACTTGAGTATGGAGAAAATGAAAGCAGGAATTTGATGTAGTTTAAATTTATTTAGAAAACTATTTCACTTGGTCCAGTCTTAACCAAATCATGTGACACGTCGTCCTAAAGCCACCATGTTTTCAGAACAGAATGGAAATTATGGCTCTATATTTCTTTCTGTGCCAGAGACTTTTCTTTGGAAGTTCAGTTTTTATGCTCTGGAATATAGTATTCTTTGTTGCTTAAGTGATCTTATCTTACAACTTCATTAACTGTTTGAGCCACATTGACTTGTTTCCTTTTCTAGTTACAAGAATTCCATACCCTGCACTAATTATACTTTGAAAAATGGTGCATCTGACAGGTGGTTCAAGCAACAATATTTCAAGACAACCAAAGAAGCTAATTTCCTATGTCAGGAGTACATTGGATCAAATCATAGTCAAAGTGTTAGCTTGTATATATGTAGTATTTGCAGCACTTGGAAATTTTTTTGTGGTTCGCTCTGCCAACCAACCAAGAAGCCATCAGAAAATCCAGCTAGTGGAATCCAGCTCTTCGGAACAATTAATCACCCCGGATATAAAGGAGCCAATTTGGCAGAGGTTGCGGGATTTGGAGGCAGTAGTGACTGAGATGGCTAATAAACCGAGAACAATTCCTCGTGAGAAAGAGGATATTCTTCAAGAGTCGTTGAGTCGTATAAAAGGAATAGAATTTGACTTGCAAAAGACACGGAAGGTAGTGCCAGTCTCCTGTGATTAAGTTTATCCCTTTGAAGGACATACTCCGTCTGGAATGAAATATAAGCAAAAGTGGTGGTTGAGAAGTCAGTGTATGTGGCTAAGAATTTAGTCCACATACATCAACTTTTCAAGTACCCTTTTTTCTTATATTTCATTCCGGAGGGAGTATTGTTTAAAGAATTCACATTACTGTGTTGATTGAGTTTGCTTCCTCATTTTAGGCACTGCTTGCAACTGCTTCAAAGCAAGCTGAGCTTGCTGAGTCACTGGAAAGCCTAAAAGATAACAAATTTGATGTAAGTCGCTATTACCTCTCATCTCCAGTTTGAAAACTTAATGTATAAACTTTGTTAATCAAAATAGACTGTTTTATAATGTATCCAGTGCATGGTGCATAGTGCATACCTTTATTTTCATTTAATGCAGAGATTCATTAAACTCCACTCGGATTTTTTTTGTTGACATTTATATCAAAATTGTCATGAGCTAAAGAAGAGAACTCATCATACTGTCAACCTTTCTGCAAGGCTGGTTGCATTTCAATCTTTTACTTGATTTTTTTTAAATGTCCTATCTCAAGTCATATCATCTGGTATTGCTTAATATATTTTTAGATGTTAGTTTTAAATAATTTTGTAATACTTTTTTCTTACCAGAACTTCATTCTTTGTTCGTATGTACTGATGATGATCACTTTCTAAAAATACAGGGGACAAAATCATGTTGGCCTAAAAATAGTAAATATGCCCCTGGAAGATGACTATACTTATTTACATCATCAGTTTGCAAAGCTTGCCAGTATATTGTTTTTGATACTCTGCGGCGGAATTACTACCGGATCTAAACTTCTCTTGACTTATATAAAGGATTTACTCCCATAGGTGACTTTACTTCTGTGATATATCCACAGGATTTTGTACTCACACACACACACCCCGGAAGAAATGGAAGTATCTTGTAATACCCATTCTTTTCAGGTTTGAGGAATGAGATATGGGGAGTAGACAGCCCCAATCTATTCAAGGCAGCAAGAAGTTTTTATGAGGGCTCTGGACTCTTGAGTTATTCCTCTCAATAGGTATTATTATGTCATTCACATTGTTTTCTTACAACATTTCCTGTACAGAGAGTACATAGCTACAAAAAATGCTACTCAAATTCAGATGTATTTATTTTAATACTTGTAGCATTTATATGCAAAAAAAAAAGGGGAACTTTTTCAGGTGATACATAATACATAGTGACTGTTGTACTTTACCTTGGATTTCATGAATATATCTTTCTGTTTTCTATAAGTACCCTGTCAATTCTAATACATCCCCACGAGTTAACTCTCAACCTCCATGTGTAAAGCACGACCTGGGAGATATATCAAATCCTCTGAATTCTCGCCTACAAATGACTACATATCATATATTTAGTAAATGTGTAGATAAAGTGAATCAATAAGCAATACTATACCTAGGGCTAGACAAACGGACGGGTTCAAGCATGTTTAGGTTTGAAACCTCAACCCAACCCAACCTGTGGTTGGTCGGGTGTACGTGTGATCCGAGTGGATTGGAAGGTGTTTAGTAAAGGAAAGAGAAAAGAACTAGATACTTTCTAGAATCTAGTTGTTGGCTCCAACGCATGCAACAATGTTAAGGGTTAGCTTTACCGCGTCCACTCAGTCACAACCACCACTGCTAGTAGTTCTTCAGCACTACAGCACAATGGTTGTTCACCTTGTGCGATGCACACATGTCAGACTAGAACACATGACTCTCATCTCCCACAACAAAGACATTAAGTCAATATACAAATACCGCTATATGCCCGCTTGTTTTGGATTTTTTCAGAAGAAAAATAATCTATTTGTTTAACCAAAAAAGAAAATCATTTTTATTATTTTAATATTGTTTGCTTCAGATTTTTCTTTAAAAACCTCAAAATAGCTACTCTTACTAGTTTTTCGAAAATCTATTTTTTTTAGAATGTTGTACTAATGTACTGATTTGTCACAAATAAACCTAAGGTTAATTTCATACACCTATATAAATAAATCTAAATGATATTTTTCAGTTTTAAATAAATGATGTGAGTAGGATGAAGCTAAATAACTTTAACAATAAGTATACAGCTCTTATTTCGATTTTGTTACAGGACATTATGTATTAATACTTCTTTCACTTGGGTTTGTTATGCAATATGTTGAAATCTGTTAAGTAACGTTCAATGTTTCTTTCACTTATAGCTTGTCTGTCAAGGGCCTACCATACATATATCAAGCATAATGAAAATATTTTTATACTTGAAAATTAATTAACAATATATCTAAAAATTTGATATATTGTTTTTTACTTCAGTCAAAACAAAAATTGCAACCGCGCAACACACAGGTTTTTAGTCTAGTTATAAATAAAAGTGAGCTACATGCATTGTTCGAATCAACAATCAGTAAGATGTTTATCTTATTATAGTGTGGATGTGTTGTCTAGTAGTCTAGTTTTTACATAAAGGAAATTAACTATTTTGCATGAAGAATGAATCATGAATGTACTATTTATTTATAGAAGAGGAATGCTAGCAACACTCTCTTTTGGACACTCTCTCTAACACTCACTTTTTTATTGGATAAAATTAATGTATGTCCTACCACTTTATGTGGGTTTCATTTCCAAAGTGTATGACCCATATTGATTTAACCAATGGGAGAGTGAGTATTAGAGAGAGTGTCTGGAAGAGAGTGTTGCTAGCACTCCTCTTTATAGAATAATAAAAGAAACTAACTCCTATGACGTTAGGATGACATGCGACTTCGAACTAACGTGGAAAACTTCTCTTGCAAGTTTCTTCTAATCTTTTGAATTTGAGACCTTGATAACTTCCCTAGTATAACTACTTCTTTAAAACTTATTTTGTACACTTTTGACAACGTAGTTATTTTAGAATTTGAGATGATTTGGATCCTGGAGTGCCTCCAAAAATGTTTATTTTTGAATCCTTCTACTCTGATCTTCGAAGATTTTCTTCGAATTCTTGTACTTGTAGTAGAAAAACTTTACTTTGAATGTCAATCTTGGAGCGAAAGTTCTAGATACTTTTGACTTTAGAAAATAATTTGAGCTATCACACTTTTCTCGAGTGTGATCCTTCGAGAAATGCAAGAGAGTTTTTGGTTTACCAATACATAAACATGCAGTCTACCACATGCATCCAAAATCAATGTTACATCAGAAGGGACTAAATTGCATATAAAATTTAGGGTTAATAGTGTTTTACCCTCCTGTAAGATAGACCACTTTTGGTTTTACCCTTTGTAATTTTTTTTTTTTAGATTCCATCATTGTAAAATAAAGATTCTTCATAAATAGATCCTGACCCATCCAACTCATCAGATTCGATAATGTGGCGCTGATATGGCACGTTGACTCAACATTTTTTGATTATGTGGCATTGTGACTGTATAATTAATTTTATTTTTTTATTAAATTGGATTAAATAAATTAATTAAAAAGTCATTTAAAAAAAACTGTATAAGATCTTCATCATCACCAACAACATATTCATCATCTTCATCCCTTTAATATTCATTTTCTTAATTCTTAAACCAACAACAAATTAAATTTTCTTCGTGGTATTGTATGTAATGTACCTTCCTAGTGAATGAATTTTTAAGTGAGAGAGAGAGAGAGAGGGAGAGAGAGGGAGAGAGAGAGAGAGAGAGAGAGAGAGAGAGAGAGAGAGAGAGAGATCGTTGTATAATGAGAGAGCTGAAATCCATTAAACCTTTTCTTCTTCACTCAAACACAACAACAATTACTGGTTATTCTTCACTCTCCAAATCCCTAACCCTTTTTAATTTCAACAAAAAAAAAAAAAATCCCAAATCCATACACAACAATTTCTTTTATTCTCTTCTCCCTCTATTCTCAATTGTGAACCAAATCAAAACCAAATCCAACAACAACATGATGCAGCAAATTCATCTTCCCCCAAATTTTTCATCATCTTCGACCTCACAAATTTGGATTTTATGGGTTTCACAAAAAACTCCGTCGCGTTTTCAGATATATTTTTGGCCATAGCAGTAAAAGGGGAACAAATAAACACAAGCATACACCTGTGTTGCATTTTCAAATCAGATTTGGTGTGCCGAAACCAATCACAACCCATTTTAAAACTGTTCATCACGTTTAATAAAACCAAAGAAATCATCACTTGTATGATAAGATTGAGTTTGGATGTTGATGGTGGTGCTTGAAAACAAGGGTTGGATGTTAGTTATAGAGGAGATAAATTAATGGGTTAGTAATGTTTTTCACCTCTGTAATATATGTCATTTCCAGTTTTCACCCTTGTAAAATTTTCGGTTTGATTTGCACCCTTGTAATTTTGTTTTTCCGAAAGACACCCCTCCCCCATCTAACTCACCAAACTCGCCTATGTGGCGCTGACTTGGTTTTTTTTAATTTTAATTATTTTTTTGTTGGCCACATCATAAATTTAATTTCAAAAATATTTGAAATTTAATTTAAAAAAAATCCAAAAATAATATAAATTCATTTATATAATTTAAAAATTGTTAAAATTAAAGAAATTTTTTATTTTACTCCAAAAAAATTTAAAAAAATTCTGGACATTTTTTTATTAACAATTTAATTTTTCAAAAATTTAAAAAATCCGGAAAAAAGATAAGATTTTTTTTCGAAATTTAAAAAATCAGAAAATATAATCAGATTTTTTTCGAAAAATATAATATTGAATTTAATTTTCAAAATTTCAAAAGTTAAAGAAAATGTCAGATTTATGTTCGTAAAAAAGTTTTTTATAATTTTTTGTAAAATAAATAATTTCTGGAAAAATTTAATTTTTTTAAAATTTTGAAATAAAAAATCATTTTCGAAAATTCAGATTTTTTTTCTTCAAAAAAAATATAAAATCTTTTTCGAAATTAAAATAATGGAAAAAAATCATATTTTTTTAGAAAAAAAATCCAGAATTCTTTTTTCTAATTTTTACATTTTTTTTATTTTCAAAAATTAATTTGGGAAATTTTTAGTTTTTTTAAATTTTTAAATTAATATAAATTATTTTCTGAGGTGGCCAACAAAAAAAATTAAAATTAAAAAAAAAATACCAAGTCAGCGCCACATAGGCGAATTTGGTGAGTTGCATGGGGGAGGGGGTATTCTGGGAAAAAAATAAGTTACAAGGGTGCAAATCAAATCAAAAATTTTACAAGATTAAATCCCGGAAATGACATATATTACAAGGGTGAAAAACACTGTTAACCCTAAATTAATCAAGAAAGGAAGGGGGAGGACCAGAAAAGAGGGGGCTGAGAGAGAAGAGAGAAATTGAATTGAAACTTTGAAGAAAGAAGAGAGACAATCAAGAGGGAGGAAGAAATCCATATTGTTCTTTTTCAAGAATTACGGTTTTTTTTCTTTCTTTTTTTAATTAATTAATCGAATTTTTTAACTAATTTATTTAATCCAATTTAATAAAAAATAAAATTAATTATACAATCACACAGTGCCACGTAATCAAAAAATGTTGAGTCAACGTGCCATGTCAACGCCACATCACCGAATCTGATGAGTTGGATGGGTCAGAGTCTATTTCTGAAGAATGAATCTAAAAAAAATTGTATAAAGGGCAAAAACAAAAGTGACCTATTTTACAAAGGATAAAACACTATTAATCCTAACATTTATGTGGTAAAACTTATTATGCGTTTATCCTTTAGTGGCAAACTTGGAGTTGGCATGGAATGGACGAATTTAGCGCGAATTTCTGTTGCTGTGTCATTGATGCGTGATCCTTGTTAAAGGTCACATGTTCATTCAAAGTTAACGGAATGACCATTTTGACTAACGCATTACAGTTTCCGAGATGTATTTGCCGATTCGTAAAACTGAGAGACAATTTTGATTGATGCTTACAATGTTGATGGCCAATTAACCTATTCATTCAAACAAAAATAGAATCATTTTCAAGAAACCAGGTCACAGAATAGGTGGAAACACCGCCGGTTTGACTTGTTAATGTTATAACAGGTTTTAAGAGTTTCTTATTATTTGCAAACTCACTTCTTTAATAGGATAAGCTGAAAACAGAATATCTCAAACAAACTGAAATTGTGGACTATAGTTCCAAGTCTGCTTTTATGCAGTGATGGCAACCACAGATTGAATCACTTTTTTGTTCCCTTCTTTTTACAAAAATCTAAAAACAGAATTGTGGGATCACATAATTTATAAGCATAAGTGCATAACATATATTTCAAAATAAACTTTTTCAAAATCGACAAAAAAGTATGTTTGGTTTCACATTTGAGGATTCAGTCTCGCATCCTAGACTGCTTTTACCGCGGTTTTGTTGAAGCTCCATAACTAAGCTTCCACATCAATGTAGTTTTACACCATGATTTTGATGAACGCACCACAGAACCAAACAGATACTAAATGTGATATAAAAAATCAGTTTACAAGGTCAATAATTTTGTATTTAACATAGTATCTATTAAAATAGATCTTATATCCTTTCACCATAACAAGGTGTAAATTAAGACAGAATCAGACAGATACATACAACACTACTTTCCGAGGCTGCCTTCTGATTAAAGATTCAATTAACATCACAAAATGTAACTACACAAACCACAAAATTAGGCATTGAAACATACCTTAAACTGCAAGTTTGGGGATAAACATTATCTGGTTATATTTCCATTTTCATACAAATTAAAGAAATATAGTTAATTTTGTATGAAAATGATAAATTATATGTAATTTTACAACTTGTGCTTCTAATCTTGTTAAAAAGTTAATACTAGAAGCAAGACTAACTGGTTGATGTTTAATGACAACAATTTTATCATACAAAATTTTCTTAAAGCGGAAGTTTCTAATTTATTCAAACAAAAATGTCACCGTAAAACTTAATCCGAAAAGGAAACTTTACATACAAAGGTACTATATGTTCTCTTCATCATATGACTCAATATAGTGGTGTGTAACAGATTTTTGACAAGGAAGCACCTTAATATTGATTACATGTTCACTAGGGCTCGGTAATTGACTTCGCCTCAGACAATATAGGGGAGGCAGACGTTCCCGTTCGTGCTGCAATCTGTCTATGATTCCAAACCGATATAGATCACCCCTTAGCTTAGCTTGTATAGCACATACCAGCTGACAATTCGTCTAAGGAAGATAGAACAAAGGTGCAAGCAACCTTAAGCGCACAGTTAGAGCTCCTAATCTCCTTCGCCCGGTAACAATCTCTAGTATCAAAAACCAAAGCTAAAAACATCCGATTTCTCTGAAAATAGCCCTTGCATTGCATACTCTGGAGACATATAATATTGGATAAGGAACGCACACTTACTAAGTTCCAACAATCCTGCTAGTACTGGCCTCATCTTCTCCCCCTCCAAATATTCTAGCCATACCAAAGTCTGATATTTTTGGATTCAGTTCTTCATCTAACAAGACATTGCCTTCAAATCTCTATGAATAATACTTAGTCTAGAATCTCTGTGAAGATATAGCAACCCACGAGCTATTCCTTCTATTATGTTGTACCTTGTCCTCCAATCTAAGAGTTTACTTTTTGATGGATCTAGAAAATAAGGGTAGTAATACATTATATTGAACATAATATCAAAATATAAAGTGAAGTAATCAAAATAATTTGCTTCCAGAAAAACTCACTTCCGGTGAAACAATTGTTTATTCTTAAAAATACTGTATACAAGCTATAATAAAGCGAAAGATGAAAGTATGAATTTGTATAAGAGAAAGTGTTAAAGGGAGCTTCAAAGAACTAACCAAAGATGAATGCATCCAAACTTTTGTTTGGCATGTATTAGAGAAAGTGTTAAAGGGAGCTTCAAAGAACTAACCAAAGATGAATGCATCCAAACTTTTGTTTGGCATGTATTCATACATCAACATCTTCTCATCGCCTTCAATACAGCAACCAACAAGTCTTACAAGATTGCGGTGTTGAAGCTTACAAATAACGACTACTTCATTCATGAATTCCTGCAGCCCTTGACCAGATGCTCTTGAAAGTCTTTTAACTGCTATTTCCCGACCATCTTGCAGTTTCCCCTAGAACAAAACATATGTGACAACTACTAAAGTGTGTGTGTGTGTGTGTGTGTGTCTATATATATATATATATATATATATATATATATATATATATATATATATATATATATATATATATGATTTAAAATAGTATAGCATTGTTGCATTTAAGGTACCTTGTATATGGGACCAAAACCACCCTGTCCAAGTTTGTTGGATAAGTGGAAGTTGTTTGTGGCAGTTGCAAGTTTTCAAAATCAAATTTTAATAGCTCTTGTAGTTTGATTTGGGACATTTCTCCAATTACGTTGTCACTCGCATAATCTTCTGGTGATTTACCTTTATTAAATAGTATGGAAGATTTGTTGCTTTTTTTCCTTGCTAATTTAATGAAGTGCCACAATTTAGCTGCAATGAAAAACATAATTTGAGCTTAGTTCCTCATCAACGGAAAGTATGACGACTAAAGTTGAATACATGAAGATTGTATAATACCTGCGTGGTTTGATGTCCTTCTCCAGAATATATATGCACAAATGACAATTACAAGGGTTCCAATTACTCCTGTAGCTATAATGATGATTGTCTTGGTTCTCCCTCTATCTGTATATAGGAAAAATTTAAATTTATAATATAAGAAATTAAATACAGTCCTAACTCCTACGCGAAAGAATCAAGTTAATTACCTACCAAGTTCTCCATAGGCTACGCGAACATATAGATCAAGTCCTCCTCTTTGGAATTGTTGTATGTCTCGTAGGTTCCTGGTCCAGGACATACAGCCAATCCCATCATCATGAGAATATGCAAGGCAAGAGCAATTTTCCAAGCATAGGCTTCTGCACATGTCTGATGTAACAGTCAAACCTTTAGCAAAATCTGGAACTTTAATCATCTGTAGTTTCAAAAAGCCATCTTCCTTTTTACTGGTGGTTTTATTGTTGACCCTTTCACACTGCAAAGGTGTCCTTCGAACACACCCACCGGTCCAGTTACGTATATTCCATTGGTCTATGTTTCTGGGTTCAAACCCTCTCAAACTGCTACATGTCGGTGAGCTCAATGAATTACAACTTGCAAATGCCCCACATATATCATAAACATCGCACTCTGATTCCCGGTTTGTCTAAAGAACTTGCATTTCTTTCTTCTCATCATCCCACCCCGTTTCTTCTAATTCTCCTTTTGAATTTAGGTTATAGATAAAAAATTCATCATCATTTAGTACTGCATAATATATGTAAATATTTCCTCCTCCGTCATCTCCTCCTCCGAAACCAAAAAAATATGCATCTCCCATTGACTGTATTCCAGTGAAGACCTCGCCATTCCAGGGTCCACTTCGCCAATATGGTCGACTTCCATTCCATATGAACACTTCAATTATATTTGGGGGGCGTTCAAAAATACTACTATAGAAGTTGCCAACAGATGGGTCAGAAGGGCTTTTCCATGATTCAAGATTTACACTCTTACTTGTTCTTTTGTTGATTTAAAGCTTCATGCTAGGAAGTAATGTATTTGAAGGTTGCTGAATACTCTGCCATAAAATGTTTCTTGTTGTGCTCTCCCAAAGGACAAGGTTACCGAAACCCAAAAAGCGAGAACTTGTATTTGTTGCTATGTTGGAAACATTTGATGACCAAATGACTCGTTTCTGTCCATTTAATACCACAAGATTTCCATCTTCAGATATTGTGTTTGCCACACATATGATTGTAGATTGAGACTTCCACCAAATTCCAACGTAGCGGTTTGTAGAATTTTTAGGGCTAAAGAATCCAAAGGTGAAGTTACCGTCTTTGGAGATTAGAGTTTCAGAATCCTTAATAAATTGAGATGATGTGATGGTGTCTATACCGACACTAACATGTAGCAAATAGCAACACAGAATAAATAAAACAGAAAACAGATTTGCACAATAGCTGAAATCCATAAGGTAGATGTATAGTATATGATCAACAGTTATCTCATTTTTACTACATTATTGTATCAGCTTGTATCCTCTCAGATCTATGAGAACCATTCATGTATTCAAATTTACCTTGGGCAAGTGCCTCACATAATTGATAAAATAATATCAGTTGTCTGAATGCTTTTTAAAATTATAACTTTGAATCATTCCTTGTTTACATCAAAAGCAACCTCATCTAGTCTAATATTACATAGTTGATTACTTTAATCATAAAAAGTCAATGATTTTATAAACGATAAAAAAAGGGTATCCTGTTTTTCATGAACCACTTTAGATTGTTTATACAAGTGCACCAGCAGTTGACTTGTCACAGCAGCTTATAAGAGTCTATATAATTTGAGAACGCACTTCTCTAATAGGAAAACCTATTAACAGAATATTTTTAAACAATCATCATTTTATATTAAAACTGAAATCGTGGCCTATAATTCCTTATTTGCCTCTTATATGAACAGGTCTCCAATGAATACATGCATGGTTCTTGTCAAGTGTATCACATTGAAATAGTTATCAGCTGAACATGAGTTTGTAAGTGAGAGAAAATCTTCACCCTAAAATTACGAACTGTTATTTCAGTGTTGTATTTAATATGTCAAAGGTTTCTGTTGACCGTAGTAGAATCCCCGCATAAACTGCAAAGCAACTGCAGGGATTCTACGAACGCACAATGAACATGACAACATAAACATTCCTAAAAAACTAAAATGTTTTAGAAAGTTAAGAAAAGTGGTGAAGTGAAGAATGAGGGAATTTGTTGAAGCTGCAAGCCTATTTGTAGCCTTAAACATGTCCTAGATCATAACTACAGTCAAAGGAAGCGATTTCCATGGCCCAACCATCCAAAAATGCATTAAACACTCCACAAACCGTCCAAACCTTTGGTGAAACGCCACCATCCAAAATAAACTGAGAGTTTTCAGATTATATAATCCAAACCTGTCTAAATATTTTCGAATTATATAATCCGAACAACACAAGAATGTGTTTAAGAATAATGAAGATCTTCAAATTTTCTTTCTATCTATGTGTTTAAATGAACATCTTTATCGTAAAGTTCAGCAGAGAGATATTCGACAACATGATGAATATCTTCAGAATATATCTATCTATTATTTAAAATTCTAATCTTTAGCGTAATGTTAAGGGGAGAGTTTTTTGACAGCTTGATGAAGATCTTTGGCATGCTGAAGATCTTAGCATATATCTATATATTATTTAAAACAAAATAAAACAACATAATTCAACAACATAAAACATGTAATAAAAACAATACTCTCGCATACTAAAGAGGAAATTGAAAAACAATACTCTCGTACATATCACCTGCCAGTATATCAGTGTCCAAACGTTCACCACAAACCTGGTGAATTCCATAATGTAAAGTTTTTGGATAATTGTTTAGATCAAATTTAGTCCAAGTTACCCTCTGTTTCTCCGGTTTCAAAGCATTTTAAATCGCTTTATAGCCAAAATGAAACCAAGGAGTATAGCTTGGTTCGAAGGACAAAGTGAAGTCTGCACTAGGCAATGCTGGGAATCTTATGCAATAAAGTGCTAAAGTCATTTTATATTTGGCCTGTGCATTATTTACATAAGGAGGAAATAGAATTTTTTGGAATTTTCTCAAGTACTTTTTGTTTTAAAACTAGTGCATCTTCCTTCACAGTCTTTTCAACATTTAATGGATTATACACAACTTAAAAAAAAATTATGGAAAGCTTGAATTTCTTTGACATGTGTACCTTTATTTTTCTTCATCTTGCTCTGCAAAGAAGGAAAGCACTGATTAGGTTGGCATGAAATGTTGTTTCGTCGACTAGGTTGGAAAGGTAATATTTGTTCCACCATAAAAAAAAACTTTCGGTGCATTCATGCGAAGCAAAGGAAACAGACACAAAGTCTGGAATATGACCAATAAGAGAATGAAGACATTGTTGATATTGAGTCTCTGACATCTTATCGAAATTATCATCATAAATTGACTAAGAATCATGGCTATAGAAGCTGGCTTAAACCAAATTGCCTCGCTACTTGGTGTGGGTTGTAACAGTCCAATTTTCGTTATTTAGTTTTTAATTAAATTATGTGTATTTATGTATGCTTGTATGTGATTATTTTCCCTTTGATGTATTTTCTTGAGTTTAGTGAATAGGATGGTATTTTGGTCTTTTGGCGAGTAAGAGTAAAATAATAATTTTGGTTGAGAATTAATCGTAGCGTTTTTAGTGAGAACCGATTGTTTAGTGATTTATTAAGTTAGTTGTAGTAATTAATATTAGTGTCGGTTGTTGCTAAATATTTTATTGTTAGTAAGATAGAAAACTAATAGGTGGCATTATTAGAATAGAGTCCAATTATTATTTCATGGGTTAGGCCCAATGGGTATGGATATATTCTAACTATAGGGAGAGAACTAGAGTTTTAGAAACTTAGTTCATTTCATTCACAAGAGGCAAGAGGCTAGGAGAGGGAGAAGAAGAGAAACTTGAAGAGGGGAAGAACTTGGGAGCTTAATTGAAGCCTAGGATTGAGCTTAGAAGATTAGAGGTAAGGGGGATAGACTTTAATCATAATCTCTTTTTCTACCCCTTCTCATAAGTGATTATCCAATTAAGTGATTTTGAAAATAAGTGCTTATGCGAAATTTGATGAATGAATTCATGTCTAATTGTTGATGATATGTTTGTACATGTGAATTGAATGATTAAGTGTTGTTGATATTGAAATTCATGTGTCAAAAATCATATGTATGAATATGTTGTGTTTTTATGAAAAATGATGAATAACGAAGTTGTGGTTTGATGAACTTGGAATGAATTCATGAATAATTGTGTTGATGATGTTTGAAAACATGTTGTTGATGAATTGGTATGATGAATATGCCATTGGTGAATTGATGATGAAAGTTGTTGTTGTTTTTGAAAAGTTGTGAAAGTTTGGTGAATTGTTGAATTATGTTGAAATGATGTTTTAATTTCAAGTTTTGTGTAACTTTGAGTGTCTTTTGATGTATATGACCTGTAAACAACCTTTGGGAATGAATTTGGATGTTGGGAGATCAAAATTAGGGTTTTGGGGTGAAAAATGGTTTAAACCCGTGAAAAATTGTGCTGAACTGTTGACTGTTCGCTTAAGCGAGCTGTAAGCGAACAACTACTGTAAGAATTTCACTTAGGCGAGATTTACTTCCCTCAAGCGAAATGCTCTCAGATAGCATGCCCTGTTTCGCGTTCTTGCGTCTTTTTCTCACATTTCTGTTTTGAATTGGCCTTTGATGTAAACATGAAAGTTGTAAATAATTGAGTTACCTTTGCAATGGATTTGGTTTGACTTGAAAATGTTTTGTGGATTTTTAGTTTTGATGAAAACACTCCAAGTAGGTCTTGGAGAAACTTTAAGAAAATTTAGCGTAACTATTTCCTAGTCAACCCAAAACTTATGGTTTGTTTCCAAACTTCAAAACTTAAGTATTAGGGGTTCATTTGAGGTGTTTTATGAGTATTTAACCTATGTCTTGTTGAATCAAACTTGATTTTCTTTTGAAAAATGTTTTGGTTTTGCAAAAATATAAAGTGAGACAAACTTCGTGAATTATGAGATTTCTTGGTAGTTGACCGGTGAAACGTACATGTATGTACACCTACACTCATAAGTGATTAGTGTGCAGACATAGTTGAGGTAATTAAATTGTTTTGCTTGAAAATGAAGTTATTTTGGAAAAAGTGGTATTTTGATACAAACTTGGTGAATCATGAGTTATCATGGTATTTAGCCGGTGAGACTTATGTGTATGAAGACCTACACTAATGTGTGATAGTGTGAATACTTAGTCGAGGCAATTGCATGTCTTACTTTGAAAATGGTCTATATTTTGAAAAGTAACATTTTGAGACGAACTTTGCGAATGTTGAGAATTCATAGTATTTGGCCGATGAAATACTTATGTGAGTAGACCTCCACTCATATGTGGTTAGTATACTTCCTTAGTAGAGGCAATCGAATAATTTTGATCTCGTTTGGTTCTTTGGTCTAAGTTGTTAAGTAGTGAATTCATATTATATGAAACTAGTTGAAGATATATTCATTGAACTTTTCTCTCTTGTAATTCTTTCGTGAATGAGATTGAATGTGAATATATGTTGATTAGTGATTATATATGTTGAGTGCATATATGTTGTTGGTGGTGAATATGTACATATGTTGATGTATATATGTTGTTGTTGGTGATGATATATGTAATGTACATATATGTTGTTGATATTTCTCATTCATGCTATTGGTGATGAATATGTTGGTGCAAGCATGAATAAGAATATGTTGGTGTGGACTTGTAAAATTTGCATGAAACATATTTTGTTGTGGTCGAGTCCTAGTTCACACACGTTGTTGTTGTTGTCTTTCATCTCCAATTGTTGTTGTTGAATACTTCGGTATTCATTATGCGGGTTGTTATGGCGTGTCTATAAGCGTCAGGGGCGACGGCCTCGTAGTTGAAAGAAATTTGGTACCACACATAGTCGAGTCGGTCTAGTCACATTATATGTTTCTAGGAAGAGTCATGTTTGTTCACGAGCTTGGTGTGCTTGATGATTGTTGTGATTGGAACTTCGTTCTTGTGTAATAGTTGTTGAGAATATTATGTTCATGATTATTTATGCAAGATATTGTTAAGATGCATGCTAATCCTGTTTTGTCTTTGATTATGATTAATGTAATTCTAACCCTCAGTGGTCTTGGTGGACCGCCTACCTCTCTGTACGGATGGGTAGACGGCATGCAGGTTTAGATATTTTTGCTTGGTGAGTATTGCTTTGAGGAGCAGGAGCTTCCTCGTTTATCGCACGTGTCTAGATTAGGCTCTGCTCTAGGATTTAGCGCATTATGTTTATCTTTTAGGATTTTATTATATATTGAGTTGTATCTTGCAGAGATTATTTATGTTGTTGGATTTATCTGATGTCGAGGACATGACATTTATGTTGAGATGTTTTTGATTCCGCTGTGACTTTATGTTGGTGATTAATTGTAGAAGTGACGACTATTTCTTATGTATTTATTTAAATTGCATGATTTATTGCTTAATTAGAAATAGGGCGTTACATGGGTAGTAGCCTATCGCCTTATAATTTGTCATGCCAGTGGTGATTCTTACATGGAGAAAAGCTAGGGTCAAGTAGGTCTTCCAGACTTCAATATTATCTTTCAAAGCTGCATAGTCCTCTGTAGGGAACCCTCTTTTAAACCATTCGGGACCAGTTTTCGATTAATAAATGGAGCCATGATTGGTTCGAAGGTATCACAACTGGAAAAGACGTCAAAATAGTTTGAGAAGATTTCGACAGGTGTACGACTGTTTGACTTTCTTGCGAGATAAGCAAGTCGAAATCCATATGTTCTCCATTTCTTAATTTCCTTATCATGGATTGGAGAAATGTGAAACTGTAATTGCTTCCCAAAAGTGGCAACTACAAATATTTGAAAAAGCCATCAAGGGCCAGCAAGATTCAAAGTCTTTTTGTCTGCTATAGTTTTCATGGTTTGACATCAAGTTCTCATGGATTCATATAGGTTTCCTAAAAGCAGTTTGCTTAAACAAAACGAGTGTCCTTCATGAAGTTGAATAGCCATGATAACATAACTTTTGGGCACTTGGAGAGAACGGGTACAAAAGACATATTGGTTTAACCATAAAGCTAGAAAAGCATTGTGTTATGTGTCAGAAACATCGATAGTGTCTTTGTCGAAGTATTTGTTCATGAATGGACCATAAGTGACTAGGTCAGGTAAAAGTTGTGTCTCACATTCTCGGTCAAGGTCGTAAACTTCATTAGCTGGGGGAAGACCCGTGATAGCAGCTACATCTAGCAAAATGGAAGTCAACATGCCACATTTAAGCTGCATGGTATTGGTAGAACTTTCCCAGAAATGCATCGCAACTATAGTATCAATTTGTCATCTGACTCTAACCCCGTCTTAGAGAGTTGGATAAGGTTAAAAATCCCTGTTTTCTTTCTGTAAGGTACGTAGACATGTGTTAGCTGCATATTGTTAAAACAAAGAGTTCTAGCAAGATGTCAGACAAGATGTCTTGACATGTTGGTGCGACATCACAACGCGCCTTGTTTCGCATTCTTGGAAGATTATATTTGTGCGTGAAATTCTTGAAGATTTGATTGAAGATTTTATTCGCATGACTTGTGGTCCAAGAGGCGTGTGTTTCTAGAATCTTCCTTTGTTGGTTTAATGCTGCCATATATTTGAATTTTATTTCCAAAATAGATTTGGTAAAAATATATTTGGGTTAAATGACTTTTACCCCCTGCCATTTGAGGGTCTTTTGGTTTACCCCCCGCAAAATAAAAATTTGTTGATTCCCACTTGTAATATAAAGATTCCTTGGTTTACCCCCTACAGCCAACTGTCTGCATCTGACTGGATAAATTTGATGACGTGGCATCCTGACATGTTATTTTTTATTTGGTGTTTTGGAACCACACTTGTTGATTCTTACTGATTTGTTGTTAACTGTGACTCTGTTGGTACCATTATTTGGTGCTTCAACTTCAACCACCTCAAATCCATCTTCAAGTGCAGTGGTTCTTTCATCCTGACTATCATCATCACTACTAAACATTTCTACTTCTTAACACCATAATCATCACTACTTAACATTTCTACTTTATAGCTTTAACATTTCTAATAGCTTTAACACCATCATCATCACTACTAAACATTTCTACTTCCTCATCATACCCTGCATCCAAATCTACAAAACTAAGTACATCTACTTTGACAGTTATATCCAACACATTGTGCTCAACATAAATATGTCCATCTACTTTATTACCAATTGAATACTCATAAATTTCCTCAGCAATATGGTCCTCATTAACTTGAAAAAACTCATCATAAACCTCAACATATTGGCCCCAAACCCTAACCTTCTTCTTCTGATATCTCCAACTAGCCACAATATTCTCAATATCAGACACATCCCAGTTGTTACCTTTAATACCAGACAAAACAGTTTGTACACCGCCTCTATAAAACATATGTTTATCCTTAACAAACTCCCCACCATGATGGAAAACAACATCAAACAAACCTATTATTTGTGGTAAAAAAAACAATTTTTTTAATCAAATTCATTATTACATGTATCAGCAAACCATTGGTTTAGACCCCACAAGATAGCAACAAGTCAAACAAAACAAAAGTGTGAATAAAAAAACCCTAAAAATTGAACTTTTGCACATGGAAATCTAGCATCAGACGTTTGGGACCACAACATACATTTCTTTATCATCTACAAATAATTACAACAACAAGACACACATGCATAAAGAGAAAGAGAGAATCAGAAAACTTACCACAAGCTTCGTCTTCAACCTTCTTCGTTCAGTTCGCTTTCTCTTTCTTCGTTCGTTCCCAGATTCGCAGAAACCCTAATTCATGTTTGAAACCCTCTTTCTTTGTTCGTAGATTCCCAGATTCACAGAAATCTTGCTTTGATTTTGCGCAAACCCACCAAATCTTGCTTCGATTTCACGTAAACCCAGTAAAAATTGATCGTGTTACCCAAAAAATGTTAACCTCTTCTTCTTCGTATGCCTCTTCTTCTTCTCAATCTCTAAAAAGAAGACTGATTTTGTAATGTTGGATCACATGTCTCAACATCTGAACCCCCAACCAAGAAACAAAAAGAAATCACCTTGGAGATGTCACTATTATGGTAGATATGGTCAGATAAGGCCATACTGTTATAATTTGAATGGATATCCTCAACCTCATATTCAACCAAAGGTCAATGGTAAAATTGATTAAGCTAGGAAAGAAGGGAAACCCAAAACTCCTATTGCAAGAAAGAGGAAAACTTCAAATGTAAGTTCTTCCGTGACTTCATCTGCGTCGATTGGTGTTTCACCTGTTTTGGTTGCATCTATGCATGGCGTCAATAAACCCCATTCTATGTCATGTTTGTATGTTGAACCCCTAAAAAAACCTAATGTCGAACCAAATGTTGAATCATCTTATAAGGTTCCTGTTGTTGCATATAATGTTGACACATCTGGAAAAAAAATTCCCCTTAAATTGGGAATCTAGATATCCTTAGGTCTGTTGAAACCCTAAGTCAATCTATTTTGAATGCTTCTGATGTTGATATAATTATTGATGAAAGTGTTCTTGTGACTCCTTCTGGAACTGTCGTTTGTAACACCCATACTAAACGTATCTAGAAAGTTTAGCATGTGCATTAACTTAGTACTGGATACATTAAAATTTACAACTTAAATTACTTCGAATGAATATTGCATACAACAAATTCACGTTCGTACATGAGAGATACCATACAACAACCCAAATGTTAAAAAGTACATTCTTGAAATCCTTGCAAACATCCTGCAGCGGGTACGAACGAGTCCTTGCTGAATATCCATCCGGCGATAAACTTGCTCAACTGCTCTGCTAGTCTGAAACAAATAAGGATTGGGATGAGACATAATGTCTCAGTGAGTTCTCCTAATCCTAGGCTATAGATGACTTCAGGGGAAAACTATAGTCACCACGTGTCTAGGACGCTACCTGACTGATGGGCGTCGTGCGTGAGGCTTACATAGACGGTCGTGCAAAGCTAAAGCCGTCCTAGGGTCATCTTATTTGCTTCCTTCGTGTCATGGCGGTCAAGGGATCCTAGGACCGCTAACTCGAGATGCACTAAACGCATCAAGACATAACCTAACATATTCATGACACGGAACTAGACCGGACGATTAGGGAAACTAAGATCGTCGTCGGTACACATACTTAACAAGTTCTACTATCTAGGCTATCGGTATCTAACCTCATAGCGTATACATAATCGTAACATAAACTTCATAAATAAATGCAATTCATTATATGCAGTCTGAATGATTAACTAAGTTGATTTTACGGAAATATAGTCGAGTGGAGTAACCCCGAGTATATTCCAAAACATAACCGATGAACCTAGCTAGGGAACATCGGACTCCACCATGTCGTGCGGCTTCCTTACGGCTAAATCATTCACCTGGTGTGAACCTCCGGTATCCCATTCTAGCATGGATAGTCAGAGACACGACATGGCCTAACATAAAACATAGTTTTGTTCATAGTCCAACATATCATAAACATATACATAGCGTAACATAAACATATGGATCAAAACTAGCTCGCCTCTCGGCGTCGTATCATAAGATACCTAGGGACCTCATTCTTCAAGATTGCATACCAATTCTCGACTATCTAAGTCGAGGCTCTAAAGTTCACTCATTCTAAACTTGCATTTCTACCCATAATGTAATAGTGAATCTTAACATATCACTCTCAACGTGGCATATGGGAAGTAACCTAGTTCATCGTGAAAGCGAACTAACATACATAAGTTTCCTTATCTGAGTTTCTCCCGCTGCCTAGATATTAAATGCTACCCCACATATCGTAAGCAATCTCTCTTAGGTTATAATTCGTTAATTTGGTAAGAATTGTTCCCGAAGAATTCAATGACTATGTTAGTACGATGTTAAGCGTGATCGTGGCTTGGTAATACACATTTATGCTTTTCCTTAAAAGATAACATCATTAAAGGTTCATTTGAAAAGTTACGGATGGTTCTGGTACGTTAGAAATGGATTTCCGGGCATGCCGTACCAGTCCAGCTCGCTTAAGCGAGGTTCAAAGCGTGTGGCACGCTGAGGAGCTCGCTTAAGCGAACCAAAAGCGTGCGGAAAGCGAGCCTGGACTTTCCATTCTGTAACGCGCTCGCTTAAGCGAGCAGAGCTACGCTTAAGCGAAGTTCTTCGACACCAGACCTGCAGAATTCGTATTTTCAAGCCAAAAACTTCATTTCCACGCCAATCACGCATGCAATACAACCAGTACACGTACAGAACATAGTTATTATAATTCGTAGTAACAATTTAACACCAAACAACAGAATTCATGAAAGGGGCACAAATCTAATTCTATTTCAAAACGTATCTAAAACACAATTCTTGCTTACAATCACACACCCAAGGGTTAGGAAATCTATCTAGAACTCACCTAGATGTTTCTGCAACAACATTACAGCCCCAAGACTTCAATCTACCTCAACCCTAGCTTTGCCTCTTTGCTCCTCAAGCTTCCATCATTCTATATGTATTCTCCTTGCTTGCTAGATACCATAGTTCATGCTTGATCCACCAATAATAATGTTGTGAAGGATTGATGGAGTTTGGAAGGGTTAGGGCTCGAAAATGAAGAGAGAAGGAGGAGAAAAGTTTTGCTCACATGAGTTTAGAGAGAGAAAGTTCCAACCACAATGAAAAAGTCTTGGCTTAACTCACTTAAATACTCCTCGCGCGAAAGTACAAATATACCCTCGGTCTTACTCGAGTTACAATGGCCCTGATACATAACTTGTGCTTGCCTGCCAAAACGTAATAAGCACCTTCATAATACTTATTTCCTTGGACACTTCGCCATCTGACACGTTCATTAGTGAAATTCCATTAACTGACGGGCGGGATGTTACATCGTTTTTGACCCTTTGTCTGCCCCATTTAAAGCTGTTGTTGTTGGATCTCTTAATGAAACCCTGACCCAACATGATGTTGCGCCGGATGTTACAACATACTTGACTTAACCTGATTACAAAGAGTTTGAGTTTAAGTCAGCCTCTGATAAAGAAAAATCCCAAAGTAAGATGTTAACTAATAGTGATGAGGAGGAGAAGGTTTCTGATCATGAGGATGTTAATTATGTGTCTGTTGGTAATAAGAAGGATGGATCAGAAGGTGATGACCAAACTGTGTAGAGTTTTCTCCTGATGTGATCAACAAGTTTTTGGGAGGAGTGAGGAAGCCTATACTGAGGTGGAGGTGACTGAAAATGTTGTGCAAAATTTTTGGGCGTGTTCCCTTTCCCTTTCCTTTACTTGTGTTATATGGATATTTGTGCATTTATGTGCTGCACTATGTTATTATGCTACTTCAGTACTTTATTTCTACTCCTTATGCATGAAGTTTGTTAGAATATATGGCTGAAAAGGGGGGAGTAGTATATTCTCATGATATGATGTTATGCATGATGTTCTGATATGTTATGAATGAATGCATGAGTTCTGCAACTGAGGGGGAGTAACTCATATGTTATGATAGCTCATTTGTTATGGTAGATTGTCATTATGCATGTTCATTAAAGAATTAATGCCTGAGGGGGAACATAATGTTTTTCTTCTGAATCTACCATTGAAGGGGAGCGCTTTATTTGTTTACTAGCCTGATGATGCATGATTAAATATTGCTAGTATGTGCTTGTTGATTGAATGCATGTGGGTATGTGAGTTCTGGTGAACTGATGTCTTACAAAAAGTTCTGACATCCTGATGATATGAGAAAATTATTTTTTCTCTGTTGCATTCTATGTGGGAGTTTATTTCTCCCTGAGCTAATGAATTTTTATGAGAGTTTATTTATCTCTGTGGAGTTTATTTCTCATGTTTGTTCGTTCTGTGAGGCTGGGTTCTATTCTATTCTGTTGCGTATACCTCTGATATGCTGGATGATGTCTCAACATGTCCATCTATGCATTGTTTTTAAAGTTGTGCTTTTTAAATGTCCATCTATGCATTATTTTTAAAGTTGTGCTTTATAAATAATGTTGAAGTTCTCATGTTATCTTCTTTCGTGCTGAGTTCTTTTGTTAAAGTGAAAGAAGGTATGACTATATGATCACTCACTTTTTGTTCTATCTATGCAAGTTTCTTGGCGTTTGAAGATTTATGATGCAAAGATTGTTTTAACCAAAATTTGCAAAAGGGGGAGATTGTTAGGTATGTAGAGATGTGTTGGCTGCATTTTGTTAAAACTAAGAGTTCTAGCAAGATGTCGGACAAGATGTCTTGACATGTTGGTGCGACATCATAGCGTGCCTTGTTTCGCATTCTTGGAAAATTATATTTGTGCTTGAAATCCTTGAAGATTTTATTCACGTGACTTGTGGTACAAGAGGCGTGTGTTTCTATAAGCTTCCTTTGTTTGTTTAATGCTGCCATATATTTGAATTGTATTTCCAAAATAGATTTGGCAAAAATATATTTTGAAAAAATATAAAAGATTTATTTCAAATATATTTTTGTGCTACTGTTGCTAAAAATATATTCATGGGCAGCAAATATATTTTTGTATCATATGATGCAAAAATATTTATGGAAGGAATATTTGATGGAAATATATTTGTTACAAATATATTTCGCTTCTAAATATTGTGCTAAAGATCGTGGATCAGCTGTATGTTTAGCCGGATTTGTGCATCAAGCCCATTATGCAATCAGACTATATAAAGGAAGACTCAATACCTAATTCACTACTAAACCCGTCATTTACAAAAGTGTCTATTAGGGTTTTAGTATATCCTTGTTGTTTGTGAGCCACTCTTGTATCACGTTGATGGTTGAGTTGGACTGTTAGCTGAGACGTAACTTTGAATCACTCATAAGCCTTTAAGCAAGAGTGGATTCTTCTGTCAAGGAGTGTGTCTCCATTGCTGTTGTTACTATTAGGACTATCACTGGGATTGTGATTAAGAGGAAGTGAGTAGGGGATTTCATATCTAGGACTAGGAAAGTCTTAAGTAGAAGTTACACATGTAGTACATAATATGTACGTAATAAAGCACAACCAGAAGGGTCTATTGCAGAAGGGTACATCATACATGAGATTCTTACATACGGTTCAAGGTATCTAGAAAACATTGAGACTAAATGGAATCAATCGGGTCGTGTAGATGATGAGCCTGATAATGATGTACAAATTGACCCGCGTGTGGCCGAATTATTTCCTAGAGTTGGAAAACCTATTGGCGGATCTTCACATTACACTCTTACACCGATTGAAAAATTACAAGCTCATAGACATGTTTTAACAAACTGCCCTATAGTTGAGGACTATCTAATGTAAGTAATTTTAACACATTAAAAAATTATTTTACTACTTTTCAAATTTTTACATCTAATATGAAATAACCATATAGGCAGTACACAAGTATCACACGAAGTCAGCTAAGGAGTAGTGCAAGGACTACTTCTGAGGTAGACAAGAAGGTTCATAAAGAGTTTACTAATTGGTTCCATAATCGTGTTAGTGTTCATAAACCCATTTAGGTTCAGACTTTGCTTGTATGTGCTTTTAAGAATAAGAATGTGACTAACTATATATTTTATGGTTTAGATTTGCAACAATCTTGACACCATTGATGGACCAGATAAAGATGTTCTCATTAGTATTGCTCAAGGTCCTTTTGCTAAAGTTAGAAGGTTCACTGCATACAATGTCAATGGATTTAAATTCAGAACAATGGCGCGAGACGAGTTATTAAAAACACAAAACTGTGGAGTTTTTGGCATTTTTGGGACACGAAGTTATTCAAGCAATAGTGATGCCCAAATGAGATTTGGAGGGGTGCCTTACTATGGAATATTAATAGACATCATTGAGTTTCGCTACGATGGCTTCACAGTGCCAATGTTTAAATGTGAATGGGCTAATACCACAAACCCAAGAAGCATTAAAATAGATAAGTTGGGTTTTAAGTCTATAAACTTTACAAGATTAAAACATACTGAACAACATGAAGGTGATGAGCCATTCATTAAAGCGTTAGAAGCTCAAATGGTTTATTATGTGGATTATGAGAAGGAAAAAGGATGGAGTATACCTGTTCATTTGAAGCCAAGAGACTTGTATAACATGGGTGGAAATGATGAAATTATGGCCCCCATTGAGCCATACCCATCACAAAATTTAGAACAAATTTTCTCTAATGATACCACACATATACAATTAGCAAGACTGACTACAGATGATGATGATTGTTAAGAAGTCTAGTTGAACTTGATTGCTAAGAAGTCTATGTAGTTGTTGTAACCCCGATGTACTTGTGATTGTTATACAATTAATGCAATGAAGTGTAACTTTTGCTAGTTTTTTCTTATCCTACTCTGCTAGTTTTTACTTGTGATTGTTATTTTTACATTTTACTTGTGATTGTTAATTTTAGGCTTAAATATGATTTTCGTCCCTGTAAAAAAAAAATTTGAAAAACGTCCTTGCAAAAAAAAAAATTGTTTGAAAAAGGTCCCTAGCCCTACAAAAACGCTGAAGTGGCATGGCTTTGGCCACGTGGCAGTTGCTGACTGTGCAACTCTTGCCACGTGGCATACCACATAACATTGCATTTTAAAAAAACATTTTTAAAATTCAGAAAATTGTTTTTTGAAAATTTCAGATTATATATTTTTTTAAAAATATAATTTTTTGAAATATGAAAAAAATGAATTTTTTTTTAATTTTTGAAAATTAAAATATGGAAATTATTTTTTTTTTAAAATTACATCATCTGAAAATTTATAATTTACAGAAATAAAATTGTCAGTATTTTGAAAAAAATTGAACATATAATTTTCAGATTTTTTCCAAGTACTTTTTTTTTTGAAAAGTTATTTTCTTGTTCTTTTATAAAAAAAAAAATTGAAAAGTTATTTTCAGAATATAAAATATTAAAAAAAATAATTTTTTTACAAGTTATACAATAAAAAAAATTTCAGATAATTATTTAAATTTTTTTCAGATTTTTTGTATTTTTAAAATTTATTTTCATATTTTTTAAATTTAAAAACAATTTTCAGAATTTTAAAAATGTTTTTTAAATTTTAATATTATGTGGCATGCCACGTGGCAACAGTTGCACAGTTAGCAACTGCCACGTGGCTCAAACCATGTCACTTCAACTGAATAGTGGGGTCAGGGACCTTTTTCAAACAAAAAAAAAATTTGCAAGGACGTTTTTCAAATTTTTTTTTTTACAGGGACGAAAATCAAAACGCGCCCAAATTACAGGGACGAAAATCATATTTAAGCCTTATTTTTACTTGTCTTTTTCCTCTTGTTGCTAGTTTTTTTTATCCTACTTTGCTTAGCTATTTGCATCGTTCTGACTTGTTTATCGTCATTCCTGCAATGTAAAAATATGACACCATACGAGGATCAAAAGTTGAAAAGAATGGCAGAAAAAAAAAAGGATGGAGGATCTAGGTATTCCAATTATCTCTCAAGAACTTGCAAAATCCTATTCTGCAAATTCAAAAAAGGTTGGAGGCTCTAAATATTCCAATTCTCTCCCTTAAGATATATGTTCTTATTTTTCTGTCATTTGGTAATTTGATGATGTAATTCTTTCATTGTTAACTTAATTTATTTGGAATTGTGGAGAGACAATTAAGCTTCTGAATTATGCCATTTTTTTAGGTTGTGAAGAGAAAATCAAAGTTTGTACAACCTGGAGCTCTAGAGGCAGCCAATAAGAAGTGCCTTCGTTCACAAGGTTTACCACATGCAACTTCACAACCTACACATGTGCCACCTTCAACCCATGATCATGTTACAGACCCACCACCCAACATGAGACACCTCCATCGCCTACACATGTGACACCTTCACCTACACATGATATTCCGTCACTTGGCTTTGGAGATGATGATGTAGATGAAGAGCTGAACATTATTGATAAAAAGAAACCGAGATACTGGGAGGTTGAAGTTATAAGTATGTAATATAGTGTTCCTATTTGTGGTGCTGTGTTTTTTCTCATGTAGGTGTTGTTATTGATTGTTTTAAATGGTTAACTTATGCCATGTTTCACTTTCTTATTTGTTATATGTGGCGGGTCATATTTCAAGGAGATGTTTAACAGTGGCAGATTTGCTTGAAACAAAGACCCATTTTGGTGTTGTATTCAACTTCATTTTCATCACTGAATGAAGTTTACTTCGTATTAAAAAACAATGACCCATTTTTCTACCTAAAATTTTGACAATAATAACAAACAACCATATATGCTTTCCTGCATTTATTTAGCTATTTAATGAACTGTTGTATATGCAGGAAAAATTGCAAGCTGAAATCCAAAACACTCAATGTGAGAATGAAGCATTTGTCAAAGTGTTTGGAAAGGAACATGTTGGATATGTCCGTTCTATGGGGCTTGGGATAACACCACCTCGAATCTCTAGTCGCTCTACTAGATCAGCGTCATATTCCATCGAGGCTAATGAGAAAATGTTGAAAATGCAAGCTGAGATTAATTCTCTTAAGGATAAAGGCTTCACAACTTGATTCCTTGAAGGAGCAAGTTGCTTTCTTAATGCAAATGCAAATGCAAAATTCTAGAGACAAAGAGGTAATTTTTACAAAACTATTGATACGGAATGAATCTTTTTAATGAAATTATTAAAAGCATCATTTTGGAAAACATCATTTTGGAAGGGTTCTTAATATTATAAGACCAACCCGACAACCATTGTAATCCCACCATGATTCCAAACATGCTTATAATATTAAGAATCCTTCCAAATATTACAATATCACCAGGAAATGAAAGTATCCTTTGAAAAACATCATTTTGGCCTATTTCTTTGTCTGTTCTCAGTATTTTTGTAGAGAATCATGTATTGCTAAATCATATTTATGACTCTTCTGCATAGTAATTTTTTTGGGTACAATCTTCGTATTAATTTCTATTTGAAGCATCAACTGTAGTTTGTTTTTCCATAAGCTAATGAATTGTAAAATGTAACATAATGTTAGAGATCATGACCATTCTACGCAACCATAAAGCCGAATAATCTGACAATGTCATTTAAGAAAGTATTAAGTTGAGCTTACTTTCTATACGAAATTCAGATTCTGATCTTGAACTTATGAAGGCTTCTATACATTGTAACATAATGTGTGTCTGATGTCTGACATTAACGCATGGTGTTACATTCAATCACTTTCATTTTAAAAAATTTGTTAATTGTGTCTATAACTTGTGTTTACGAGTCAGTGCATTCATGTTTCATGTCAATGTGGTACTTTTGACTTACGTTTGAGTGTTCTGTTTGGTGCCCTATGTGTGCTTCATGCGTTTTACTAATCACTGTCTTATTTTTTTTCTTCTTTTCAGCCAACAAATTTAAAAACAACAAGAGATGGTAGACATTCATCTGAGTCTAGCTACCGCCTTGAGGATCATTGAAGCAACATTACTATGGAATATTTAGATATTTTAAGGACTTCTCATTTTCGTACAGTTGTTTTGAATGTTCAATCACTAGTGTTTTGGTTTTTTGAATGTTGAAACTACACACTTTACCGAATGTTCAGCCACTAGTGTTCCGGTTTTTTGAATGTTTAAACTAGGTACATTATCTTTTGTTTTAGTTAAGTTGATGTATGGAACAAATTACTTACTCTTGAATTATGTATATTTTTGCATTCTAAGTCTGTAGTAATATACTATTTTGAGATTGTCTTCAAATTCTAGAGAAAAAAATTTAAATCAGGCCATATCAATTTCAAAAATAAATAAATATTTTTGACTTTTTTCAAAAAAAAAAAACATTTGTGACTGTTCAAACAGTCGCAAAATATTAAATTCAAAATTTTAAATTAGACATTTGCAACAGTTAGGAACTGTCGCAAGTTCCTTCAAACCATGTGAAAACTCTTAATTTGCGACTGTTGGGAACTGTCGCAGTACACTTTGCGGCAGTTGGAGTGACAGTTCTATGAAGGGTCGCAAATGACTGTTGCGACCCCAGCATTAACAGCTATTGGCGAACCTTCGCAAATGTACATTTGCGACCCTTCTAACTGTCGCAATCAGCAATTTTAAAAGTCGCAAAACGCGTTTTTTCTTGTAGTGAGTGATTAAGTGAGAAGCTAGTAGACCGAGGGTTTTTATGTATGCTTCGAATTGATACTACTATAGTGAATTTCATTCTTGGCTTCGTAGCCCCCAGACATAAGTGAAGTTGCACCCAACTACGTTAACAAACAACTTCTGATGTTTTACTTTCTGCCTTTATCATTAAAGTTGTTATTTCTGTTGTCACGATGTCTTGACATCTTACTTGACATTTCGCTTGTCGTGACATCTTGCTCAACATCTTTACTATGTGCTAGAATTTTACTTCCAAACTTGGTCTTTTTGAACTTCGACCTTTTCTAGCCATTTCAAGAAAGTCGGAGTATGGGTAGCTGGAGGGGACGACCTAAAATTCTTGTGGCTCATGAAAGACATTTTGAGCGAATCACGCGAGAAAATCCTAGGTTTATGGCCTTCGCAGTCGGGGATGTTTTCCTCTATTTCCTTTGGGTCTAATGTGGCATCTGGGTAAGGCCCTAGAAAGGCATAGTATGGAATGAATACCTGAGACATAGTATGGAATGAATACCTGAGATCTCCAAATCTTAGCTTTTTCTGCGTCCAAGCCAGGTTCTGGAGCATGAATTTGATTGTTCTTCTTCGGAAAAGCTTCAATATTGGTTGCGAGAGGGATTTCCATGCCTTTAAAGGACTTGTTTTCAGAGTCGCTAACGGAAGCCATTTCAAATTAAGATTGACGAAATCGAAACAAAGGGGTAAAGTTTAACGGTGTTTTGATGGATGATGCCAAGAAAATTCGGAATCCTTTGGAAATTTTTGAAAGGGTAACAATGTTGTTGAGTAAGATATTTTTCGGAAAAAAGGAAGGGAGAGTTTTGAGAAAAAGGGATTTAGGTTGAAGGTAAAGTTTTTATAGAGTCAAAGGAGAGGAACTATTGAATTACCAATCCACTGAGAGGTCGCCACGTGGTCAAACTTTTTGTATAAGCTGATACGACATGCATCCAACGTCTGGGCTCTGAAGGGGCAAGGTGTCCCACTACCTTTTCAACTGCAGAAGTGGTGACCCACTAAATGTAGAAAGTGTACAGTGAAGGAACATTTGAAAAGACGACTCTTGGAAGTCATAATTTTCGTGACGTCATTTTTTAGAATATTTGGAAGGTTTTTCAAAAATGCCAATTCTCTCCATCTAACTTGTTTAGTCGAAAATGGCGTTTTTTAGGGGCAATTTGTTAGCCTGTAATTTCAACAGACTCATTTAATGCGGTCAACATTAGTGTACTTTTATCTTTGCAGGAAGCGAAGTCTTTTCCTTCAACTTGAGGAGTTCAACGAGATGTGGACTTAGCGTGGAAGGGTCTAAAAGCCCTAGAGTTCGACAAGACGTGAGTCAGGAATGCAAGACCGTTGAAGCTAAGCGATTACCGTTGAGGCAGGAAGATTTTGAATTTCAAAGAGAAGCGGTTTTTCTCAATGGAAACGTGGGAGACAAGCGGATGTCCAAATGGAAGAATAGATGATCGTTGAGTTAGGATTTTTCCAGTTATTTTGCTATGTATAAATAGTAGTTTTCCATAGGGAAAACGGGTCACAAATCACTTATAGAATTTCTAAAACACGCAAAGTACCGGCGCGAGAGAAAAGAGTTATACAAAATGTATGTAAAATGATTTGTCGAACCACCTTTATTTTAATGCAATGCAGTTTATCTTTTCTTTAAATTTATGCGTTTTAAACTTTTAGCCTTTATTTTACATTTACCGTGTTTCCTTTTACTTTAAACCTTTTTTCCATCGAAAGATGCCATACGGTCTCCTCTAGATCATAAAGAAACCTATGAATTTGATGAACGCACACTCTTTTTTTCTGAAAAACTTTGAACAACATGTCCTATGATTTCTGGTTTGATCCTGCTTGTAATAATCAAAACCAGCCCTTCTTGTTTACCAAAAACATCGGTAAACAGGTTAATCATGTGCTTGAAGATATACTTCGACACATTTGCTTTTTCCTTAGTGATGAAAAAGTGAAGAAACACCCTGTGCTCTAAAGAAGGTTGATCAGAACCTCCTCCTTTAGGTAGAAGATTCTCATTCTGAATCTTTAGAAGCATTTTCTTCTCCATTGTTAAGTCACTGCAAGCACCTTTCTTCTTGGTATTGAACATATTATGATTAACTATTTCATTCCAGGGACTTTTCTTGTTGTTGTCCAGGCCATCTTTAAAGCTACCTTCAGAAGCTCTCCTGATTACATATGCAATCACTTCCTGAGAGATGAAGATCGGAACACCCATGATGCTTGACCTAATCTCAGTACAAGTAAATGGTTCCAACCCAATTTCTTCTCTAGATTTACCAGCTAAAGAAGGGTCAATAATCACCTTTTCATCCATTTCCAGTTGGGCAGCCTTACGGTCATACACATGAGCTCTTACCCAGAAGTGCCTTATAAGATTTGTGTAGGTCGGACCGTTAAGCATGTCGAAGTAACTAATGAGGTCCTGAGACTTATAATTCTCTCTGATGTTGCAGCCATGATACGACATAGATGTGAAATCCACCGGACTCTCAACTTGAACAGTTAAATCCCACTCTTCTAAAGTCATGGTTCTCCCTTTGATTTCATAAGCCGGAGTTTCTTAAGTGGAGGTTCCTTGAACACTTTCTTGCATCTTTGAATGTGGAACTGAGTTTGAAAACACCATTGATGAGAATGAAGTTTTAGGGTTCTAAGATTTTGATTGAAGAGGATGAATTTTACTTCGCAGAGGATCAGTGTGAAAATAGAAAGTGTAGGTTGTGAAGTGAGTAATGTGTGTTTTGTCTAAGCGATTTGAGTAAAAACAAACGATTGCAATTCAGAAGGGACAAACAAACACAACATTAATGACAATTGGGGGCGCAAGATAGCAGTACATTCAAAGCTTAAAATCATCATTGCCCTTTATGTTATACACCAATACAATTAAGCCACGTTAGATAACTTCATATGAGCTATTAAGTTAGTGGGACAGGTGTTACTAAAAAGTAACTCCAACGTTTCCACTAGCTCTCCTATTCAAAAGCACAACATCTACCTTCTGAAGTTAAGATGCTGATGTCATCTTCAGAAGCACATTTTCCTCAGAATCTCAGTTAAGAGCTTCTGATGGACCATAGCTTCTGAACTAACTTCAGGACCAAACTTTTTGTTCAGGAGCAAGCAGATTTAATCAGACACAAAGTGCATGTTCAAATTTTTCTTTATAAAATCAAATCTTTCCACAGTTAAAGGTTTAGTGAATATATCAGCCCACTGATGTTCAGTATCAATGAATTGTATATCCAAGATTCCTTTTTGAACATAATCTCTAATAAAATGGTGTTTGATTTCAATATGCTTGGCTCTTGAATGTAGAATTGGATTCTTTGACAAACAAATAGCAGCAGTATTATCACAATAAACGGGAATACTGTTAGCATTAATATGATAATCTTCCAACTGAGATGTATTCTGCTTCTGTTGTAGACATAGCAATAGTTGCTTGTCTTTTGCTAGCCCAGGATATCAGATTCTTTCCCAGGAACTGACAGTTACCACTGGTTGATTTTCTTTCAATCCTATCACCAGCATAGTCAGCATCTCAAAATCCAACCAACTCATAATCCAAGATTTGTTGTTCCTTTCAGATACCTGAAGATTCTCTTAACTACTGTTAAATGAGATTCTCTAGGATCTGACTGGAATCTTGCACACAAGCATACACTAAATAAAATATCCGGCCTAGATGCAGTGAGTTATAACAAAGAACCAATCATACCTCTATACAGCTTCTGATCTACCTTTGATTCAGTATCTTCTTTGCTTAAGGTGCAGGTTTGATGCATTGGAGTGTTCATCACTTTACAATCTTCCAGCTTGAACTTCTTCAAAAGCTCCTTTTTATACTTTGTTTGATGAACATATACTCCATCTTTACATTGATTAGTTTGAATACCAAGGAAGAACTTCAATTCTCCCATCATGCTCATTTCAAATTCATCCTGCATTAACTTAGAGAATTCCTTGCAAAGAAATGCATTAATAGAACCAAATATTATATCATCAACATATATCTGCACAACAAGGATGTCTTTCTCAAGAGTCCTTCTAAAGAGTGTTGTGTCAACTTGACCTATTTTAAAATCATTTTTAATCAGGAAATTACTTAGTCTATCATACCAATCTTTGGGAGTTTGTTTCAAGCCATATAGTAATTTCTTAAGTTTATAAACATGGTCAGGATGCTTAAGATCCTCAAAACCAGGAGGTTGCTTGACAAACACTTCTTCTTCTATGACTCCATTAAGAAATGCACTCTTGACATCCATTTGATATAATATTATGCCATGATTAACTGCATAGGATATAAGTAACCTGATTGCTTCCAATCTTGCAACTGGAGCAAATTTTTCAGTGTAATCAATGCCTTCTTGTTGACCGTAACCTTGTGCAACAAGTTTAGCTTTGTTTCTGATTACTTCACCTAGTTCATTCAGCTTGTTTCTAAATACCCATTTTGTTCCAATAATGTTCTTCTGCTGAGGTTTGGGTACCAGATCTCAAACATCATTTCTTTGAAACTGATTGAGCTCTTCTTGCATAGCTAGTATGCATCCATCATCTGAAAGTGCTTCATCAACTTTAGCAGGTTCAATCAGTGATAACAATCCTATCATAGACTCTTCTTGTCTGAAATATGATTTTGTTCTTCTAGGACTGTCTTTGTTTCCAATTATTCGATCCTCAGGATGTGAAGACTTGTACTTGAATGTATTCTTGGATTGATTTGCTTGCTGAGAGCCATCTTGAGCTTCATCAGAAGCTACTTCATCTTGAGCTTCTGAAGTTGTTTCAGCTTTTGGACTATCTTCAGATTCCTCAGTCTGATCAAGTTCTGGAATATCTTCAGTAACCTGTATATTTGCAAAACTTTCATCTTGCTCTGGAGTTTCACTTCCAGGCTCTTTGTCATCGAATTTAACGTGCATAGATTCTTCAACACAAAGTGTCTCTGAATTATACACTTTATATGTCTTTGACCTTTCAGAGTAACCTAAAAAGATTCCTCTTTGGGCCTTAGCATCAAATTTCTTTAGGTAGAGCTTGTTATTTAGAATGTAGCAGGTACATCCAAATTGATGAAAGTAAGATATATTGAGTTTTCTTCCCTTAAAGAGTTCATATGCAGTTTTCTCCAAGATAGGTCTGATATAGATCCTATTTTGAACCTAACATGTTGTATTCACTACTTCTGCCCAGAAATGTTTAGCCAAATTATTTTCATGAATCATGGTTCTTGCCATTTCTTGTAAAGTTCTATTATTTCTCTCTACAACCCCATTTTGTTGTGGAGTTCTAGGAGAAGAGAATTCATGGACAACTCTATGTTTTTCACAAAATTTTTCAAATGGCTCATTTTCAAATTCTCCATCATGATCACTTCTGAATTTCAAAATTTTCATTTCCTTTTCAGACTGTATCTGAGTGCAGAAGTTACTAAATACATCATATGCATTGTCTTTACTTCTTAGGAATTTTACCCAAGTCCATCTGTTGTAATCATCAACAATGACTAGTCCATATTTACTTCCATATAAGGATGCAGTATTAACTGGTCCAAATAAATCAATATGAAGTAGTTCTAAAGGTCTCGAGGTTGAGACAATGTCTTTAGATTTAAAAGATGATTTAACAATCTTCCCTTTCTGGCATGCACCACAGAGTGCATATGAATGATAGCCAATGTTAGGTAAGCCTTTGACAAGTTGTAACTTGCTAAGCTTAGAGATTAATCTCCAGTTAGCATGTCCCAACCTTCTGTGCCATACCCACTTTTTATCATTCATTGATAGAAGACAGATTACCTTCTGATCAACTAGTTCAGAGAAATCGATTTTATAGACTTTTCTACTCTCTTTCCTTTGAACACTATGAACTTGTTATCTTTGTTGATTATTGTGCAGTTGGTCTTTTCAAACATCACATCATAACCATTGTCACAAAACTGACTAATACTTAAAAGGTTATGTTCAAGACCATCTACCAACCACACATTATTAATAGAGATAGAGGAGTTACCAATAGTTCATGTACCAATGATCTTGCCAGACTGGTTGCCTCCAAACTTCACATTTCCTCCTTCTTTCATTGTGAGGGTGAGGAACATTGACTTCTCTCCTGTCATATGTCTTGAGCAACCGCTATCCAGATACCATATTTTTGCTTTTCCTTTGCTCTTAGGCATTTTTGCAGTATTGACAATTTCAGATTTAGGTACCCATTGTTTTTTGGGTCCTTTGTGGTTAATGCTGGAAATTTTACTCTTCACTTCTTGTACCTTGAGGTGTGATTTTGATAGCTTCTGATTGATCAGTACTTTAGGTTTAGCACCTTTTAGTTCTTCTAAGACTCAGACTTCAAGATACCAGATTCTGGCTTCAACAGACTCTGAGGAACAGGTTCTGATCTCTTCAAAATTTTGATCTTTGAGGTCTTAGAATCAGAATTTGTCATAGCCTTAGACTTAGAGTTCTTTGGCTTTGAAGTAATCTTAGCCTTAGAGCTAGAAGCTTCAGGTTCTGATTGAACCACAGTTTCAAATTTAGCACCTTCAGGTACAAAGAAGGTTTTCAATCCTTCCTTGATACATTCACAACATGCTTTCAGATTGGTTTCAATAGGTTTTCCTTCTGAGGATCTAATCCCTTTGCCACTGTTTTTGTAAATGTTGTAAATCATAGAAGCAAATCTGCTTCTATCAATACCAGACATAATAAAATCTCCAAGAGCAATTTCATGGTTACTTAAAGGTTCCATTACACTTTTCTTGTAGCTTCTGACATAAAAACTTGAGCTTTTCTTCATAGGTTTTACAAATGAAGTCAAAGCCTCTAAGTCCTTCTTCAGAAGCTTTCAGATCCAATAGAGTTGATTCTTGTTGTTTCATTAAATCAACATATTTTTCTTTTAAATCTTTCAACTCATTGGTTCTCAGTTCAAAATGTGTAAGAAGCTCTTTAAGAGACTCAATAAGTTCTTCTATGGGAATTTTAGAGTATACCTCATTTTCTTCTTCTTCTGAGTTTGATTCTGGTTCAGCTTCTGAAGTTACTGTAGCCACTAACCCCACAGCTACCTTTGCATCTTCATCAGCATCATCCTTATCAGATTCATATTCACTGTCTAAATCTTCCCAGGTTGCCATTAAACTCTGCTTGATCTGCTTCTTGATCTTGTTTGATTTGAAAGTTGACTTCTTATACTTATCCTTTGATTTCTCCTTCTGAAGATTAGGGCAATCAGCAATGAAATGTCCAGGCTTCTTGATGTTGAAGCAACCCATCTGATATTCTTTCCTGGAGCCTTTGTAACCACTTCTTCTGCTCAAGAACTTCTTGTTCTTCTTGGCCAGATATTGCAATCTGTTTGAAAGCATAGCCATCATCTTAGCAGGATCTTCATCAGAATCTCCATCAGGTGATTCTTCTTCAGATTCTATAACTTTAAGAGCTTTTGATGACTTCCCTTTAGATGGTAGAGCAATAAATTTACTCTTCTTAGCAAGCCCATGTTCATTAAGACTTATCTCATGAACTTTGAGAGAGCTGACAAGATCTTCAACACTCATAGTGTTTAGATCTTTATCTTTCTCAATAGCAGTAACCTTTGATCTCCATCTAGTAGGCGTACTTCTTAGTATCTTGCTCACATGATCAGAAGCAACATAGCTTTTCTTCAGTATCTGTAGTCCAGAGACTAGGGTTTGAAATCTTGAGTACATCTCCTCAATACTTTCATCATCCTTCATCTTGAACAACTCATACTGATGAACAAGCATAAATGCTTTTGCTTCTCTAACCTTCTTGATACTTTCATAGTTTGAACAGAGAGAAGCAAACATTGCCTTTGCAGTAGATTTGTCACTCATCTTCATATACTCTACACGAGGTATAGCAAGAACAAGTAAACCTCTGATCTTGTGATGTTTCTTGTACATTTTCTTCTGAGCAGGAGTATGTTTCTTTCTGTCAACAACATCTCCTTCTTCATCAAGGTCCAAGTCACCAACTCCATCTTCCAGAATATCCCATAATTTTTCATCTAAGCCCATGATATAACTGTAGAAGTTGGTTTTCCACCAGGAGAACTCTTCAGGATCTCCATTGAACTTTGGAAATTTTCCTGAGTCAGCTTTCTTATCACTGTAATCATAAGGTACAACATTATGATTACCACCAGAATCAGAAACAGATGATTCACCAGACATGTTTTTCTCAGATCTTGGACTTTTACACTGTTAAGTGTTCTCAACAAAACCAAGGCTCTAGATACCAATTGAAGGTGAGAAAAACACAAGAAGGGGGGGGGGGTTGAATTGTGTTGGCTTTTTCTTCGTTTTCTCCTACTGAAGTCACTGATCAGAAGCAGTTAGATTACAGCTTCTGAAGTGATGTTCAGATTCTAAATGCAGCGGATAAAATCAGTGAGAGAAAGAGAAGAAAGACACAAAGCAATTATACAGGTTCCTTCCACAAACCGGAAGTAGTCTTGTCCCCCTTGCACTTCCAAGGAGAGTTCACTAAAATGTAATATCTGATTACAAATGCTCGCTGCTAAAACTAGCAAGAGACTTCAAATTACTTAAGCACAACTGCAAGAGATTTCCTATGCTTCTGAACACAATCAAGAGACTTCTATGCTCAAGCACAACTGCAAGAGACTTGTATTCAAACAGAATTACAAAGAAAAATGTTAGAGGTTGAACACTTGATATACAATCAGTGGTGTTCACAATACAAATCAGATATAGACTCTTAAGACTCTAGAATTTATAAGATATGAACTTTGATAAGAAATTCTAAGTGAAATTTTGATGCAGAACAATTTCAGCAGAGGTTTGGCACTTTTAAATTGTTGTTGAGTCTCTTACAAATCTCTAAGTCTTCACTCCTTTATATAGAGGTGTAAAATATACGTTGTGAATTGCCAGCTGTTATACCCTCATTTTGGACCTAAAAATACTCACTCAAATTCCTCTGCTATTTTCTAATGCTTTCAAATTCATCATGTTTTCTACTGTGCTTCAAATGCATACATTACTGCTTCAGTCTTTTAAATTTTTGCATAAAATCATACAAAAGGGTATTTTGGTCATTTCCTACAGAGGAACCCATTTTCAGTCCCTACAATGTGTCCCTGAGTCTTTTCAATTTGTTTTGCATAAATCTTTGATCAAATTTTGTACAAAAATCACCTTAGCTTTGCATCTGAGTCAGTCTGAGTCAGTTTGAGTCGCTTTTGCCCCAGGGGCATTTTAGTCTTTTCACATTATTTGAATTTTGGGCAGAGAGGTATTTTGAAATACCTCATTTTTGGTAGTTTGTTCGTTTTAGTCCGTTTTGTCATTTTTAAACGTTTCACTTTACGTTGTTTTTCAAATTTACATTTTTTAACCAATTTCATTATTTTGCATTTTAGTCCAAAACCTTTATGAAATTGCAATTTAGTCCAATCTCTTTTTTTATTTTTATTTTTGCAGTTTAGTCCCATTTCTTTTAAAAACAGTCATTTTTTTTCTTTTTTTCAATTCTTTTAAAAAAAACAGTCCATTCTTTTATTTACAAAAAAGGTCCCAAACTTTACAAAATTGCAGAAAAGTCCTTTCTTTCTTTTTAATCAGTTCAGGTGCCACGCCAGCTGGCCGAATCCAGGTGTCATGCTGCAATAGGCTCATGCGCACATGTGTCAGCCTATAAAAGGCCAGTCACTGTACCAGTGTCAGAGGGAATCCACTCATTGCAATCCACATCACCACAAACAGAACTCAATTTCTCTCTCCAATGCAGTTAGATCAAACTCAGAATTCAGAAGAAAAACTCAAGAACACCAACAAACCCTAACCGTTTTTCCAGAACCCAAGTTCAACAAATTCAATGGAGTTTACATCGATTCTCAGAGATTCAGCATTGAATCTTCATCATTGAATCGTTTCTCTGCAATTCAAACGCGAACTCACCACCCAAAGGATAGCAAGCTCAAGCGTGATCACAGAGAGGGTCGAAGAGAAGAAGAGGAGGTGAAGAAGATCGCAAGGTTCGAATCAGAGAAGAGAAAGGAAGCAATACCAGCATACCAGAAGAGATTCAAAGCCAAGGATCGAAAGAAACGGTTCGGATCTCCATCCACAAACACAGGTAATGCTCAAACTTCACCTCATTTCCATAGAAATCACTACAGAATTCAAAACGATGTGAACTTGTAGCAATCTCAAACTGTTCGATCCAAAAGCCCAAACCCTAACACAAAATCGTTTTAAAAAATCAAAGAAACGTTTCGGAATTCACAACAAGTATGAATCGAAGCGATTTCTTGCAATTTCACAACGGATTCGGCCAAAAAAACGCGACGGATCAGAACAGTTCGAACCTAAGGCATCAAAATTCAAAGATTCACATCGTTTTGACGGTTAAAGTTGTGTTCTCTTGGATGATTCATGCTTAGAACGATGATACGAACAGTTTGAGCCACAGACGAACCGTTTCTGAGCAAGATTCAAGAAACTAGGGTTAGGGTTCATAGAGAGAACGGCGGAGAAGAAGAGAAGAAGAAAGAGAAACGTTTTGGAAAATGAAGGAAACGGGTTGTAAACCCTTTTATGTAGGCACGTGAACCGGGTCAACCCAAACCCGGTCCACTCTCTCTTGTTCTCAGCCGTTTGATCTAGATCCAGATGGATCTGGATCAATCCAGCGCTTCTGAAGCGTTATGGAGATCCGGATCCATCAGGAACCGTGGGTATGGGCCGGGTAGCATAAGTCCTTCTGGTTGTTTTTCAGTTTCTTGGAATTGCTTGCTAATTGCACCATCTTTCTTGCTGTTCGAACCCCTAGCATGCTTTAATTTTATTGAAAACTTTTGTAAGTTTTTCCATGAGATTCTTGGTGTGTTTCTTGACCGTTGGTGATGATTTTTCATGATAAGATTGAAAAAATGATAGGTGCTAATTTCCTCGTTGGTTTTGAGTACTAGGCGTGTTCGTGAGAATTTCTTGCATAATTTTAGCTCCGATTTTTGCCACCTAGTGTGGATATTTGATACATGATCTTGTGATGTGTTTGGTTCTGAGTTCATTGCTTAATTGATTATTCCCAAATTCTTTTTGCAAGCTTAGTGTTAATTCCTTTTGTTTTTTGCAAATATAGTTGTCAATTTCCAAATCTTTGCAAATTTAGTGGTAATCACTTGTCTTACAAGCTTAACCGTTAAGTTTCCAATTTCTTGCAAATTTAGAAATAATTTCTTGTTTTACAAATTCAATAGTTAGTTTTGTTTTTGCAAGTAGTATGAATTTTTGTTTGGAAATAAGGTGCGAAATATGCATAGAATGTGTGTATGCTAAATATGAATGCATGGCTTGTAATTTCTTCATAATTCTTGAAATATTTCCCTTGAGAATGCTGTTTTGGGGGGGGGGTTTTAGGTCATGAGATTTGGTCTAAGTTCTAGGCTTTTGTTTTATGTCGTTTGCGCTATTTTTGGCACTTGTTCCCCTTGCAATTTGCTTAATACTCTTTGTCATAATCATGTCATCCACCATGCATTGCTACTCATACTACCATTTCTCTATTCGCCACTAACCATTTCATTTCATGTCTTATTCATATCGCAAGCATTGCATTATTTTTATCATTTTCTTCCTTTTAACCATTTTGTGTAGACTTCCATTAATCCATGTAATATTTTAGGTTTAGTTTACTTTTTCTTTAATTTCATGCAAGACTATAGAATGTAAAATAGGACCCGATGTAAAAGACTATGGACTATAATGATGTACACCGACACATGCACCGACACACGCACACACGTTGTATGTTTATCGCTAGGTGTATGTTTAGGATACGCGGTACTTAGAGAAAATCAATCTTTTGAAAAACAAACAACTTCCATCACTTCAAATATTTTCCAAATAAACCTTGGAGTCAAAACTCCAAAGGATTTTCCCTTTATTTTCTTAATCAAATCAAAATACAATTAATTTCCAACTTTAACCGTTTTTTGTAAATAAATTAGACTAACCTCACTTGTTTTCAATTCTAATGCCTACACGGCCTCTTATCTCTTTCTTCAAAACCATTTTTCAAAACTAAAAAAGAACAAAACTCACAAAGATATTTTGGAAGAGAACTACATGGAATTTTGATCCCTTAAAAGGGTATGTAGGCAAGAGACTCACATCTCTCCAAGTCCAATAAAATAAAAGCCAATCTTCTCCCTCTCATTCTTAAAACCAATTTCTTTTACAAGTGGCAATAAAAGCAATGCATAAACGTAAAGCATAATAGAACGGTTCCTATAGGATACTATAGTCGTCGCGGGTGCCTAACACCTTCCCGTGATGAAATCAGCCCCGAACTTAGGATTTCTAAGGTTTTCTCGATTTTACCTTCCCCAAAAAAATAGAGACATCAATGATCGAAAGGTTCAAATCCAATTAATGATTTGACACCCGAAAATCGCGATGACAGAAATGGCGACTTCACTGGGGAATTTTTAGGGCTACACCTAGTTTTTCATGCTTTATGCTTATGCTTTGCTTTATTGTTACATGTAAAATTTTCTTGTGTACGCGTGGGGTGAGAATATCAAAAGCCCTATGCCCGGGCTGAGTGAACTTAAGATTAGGAAGAGATATAATCGACAATCCATTCCGGGGGTTGCCTCGTGCATTGGATTACGCGATCAATCTCACATAGCTGAGGCATTTTGGAGGTGATGTTGTCGGTGTGTGTTGTCATGCTTAGACACTTTACTTCCAATTGACCGATGAAGGCTATGAACCGTAGTTACCAAACCCATCCTTGGCCTTCCTTAGGACGTAGTGCGGTGGCTAAACCGAGCGTTGTCTCGAAATTTAGTCGTCACGCGATACTACACCCAAACTAAACCTTCTTACGGATAATCATGGACGAGCGTTGCTTTGTACTACCATGATATGCGCAAGAGAGGTTGTGGTTTGGGAACTTTGTAGAACCTTGGTTACTATTATCAAAAGCCTTAGTTTCACCGGACACCGTGTCCACTTGTTACCTTAACCCACCGTGCTTTCCTTATTTAAACCATGCATACATACATTCATGCATAAACTTTTTTTACATGCATTCATCAAGGGGTATAGACAAACTAAAATTCTTTGCAAATATGATCAGGTATGAAGAAGACTAAGTCTTACAAGTTCAAGGAAGTCGATTTAGCTAGCCTAAGGGAGTTGGCACTCAAGGTTAAGAATCCGACTGGGTTTCGTCTCCGATACGGTGGTTTGCTTGGTATTCTCCGGACTAATGTAGAAGAGAAGCTGGTGCACACTCTGGTGCAATTCTATGACCCGGTTTTTCGTTGTTTCACTTTCCCGGATTTTCAGTTGGTTCCTACACTTGAGGCTTACTCTTGCTTATTGGGTTTACCTATAGCCGAGAAGACACCTTTCACAGGCCCGGGATCTTCTCTTACTCCTCTGGTTATTGCTAAGGATCTATATCTCAAGACTTCCGAGGTGTCTAAGAATCTTATCACGAAGTCTCACATTCAGGGTTTCACTTCAAAATACTTACTTGAGCGGGCTAATCTCGAATCTACTTGTCAGGACACTCTTGAGGCTATTCTTGCATTACTCATCTATGGGCTCGTTCTCTTTCCGAATCTCGACAATTTTGTGGACATGAATGCTATTGAGATCTTCCATTCCAGGAATCCGGTTCCTACTTTGTTAGCTGACACATACCATGCCATTCATGATCGGACTCTCAAGGGTCGTGGATATATTCTTTGCTGCATACCTCTTCTTTATAGGTGGTTTATTTCTCACCTCCCGAGTTCTTTCCATGCCAACACAGAGAATTGGTCTTATTCGCAGCGGATTATGGCTCTCACTCCCGATGAGGTGGTTTGGATCACTCCAGCAGCTCGCGTCAAGGAGATTATCACTGGTTGTGGAGATTTCCTCAATGTACCTCTTCTCGGTACCTGGGGAGGGATCAACTACAATCCCGAGTTAGCCATGAGACAGTTTGGTTTTCCTATGAGAGCGAAGCCCATTAACCTTGCTACATCACAGGAGTTCTTCTTCTATTCCAATGCTCCCACCGGGAAAAGGAAAGCTTTTACAGATGCTTGGTCTAAGGTTCGAAGGAAGGATGTGAAGCATTTGGGTGTGAGATCCGGTATTGCTCATGAGGCCTATACTCGGTGGGTGATAGACCGAGCCGAAGAGATTGGCATGCCTTACCCTGCTATGAGGCATGTATCTGCATCTACGCCGTCTAGAACATTACCGTTGCTTCCCGCGACTCAGGAGCTATATCAGGAGCATCTAGCTATGGAAAGTGAGGAGAAGCGAGCATGGAAAGCCCGTTACAGTGAGGCTGAGAACTTGATCATGACTTTGGACGGCAGAGACGAGCAGAAGGATCATGAGAACCGAATGCTGAAGAAGGAGCTAGCCAGGGTTAGGGAAGAGCTTAAGGAGAAGGATGATCTATTGAGGAGAGACTCCAGGAGAGTCAGAGGTCGTCGAGATTTCTTCGCCAATTATTGTGGTTCAGCTTCAGACTCAGATTCCGAATACTACCCAGTCACCCCTTAGTTCTGGATAATAGAATTGCTATTTGTTATGTTGTTTGCTCAGCTTATGTTCCAGAAGCCTATCTCCTTGGCTCAATGTATCAAGACAACTTGCTTTGAATAATTTGCAAAGAATTCTAATTTGTCTAAAAAACCCTTTGATAATAAAAGAGTCATTTTTGCATCCGCATTTGCATATCATGCATCATATGCATCATTCATCGGTCACAAAAAAAAAAAAAAAAACTTCCAAGTGCTCATTGCCTCCTGGTTCTTCTGCCGCAGAGTGAAAAGTGGCTCGTGCTCGAAGGACTGATCAACCTACCAGAGTACATCAGACCAGACAGTATAGAAGAAGAAATCAAGTATCTATGGAAGAAGAGAATGCTCAGCTCCGCACTGAACTAGCCTCCGTGAGAGAAGAGTTAGCCAAAGCTCTCGATGCTATGACCGCTCTAGTAGCCGCTCAAGAGCAGCCAACCTCGTCCGCTCCAGAGACCACTGAGGCGATTCCAATATCAACTCTCGATAGCCGGTTCGTCATGCCAAGAGGATTCTCGTATGGACTCCCACCATATTTCGCCCCCGATACTGCAGCCGGTGTTTCAGGAGCCGCGACTTCGGGTGCTGCTAATGTTGGTCAGATACCTCCACCAGATTTCACGTCTCTTCACACTACCTTGCCTCAGTCAACGGTCTTCACAGTGCCGATCGTGCACCCTGCGCCTCAAGGCACCAATGCTGATGATTACCGTGGAAAAACCCCTGTATTGGGAACTATGGAAGGAAAAATGGAAGAACTTGCCAGAGAACTCCGTCGCGAGATCAAGGCCAACCGTGGGAGCAGTGACCTCGTCAGAACCCACGATCTTTATTTGGTGCCGAGAGTAGATGTTCCCAGCAAATTCAAGGTCCCGGAATTCGACCGCTACAACGGGCTGACTTGCCCCCAGAACCATATCATCAAGTACGTCCGGAAGATGGCTAACCACGCAGACAATGATTCGCTTATGATCCATTGCTTCCAGGATAGTCTAAAGGAAGATGCCGCGGAATGGTACACCGGTTTGAGCAAGGATGATATCCGTACCTTTGATGATCTGGCTACCGCTTTCAAGAACCACTATGGGTTTAACACCAGGCTCAAGCCGAATAGAGAATTCCTCCGGTCTCTTTCTCAGAAAAAGGACGAAAGCTTTCGCGAATACGCACAGAGGTGGAGAGGGGCAGCTTCCCGTATCACTCCCGCCTTGGACGAAGAAGAAATGACTCAGACATTCTTGAAGACCCTGAAGAAAGATTATGTTGAGAGAATGATTATTGCTGCCCCAAGCAACTTCTCTGAGATGGTCACTATGGGAACCCGCTTGGAGGAAGCCGTCCGAGAAGGAATCATCGTGTTTGAGAAAGGTGAATCCTCGAATGCACCGAAGAAGTACGGCAATGGTCACCATAAGAAAAAGGAATCAGAAGTTGGAATGGTGTCCGCCGGAACTAATCAATCTGCCACTGCCGCTCTTGTCAATGCTACACAACTGCCTCAGCCGTATCAGTACATACAGTATGCTCAGCACCCGTTCTATCCACCGTTCTACCATCAATACCCTCCTCTACCGGGCCAGCCTCAGGTCCCCGTTAATGCCATCGCCCAACAAATTCAACAACAATCACTGGCTCAGCAACAACCGCAACAACAAGGCCCTCAATCTAGGCCATCTTTCCCGCCAATCCCAATGGCGTATGCTGAACTACTCCCAACTCTGTTACATAAGGGGTATTGCACCACTAGGCCTGGCAAGCCTCCGCCAAACCCATTACCTCCCAGATTCCGCTCCGATCTCAGATGTGATTTCCACCAAGGCGCCCTAGGTCATGACGTAGAAGGTTGCTACGCTCTGAAATACATTGTGAAGAAGTTGATTGACCAGGGAAAGCTGTCCTTTGAAAACAATGTCCCGCATGTGCTTGACAATCCACTCCCCAACCATGCCGCTGTGAATATGATTGACGTCTGTGAAGAAATCCCTCGTCTCAATGTCCGTAATGTTGCTACTCCCCTGGTGCCGCTACATGTCAAGCTGTGTCGAGCTTCCTTGTTTAGCCACGACCACGCTGCCTGTTGTGAATGTCTTCAGAACCCTATGGGTTGCAGCATAGTTCAGAATGATATCCAAAGATTGATGAATGACAACTACTTGACTACCAGTGATGTTTGCATGATAGTGCCGGTCTTCCACGATACTCCAGTCAAGAGCGCACCTATCAGGAAGGACATTGAACCGTTGGTCATACGGTTGCCTGGCCCAGTACCATATACCTCTGCGAAAGCCATCCCGTACAAGTACGGCGCGACTATGTTGGAAAACGGGAAAGAGGTACCTTTGGTGTCCTCAAGCGCAGTAGGCAGCATAGCTGAAGTGACGGCTTTGAGGAGCGGCAAGGTCCGACCCCTTTTGTTTCAGAAGAAAGATGACGTGGAAGTTACAATTCCTGCTGACAAAACTACTCCATTGACAGTCCCTCCTGTTGTTGAAAGTACCAGCCGTCCAGGCCATTCCATTGAGGATTCCAATCTGGATGAGATTTTGAGGATAATTAAGAAAAGCGATTATAAGATCGTTGATCAGCTATTACAAACTCCTTCGAAGATATCCATCCTGGCCCTACTCCTCAATTCGGAGGCCCACAGGAATGTGTTATTGAAAGTGTTGGAACAAGCCTATGTTGACCACGAGGTCACAGAGGACCAATTTGGCGGAATAGTGGCTAACATCACTGCTTGCAGTAACCTTTGGTTTGGCGAAGATGAACTTCCAAAGACAGGAAAGCACCACAACTTGGCCCTGCACATTTCCATGAACTGCAAAACAGATATGTTGTCCAACGTGTTGGTAGATACTGGGTCGTCGTTGAATGTGATGCCTAAATCAACTTTGGATCAGTTAAGTTACCGAGGAGTTCCCTTGAGGAGGAGTACCTTTCTAGTCAAGGCTTTCGATGGTTCCCGTAAAACTGTGCTCGGAGAAGTAGATCTCCCCATGACTATTGGTCCTGAAACATTCATGATTACTTTCCAGGTTATGGACATAGATGCCTCCTACAGTTGCCTGCTCGGGAGACCATGGATACACGAGGCTGGGGCAGTCACTTCTACTCTCCATCAGAAGCTAAAGTTCGTAAAGAATGGCAAACTTGTGACAGTGCATGGGGAAGAAGCTTATCTGGTCAGTCAGTTATCATCCTTCTCTTGTATCGAAGCTAAGTCGGCCGAAGGAACTGCATTCCAGGGTTTGACTATCGAGGGTGCGGAGCCCAAGAGAGCTTGTGCTGCTATGGCTTCATTGAAAGATGCGCAGAAAGCTGTTCAGAAGGGTCAGGCCGCTGGTTGGGGCCAATTGATACAGCTGCAGGACAACAAACACAAAGAGGGTCTCGGTTTCTCTCCGACGTCAGGCATGTCTACTGGAACGTTCCGCAGTGCGGGGTTTACCAATGCAATTCTTGATGGTGCTGCTGAAAGAGGGGCTAGGCCCACATTTGTGATACCAGGAGGCATTGCAAAGAACTGGAACGTTATCAATCTCCCTGTGTCTGTGCATGATTCTAAGTAATATGTCTTGCTGTTTAGGCTTTATTTTCAAAATAACAATCCTTCCGTCTTGCCCGAGGCGGAAGTGACCTTTTTGTAAAGGGCATGTTTGTTCCGACATCACCATTATCAATAAAAAACGTCGTTTCTTTCACGACTTTTTTTTTTCTTTCTTTAATGCTTTTCCCTTGGAAATAATGGTAATGCCAGAAAAAACCAAAACATCTGTGTTTTCTTATTAATTTCAAAGATCTGCATGAAAACTATTTTTCTAAAAAAAAAAATCATCCAATCAGGTCACGCAGATCGAACCAAAACAAACCCGTTGAACACGGTAACTCTATGCTTCTCCAAACTGTTGAATCCCCGGTATTCGAGACCGAAGATGAGGATAGTGATGATATACCAGATGAGATTGCCCGATTGCTTGAGCAAGAAGAGAAAACCATTCGGCCTCATCAGGAAGAGATCGAGCTAATCAACTTGGGTACCGAGGATAACAAAAGAGAGATCAAAGTCGGTGCTGCCTTGGAGGAAGGGGTCAAGAAAAGGATCTTCTAGCTTCTCCGGGAGTACTCGGACATTTTTGCATGGTCGTATGAAGACACGCCAGGTTTGGATCCTCAGATTGTGGAGCATCGGATACCGACAAAACCAGACTGTCCTCCTGTCAGGCAAAAGTTGAGACGGACTCGGCCAGACATGGCTCTGAAGATCAAAGCGGAAGTGCAGAAACAGATCGATGCGGGTTTCCTCATGACAGTTGAGTATCCCGAGTGGGTTGCTAACATCGTGCCAGTGCCGAAGAAAGATGGTAAGGTTCGGATGTGTGTTGACTATAGAGATTTGAACAGAGCAAGCTTGAAAGACAATTTCCCACTGCCTCACATCGATGTGCTCGTTGACAATACGGCCCAGTGCAAGGTGTTCTCCTTCATGGACGGTTTTTCTGGCTATAACCAAATCAAAATGTCACCCAAAGACAGGGAGAAGACGTCGTTTATCACTCCATGGGGAACTTTCTGCTGCAAAGCAATGCCGTTTGGTCTAATAAATGCTGGTGCTACCTACCAAAGGGGGATGACCACTTTGTTCCATGACATGATCCACAAGGAGGTTGAAGTGTATGTAGATGACATGATTGTCAAATCGAGCGATGAAGAACAACACGTCGAATACTTGGCTAAAATGTTTGAAAGGTTGAGGAAGTACAAGCTTCGGCTGAACCCAAACAAGTGTACATTCGGTGTTAGGTCTGGGAAATTGCTAGGCTTCATTGTCAGCCAGAAGGGCATTGAAGTAGATCCCGACAAAGTCCGGGCCATCCGCGAGATGCCGGCTCCGCAAACCGAGAAGCAGGTCAGAGGATTCCTCGGACGTTTGAACTACATTTCTAGATTTATATCTCACATGACTGCGACCTGTGGGCCAATTTTCAAGTTACTAAGGAAGAATCAACCTGTGGTATGGAATGATGAATGCCAAGAAGCGTTTGACAACATCAAGAGTTATTTGTTAGAACCTCCTATCCTCGTTCCGCCGGTGGAAGGAAGGCCATTGATCATGTATCTGTCAGTATTGGATGAGTCCATGGGATGTGTGCTCGGTCAGCAAGATGAAACTGGAAAGAAAGAGCATGCAATCTACTATTTGAGCAAGAAGTTCACCGATTGTGAGACTCGGTATACAATGCTCGAGAAAACCTGTTGTGCCTTGGCTTGGGCTGCCAAACGCCTGCGTCATTACTTGATAAATCATACAACTTGGTTGATATCCCGGATGGATCCAATCAAGTACATCTTTGAAAAACCGGCTGTCACTGGAAAAATCGCACGTTGGCAAATGTTACTGTCAAAATATGATATTGTGTTTAAAGCTCAGAAAGCCATTAGAGGGAGTATCCTGGCTGACCATCTCGCTTGCCAACCACTTGATGATTATCAACTGTTGAAGTTCGATTTCCCCGACGAAGAGGTCATGTTCTTGAAGTCGAGAGACTGTGAAGAACCACTGATCGGTGAAGGTCCAAACCCTGATAGCAAGTGGGGATTGGTCTTTGATGGTGCTGTTAATGCCTATGGCCGAGGAATTGGCGCAGTAATTGTGGCTCCGCAGGGGCATCACATCCCTTTCACAGCCCGGATTGTGTTCGAGTGCACCAACAACGTGGCCGAGTACGAGGCGTGCATCTTGGGAATTGAAGAGGCCATCGATATGAGAATCAAGCACCTCGACATCTATGGAGACTCTGCACTAGTCATCAACCAGATAAAGGGAGAATGGGAGACCCATCATGCCAATTTGATCCCTTACCGTGATTATGCAAGGCGTCTGTTGACGTATTTTACAAAGGTCGAGTTGCACCACATCCCCCGAGAGGAGAACCAGATGGCCGATGCTCTTGCTACCTTATCTTCTATGCTTCAAGTGAACCATTGGAATCATGTGCCGATGATCAAAGTACAACGCTTAGATCGGCCCGCTCATGTGTTTACTGTCAGTGATGCAATTGTACGGACAGAATCAGGCGGAGTCGACAGTAAACCCTGGTATTATGATATCAAACAATTTCTGCAAAGCCGTAAGTATCCGCCAGGTGCTTCCAACAAAGACAAGAAGACGCTGCGCAGGTTGGCTAGCAGGTTCCTGCTGGATGGTGATGTCCTGTACAAAAGGAATTTCGATATGGTGTTGTTAAGAAGTGTTGACGAAGGTGAAGCAGAACAGCTAATGCATGATGTGCACGACGGCACCTTTGGGACCCACGCATCGGGGCATGTTATGTCTAGAAAGCTGTTGAGAGCTGGTTACTACTGGATTACCATGGAGCGCGATTGCTATCAATACGCCAGAAAGTGCCACAAATGTCAAGTATATGCTGATAAGATCCATGTGCCTCCGCACGCTCTCAATGTTATGTCTTCTCCGTGGCCTTTCTCTATGTGGGGCATTGATATGATCGGAAGAATTGAGCCGAAAGCTTCAAACGGTCATCGTTTTATTCTGGTAGCAATCGATTATTTCACCAAATGGGTCGAAGCTGCATCGTACGCCAACGTGACTAAGCAAGTAGTAGTCAAATTCATCAAGAACAATATCATCTGTCGGTATGGTGTCCCTAGCAAGATCATCACTGACAACGGTACCAACCTGAACAATGACATGGTGCAGGCCTTATGCGAGAAATTCAAGATTGAACACCACAGTTCTTCTCCTTACAGACCTCAGATGAATGGTGCAGTTGAGGCGGCTAATAAGAACATCAAGAAGATTGTGCAGAAGATGGTGACAACATACAAAGACTGGCATGAGATGTTGCCCTATGCTCTACATGGCTACCGCACTACAGTTCGTAGTTCAACCGGAGCAACGCCTTTTTCTCTGGTGTACGGCATGGAAGCAGTCCTTCCATTGGAAGTGGAGATTCCATCTCTCCGTGTGATTATGGAAGCAAAGTTGTCTGAGGCTGAATGGTGCCAGAGTCGGTACGACCAGTTGAATTTGATTGAGGAAAGACGCCTGGATGCCATGGCTCACGGTCAGATGTACCAAGCAAGGATGAAAAATGCTTTTGACAAGAAAGTCCGTCCTCGGGTATTCAAGGAGGGTGAACTTGTGTTGAAAAGAAGAATGAGTCAGCAACCCGATCCAAGGGGCAAATGGACGCCTAACTATGAAGGACCTTATGTTGTCAAGAAGGCTTTCTCCGGCGGTGCTTTGATTCTCACACACATGGATGGTGTAGAACTTCCGAATCCTGTGAATGCCGATATAGTCAAGAAATACTTTGTCTAGATATGAAAAGAACAGCGTGGTAGGTCGAAAACCCGAAAGGGCGGCCTAGGAAAAAATGCGCTTCCCGGTGAATCGAAAACCCGAAAGGGCGGTCCAGGCAAAATAAGGGACAAGAAACAAAAATGTAAAAGCTCGCTGAGATTACATGTAACTCAGGCAAAAATGAGCGTCTCGATGAGCCGAAAACCCGAAAGGGCGGTTCATGCAAAAATGAGATTGAAATAAAAGACAATTGACTATATCTGGCAAATCACCATTCCCCTTGGGATCTTTGCAATTGATGTTTGGCTATTCTCATCTGAGGTTCCGACGCCCGCGGATTCAAGAGTTTCAGATACCATGGCAGTTACTGTGTTCAATGTACCACCAACCAATAAAATTACCATTTTCCAAGCTTTGTAAATCTGTGGGGTCGCGCTCTTGGCCGACTACCACCCTTATACATCGATTTGAGCCTATGCTTTTGTTTGGCACTCATTTTCTGTTCTATTTTCAAAGCTTTATACAAAAAGATTCTTTTTCAATGTCAATAATGATGCGTGTCTGGAATAAACATTCTGAAAACTGAAAACCTTTTTAAGTATTTTGAAAACAAGCCTGAACAGCTAGGTACTTTCAAATGAACATGCATGAACAAATCTATATTGATATCAGTTCCAATTCAAGTTACTAGCAAGCCTTCCTCCCAGTGATGGTCTGTGGTCAATGGCAAGAATGAAAAACAGAATGAAAAGCATGAAAAATAAATATGCTCGCTAAGTCAAAAACCCGAAAGGGCGGCTTAGGCAAAAATGAGCACCCCGATGGATTGACAACCTTCAAAGGCAATTCAGGCAAAAACAGGGGCGTGTGAAAAAAAAAAACTATTCCCCGGTGGGTCGAAAACCCGAAAGGGCGATCCAGGCAAAAATGGGATGGTGAAAATAAAAATGAAAAAGAAATGAAAAAACAAACATGCAAAAGCATTGACCACAGATGCGATGTCCAAAGCAGCTTACGTGACTGTTCCAACAAGCAGCAATACCATTCGAACTGTTTTTCTCTACAATTTTACAGCTTCCTGCCTTCAACGATGGTCTCGACGTATCTCCAAACGACGGCATCCCCAGAAGAGGAATTTTTGCAAATATATGTCCGAGCGCGAGCCATTACGTGCCCATTATTCCAATGTTTTGTCCGTCTCTGCGAAATTCTGTCTACAAATTGCCAATCATCATGCATGTCCAAGCATTCATACATGCATAATCATGCATCCTACATGTTCATGCATTTGATAAAACTGTTATGCTATTCATACGCATCTGCATTCTCAATTCCATGTCAATTCCAATCAAAATCAATCATGTCAATTTCAAATTTCTTCTGCCAGCAACAAACGTCCATTGTCATGTCAATTCCAAAGTTCAGCAGTCTCGTCAACATTCCTTTCAAGTTCAAGCTCCTGCAGTTATGCCAATCAAATCCAAGTCTTTTTCAAATACAATTTGTTTCTGTTATCGGTCAAGTAGCAAGTTCACATCCAAGAGCAGCTTGTACCTTTCTTTTTTGTATCCGCCGAGCGGCAGGTTCGCCAAGAACAGCTCGTGCTTCTTTTGTTCCTTGTCAGCCAAGTAACTAGTTCAAATACAAGAACGGCTTGTGCTTTCTATTTTGTCTCCTTTTAGCCAAGTAACCAGTTCGTGTCCAAGAACAGCTTGTGCTTTCTATATTTGCTTTCGGCCAAGTAACCAGCTCAAATACAAGAGCAGCTTGCGCCCTTTGTTGTCAATATTCCCGGTCAAGTGGCTAGTTTGCATCCAAGAACAGCTTGTACCTGTCAATTTGCTATTAAGTCTCCCCAGTGAGTCTTGTTATCTGCTATTCTGTTAATGTCAACCAATCCCGCAATGGATACGACATATTCCTTTTTGTTATTCTGTTAATGTCAATCAGTCCCGCAATGGATACGACATACTCTGTTGTTTGCTATTCTGTCAATGTCTACCAATCCCGCAATGGATACGACATATTTTGTTAAACTCAATTCTCAGTTTGTCTTGCATTCATAACACAAATGTTGCATGGCATACATAGCATTTACAAATGTATTTTTACGCCCAAAATCAGTGCTAATGTCGATATTTAAGTATCTTCGGCGCGTCAAGCCAAAGACTCCGTCTCTTGACTCTCCAAACGAAGAAACTTAAATAGGGGCAGCTGTTATACCCTCATTTTGGACCTAAAAATACTCACTCAAATTCCTCTGCTATTTTCTAATGCTTTCAAATTCATCATGTTTTCTACTGTGCTTCAAATGCATACATTACTGCTTCAGTCTTTTAAATTTTTGCATAAAATCATACAAAAGGGTATTTTGGTCATTTCCTATAGAGGAACCCATTTTCAGTCCCTACAATGTGTCCCTGAGTCTTTTCAATTTGTTTTGCATAAATCTTTGATCAAATTTTGTACAAAAATCACCTTAGCTTTGCATCTGAGTCAGTTTGAGTCGCTTTTGCCCCAGGGGCATTTTAGTCTTTTCACATTATTTGAATTTTGGGCAGAGAGGTATTTTGAAATACCTCATTTTTGGTATTTTTTTCGTTTTAGTCCGTTTTGTCATTTTTAAACGTTTCACTTTACGTTGTTTTTCAAATTTACATTTTTTAACCAATTTCATTATTTTGCATTTTAGTCCAAAACCTTTATGAAATTGCAATTTAGTCCAATCTCTTTTTTTATTTTTATTTTTGCAGTTTAGTCCCATTTCTTTTAAAAACAGTCATTTTTTTTCTTTTTTTCAATTCTTTTAAAAAAAACAGTCCATTCTTTTATTTACAAAAAAGGTCCCAAACTTTACAAAATTGCAGAAAAGTCCTTTCTTTCTTTTTAATCAGTTCAGGTGCCACGCCAGCTGGCCGAATCCAGGTGTCATGCTGCAATAGGCTCATGCGCACATGTGTCAGCCTATAAAAGGCCAGTCACTGTACCAGTGTCAGAGGGAATCCACTCATTGCAATCCACATCACCACAAACAGAACTCAATTTCTCTCTCCAATGCAGTTAGATCAAACTCAGAATTCAGAAGAAAAACTCAAGAACACCAACAAACCCTAACCGTTTTTCCAGAACCCAAGTTCAACAAATTCAATGGAGTTTACATCGATTCTCAGAGATTCAGCATTGAATCTTCATCATTGAATCGTTTCTCTGCAATTCAAACGCGAACTCACCACCCAAAGGATAGCAAGCTCAAGCGTGATCACAGAGAGGGTCGAAGAGAAGAAGAGGAGGTGAAGAAGATCGCAAGGTTCGAATCAGAGAAGAGAAAGGAAGCAATACCAGCATACCAGAAGAGATTCAAAGCCAAGGATCGAAAGAAACGGTTCGGATCTCCATCCACAAACACAGGTAATGCTCAAACTTCACCTCATTTCCATAGAAATCACTACAGAATTCAAAACGATGTGAACTTGTAGCAATCTCAAACTGTTCGATCCAAAAGCCCAAACCCTAACACAAAATCGTTTTAAAAAATCAAAGAAACGTTTTGGAATTCACAACAAGTATGAATCGAAGCGATTTCTTGCAATTTCACAACGGATTCGGCCAAAAAACGCGACGGATCAGAACAGTTCGAACCTAAGGCATCAAAATTCAAAGATTCACATCGTTTTGACGGTTAAAGTTGTGTTCTCTTGGATGATTCATGCTTAGAACGATGATACGAACAGTTTGAGCCACAGACGAACCGTTTTTGAGCAAGATTCAAGAAACTAGGGTTAGGGTTCATAGAGAGAACGGCGGAGAAGAAGAGAAGAAGAAAGAGAAACGTTTTGGAAAATGAAGGAAACGGGTTGTAAACCCTTTTATGTAGGCACGTGAACCGGGTCAACCCAAACCCGGTCCACTCTCTCTTGTTCTCAGCCGTTTGATCTAGATCCAGATGGATCTGGATCAATCCAGCGCTTCTGAAGCGTTATGGAGATCCGGATCCATCAGGAACCGTGGGTATGGGCCGGGTAGCATAAGTCCTTCTGGTTGTTTTTCAGTTTCTTGGAATTGCTTGCTAATTGCACCATCTTTCTTGCTGTTCGAACCCCTAGCATGCTTTAATTTTATTGAAAACTTTTGTAATTTTTTCCATGAGATTCTTGGTGTGTTTCTTGACCGTTGGTGATGATTTTTCATGATAAGATTGAAAAAATGATAGGTGCTAATTTCCTCGTTGGTTTTGAGTACTAGGCGTGTTCGTGAGAATTTCTTGCATAATTTTAGCTCCGATTTTTGCCACCTAGTGTGGATATTTGATACATGATCTTGTGATGTGTTTGGTTCTGAGTTCATTGCTTAATTGATTATTCCCAAATTCTTTTTGCAAGCTTAGTGTTAATTCCTTGTGTTTTTTGCAAATATAGTTGTCAATTTCCAAATCTTTGCAAATTTAGTGGTAATCACTTGTCTTACAAGCTTAACCGTTAAGTTTCCAATTTCTTGCAAATTTAGAAATAATTTCTTGTTTTACAAATTCAATAGTTAGTTTTGTTTTTGCAAGTAGTATGAATTTTTGTTTGGAAATAAGGTGCGAAATATGCATAGAATGTGTGTATGCTAAATATGAATGCATGGCTTGTAATTTCTTCATAATTCTTGAAATATTTCCCTTGAGAATGCTGTTTTGGGGGGGGGGGGGTTTTAGGTCATGAGATTTGGTCTAAGTTCTAGGCTTTTGTTTTATGTCGTTTGCGCTATTTTTGGCACTTGTTCCCCTTGCAATTTGCTTAATACTCTTTGTCATAATCATGTCATCCACCATGCATTGCTACTCATACTACCATTTCTCTATTCGCCACTAACCATTTCATTTCATGTCTTATTCATATCGCAAGCATTGCATTATTTTTATCATTTTCTTCCTTTTAACCATTTTGTGTAGACTTCCATTAATCCATGTAATATTTTAGGTTTAGTTTACTTTTTCTTTAATTTCATGCAAGACTATAGAATGTAAAATAGGACCCGATGTAAAAGACTATGGACTATAATGATGTACACCGACACATGCACCGACACACGCACACACGTTGTATGTTTATCGCTAGGTGTATGTTTAGGATACGCGGTACTTAGAGAAAATCAATCTTTTGAAAAACAAACAACTTCCATCACTTCAAATATTTTCCAAATAAACCTTGGAGTCAAAACTCCAAAGGATTTTCCCTTTATTTTCTTAATCAAATCAAAATACAATTAATTTCCAACTTTAACCGTTTTTTGTAAATAAATTAGACTAACCTCACTTGTTTTCAATTCTAATGCCTACACGGCCTCTTATCTCTTTCTTCAAAACCATTTTTCAAAACTAAAAAAGAACAAAACTCACAAAGATATTTTGGAAGAGAACTACATGGAATTTTGATCCCTTAAAAGGGTATGTAGGCAAGAGACTCACATCTCTCCAAGTCCAATAAAATAAAAGCCAATCTTCTCCCTCTCATTCTTAAAACCAATTTCTTTTACAAGTAGCAATAAAAGCAATGCATAAACGTAAAGCATAATAGAACGGTTCCTATAGGATACTATAGTCGTTGCGGGTGCCTAACACCTTCCCGTGATGAAATCAGCCCCGAACTTAGGATTTCTAAGGTTTTCTCGATTTTACCTTCCCCAAAAAAAATAGAGACATCAATGATCGAAAGGTTCAAATCCAATTAATGATTTGACACCCGAAAATCGCGATGACACCAGCACATCAAAAAGAGTCGTTTGAAGCTTTGATCAATCACCAATGATCTTTTGCCTTATATGGTTATTGTCCTATGAAGGATCAATTTCAAATCCATTCCTAGTATAAGAGAACATTGTTGCAGGCGTAGATGTTATTCTTGTCTTGTAGCAGAGACACAAACTGAGTAGTGGAGGTAGTGGTTGTACACTTTGTACAATTGTACTTTGTCAACGCTCTTCAAAGAACAAGCATCCAATGCCTTGAAATCCATTTGAATTTGCTGTTGTTTTACTCTTCTGGTCTTCTGCAATGCTAGACATGATTAAATCCTTTGAACAACCTTTGAAGCTTTAAGTCTCTCATCTTCTGATGAACTTCAGCTTCTGGTGATCTTGCTTCTGATGAGGTGCTTATGATGAACTTGCTTCTGATGACGTCATCACTTCAAGAGCACTTGACTTCAGATGCATAAAGCTTCCTTCTTGTTGATTTCATTGCTCTCATTTGTTCTTCAAGTACCTAAGCTTTAAGTAGACACAAATTTTTTGTCTATGGTCCTGTACACTTGAACAAATATTAGCATATCCAATGGACAATTTTTAATACCTTGTTATCATCAAAACTCTCAAGAGGTAATGTTAAACAGATTTTGTTCCAACATAGAGTTCTCATTCCATCTCATCTTCTCCATAGATGAGCATGGGTGCTATTTTCTAGAGGTTTAGAGTTAGATTACTTGATGATGCTTTAGGTCACCACTTTCTTGCAAGGAATGTAATCTTGTACTAGCTCTATTTAATATATCAATTTAGTTTTCCATGTTTTCATCTATGTTTATTTTCATCTCTGAGATTCAACTCACCACGAGTTAAACCCCTTCTTGTGGTTTAGATATGGTGAGGTTATGACATTTATTTATTTGCGATATATCAAGTTGTAGTGTCGAACTTCTTTCCCATAAACTGATTTAACTCAAAATATTTAAAAGTAAAATTTGATCACTTTTATTTCTAATGATATTGCTATCTAGTCCTTAACCGGTATGGGAATGGAATATGTTTGTTAGACATGAATTTGTCCTTAAGCATCGTGAGGTGCAAGGATCAAGAGAGACTTTTTGAACGTTAACTTGAACTCATAAGAACCTGGGAGCTATAGGAAGCTATAACTAAGTGCTAAGATCTTGGTAGGACTCTTGTCATAGGCTAAAGGGCTCAGGTGGAGTACACTTCTATGGAAAAGGTGAGCACCTAAACTAGCAACTGTTGTGTGTTAAGTTCTTCGTAACTATACCCCTAACGGTGTGTCATTACGGCCTTAACATGATGGATGAGGTAACGCTCCCTAAGACCAATTGATTGTCAGGAAGCCAGAGATAGATGTAGCTCTATGAATCACAGTAGCCATATAAAGTTATAGCTCTGTGAGACACAAGAGGTATACAAAGTTATAACTATATAAATCGCTTTGATGTTTTATTATAACTGAACCTGGTTTAAACCACACTTTCCATCTTGAGAATTTATAAATCTTTTCAACTGTTTTCCCAAACTTAACCTTTTATATTTACTATTGTGATAAATGATTTATTTTATTTTCTTGCAAACAAGTTTTCTAGCGGAAAGCTACACGAAGCTATAGCTCCCCAGTCCCTGTGAGATCGATATCTTTTTATACTATAACTTGAACAGTGTATACTTGCACTCAGTCTTTTCATCTTAAAATACTCATATATTTTTCACAGACACCAACAAGTTTCATTTTAGCATTGGTGTTTGCTTCTCAGTACTCTTGGAGACGAATTTGGATTGAGAGTGATTCCTCGAGTGTTGTTCAAGCTTTCAAGAATCCCGCCATTATTCTGTTTCGCATGTGGATTCATTGGCATAATTGTCTTCAATTGGGCATTACTTCAATTTGTTCCCATATTTACCGCAAAGGAAATTGTTTTGCAAACAAGCTAGCCACACTTATAGTCATAGCATCTCTGAGGTTGTTTGGTTTGATTCAATGCCTGAAATATTGTTACATGATTTTTTTCGGGATAGGAACGGTTTGCCTAACTATTGTTTCCCTTAGATGGCTTTATTCTTTTGGTTCTTTCCTTTTCGAGGGTCTTGGCTTAGTCCCCACTCTTTTATGTATTCTTTTTTCTTTTTTAAATAATATATATTAAGTAAGCGGTAGAGGATAGGAGGCTCAGTCAGGTGTCAACTTAGTTGGGATGTTTCTGTTTCTCCCAAATGCCTAACCTATCTCTTGGTTTATCGGAAAAGAAAAAAAATGTTTGCCTTGGAGCTCAACGGGAAGTGTACGGAAAGTTGATTGAACAAGTAGCCACAACTCTCAGAAATCCCAACTTGTGAGGTTTGAGCCAAATATTTCTAGAAAAATGGCTTACAATGATTTACAATGCTTCGAATAAAAACAAGACAAAATGTCCCTCAAACTATGAACAAATTCTCTGGATAACCTCTAAATTGTCTTCAAATGATTATTAAATTACTAAAAATATAGTCGTAAAATTTAGTCTAAATAATCATATGACGCTCCATCATTAATATATTATAAACCAATAGACATTTAAAAAAAAATAAATGAATTAATATAAATGCTAAGCTATTTATGTGACCTTTTTATTGAGTATGTTTAAGCGACAAACCCAACACATTAATGTACTTAAAATATATATTTTATTGACCTTTTTAGGAATGGTTTCTAACAATTCCAAAAGTGCTAAAGACTATTTAATTCACGTAAGAATACGACAAACTATAATTATAAAGTGGTACAAATATTTATTACGTTTTTTTTTTTGAAAGAATAAATATTTATTACTCGAAAAGAGAAGGCGGAGGAATATGGTCGGAAATGTAAAGTTTGTTTATGTTATGATTATTTTTCTTTATCTATTTCTTGTTTCAATAAACCTTGACGATAATCCTTTTCAATTTATGTTCTTTACATTACAAACAATATTCCATCCAATTTTAATTACATTCTTTTTATTTTATTACCACGGGTAATAGATGTAATGTAGATTTTGATTGTTTGTGAAATTTTTTGTGATGCCCAACTAGTCATTTTCTTAAGTGTATTAAACTTTGTTTGATTTGTTTCATAACCTCAAAATCCTTATTTCTGCTTTTTACCCGATAGAAGTTGCTCGCTCTCAATTAAAAAGACCAAAATACTCAAGCGTAAGTTAACTCACGCATACCTATAACTAACGTGAGTTAACTTACGCAGAGATTAACACTAACGTGACTTAGCTCACGCAGCGTGAGTTAAGTCACACAAAATTAACACTAACGTGGGTTGACTCACGTATGGTATTTTGGACTTTTCAGTTGGGAGCGAGCAATTTCCGTTGGATAAAGAGCAGAATTCTTATCTTAGGGTTCATTGAATTTTAAAATACATTCATGTATATTGGACTAAATATTATTTCATCTTGATCCAATTATGTCGTGAATCCCAAAAAATTTAAATTACTTATACCACCAAAATTTAGATAACACACTAGTAGTAAAATTATGAATATTAGAATTTATGAATTTATTTAACTTGAAGAACCTTGAGAGATTCCAAGGATTTCAACACAATAAGCATCATAAGTAATACATAGACCAACTTCACAAAAAGTTAAATTTCAAAACTCTTGTTAATCTAACCAAGATTTGGTTATTGCAGACACTCTACATTGGATGTCTGAGAGATCCCCAAGTATACTCTTCATTAGTTATGTTATTTTTACAATGTAATGTCTTTGCACACTGATTTTTGCAACTAAAAAATCTTTTTTTATTTTCACTTTCCTGTCAAAATAATGAAAAGTTATTAAAACAAATAATGAATTTTTTTTTTAATAATTGTTTATATGACCTCTTGAGTAAAGGAACAAACACAACACATTGATGTACTTCAAAAAATATTTAGTGACGATTCTAGTTTTAGAATTGTCTATTTAGAACTTCAACAACTCTAAATCCTATTTAATTGATGTGTATAAAGGGTTACCATTACTATTAGAAACCTGTAAAATTATTTGTTACATACAAAGAAAGGTGTGGGAATATGACTAAAATTGTCAAGTTTATTTATGTTATGATTATTTTTATTTTTTACTTATTACTTGTTTCAATGAAGATTGACGGTAAGACATTTTTATCATTTTCAAGTTTCCTTATTTAATTTTTAAACAATATTTTATCTCATTTTAGTTTCATTCATTTCTTCTTTTTCATTACAACAGGGAAAAGATGTAACGTAGACTCTGACTGTCCAAAAAATATCTGGTATTGTGAAACTGGTCGAAAAAATATATGTATAAGGCACCAATGTAGATGTGTTAAATTGATCAGTCCAGTCGATTATGTGCCCACCTGAGTCTGCATTTAGTGTTAGACCAAAGAGAGTACACACACTTTGTGCAGGAATATTTCCTAAGTTCTCGTTTTATTATAGTATTGACACCCAATAAAAAAAATTCTCTTTTAATTTCAAGAACATTGTAGTTATGGCTTTGTACTCTAATATGATGGTAATTAAATGAAATAAGGCACAAATAATATTACTTAGATTGTCTTTTTCATTCTTAATTTTAAAGATGTTGCAATGGTCTTCAATTCATGCATACCACATTTTTCTAACCCTACCGCCTATAAGAATAGTTTGAACCGTTAAGTTCGAAAATAATTTTTATTTTACTTCTATTTGTATTGTTGTATATTTATGTCTGGACATTGTTACGCTTGTTTAATTTATATTTTTCTAACAATTTAATTTTTCTTAATTAGCCATAATGTTTTGTTAAATTTTAAGAATTATGGAAAACTTAAAAGCCACTACAAATTTATAATAATCTATCACAATAATTTTATGTGATGTGATTCTATGAACCAAGATCAGTTTTTCTTATGCTATACACTAATGTGAGATTAATATATATTTTTTCATTTGAAAGTAAAACTTGTCAGGCCCGTTTTTAACATTTTATGGGTCTTAGGAGAAGTTTGAGAAAAGAGTCTCCTTATATAATGGATCATTTTTTTTTATATATATAAATGATGAAAGAGATATGTATTATCATGACGGTCACCATAATACGATGTTTTGAAATCTCAACTATGCTGGCACTCCAAAACATCGTGTGTCAAATGCTAATTGGGCGGGTCGAACAAAATCTGAGAAAGCTTAGTAAAACGATAATAGACATGCCAAGCTTTATAAGTTTCATTATCTGTTTTGATAATTCAATTGATTTTCTAATTCTAAAATTTCTCAAAAACTTCATTATCATCCTTCACCATAATTCCATAATATTATAAAATATACTTCCCTCATTCTCACTAACATGAAAACCTTCCTTTTATCATTTGTTAATAGAACATGATACGTTACTTACCAAAAATCACACAAGACCAATTTTGACGACCCAAACATGAAACTTTCATGATAAAAGTCATTTTATATTATGAAATCTAAATACAAATCCAAGTTAACTTCAATCTGAAACACCAAAAAACATCCTCAAAATAAAAAATAAAATTGGTCTATAGGAAGGAGTAGATTTGTGTTTTACGCGTTGCTCATGGGAATTACGTTTTACTTCTAATTTTGCATTTTGGCCAATGGAATGTTGGGGATGAAAATAAAAATGTTGGGTTGGAGGTGTTAAAATGAAATGTTGCTAGGTTGTAAAAAAAAAAGAGGGTGAAACAGATGATGGGCTGATGTCTGGACCCATTTTACGCTTATTGCTATAAATACCGCATTAAACCAAATATATCTATATATGTCTCTCCATAAAAACAATGTTTTGGCTCCGTATGGACGTGGGCCCTAGGCCGACCCCTCCCCCTGCCTAGGGCCGGCCCTAAAACTTGCATAATTAAAGTCATTATGTATATGTAAAGTGGTCTTTTACGATAATAATGACATGTGATTGAAAATGAAAGCATATTAGTATTTTGGTTTAAACGCATTTTTGACCTGCTATATTTGTCATGGTTGCAGTTTTTATATATGAAACACAATTAAAACCTCTCGTTTTCTATATTTTGTACTACATTCAATTTGGTTTAGCCAGATTGATTCGAAAAACCATATCTATGTTTATTCTTTAATGTAGGTCCGTGCAACCTCCTCTCTATACCTCGACATGCAGGCACACACATATTCTTAAAAATGAACAATAAAAATGCAAATCATAAGACAAAAAAAGATATTATATAATGTATTATTTATTCTTTTCAATTCAATTATTACATACGAAATGGATTTATCTAAAGCTCAAACTGATTATAACCAACAGAAAATTAATGTTTCCAAGTTGCTATGAAATACCATAAAATTACTAATATAACTTAATCGGTTGTTAACTGCCGACAAATTTTAACCGACGGTAGGTAACTATCGGTGAAATTTAGGTTAAACTTATCATTTTACGATGTTTCTTAGCATTGTGTGAAGTGTAAAAAACAATTTTCTAACCAACACGACAGTTAAAAGCTTTGTTGCGATGTTTATACATACGGTCAATGATTTTTCCGTAGGTAAATCTTTTCTATACGTATGTTTTTTTGGGCCGGCGGCACCGGAGGGGAACAACAAACGAGACCAGGTATTCCGCCGCATGGGAAGCATACCTCACGATCTACTTGAGCACCTTCAACTGTAACACTCGTAACAGCCAAAAACAACACAACAAACTTTAACACCATATTCAATGAAGTTTCCATTACTACTTTGTTTATTCTTCACTCTATAGATTATTTTTTTAATCACATGTTAAACCAATGTACACTTATTTATACAAATTTTAACATATTCATAATTTGATGAAATTGGCAACTATTATGTGAAATTTAGAAAATTATTATTTATTTGGACATTAAGTAATTTTTTATAATATTGAGAGTTGTAGTGAGTCAAAAAAATAACAATGGCAGTCCCCTTTTACTGTTTTCCTCACGTTTTAAGTAAGATAACTTAAATTGCTTTCTTTAATAAAAATATTTAGGAATATATTTGAAATTATGTTAGAATATAATTATGATTATAACTTTCAATGTGAATTTTATAGTATTGTAAGGTTATTTTAGAAATTAGATAAGTAGAAATATATTTTTGACTAGATAACTACCGAAATTTGTTTGACGAGATTAGTCACTGCTAAGTTGTTGTGGAAACTTCGAACCAATGTCATGGTAACAAAAAAAATGTTTAATATTTGTAACTAGTAACCAAATTTTTTAATATTTATAAATTAAGGGGGAAAAAGACTAAAGTTTTAATATTTAAAAATTAAAGAAGTAAATAGAACCAGGAAATAAAATTAAAAGGACAACTGAAACCTAAAAATAAGAACCAAACATATAATAATTTATCTTGATAAAAATAAGAAAATTTAGATATCATGTTTTTATCGTAATTCTTTTGAAAAAAATTAAAACTAGTTTACCATTTTCAAAAAATTAAAAAATGTGAAACCATGATTTTTAGTGTTTTTAAAAGGACAAACCTTAGGTGAATTTCCTTGGTTATACACTAAAAATACACTTTTCATGATTATAACAAACTTTAAGAAAATTTTGAATTTAAAAAAATCATGTGAAGTTTAGTTAAAACTTAGGTGGGACCGTGGATTGATGGTATGATCTTGAAGAATAGTTTTAGCCACCTTTTTTGTCTAGTTGTTAACAAAATGTCAACTGTGGCTGAAATGTTTTCTCTTGGGTGGGAGGAGGATGGTGAAACTTGAAAGTGGCGGCGTAGGTTATTAGCTAGCTTGGGAGGAAGAAAAAGTCAAGGAGTGTTGTGAAATATTAATCAATATTGTTTTGCAGCCTAATATTCCTTACATGTGGCTTTGACACTTACACGTTTCAACCAAATACAGTGAAACAAGTGCTTATAACTACATGATGTCTTCGGTTAACATATTGGCAGCTGATCACTCAAACGCAATTTGGAATAACAAGGTTGCTCTTAAAGTTAGTCTTTTGGCTTGGTGTTTGCTATGTAACCGATTATCAACAACAGATAATTTAATTAGAAGGCACATTCTTCATTGTAATGCTCAACTTTGTATGGGCGGCTGTGGTATAACCGTATATTGAAAGATATAGACCATCTATTTCTCTTTTGTGATTTTTTTTGGAAAAATTTGGATTGGTATCTCTTATTGGCTCGACTTTACTACTCCAAAACATGTGGGAAACCATTTCCATCGATTTGAAAATTTAGGCAAGATTGCAAAAAACATCTGAATAACTTTTCAACTCATATGGTTAGCTTGTGTTTGGGTGATTTGTTGTGCAAGAAATGCTCGAATTTTATGCAACCAAGAAGAATCGTTACAACAACTTGACAAAATTAAACTTCAATTTTATTGGTGGCCGAAAGCGAATAGAATTAATTTTCCTTTTACCTATCACTTGTGATGGCTTAATCCTTTAGCTTTTCTTGGGAATTACTTTGTAATGAGGTCTCTTCATCCTCTTTTTCCCTATTTTTTTTGCTATTTGATGTAATGTGACTTTTTATCCTGGATTTGACACTCCTTGTGCTGAATTTTCAAGGATTTCAGTTAATATATTTCACTTTAGCTTCTTCAAAAACAAAAACAAAAAATATGGAAAGGAACTTGTTGAGCCCTTGTCAAACCATGGCTCTGATACCATTGTTGGATCACAAGGGGAGCCTAAGGGACCACCCACATCCAGACAGAGCAACCACACAAGTGAGAAAGACACCACACTATTACCAAAACGAATCAAGAGAACAATGAAAATTTAAACGATAGTTTTATGCATTGTTACAATAGGAAGATGATCCATTATATTTCTATAAATGTTGGCAATGAGATTTTTGTCAAAAAGTTGTTTTGATTTCTAAATTATTAGTTTAAATGGGAAACTTATTGACCAAGTTAACTATGTGTTTACCTTGGTTTTTGGTAAACAAACGCTGGTTTTCAAAATGGTTAACTCGAGAGATCAACCAGTAACTCTCGGGGCATATTGTGTTTATGTTTTGCAGAAAGTATGAATGTTCTTGATGTAAAATACGAATGTAACCATCGAAATCAAACACGCGTTGAATCCGTTGAAGTAAATTGCTAGAAAAAGGAAGTAAATTGCAAGGAATCTAAAGGATAAACTTAAATTGCATAAATGAATATAAATTGGTACACATATTCATATATTTGCAACTTGTTTACCTGTTTCACCTAAAGTGCGGATAGCTTGAGTGTGTAAGTTTTGTGTGTATCTGAATTGTGACCCTTTTTTTCTATGAAAGTATTTAGACCTTTGCATAATAAAATTAAACATGACACATAAAATAACTGAATAAATAGACTGAAATTAAATTGATCCAACAAATGTAACAGAGGTTTATCTTATAACTATACCAAATTAGGGATTAATTACTAATGGTAACTAAAGACAAATTACAAAAGAAATAAAACTTACCCTAGAGACTAAGGTTCAAGAGAGAGACTCCTCCCTTAAAGCTTCGTATGCCTTCCTCTTGAACCGCTTTGTTCTAAATGAGAGTTTATGAAAGAAAGAAGATGTATTTATAGGCTGGTTTCCAACTGGGTTTGGACTAACAACTTTCGCCTTTTCCTCAAACCCACGGGTGAAAAACAGCAAAAAGTTGTTTTTGCTTGCAGGAGCACACTCCTCCTGCATGGGAGGGTGCGCCAGTTCAATTTCTAGACTAGTTCTAACACTTGATATGCACGAGTGCAATCTAGCAGTTCGTTTTCGCCTTTTTCTTAGTCTTTTTTAGTTTTTCTTCCATGAATCATGTCTTAGGACTTGCAATAGAACTTCTCCTCTTTGTATTGTCTTTAGAGGCCTCTTCAATCTTCATTCATCGTCTTCCCAAATCCTTATGAGATGCTTTGTTTTTCCGATTTGCATGGTTTTGCTTTGAGTTACATCAAAAACACCTAAGAACTTCATGGTTTTGGGAAAACTAACATGATTCTGTTGGAACAAAGGGTGTTTCACAAATATACCACATAAGTTTTGATGATAACAAGGTATTAAAAATTATCAATTGGATATGCTAAAAGTTTATTCAAGTGTACAGGACCATTAACAGAGAGTTATTTACAAGAGATTCTGACTGAATGAATTAAAGAGCAAAGGAATTTTAGATTGAAGCTTGAAGAGCATCTGATTGAAAGCGCTCCTGGAAAGTCAGAAGCATAGTGCGTCTGAAGAAAGCGCTCCTGAAGGTGACGTCATCAGAAGCCAGTTCTCCAGAAGCAAGTTCATCAGAAGCCAATTTCTCCAGAGGCTGAAGAGCGTTGACAAAGTACAGTGTACGAAATGTACAACCACTAAGTCTGCGCATGTCTCTGCAACCACCATCTCTGCATTGTGTCTCCTATACAAGACAAGAATAACAGCAATATTTACAGACATTGTTCCATTTGTTATTGGAATGGATTTGAAATTGTTTTTATAAGGACAATCTTCAAATCAGGCAAAAGATCAATGGTGATAAATCAAAGCTTCGGTCAAGACAGATTGATGAGCTGGCTAGTTCCCAACGTCTCTCAAATCCTCTATAAATAGAGATGAAGACTTGAAGAACTGTAACATATATACACATACGCGAACAAGGCTATTTTTCATATTCAAAGTCGCAAACATTGCTCATCAACAACTTAGATAATTCTTACAAAAGTTCATATTTTAGAATTTCTAAGTGTGTAAGAAAAACAGAGTCTGTTCTGTTCCTTTCATTTTGTGAATACCTCTGATTGTATATCAAGTATTCAAAACTCTTTTCAATTCTCTGTAATTGTTTAGAAGTCTCTTGGAGTTGTCCTTGAGCATTGAAGTCTCTTTCTTGTGTGATTGAGCAAAGGAAGTCTCTTACTTGTGTGTTTGAGCAACTTGTAATTTGATATTACATTTTAGTGGAACTCTCCTTGGAAGTGCAAGGGGGACAGGACTACTTCCGGATTGTGGAAGGAACCTGTATAAATTGCTTGTGTTCTTCTTCTGTTTCCTGCTTTCTTACTCTCTATCCGCTGCACAAAAACTCTGAACTCTATCAGACTCTGAACTTTTCAGACTTTGATCCTGAGAACAGTTGCTTATTTTCGTGAGAAAGAAACGTTTTTGAAAACACAATTCAACCCCCCCTTCTTGTGTTTTTCCCACCTTTAGTTGGTATCAGAGCTTCGGCTCTGTAGCTAGCACTTAACCGTGTTACAGTAAACGATTGGAGAAAAACATGTCTGGGGAAGAAACTTCTAGTTCTGGTTCTGGTTCTGGTTCTGGAGCTGCTGTTCACTATGATTATAGCAACAACAACAGAAATGAAAGATCTATTAATCACAACAATCCTCCCATGTTTAATGGTGATCCAGAAATGCTCTCTTGGTGGAAGACCAAGATGTATAGTCACATCATGGGAATGGATGAAGAGTTGTGGGATGTTCTTGAAGATGGTGTTGGTGATTTGAAGTTGGATGAAGAAGGTGCTGCTCTTGCTAGGAAAGCTCACACTGCTGAGCAGAAAAAGTTTTATAAGAAACATCATACGATCAGAGGCATTCTTGTGGCTGCCTTGCCTCATAAAGAGTACTTAAAGATGAGTGATAAATCAACAACAAAGGCTATGTTCACCTCATTGTGCTCACTTTATGAGGGTAACAAGAAAGTCAGAGAAGCCAAGGCTACTATGCTTGTTCATCAGTACGAGTTGTTCAGAATGAAGGAGGATGAAAACATTGAGACCATGTACTCAAGGTTTCAGACTCTTGTTTCTGGACTTCAGATTCTGAAGAAAAGCTACGTAGCGTCTGATCATGTGAACAAGATTCTGAGAAGTTTACCTGCAAAGTGGAGACCAAAAGTGACAGCCATTGAAGAAGTTAAAGATTTAAACACCTTGAGTGTTGAAGATCTTATAAGCTCTTTAAAGTGTCATGAGATAGGTCTTAATGAGCATGAACCTGTCAAGAAGCCTAAGTCCATTGCACTGAAATCTAGAGGTAAGTCAAGTAAGGCTCTGAAGGCATTAGAGTCTGAAGAAGAATCTACATCTGAGGATTCTGGTGAAGACCCTGAGATTGTTCAGGAGATGGCTGTAACGCCCTCTTTGTTTATTTAATTATTTTATTAGAGAATATAGTATATTATTATATATTATATGATTTTTGGTGATTATATGACGTGTTAATGATGTGTGACGGGATGATTATTTTATTGTTTAATAAAATAATATATGTGGTGTTTATATGTATACTTATATGAAAAATAGAAATTTTGTTATGAGATATATATATTATTTTGAGAAGTGGGGTTATATTTATAAATAGGAAGAGTTTGAGGGTTGAGATAGAATTAGATAAGTTGAGAGGTGGTATAAAAGGAAATTAGGTTAAGGAAATAATCAGAAACGCGTACAAACTTTGGAAAAGGGAGAGGAACGGTTGAAGAGAAGAGAGGAACATAGGAGCTGCGATTTCTGCAATTTTTCCAGGTAAGGGTGAGCCTAACTTCAGTTATATTGATTGTAAATCATCTGTTTTGATTAACTAAGAGATTAGGAAGAAATTGGGAAGAGTTCATAAACTAGGGTTTGGATAATTTTGATGAATTTGATGTGAGAATTGATGTGATTGCCGTAGGAACGTGTTACAGAACCTAGATTAATCCCTAGAACAACATTGTTGATGAATTAGGAGCCTAACATGAGAGAATTCAGATGAGTTGGTGAGAATTGAGGCAAACCCGTAGTGTGTCTGTGATCGCTCGCCTGTGGCGAGTGACAACTCGCCGTGGTGAGCAAGCACCTATCGCTCGCGAGGCGAGCAGTATAGCTCGCTGTGGCGAGCACAATCCTAAAAGTTGAGATTTTTGCCAAATTTTAGGTGGTTTTGAGTGCCTTAGTATTTATAGAGATGACTTGTGAAGTTGTTTGGACCAAATTGGATTTAGGGAACCTTTAAACGAAGATTTTAGGCGAAAAATGTCAAAAGGCCGAGAGCACCCAGGATTTCTCGCCTCCAGTTCGCCCCCAACTCGCCGTTGGCGAGTAACCTTTTGTGAGTACTCGCCTGTGGCGAGCAGATCACTCGCCGTGGCAAGTTAGTTGGTTCAAGGCTGATTTGTTCTCTAGCGATCTGTTTCGCATAGGACTTGAGGGAACCCCTTTGGGTAGTGTTAGAGATGTTTCATAGCCTGAGATGGAGTCTGTGATAAGGATTAAAGATGCATCTTTGTGTGGATGCCAAAGTGATGAATCATTTATATTTTAAATGACTTGTAACATGAAATTATGTGACTATGATGATGTCTATGTATTGTGATGTGTATGATTAATGAGATACGCTTCTGTCATGTAAATGTTATAGCTGCATGTGTCAGTCTTGAGTTGTTAATGATGTTTGAAATGATGTGTTAACTTGGTTAAGTTGTTGAGAGTTGAGTCCATGCATTTGCATAACTATGAGACGGTGGAGCTTTATGCTTAAAGCGACGGTGGAGCATTTGCTCAAAGCGACGGTGAAGCATATTAATGCTTATATAGTTGGTACCACATGCATGATGTAACGCCCTCTCTAATTATTTAATTATTTTATTAGATGATATGGTATATGTTTATATATTATATGGATTTTGATGATTTTGTGACGTATTTGTGACGTATTTGTGACGTGTGACGTGTTATTATTTTATTGTTTAATAAAATAATATAAGTGATGTTTATATGAATATTTATTTGGTAAATATAGAGATTTGTTGGAAAAATAGAATTTTAAGAGATGGGGTTATATTTATAAATAAGAAGAGTTGTGAGGGTTGAGATAGAATTAGAAAGATTAAGAGGAGTATATAAGAGAAGTAGGTTAAGAGGAAACATTTTAGAAACGCGTACAGACTTTGGAAAAGAGAAGAAGAACGGTTCAAGAGAGAAGAGAAGCTAGGTTCCATTTCTGCACAATTTTCCAGGTAAGGGTGAGCCTAACTTCAGTAATTTTGATTGTAAATCATCTGTTCTTGATTGGCATAGAGTTTGGTGAGGATTGGGATGGGTTTGAGAATTAGGGTTTATGATGAAATTGTGATGGATTGATGTGAGATTGTGTTGTAATGCTGTAGAAACGTGTTACAGAACCTAGATTATCCCCTAGGACGACATTGCAGATGAATTAGAGGTTAGATTGGAGAGAATTGGCAGGTTTTGGTGAGTTTTGGTCTGAACCCGTGTGGGTTCTGAGATCGCTCGCCTGTGGCGAGTGATCACTCGCCGTGGCGAGTACCCCATTGTTGCTCGCGAGGCGAGCAGCATAGCTCGCCGTGGCGAGCTTGTCCCTTAAATTTTAGGACTTTGGCCCAATGATGATGGTTTTGAGTGCCCTTATATTTATAGAGATGACCTGTGAAGTTGGTTTGGTCAAATTGGATTTAGAGAGCTTAAAAATGAGGATTTTTGGTGAAAAATGTCAAAAAGGCCGAGAGCACCCAGGATTGCTCGCCTCCAGCTCGCCCCCAACTCGCCTTTGGCGAGTGAGCTGATGCGAGTACTCGCCTGTGGCGAGTAGATCTACTCGTCGTGGCGAGTTAGTTGACCTTTGTCATGTTTTGTTGTTTTGCAAGTTGTTTCGCTTAGGACGTTTAGAGGAACCCTTTGGGTAGAGTTAATGCCGTTTTATACCCTTAGATGAGTTATGTAAAGATGAATGCTGATGGTTCTATTAGGCCATTGATAAATGATGTGTTGTTGAATATAAGTGATGTATGAGTATGATGCTATTTGAATAAGATGATGCTATGTGTTGCAATGTGTATGTATAATGAGTTGATGTTCTGCCATGTATTATTATAACTGCATGTGTCAGTCTGTAATTTGTAAATGACGTTTGAGACGGTGTATTAAGTTGTTAAGTGACGAGTCCATGCATTTGCATACTATGAGACGGTGGAGCTTTATGCTCAAAGCGACGGTGGAGCATTTGCTCAAAGCGACGGTGAAGCATATTAATGCTATAATCATATGGTACCACATGCATGATGTTGAGACGTTAGGTGTTGCATATAGTCGAGTCAATTATGACATATATGAGATGATGCTTGAGATGTTGATGTATGTTGTGATGTTGCTTATGATGATGTTTAAACCGATGTTATGATGTGATAAAATGTATATGTTTATGAGTTGGATATAAGACTGTTAATCTTGACATTGATTTATATATTAATATTATTGTTGTGAATCTCACCCCTTCTGCTGGAATTGCCGCCTTGTGGGCAAGTGCAGGTACCCAGTCTTAGATGCGATGATGCGAGGAGTCTGTGTGAAGTAGGGTTGCTCTGATACGTAACGGGATGAGGTCTTTTGCATAGAGTATATTCCTTATGTATCACGTTTTCAAATAATGTTAACTTTAAGACTTAGTGATGTTGAAACATTAATACTTGAGACGTTTTTGTTGGCTTTTAAGCTAAGACTATTTATGAGATGAGACTTTGAATTCCGCTGCTTAATTGAAGATTTTTGTAATTTGATAAATTATTATCTAAGTTGTTTTTAAAGAAGAAATGTGACACTCCTTTTGAGAAGTACTCTGATTATGTGATTTATTTAATGAAATTTTTAAGACGGGAGATTGGGGTGTTACACATGATGTCAAGATGTTAAGAGTTGCATTTAGTTGAGTCAAATTGTTGACATAATATGAGACTATGTTTGAGACGTTGATGTGTTTGTTTAAAGATGTTGTGATGATGACACCCTGTGTTTTAATAAGCTGTTTTATGAGATGGATTTTATGTTGTTAATCATGACTACTTGATTTATATATTAATATTCTGTTGTGAATCTCACCCCTTCTGCTGGAATTGCCGCCTTGTGGGCAAGTGCAGGTACCCAGTCTTAGATGCGCAGATGTGAGGAGCCTTGTGTGAAGTAGGATTGCTCTGATACGTAACGGGATGGGGTCTTTATTAGAGTCTATTCCTTTATGTATCTTGTGGAAACTATTTTTGTGACTTTTAAGTATTTTGACGAAATTATGAGACGTTTATGAGGCCTAGAGCCAAGACCTTTTGAAGGATATTTTAATTATGATTCCGCTGCTATATATTGATGATTTATGTGAAGGTTAAACTAATATTTATTTGGTTTAAAGATTTTGTTGTTGTGAAATGTGACACTCCTTTGTGATGTTACTCTGATTTATGCTTTTATCTTAATGAAATTTTTAAGTCGGGAAATTGGGGTGTTACAATGGCTATGCTCACTAACATACTACAATATCTTGCTAAGAAGAACAAGAAGTTCATGAGCAGAGGCAGTAGTCACAAAAGCTCTAGAAAAGAAGATCAGAAAGGTTGTTTTAACTGCAAGAAGATTGGACACTTCATTGCTGAATGTCCAGACCTGCAGAAAGAAAAATCCAAAGAAAAATCAAAGAAGCAAATCTTCAAATCCAACAAATTCAAGAAGAGTTTGATGGCAACTTGGGAAGATCTGGATAATGAGTCTGAGTCTGACAAAGATGATGCTGAAGATGAAGAAAAAATAGCTCTGGCTTTGGTAGCTACTGCTGAAAATGAAAAAGATTCATTTGATGCTGAGTCAAGTACAGATTCTGAAACTGAAACTGAGGTATATTCTAAACTCACTAGATCTGAATTGATTGATTCTCTCAAGGAACTTCTTGGTCATTTTGAAAACCAATCCACTGAGTTGAGGAGAGTTAAGCAACGATACATTAAGCTGCTAAAACTTCATGAATCAACTAAGATGGAAATGGATGTTTTAAAACAAAAAAATAATGATTTAAAAGCAATGACTAAGAAAGGTGATAATAAACCTTTATCTGAGCAGGATGCTACTCTTCAAGAGTTTATTAACACAGGAATTGATAGAACCAAAGTTGCATCTATGATTTATAGCATAAATCAAAATAACAAAAAGGGAATTGGTTTCACTGGAGGAAACTCTAGTGAAGTAATTCTGAAACCTCGTTCTGATAACATCAAGGAGGGACTGAAAACTCATTTTGTGTCTGAATCTGGAAAAACTTCTCATTCAGAATCTAAATCTTTAAATTCAAAGGAAATGACTAAGTCAAAACCTGAGAATCAAAAGACAAAGGTAACGAATGACTCTAAATCAGAAGCTCCAACGTTACAGATTCTGAAGAGATCAGAACCTAATAAACCGGTTCTGAAGAAAACAGAGTCTAAAACTCAAAAGCCTAGATTTCAGAGGAAGGAAGCTGTTTTTACTAAGTCACATTCTAAGACTAAAGGTTCTGAACCCAAAGTCTGGAAGAAGACAAAACAAGAAAATTTCAGACAGAAAACACAAATGAGACTCAGAACTTCTAGGACTAACCCAAGAGGACCCATGAAAATATGGGTACCTAAGACAGAAATTGTTGATGTTGCAGGAATGTCTAAAAAGAAAAGAAAAGCAGAAGTCCTAGTATCTGGACAGTGGCTGCTCGCGACATATGATGGGAGAAAAGTCTATGTTCCTAACCCTAACCATGAAAGAGGAGGAACTGTGGGATTTGGAGGAAACTAAACTGGCAAAATCATTTGTACTGGAACAATTTCCCCTGATGTCCCAATTGCAGAAGCTTCTGAAGAAGCTCAAGAAGATTCACAGCAAGTTATCCAGTCCAGAAACTCATTCAAATACAAGTCTTCTCATCCTGAGGATCAAATCATTGGCAACAAGGAAAGTCCCAGAAGAACTAGATCACACTTCAGACCTGAAGAGTCTGCCTTGGGATTGGTGTCCATGATAGAACCTACAACAATTGATGAAGCACTAGCTGATGATGGATGGATCTTAGCAATGCTAGATGAACTCAATCAATTCGAAAGAAATGATGTATGGGATCTTGTACCTAAGCCTGAACACAAGAACATTATTGGAACCAAATGGGTGTTTAGGAACAAGCTAGATGAACAGGGAGAAGTGATCAGAAACAAATCCAGATTTGTTGCTCAAGGATACAGCCAACAAGAAGGCATTGATTATACTGAAACTTTTGCTCCAGTTGCAAGATTGGAAGCAATCAGGTTGCTTCTTTCCTACGCAGTAAATCACAACATAACTCTGTATCAAATGGACGTTAAAAGTGCATTTCTCAATGGAGTCATCTCTGAAGAAGTGTTTGTGAAACAACCACCTGGTTTTGAGGATTTAAAACATCCTGACCACGTTTATAAGCTAAAGAAATCTTTGTATGGTCTGAAACAAGCTCCTAGAGCCTGGTATGATAGACTAAGAAATTTCTTGCTTAAAAATGATTTTAAAAGAGGACAGGTTGACACAACACTCTGCAAGAAGACACTTGAAAAAGACATTCTGATTGTGCAAATTTATGTTGATGATATCATTTTTGGTTCAACTAATAAATCTCTTTGCAAGGAATTTTCTAAGATGATGCAGGAGGAGTTTGAAATGAGCATGATGGGAGAACTGAAGTTCTTTCTAGGAATTCAGATCAACCAATGCAAAGAAGGAGTATATGTTCATCAATCCAAATATACCAAGGAACTTCTGAAAAAGTTTAAGCTTGAAGACTGTAAAGAGATGAACACTCCAATGCATCCTACCTGTACTCTGAACAAAGAAGATCAAGGATCTAAAGTCGACCAGAAGTTGTATCGAGGTATGATTGGTTCTCTGTTGTATCTCACTGCATCCAGACCTGATATCTTGTTCAATGTATGCTTGTCTGCAAGGTTTCAATCAGATCCTAGAGAATCTCACTTAACTGCTGTTAAAAGAATCTTTAGATATATGAAAGGAACAACTAATCTTGGACTTCTGTATAAGAAATCTTCAGATTATAAGCTAGTTGGATTCTGCGATGCTGACTATGCAGGTGATAGGATTGAAAGAAAATCAACTAGTGGAAATCGTCAATTTCTTGGTGAGAATCTGATATCCTGGGCCAGTAAGAGACAAGCAACTATTGCTTTGTCAACAGCAGAAGCATAATACATCTCAGCTGCCAGTTGTTGTACACAACTGCTCTGGATGAAACATCAGTTAGAAGACTATCAAATAACTGAAAACAGTATTCCAATTTACTGTGATAACTCAGCTGCTATTTGTTTGTCTAAAAATCTTATTCTTCATTCAAGAGCCAAGCATATTGAAATTAAACATCATTTTATTAGAGACTATGTTCCAAAGGGAGTTTTAGATATTCAATTCATTGATATTGATCATCAATGGGCTGATATCTTTACTAAACCCCTAACTGTTGAAAGATTCAACTTTATAAAGAAAAATTTGAACATGCATTTTGTCTCTAAGTAATGCTTGCCTCTGAATGAAAACCAAACTCTGAAAATTATCAGAAGCTGATTAAGTATCAGACTCTCCTTGGAGAATTTGAAGAGCCTCTGAAAAATCTTCAGACTCTGAGAAGGAATCTTTTGACTCTGATAGTACTTTGAAGTGGAAAAGGTTAAAGTTACTTTTGTAGACTTCTGACATGGTCTATCTGCATTGGGAAACAACTCTTTTAGGGCAATGATGGTTATTCTCTTTAACAAATATTCTCGCGCCCCTGTACGTCATTAATGTTTGTGTCTGGTTGTCTCCTCTGATATGTGAAAAAGTTGTTTTCAGAAATCACTATAAATACCAAGCACACACTACTCACTCACTTTCCTACACTTTCAAGTCTTTGAGCAGTAACTTTAAAAGTTCAGATTTTCTCTCTTCTCTCACACTAGAAACCCTGAACCCTCTACTCTCTTCAACTTCTGATGGCTACTTCAACTAGCGGTTCAAGCATGCAACACGCCACTAAATCAAACTACTCCATCAAACCTTTAACGATGTCTATTCCGATTGATTCATTGGATGTTCAGATTGAATCACCAGTGGACTTCGCATCATTAAAAAGAAACGAGGTAGATATGGAAGCACTGATTTCTGCTCAGAAGATGTTTGATTATTTTCAAATGTTGAAAGGACCAACGTATGTGAATCTGGTAAAGGAATTCTGGATAAGGGTTGAAGTATGTGATGTGGAATCTGCCAAGTCACAAGAAAGTCAGGCCGTTTCAAGAGATCCTAGTTTGAAAGGTAAATCAAGAGAAGAAATGGGTCTTGAACCTTTCAGAGGTCTAGAGATCAAGTCTGCAGTGATGGGTATTCCAGTATCTATCACAGAAGGAGTGATTGCTAAAGCCTGCAGAATGGCTCCTGAAGGAAGATTCCTTTGGAATGTTAGTAGGAAAGATGCTTTGTTGGAAAGCTACACCAACCTACTTTTGAAAGCAAATCCAGCAACCAAGTTGGTGGATATGGATATCAAGTACAGGGTACTTCTGAAGATGGTTAATGAATGCTTCTTTCAGAAGGGAGGAGGTGCTGATCAACCCAGTCTGGATCACAAACTGGCGTTGTACTTCTTGGTTGCGTTTCAAGGTATTAATCTTCCAAGATATATTATGCATCACCTGTGCTGGGCCGTTAAAGAAGGAACTAAAGGAAAAAGGAAGCAAGTTCCCTGTGGAAGACTTCTTTCTGAAATCTTCTATCAAGGAGGAGTGCTGAAGACTCTGGACAAGTTCAATCTTGTATCTGACAGAGTTCTGGGAATTGCTACTGGAAGGATGATCAGTGGAAAAACCTTGTTTAACATGAAGATCATCAAGAAGGTCATTACTGATGAAAATGACCTGAAAGAATCTTCAGCACCTTCACAAGCTTTGAGAGATTTTCCCTCCATTTTGAAGGATGATAATCCTGAAGCTCTGACTGGTTACCTAGCTGCTTTTGCCAAGGAATCTGAAGATGCCTCTCAACAAGCTGAAGTTGCTTTGGCCAGAAAGTAGAAAGCTGCCAAGTATGAAGCAACAAACTACGACAGAGTGGCTGCACCTAAGAGGAAAAGAGGAAAAGATGATTCTACAATTACCATGGAAGCAGCCAGATTAGCTCTGGAAGAAATTGAAGCTGAAGAAGCTGCTGGTATAGAAAGGCCCCCCAAAAGGCAAACTGGAGGAGTGATTGAGAGTCCAATGTTCATTGTGACTCCTGAGTTGGCCAAAAAGAGTCAAGAATATTCTGATAATTTGAAGGCTGAAAAGAAAAGGTTGGCAGCTCAGTATCTTTTGGAAAGGGATGAAAAGCTGAAAGCAATGGGTCTTGAAAACTGCGATCAGTTCTATGTTGAAAAGATTGTTGAGGTTCAAGCGCTTGCAAGTAAGGTAGAGGAAGAAGCTATGAAGGGAGCTAAGGAAGTTCTGAAAGAGACACTAGGAACATCAGAAGCTGATGCTTCAGGATCTGTTCCAAAGGTGGCTTTTTCAGAAGCCGTCATTTCAGAAGCTGCTGCTTCAGAGGCTGCTGTCTCAGAAGCTACTCAATCTGCAAAGGTAGATCAGATTCCAGACCCCCAAGCTATTACCTCACCTTCATCATCAACAGACTCTGACTTAGACAACATTCCCCTAAGTCAGAAATACAAATTGACCAAACCCTCACCAAAATCCAAACGAACTCCAAAATCTAAAACTACATCTAAACCAAAACTCTCTCCCAAATCCAAACCATTCAAACCTGTGTATCCTGAAATACTCAAAAGTATAGGGGAGCTCTCTTAGAAAAGGATTGATATTTGCAATAGACTACCTATTGATCATCCGTTTCAACCCCCTATTATCAAACCTCTTAACATGATACCAGCAGGACAACCCATTCCATCTTCATCAATCTCAAATCAATCACCAACCAGAGATAGTCCAAAAGTTGTTGGTTCAACAGCTGCTGCTGAAGAGCATGTAGTTTCTGAAGAGCCATCAACTGCTGATCTATCTCTCTCAGACTCACCAACCAACAAACAACAACAATAAACAACATCTTCACCACATAACCAACCCTCCGAACAACATGTCATTTCTAATCTAGAATGTCATTATTCAAGAGAACTTCCTGAATACCAAAAACAAAAGTCATCTGAAAATCCCCCTCAATCAACCAAAACTCAAGATAAGGCTATTCCAGAATCTGTTACGGAAACAGTGGCTAAAGAGTCTGTCCAAGTGATAGAGTTTGAACCCTATGTGTCTGTTTCAAATTTTGAACCAACACAAAACCTGAAACCTTGTGATTCTGACCAACCCTCATCTTCTTCAAAAATTCAGACCCTTGACCAACCACCCATAAACATACTGGAATCTGAATATCTTGAAGATCAACTGGTAGAAATTAATGAGGAAATGCAGAATCTAGTGCTTCTCAGAAAAACTCCTACTCTGCCAATTGCATATCAGGATAAGTGGTATTCTGTCAAGAACAGAGCTTTTGACTTAATCAATGTTGTTGCCAAGAAGTGTTCCCGCATTCAAGCTCATGCAATGAAGCGTCATATGCAGAATCTGCACTCTTCTCAGCAACTTCCAAGCAAGCTTCTGTACCTGACCAATGCTCCTTTCTATGCTGAGTCAGAATATGTTACAAGAGAATCAAAGGTGTTCAAGATGCTGAAGCAAAAGGTGTTGAGGCAACAAGAGGAATCCAAGGCTAGGGAGGAATATCTTCTTCAAAGGCAGTTGGCTCTTGAAGAAACTGTTAAGAAGCAATTTGAAGATATTCAGCGCTTAATGGCTCTAATCCAGCAGCAACAACCTCAACCCAACCCTTAGATTGCACACCTTATTTCTTTTATCATATGTTTTATATATCCTTGCTTCTGAACTTATCTCTGTACTTTTGACTGTCTCTTATATATATCAATTTCTTCAGTTGCAATGTTTCTATCTTTGTCTTTACTTCTATATGTCTTGTTGTTCTTTTTGATTGCTGACAAAAGGGGGAGTAATAGAAGTATTTAACAAAGAATCTGAGCCCAAGTAAAAAACATAAAAATTCTAATAGTTTTTATTTTTTGAGAATCTTATTTTATCTCATCTGTTGATTACGAAATTATTGTTGATTATAAAATGAATTTAATTAACTTGGATAGGACTTAGGGGGAGCTTACAAACCTCGCCTTAAAGAATATCAGACTCAGGGGGAGTCAGAGCTTACAAACCTCAGAACCCCTAAAAGTCAACTTGTTAATTAAGTTAACAACAATTGATCTTTTTAAATACTTATGTTTGTCATCATCAAAAAGGGGGAGATTGTTGGAACAAAGGGTGTTTCACAAATATACCACTTAAGTTTTGATGATAACAAGGTATTAAAAATTATCAATTGGATATGCTAAAAGTTTATTCAAGTGTACAGGACCATTAACAAAGAGTTATTTACAAGAGATTCTGACTGAATGAATTAAAGAGCAAAGGAATTTTAGATTGAAGCTTGAAGAGCATCTGATTGAAAGCGCTCCTAGAAAGTCAAAAGCATAGTGCGTCTGAAGAAAGCGCTCCTGAAGATGACGTCATCAGAAGCCAGTTCTCCAGAGGCAAGTTCATCATAAGCCAATTTCTCCAGAGGCTGAAGAGCGTTGACAAAGTACAGTGTGCAAAATGTACAACCACTAAGTCTGCGCATGTCTCTGCAACCACCATCTCTGCATTGTGTCTCCTATACAAAACAAGAATAACAGCAATATTTGCAGACATTGTTCCATTTGTTATTGGAATGGATTTGAAATTGTTTTTATAAGGACAATCTTCAAATCAGGCAAAAGATCAATGGTGATAAATCAAAGCTTCGGTCAAGACAGATTGATGAGCTGGCTAGTTCCCAACGTCTCTCAAATCCTCTATAAATAGAGATGAAGACTTGAAGAACTGTAACATATATACACATACGCGAACAAGGCTATTTTTCATATTCAAAGTCGCAAACATTGCTCATCAACAACTTAGATAATTCTTACAAAAGTTCATTTTTTAGAATTTCTAAGTGTCTAAGAAAAACAGAGTTTGTTCTGTTCGTTTTGTTTTGTGAATACCTCTGATTGTATATCAAGTATTCAAAACTCTTTTCAATTCTCTGTAATTGTTTAGAAGTCTCTTGGAGTTGTCCTTGAGCATTGAAGTCTCTTTCTTGTGTGATTGAGCAAAGGAAGTCTCTTACTTGTGTGTTTGAGCAACTTGTAATTTGATATTACATTTTAGTGGAACTCTCCTTGAAAGTGCAAGGGGGACAGGACTACTTCCGGATTGTGGAAGGAACCTGTATAAAGTGCTTGTGTTCTTCTTCTGTTTCCTTCTTTCTTACTCTCTATCCGCTGCACAAAAACTCTGAACTCTATCAGACTCTGATCCTGAGAACAGTTGCTTATTTTCGTGAGAAAGAAACGTTTTTGAAAACACAATTCAACCCCCCCTTCTTGTGTTTTTCCCACCTTCAGATTCGAAATGAAAACATTACAAAATGTCTCAAAAACCATAGGCAATTGTTCTAAAACCCTCTAATTTGAATCAGCACATCACTAAAATGACTCAACAATATGTTTAAAATAACGTAAGATAGCTCGTCATCACTGGGGCTTTGCTAAGAATTTATTTGAAAAACATTTTTAAAACCCAAAAACTATTTTGGTCACTTCTATACAGGTTATAATGCCCTAAATTTATCACATTTTATTTAATTATTTATTCAAAACTTTGGCGAATTGTTGATAAATACGGTGTAAACAAGATTATGGTCGGAAGTTCTGTTCAAGGAAGACTTTGAAGGGAAGTATATATGGATCTTATCCATTTTATTTATAGGTTTTTTATCAAAAGCAACGGTGGAGCAAGATCCGTTCAGATTGTGACGATTAATGAAAAATAGTTTAAAATACATGTGTGTAATGGTGACTTATGCCCTACAATAGATAAAAAAAAGTAAGTAAAACTTATTCTATGTTAGTGATTCTTCTGAGTCACTAAACGAGGTTACACACCAACCTTAATTATATATCATAAATTGATATAGGGTCTTGTTAACCAATGCCCTTAGGGCACTAGATAAGGATTTAAAAATAGAAGTAATTTATAAGATTCATGTGGATAAAGTTACTTTTTAAACTTTCAATGTGTTGAATGCATCATTTCCAAGACAAAATTTCCAATTTAAACTTCTTAACAAGTGCCCCAAGGACACTTGTTAACATTTTCCATTGATATATTATTATTAAGGTTGTCTTTATTTTTTTGTTTGCATATTATTTTCCTAAGTTCTATACGTTTTTAAATATGTTTGAATGATTGTGATGGTTAGACTAAGGAAATGATATATTACTCTTTGAAGTGAGAGACAATAACATCATCCTGTAAGATGTTAAGTATAAGATCCACAATAACATAAGGAAAGTGAAATAGCATGAGTAGTTGCGTTATGTTCAGTTTTGGCTTGGAAATATTTGATTGACTATGTAGTTTATAGTTTTCCTCTTTTTCTTGGGAAGTCAAACATACTCTGTTCATTGTATTATACTCCCTCCGTCCCAAATTGTATGATGTTTTGGACATTTCACACATATTAAGAAATGCAATTAAAATTGTGTGGAAAAGTGATATTATGAGTTGTTTTACAAAATTGTTCTTAATAAATAATATGGGAATGATAAATTAAAGAAGAGAGTGTAATAAATAGTTAAGGTTATAATAGCAAAAGTAACATTAATGTTGCATTGGTATTGTAAAGCGACATATAATTTGGGACAATTTTTTTTTTCTCTAAAGCGATACAATTTGGGACGAAGGGAGTATGATGCAACTATATATGTCTAAGTTAGGTTTATGTGATAAAATAAACAATAAAGATACTTTGAGGTTATTGGTGGTAACTAACAATCAACCTTGAGACTTAAATTAGTGCTAAGATTTTGACTTGATATGATTTGATTTTGAATGCATATATATTTACATTAAGGAATGTGTAAGTCCACTACTATGTATATGGGCACATTTTATTTTGATCAAATGTTTGATATCTTACATGATCCATTTAGAAACAGAATCCAACACACGTATTCATCATTTAGCTTAGCACACTTGACAATAAATAATTAAATAGTTTCATCATCAAGAAAGAAATAAACTACTTGATTTACAAAAAGAATATTTTTCATAAAAGCTTTGCACCAATAATCAAAGAAAAATTAAACTTTTTGAATAGCCTTAAACAAGCTTAACTATTTTATACTTTTCGTTTGAAAGTTCATTCATTTGTACTAAGCCGGTTTTAAAAAGAAATAAAGTATAATTAATTTGGCGGAAATAGACTTTGCTAATTTTGTAATCATGTTGATTATAAAGTATTTTTCTAAATAAATACTATTAGGTTAAGTGAAGAGAGAAGAGGTAACTATTAAGTTAAGTGATGATGTAGTATTAATTTTTTTGTGTTTATCTCTTTTCTTTAATCTCTTTATTTCTTTCTTTGAAAAGCTTTTTAATTTTTTACTTTTATAGATGTAGCTTTTATCTGACTAACTCTTTTGAAAAAGTTTTTTCATAAAGTATTTTTGCACAATCAAAAATCTTTTTAAAAAAATATTACTGAAAAGGTTTTTATCAAACACAATTGAAACATTTGTTTCCTGTCTATTGTACTATGTTAAATTTGTTTAGCAAGATTGATTTGAAAAACCATATTCATTAATTAGGTGTGTGCAAACCCCTCCTTATACCCCCAACACGCGTGCACACATATTTACATTAAAAGAACCCCAAAAATGCAAATCATAAGACAAAAAACAAAGAAGAAATTATATAATGTATTATTTATTCTTTTCAATTCAAATATTACATACGAAATTTATTTATCTCAAGCCCAAAGTGATTATTGTAAAACCAACATGATAGTTAAAGCTTTGTTTGGATGTCTATACCTACGATCATTGATTTTTCCGTTGGTAAATATTTTCTATGCCTATGGATTGGTGGACTGCGATCGCATTGACAACACATCTCAGGAGGTAATGCACAATATCCTGGTACGCATACAATTTTGTTTTTAGGACAATTGGTCAGGTCACCTCCAACAACAATAGTACTCATAACAGCAAAAATGAACACAACAAACTTCAACAATATATTCAATGAAGTTTCCATAACTACTTCGTTTGTTATGCACTATATAGATTATTGTTTAATAACATTTTAAACCAATGTGTACTTATTTATATGAATTTTAACACATTCATAGTTTGATGAAATTGACAACTAATTATGTGAAATTTAGAAAATCATCATTATTTTGAAATTAAGTAATTTTTTATTTATATAAATTTGTAGTGAGTCAAAAAAATAATAACAACAACAGTCATCTTTGAGTGTTTTCCTAAAGTTTTCACTAAGATGATTTAAATTGTTTTTCTTTAAAAATATTTTTATGAACATATTTGTAAATATGTTAAAATATAATTATGATTATGTCTTTTAATGTAACTTTTGTATGTAATATAGTGAAGTTATATTGGAATTTAATGTCATTACAAATATATTTCTTGACTAGATAACTACAAAAATTTGTTATATATTTTATAAATAAAATTTATCCAAAACAATTTGAATTACCAAGTAAATTTTTGTTACATGTAAATTTCAATCTATATTTTAAGCGAGCTAAGTACATTTTGGGTCAGAATGTCACTTACCGTTTGAACCAAATGGAAGAAATTCGAGACGAAGACATTTCGGAGAAGACCATAGTAACTATCAGAGTTAATTAAAATATTGTTAAATATACAACTTCTAAAAAATGTCATATGAAGAGTGTTCAGTTAATAATATATAAAAGAAATGGAATTCTTAAATTGTCATCTAAAGGTTCTACTTCGTCTATGAATCTTAGAAGTACATCAACATATCCTCTCTTACTTTAGTAGTTCTACAAACAGAAAGCCATATCTCATATACATTACTAAGGGGAGAAAGATAAAATTATTACGCAACATTCCGAATAAAGTGCCGCCCTATTTCTAAGTTCAGACACCAACCATAGGTATGTCACATTCCGAATAAAGTATTTAGACCTTTGCATAATAAAATTAAACATGACACATAAAATAACTGAATAAATAGACTGAAATTAAATTGATCCAACAAATATAATAGAGGTTTATCTTATAACTATACCAAATTATGGATTAATTACTAATGGTAACTAAAGACAAATTAAAAAAGAAATAAAACTTACCCTAGAGACTAAGGTTGAGGAGAGAGAATCCTCCCTTAAAGCTTTGTATGCCTTCCTCTTGAACCGCTTTGTTCTAAATGAGAGTTTATGAAAGAAAGAAGATGTATTTATAGGCTGGTTTCCAACTGGGTTTGAACTAATAACTTTCGCCTTTTCCTCAAACCCACGGGTGAAAAACAGCAAAAAGTTGTTTTTGCCTGCAGGAGCACACTCCTCCTGCATGGGAGGGTGCGCCAGTTCAATTTCTAGACTAGTTCTAACACTTGATTTGCACGAGTGCAATCTAGCAGTGCGTTTTCGCTTTTTTCTTGGTCTTTTTTAGTTTTTCTTCCATGAATCATGTCTTAGGACTTGCAATAGAACTTCTCCTCTTTGTATTGTCTTTAGAGGCCTCTTCAATCTTCATTCATTGTCTTCCCAAATCCTTATGAGATGCTTTGTTTTTCCGATTTGCATGGTTTTGCTTTGAGTTACATCAAAAACACCTAAGAACTTCATGGTTTCGGGAAAACTAACATGATTCGAAATGAAAACATTACAAAATGTCTCGAAAACCATAGACAATTGTTCTAAAACCCTCTAATTTGAATCAACACATCACTAAAATGATTCAACAATATGTTTAAAATAACGTAAGATAACTCGTCATCACCGGGGCTTTGCTAAGAATTTATTCGAAAAACATTTTTAAAACCCAAAAACTATTTTGGTCGCTTCTATACAGGTTATAATGCCCTAAATTTATCACATTTTATTGAATTATTTATTCAAAACTTTGACGAATTGTTGATAAATACGGTGTAAACAAGATTATAGTCGGAAGTTTTGTTCAAGGAAGACTTTGAAGGGAAGTATATATGGATCTTATCCATTTTATTTATAGGTTTTTATCAAAAGCAACGGTGGAGCAAGATCCGTTCAGATTGTGACGATTAATGAAAAATAGTTTTAAATACATTTGTGTAATGGTGACTTATGCCCTACAATAAATAAAAAAAAGTAAGGAAAACTTATTCTATGTTAGTGATTCTTCTGAGTCACTAAAGGAGGTTACACACCAACCTTAATTATATATCATAAATTAATATAGGGTCTTGTTAATCAATGCCTTTAGGGAACTAGTTAAGGATTTAAAAATAGAAGTAATTTATAAGATTCATGTGGATAAAGTTACTTTTTAAACTTCCAATGTGTTGAATGCATCATTTCCAAGACAAAATTTCCACTTTAAACTTCTTACCAAGTGCCCCTAGGACACTTGTTAACATTTTCCATTGATATATTATTATTAAGGTTGTCTTTATATTTTTGTTTGCATATTATTTTCCTAAGTTCTATACTTGTTTAAATATGTTTGAATGATTGTGATGGTTAGACTAAGGAAATTATATATTACTCTTTGAAGTGAAAGACAATAACATCATCCTGTAAGATGTTAAGTATAAGATCCACAATAACATAAGGAAAGTGAAATAGTATGAGTAGTTACGTTATGTTCAGTTTTGGCTTGGAAATATTTGATTGACTATGTAGGTTATAGTTTTCCTCTTTTTCTTGGGAAGTCAAACATACTCTATTTCTTGTATTATATTCCCTCCGTTCCAAATTGTATGATGTTTTGGACATTTCACACATATTAAGAAATGCAATTAATATTGTGTGGAAAAATGATATTATGAGTTGTTTTACAAAATTGTTCTTAATAAATAATATGAGAATGATAAATTAAAGAAGAGAGAGTAATAAATAGTTAAAGTTATAATAAGAAAAATAACATTAATGTTGCATTGGTATTGTAAAGCGACATATAATTGGGAATTTTTTTGTCCTAAAGCGACATACAATTTGGGACGAAGGGAGTATGATGCTACTATATATGTCTAAGTTAGGTTTATGTGATAAAATAACAATAAAGATACTTTGAGGTTATTGGTGGTAACTAACAATCAACCTTGAGGATTAAATTAGTGCTAAGATTTTGACTTGATATGATTTGATTTTGAATGCATATATATTTATATTAAGGAATGTGTAAGTCCACTACTATGTATATAGGCACATTTGATTTTGATCAAATGTTTGATATCCTACATGATCCATTAGAAACAGAATCCAACACATGTATTCATTATTTAGCTTAGCACACTTGACAATAAATAATTAAATAGTTTCATCATCAAGAAAGAAACTAACTACTTGATTTACAACAAGAATATTTAATTTGGCGGAAATACATTTTGCTAATTTTGTAATCATGTTGATTATAAAGTATTTTTCCACATAAATACTATTAGGTTAAGTGAAGAGAGAAGAGGTAACTATTAAGTTAAGCGGTGATGTAGTATTAATTTTTTTTTTGTTCATCTCTTTTCTTTAATCTCTTTATTTCTTTCTTTGAAAAGCTTTTTAATTTTTTACTTTTATAGATGGAGCTTTTATCTGATTAACTGTTTTGAAAAAGTTTTTTCAAAAAATGTTTTGGCACAATCAAAAATCTTTTTAAAACAATATTACTGAAAAGGTTTTTATGAAACATAATTGAAACATTTGTTTCCAGTCTATTGTACTACGTTAAATTTGTTTAGCAAGATTGATTTGAAAAACCATATTCATTAATTAGGTGTGTGCAAACCCCTCCTTATACCCCCAACACTAGGCATGGCAATGGGGCAGGGTGGGGACGGGTTTTACATTCCCCGTCCTCATACCCGATTCTCATATACTTACCCGTTACCTACCCATATTCAACGGGGATGAGAAATTGAACTTCATCCCCGTCCCCGACGGGTTCGGGTATCCCTGCCCCATCCTTGTCCCCGCATTGAATAATATTTTTTAATAAAAAATAGAAGCTTTTTTGCAACCCTAGAGAAATTTTGTAATGCATTATCCAACAATATGTTCACTTTAACATTTGTTAGACCGATTGATTTAGTTACTCCTTTAAATGTTAATTGTAGTTTTTATAACACGACAATTATCAAACAAAATAACATGGCATATCAATATAAAGTAGGTTTCTTCATTTAGGACGGGTTTGGGTATGGGTTCCGGGTGGGTACCTATATACCCGTTACCCGTCCCATACCAGTCTTTTGAAATCGGGGAAACCCAAACTCATACCCAAACCCATTCAA